>OZ014519.1:344400783-345003783 GCA_963966055.1 Lathyrus aphaca | reverse complement strand
TACTACTCGTATGACAAGATATCATGAAAGCAAAGTAACTGTCTACGGTAAAGTCTAGGGTGCACTCAAGCCTGTGTATTAGGCTTATCTCATAATAACTCCCATCCCACCTAGAAAACCAGTCTAGACAGTCTAGTATATGATGCATGAAACGTAAATGCGGAAAGTAGTAAATAAAGTTGTAAAGTAAAGTTGTAAAAAAAATAATAAAGCTAAACTAAACACACAACAGCAAATAGATAAACACCCGAAGAAACAGAAACATACAAACGCTAGGATTGACTCGCATATGGACCATAGATTATGGGTTCGATCCCCAGCAGAGTCGCCAGCTGTCGCTCCCGGGATTTCCATCCTGGTACAGACGTGAAAGTGGCGCGGAAAAAGAGAAGAGTTGTCAGCCAGGCATTTTTATCCCAAGGAAGGGGAAGGTAATGTCGCTCAAACCTGGGTGAAAGGAAATAATGAGGTTTTGCAAACCAAAGAGACTGGCTTCAGGAGTCGGTTACGAACTAGGAAGGTATTATCACCTCAAATTGTCCTTCGTACCCGACGGGATCCACGTTTTCTTGTACTATTTCAAAGGGTGTAAACAACTGTCATTGCTGCTGAACTAGAAAAAAGAGAATAGGAAAAATGTAGGGAAAAGAAAGAAGCGTGATCGAATGGGCCCTACCCCACTTCCTATGTAACTCATCAGGAATGAGAATTAGAGTCAATGTAGTTCCCCTAACTAGGGAGGAATTTTGTTTGTTTGTGTTTTTTATGTTGAACTGTTTATGTCTATGCTCAGGTATTACAGGCTCGTCTGGTACAAGTGCATTTACCGTCTTGCAAGAGACAGGTCGAAGCGAGTTCTTTCATTAAGAGTTAAGTAGATGATAAGAGAATTCCCGCAGGAAAAACACTTGTTGTTGGTTTGGAGCTTTTTAGAAGCTTTTTATTTGAATTTGCACAGGAGAGTGTATTCAAGTCTCATTCAATGGAGGGTTTACTTCTTACATCACTACAAGATGGAATGAAGAAGAAGCACACCTATGTAAGAAGAAGATGCCCAAGACTTAGTTCCAAGGATTGAGGCTCAAGCACACTAGCATACTTTTTCTTATTAAGTGTTATATTGTTTTTAATCAAGAAGTGATTTTTAGCTTTTGTTTAAGAAAAAACATCAAGTCGAGACTTGTACATCATGATAGACAAGTTTACATTACCCCAAGATGGGATAAATGCAAATGCCCCATGGAATAAGTCTATGACACAAGAAGTCACTTCAACCTTTATTAAGTATTTTGAGTTGCTTTGAGATGAGAGAGAGAAGACTCAAAGAAACAAAGGTAAAACTAAATGGGAAACTATGACTAACCCTAGTGTTATCATGCTTGGAGATCCTAAGGGTTAAGTGTGATATTATAATCCTAAAATAAGATAAAATAAGAACAAATTCTAACTCACTTAAAAGAGTGAAGATGAGATAAGAACTCAAAGGGATGAAGAGAAATGACATGTCAAAGAAGCATAAAGATGCTTTGCACAATCATAGAAGATAAAGCTTTTAAAAGAGAAGGGAGAAGAGTTGTGAGTATGGATAAGCATACATATACTCAATTACTTACTATATCCCCTACACAAAACTTTAATGCCACAATAGTTTGCATATTGGAAACCAAAACAAAGGAATATAGGCAATTCAACCTTACACACATTCTAAAATGCAACTAGGGTTCAAAATAAGACATAAGTCTAAAGGTGAAGGTACCTAGAAGTCACATGACTTATAAAGTAAGTAGAACACATCTAATATATCTCCCTAAGTCTAAGAACTAAACACAAGCTAACCAAGTTCAAACTATGACTTAAACCCCAAGGAAGTTCCAAAGAAGTAAATGTAGGAAGAATGAATGATTATGCAAGATGAACATGTATTAATGCTTCATGAATTGTCAAAGTCAGTAGCATGCATTCTTAATGTATGTCCTATAATTCTTATTAATGGACATATAAAGCTTGGTAATAATCATTCAAGTGATAGAAGGATTAAGATGAAGAAGAAGTAAGATGAAGTAAGCATGTATCATGTAGGAAAGAACATAAGTCAAGGTGAAAGTCAAATGAGTAAAGATGATCATAAGATGATGAAGGTCAGTAGCATATGATTAGGATGACATTCTAAAGATGCAAATTAACGCATGTCAAGTTCACATAGCAAACAAGTTTAAACAAGTCATCAAACATGCAAGAGAAAGTAAAATAAGACAAAGATGTTTTATACTTGAGATGAATGACAAATTATGCAAAATGACATACAAATATGGATGTGTATGCATGAAGTCAGAGGCATAATTGATGTATAATGCAAATGAGATTAAAATATGGACATGTTATGTGCACACAAACAAGCATAAAAAGCATGGGATGAAGGACATGGGAGAATTAGGTCAAACATGAACAAGTGATGCCTCATACAAACCAAAAGGTAAAACCAAGTCAAATGGACCTATAAATGATCACACAAGACCTATAATCATACAAACAAACCTAGAATTCCCCTACAAGTGACCTTAAATTATGGCATAAATGCCTTCAAGCAATTAGGTATAAGGAAGTGATGAGAAACGTTCATGAAAAGTGACTTCAATTACAAGTGATCAAACACATAACAAACAATGTTCAAAAAATTTGAAATTACACTTCAAGGACCTAAGTCAATGGAAAATCAATCACCAAAAGCTCACATAAAAATTCAATATCAAACTATTTCAATCAATTGGTCAAAGTCTCATAAGGATCAAATGGCAAAGATGCAACATAGAGGGACCAAAATACAATTAAAAATAATTTTAAAAATATGCAAAAATATTTTTTTATGAATTTTAATCTGTAAGTGAATGAATGCAAAAAGAAGCATTGAAATATGTTTAATGGATTATGGAAAATAAATTTTTCGAGTTGAGATATCAAAATGGAAACAATTGAAAAAGAAAATACAAGAAAATATTGAAAATGTAATGAAAAATCACAAAAATTAGAAATAAAAAATTCCAAAAATTAGTTAAATGGGAAAAGGTGATCCATGAATTTTTGTGTGATTTTTGAGTGATTAAAAATAATTTTAAAGAATTAAAATGCAAGAATTATGAAAATAAAATGAAAAAAGAAGAAATTTGACTAGGGGGTGCCACATTGGCAAATATTCAGTTCAAAAATACCATGGGCCTAAGTCTGGGGGTGGAAATAATAAGTAAGACCCAGGTCCATACGCGTTGAAGACCTATGAAATTATGGTGTGGATCAGTCAAATTCTTGATTCAATAGGAGCCATAGGATGCATTCCTCTAGAATCAAACTTAAAAGTAATCAAATATAACGCATATCACTGCTGGCACACACCAATAAACATCATAACTAGTTAATGGTCAACTCTATGAGACTCATCATCACGTGAAGTGTACAAGGCTCATTAATGTGTTAGCACGTTTGTGGATGTTAGATCAATAAATCCAAGGGCTACGTTTTAAGGTGGGCCAAATTAGGGTTTTTGACCACATGAAGTTTCAGGTCACTGGAGAAGATTCCGGTTGTCTTCTCGGGTGAACCTCTGGTCACACCATCATCAAAATCTCCAAAAATGCAAAAATCATACATTAATTCGATGCTAATAACACATGGATCATGAATCCAAGCTCAAAAACAACATCCAATGCATGAACAGAGATATTTGATAGAAAACATTTTTCCCTAAATTTTGCCACTAAGCACTTAAGGTGCCTATCACTAGCCAGGTCAATCACATTTCCTCTATTAGGCTTCAATCAACATAAAACAGACAAGAACTAGTTGAAATCATGCAAGAAAGGTTTGGACTAAAACCTGCAAATTGGAACTTTTCAGAGGTGAAAGAAAGCTAGAGATGAGGATCCTAAGCTTGCTGCACTTGATTTGAGCCAAATTAAGGCTATGTGATCTTTGATTCTTGCTAAACCAGAGAGAAAATCCAAACTGAACCTAGTTCTCTCCTCATGAAAATGGATCAATGCTTGCTTAATCTTGCTCATAATCCATTGATGATGATGAATTGATGAAGATGATGATAAACAATGTCAAGTTCTTGCACGAAATTCAGAGACAAAAATAGAGAGAACTTGGAAGAAATTTGAGGTGAATTTGATAGAATGTTGAAGTCTTTGAAATTTTGTTATGGATTTGTTTATATAGCCCAGGTTAACTGTTAACCACCTTGGTTAATAGTTAGAACCATGGTTACTTGAGCTAAGGGTGAGTTGAGAAAAGCAAAGGTGGATATAGCAATGATACCTTGAATTAAATTCGCATATTTTATTGTGTTCATGTGTGATGATGATCATGATAATATGATGAATCTCCAATGATGTGTGGTGATGTGAAGTTGCTGCAAGAAATCTTACCACACAAGCTTGTCTCTTCTGAATTTTCTTATTTGGTGCATGTTAGGAGATGTATGTATGCATGTGTATGAGTTTGTTTGGCTTGGAATATCAATGCATTTGAAGTGTGAGGGGTGTTTGATGTGTGTATGTGTGAAACTGATTCCATGAATCAAAATTCCATAACTTTGATGCTTTCCTTATAAGAAAAGTCAGCTTCATGTTCCTATGTTTGAAGATGAAAATCTCTCATTTCCATGGATCAAATTGGGAGTTCTTGTGCTCAAATGATAAAGGAAACATCAAAGCACAAGTTTGATGTTTGATCCAGGATAAGATGAATCCTCTAAGTCACTCAAATATGTCATGGAACACAATGATGCATGAATGCATAAGGGCCTGATGTGGTAGACTCATTTTGGGGCAAGAGGCTTGCAAGAACAATCAGTCTTAGACCTTAAGTTTGACATCTCATATATTCCAACCATTGATCAAATGAAAAAAATTTAAAACATCAAAGTTTTAAAGGACATGCCAATGAACATTTGGAACACCACTTGTTTGATGAAATGTCTGGCCTCTGGCACGCCCATGACTTGGTTTCTAGGCAAAGTTGCCCTAGTTTTTTCAAACTTTGATTGATCATATCTCACTCAATTTTGATCTAATGAATATGTTCTTGTTATGGATTTGAAGCTCAATATGTGCTCTTTAATTGGATCAACTTAGGCCTGAAGTTTGAGGCCTTTATCTTGAAACAAAGAGGGCTTGCAATTGAGGTGCAAAATGGCTTAAAACTTGCCATAAATGGAAATCCTAAGTTTCTATTTTAGGCAAGTTTGTGATTTCTTGATTTTTCCATGATTCTCTTTACTTTTCTTGATCAAATTTCAATATTTGAACATATTTAACTTGTGGAACATGATTTTGACCTTAAATGACTTTTTCCTCTGCATAGTTGGCTTTTCCCCAATTTCTTGATTTTCAAGTAACTGACCAATTGGAGACCTTCTGAAATGATTTAATGGACAAGAATCTATCCTTAGACACTTTATAACATGTGGAACACATTGAAATCAAGTTTGAACCAAAATTTTATCAGGAAGCCCTTTGAATATGAAACCCTAATTTTGGCCCCTTTTGTTAAAAGGTGTTGCATTACTTGAACTTCTTGATCAATCCACTTCTTCTGATGACTTGAGAATTCAATTAAGAAATAATTGGCTCATCTTATTGAGAGATAATTGTTGAGAGATAATTGGCTCCTCTTATTTGACTTTAAATGACCATAACTTTGCAAATGAACTGATCACACATCTTAGGCTTCAACCAATGAAAGTATGCTTCCTCTTCTCTTAATTTAAATGATATGCAATGCATGAGAATGGTATGGAAAATGAGAGGGAAAATTTTGAGATGTTACAATGCCTTATAATACATACTTAATAATAAAACACTTGACATATACCTTAATTATTGAGTGACAGGGATGGTAAACTCAGACCATAGACCTAAGGCATGCGGGTTTGTCTAATCCTCTACTTTGTAGGAATTATCAGGAGCGTTCACCAATTTGCATGTATGAAGTAAAAAAGAAAAGTCAGCTCCAGCACGGGACATCCATGTTCCTCTTCCATATCCTGCCTCATTGGTCATGATTCCCCAACAGGTCTCAGTGGATTATCTTTCTCCAACAGAGCAACAAAAGGTTGATCTCCCCCAGGTAGAGAGTCTTCCTCAAACATAGAGGTATTATATGCAAGAGTTTTCTTATCCCCAGTAGTACATGAGGATTCCTTATTCCCTAGTAGAGGCGAAGGCAGTGAGAAGTCGAATGGGTTTCCTTCTTGCACAATGTTATTTGTAGTCTTCCCCAACCAAAATTCCAATATTCATTGGCATCTCTCCCCAATAGATGAATTTGTGCCTGAGTGATTCCCCAGCAGAATATTTCCTCAACGGAGTATCAACAAACCCTTTCCTCATCCAGGTCAGAAGGTTGTCAATTCCCCAACAGACATCTATGGGTGGCGTTCTTCCCCAAATAAGTTCTTGTTAGGGGATACCTTCCCCATCAAGGTCATCACATTTCAAACTCTCAAAGTCCAATTTATTTTTGGCAGTTGTGGCAGTTTAGAGCCAATATATCATTAGCATCCTCACCAGCAGAGATGTCATTCCCCATAGGGATTCATGAAATCAGACCAGTGATTATTTCTCCCCAGTAAAGTCGCCAGAGATACCTATTACCTCCTCACTAGGAGGTTCCCCCACATTTGTATTTATTAATCATCATTATATTTGCATCATCTAAAGCGTAGCATTTCCATGACTATGGTGCATTACGCCATGGAAACATTCAAACATATGCATACGAATCATAAGCTAGTTTTGGTACCTTGCACGAAAGTCAGAAACTGTGAATTGTCATTCACACCAAAATATTCCCACGGAGAATGCCTAGCGCATGCCCGAGCATGATTTCAAAATAACCCAAGGGTCATAGATTTGTTAAACTTACCCTCAGATACTTGTTGTCACCAGAGGAATCATCTTTCATGATATCTCTTGTTATAAGTCTACCTTCGGCATAATCTTACTTTTCGAGTCCACCTTTGTCTTGGTTTCATATCCTTGTTTGAGTCTACCTTCTACTTAGTCTCATTCCTTGTAAGTCCACCTCTGACTTGGTCTTACCTTTACGAGCTCACCTTCGGCTTAATCTCGAATCTTATCGTAAGTCTACCTTCGACATAGTCTTACTTTTCGAGTTTGCCTTCGGCTTAGTCTTGTATCCTTGTTTTAGTCTACCTTCGGTTTAGTCTCATTCCTTGTAAGCCCACTTTTGGCTTGGTCTTACCTTTTCGATTTCACCTTTGGCTTGACCTCGAACCTTGTTGTAAGTCTACCCTCGACATAGTCTTACCTTGCGAGACCATCTTTGTGGCCTTGTATTACCTTGTTCGAGTTCACCTTCGGCTTGGTCTCGTATCATTGCTCCCTTTGAAAGTTGGGTTATTTTTATTTCCCACAGAGTTCAAATTTTTCAGTTTATTAGGGTATTCAATCCCTCCATACCTCGAATGTATGAAAGCCATCGCTATCATCTATTCAGGCCTACAATTGATTGAATAGGGGAAGCTGTAACACCCTAAAATTTTCCCTCTTATTTATTATTATTTTCAAATAGCTTATGCTTATTTTCGTACATCATTTAGTTCATACTCTCATGCATTGCATTGTATTTAAGCCATACAAAAATTAAACATTCATCATTGGTTGTGCACAGGGCATGTGATAAGTGGATTTCCAGAATGTTGGTCATTCAAAGAAAGACTTAAGGCTTCCTTATATCCATTTTATCTCATTTGGATTCACCAAGTCATTTGAAGATGAGAATTCACCAAGAAAGAGGACAGTGCATCACCTCCTAGCATAACAGTCAAAACTAGGGTTTAGCCTAAGATCAGTTTATTTCTGGTCCATGGACCAAAACTTGGTCTCATGATGTTCCATATGCTATCAAGTATCTAAGGATGGAAGATTTCCTATTAGTTCATTTCAAAAATAGATTCATTTGATCAGTTGCTTGAAAATCAAGAAATTGAGAAAAAGTCAACCAAAAGTCAACTTTTGAGTTTTTGGAGTCACAGGGTCCTATAACATCCCCATAGTTTTATTTGATGGAATTTGATCATGTAATGTTCAAATAATCAAATATCAAGACTTATATCAAAATTTTCCAAAAGAGGAAAAGGACTTATAATTGAATATTTCCATTTTGGGAAAGTTTTCAATGGTTTGTATTCCAACTTTGGAGCTGATTTCAAGCATGATGGCTCATCCAAATGAAATTTTTACAAACATGAAAGTTGTAGAACTTTTTCTCACCTTTCCAAATATGTAAACCATTTGTCATTTGAAGACTTAAATTGAAAGTTATGATAGGTCAAAGTGAATACAATAAAAGTTGACTTTTATATAACTTAGAATTTTTTTTAAGTTATTACAATGCAAGATTATGGTGTCCATTTTAATCAAATATTTCTCATGCTTCAGGGCTTCTATTGATCCTTTTTTTAACTATAAACTTTTTTTGTATGGAGTTTCATCTTTCCAAAACTTAAAAAATCATGATTTTATGTTAAGAAAATTCTTTTTTTTTTTTAATTCATAAAGTCAAGATTTTCTTACAAAAAATTAAATCATAGAATTTTCCACAAAAAGAATATTTCTCATTACAAAAAAAAAATACCCTCACATGTATAACATCCATATTTTCATTTTAATTTGTCTTAAATGTCCAAGAAAAATTCATACTTTTTAATTACATTTTCTACACTTCCATGAATTGAACCAAAACATGTTTTCATCACAACCCTTCATTCAAACTAATTTTTTTCTTTGTAAATGATCATTGCATCTCCTAAGGAGCCTTCTATGAACTTCATACAATGCCATGCACTATAAAATTGCCAATTTCACAAAAATTTAAATTTTAGCATAACCACCAAAAATTTGTTTAATCATGATTCTAACTGTTAACTAACTACACATGGTTAACAATTAATCACTCCATATAAAGTAGATAAACCCACTCATAACCATAGTTACTCATTCATTCTCTCATTTTCACATATTTGCATTTTCTTTGAAAACTCTCTCTAGAAGCCACCAATCTTCAATCTCTCTCCATAATCTTCATCTACACACTTCATGTAAGCTTTTGCAAGCAAGGAAATTTAGTTGTAGTGCCATTATTTTCGTCTACAAATTTCACCAACTTCAACATCAATTTGCACTTCAAGCAATTTCAAGCATTTGTGAAGTTTTCTTTGAGATCTAGATACTATTTGGTGAGGAATACAAATGTTCATAGAGGTTCTTGTAAAAAGTTCTACAAGACTCCATTAAAGGTGCTTTTGTGCTTTTATTAGGCGTGCTTACTTGGCTACAGATCTTTATCCGTTTGGTAGGGTCCTTTAGCCTTAGACTTTTCTTTGTTCTTCACCCTTTATTCCTTCCCTTGTGCTTTTTTTTTTGCTAACAGTTTTAGGGGCTAATGGTAAGTCAAGTGTATGTATGTGAACCCACACACAACCTCTTCTCTTATCTCTTTAAAGCTTCTAATTTGTGTTTGTGAAAAGAATATTGATGCTTCTTTGACAAGTAACCTCTTTCCATCCCTTTAGGTTCAAAACTTAACTTCAATCCTTGAAGTGAGTTATGTTACCTCTTCCTCTTTTCTTCTCTCTTCTTTTAGGATTAGAATTCTTATACCACACTTAACCATTAGGATTTCCAAGCATGATAACATTGGTTTGAGTTTTAGTTTCCCTTAGTTTTACCTTTATCTCCTTGAGTCTCTCTTATCTCTTCAAAGAAAAGAAAAAACACTTCATTATAAGAGTGTGAATAGTGCACCACGAGCCTTAAGCTATATAGAAAATGATTAGTTAAGGTCTCCTTCATTCTTCTAGAATGCTTTGCAAACGTTCCATTGGGAGCAACCTTGTAAAGTATTCGCTCATGTATCATAGTCTTTAGCGTTGTGCATACGACAAACAAAAACAATCAAAACACTTCTCTTAAAAGTCAATAAACAAACATCACGTCTTCTCTTCTCACCTCGTGCTCCTTTGAGGACACTTTGGCATGTCACTTAAGTTCAATAACAAAACGGTAACACATTCGATTCAACGAGCCTGCAACACTGATCACACTAAATTTCACCGTATTTCTGACTCCGATTTCGCATGCATTCTTAGCTTTTATTGTTATTTTGTTATGTTATTACTTTGTTTTCCTTTGTTTTCAGGTTTTTTATGTAATCGGGGCTTGAATCGAGAAAAGGAGCGAAAAAGGAGTGGAAACGGACGAAAACCTAGAAATTCAGCATTTTACACTTACGGCACCCACTATGGCGGGCGCCATGGGGTCAGCCATGACGTGGCCACATCTCAAGACCACTCCACAACTGCCAAGAGCCACGATCCCCACTCTTCCATTCCCTATCAGTACCATGGCGTGCGCCATAGGCCTGTGGCGGGCGCCACAAGGCAAAAGCAGTTCCCTCCACTTTTTAGTGGAGGGGGCATCCTGGTCTTTTCCCGCATTTAGTTTTCCTATAAATAGGACTTTAGTTTTTCGTTTTTCTTCATCCAAACTTAGATTTCTTTAGGCATATATCAGTTTTAAAGCAGTTGCCATTCCACATCGGGGTGTTTCTGCAATCGAGTGATCGAGTCTGTAATCTGTCTGTGTGATCGAGTTTTGGAGCACTCTGGAGGAAGTTAATCCTGCCGTCATTTTAATTCCAGTTTGTATTTTATCTTTCCGCATTGCTTTACTTTTTTTTCTCGCACTGCTTTACTTTCATTTATTATCCGCACTCGCACTTTATTTTATTTATTTCCTGCACTCGCTTTACTTTCGTTTATTTTCCGCACTCGCACTAAATTACTTTATTTCTCGCACTCGCACTACTTTTATTTACTTTCCGCACTCGCACTAATTTTATTTACTTTCCGCACTCGCACTAAAATACTTTTATGAAAAATTATAAAAAGAACTTTTACATTATCATGTCTAACTAAATCTATAAAGGTTAGAATGTAAGGATCGTAATTAAACAAGTAATATGTACAATTGTTCGTGGAACACTTAAGGGCTATTTTATCTTTCAATTCAAGTAATTATTTTTAACTACTTCAAAAATAGCCAAAAGCACTTTGTCTAGTTCATTAGGAGTTTTTAGATTAAAAAGAAAAGAGATTTTAAAACGATTTTCGGACGCGTTATGAAGTTTAGAGTCTGGTTCGTGAGAACCTCTTTTTGCTAAGAAATCCAGGTTAAAGTACTTTTCAACTTGGTTAAGTTACTATATTTCTTAAAAATAGGTTTACTACTCTAACGCAGTACGCACCTTTTTATCCGTGACAATAGGAGGGGTTGATTAGAGAGTACAACTCGGTTCTGAATACGCGAAAGCGACAGTTCCTGTTAAATTAGTTCTTTTCAAAGGAGAAAACATTGCCCATAAGTAGTTCCATTAACAAGTACTGGATTATCCATTGATTACGTGAATTACATTCGAGCCTGTCTTTGTTTATTGTTTAAAATTATTATTTTATCTACCATTGCACCCTTCTTAAAACCCCTATATTTAGTTGCCTTAGATACACACCATAACAGCAGGTACGATAGATTGACACTTGGTCTCTGTGGATTCGACAATCTT
Source organism: Lathyrus aphaca (assembly GCA_963966055.1). NCBI lineage: Eukaryota > Viridiplantae > Streptophyta > Magnoliopsida > Fabales > Fabaceae > Lathyrus > Lathyrus aphaca. The sequence continues at coordinate 344,992,143 of OZ014519.1, read as the reverse complement.
TTATATTACTCTGACGTGTTCGTACACTTGCGAAAGACTCGCAGTGCCGGAAGTTTAGTAGACCTTCTAGCTGAACCTGAACGTTACGCTCGCGCACGTTTGGTTTTCCATAGGAATAGGAATGCTATGGCCGAAGATCAAAACCGAAGACCTCTTAAGGACTTCTGCCAACCATCAAACGAGGAACCTAGTTCCAGTATAGTAAACCCCGTTATCCCAGCCAATAATTTTGAACTTAAACCATCCCTGCTGCAATTAGTGCAACAGAGACAATTCGCAGGTCTCGCTACTGATAACCCGAACCAACATTTAAAAAACTTTCTTCAGTTAGCAGACACCTTTAAAACCAATGGAGCTTCTCCTGAGGCGATACGCTTAAGATTATTTCCCTTTTCCCTCAGAGATAAAGCTCTATCATGGTTAGATTCCCTTCCACCCAACTCAATAACAACTTGGGATGACCTTAGGAAAGTTTTCCTTGCTAGATATTTTCCCCCAAGTAAGACTGCTCTTCTTCGTAACCTAATAACTAGATTTACCCAACACCAAGGAGAGTCGTTGTTCGAAGCCTGGGAGAGATATAAAGAACTATTAAGAGCATGCCCACATAATGGCTTAGAGAATTGGCTAATCATTCAAACCTTCTATAATGGACTTCATTATAACACTAAGATGACCATCAACGGTGCCGCTGGTGGCGCACTGATGAACAAACCTTACCCTGAAGCTAGTGCCCTTATCGAGGATATAGCCCAAAACCATCAATCATGGGGAGTAGAACGAGCGACAGTGGAAAAGAAGGAAGCCCAAGGAGGAATACATGAGCTAAGCTCTATAGACATGATGCAGGCTAAAATGGACGCGTTGGCCCTTAGAGTCGAACATATGTGTACAACTCCGAATACTGTAGCCGCAGTTTCGCCGAATTGTGAGATATGTGGAACGCAAGGACACCAATCTGCCGAATGCAATCTGTTGAATGAGACCAACATTGAGCAAGTGAACTACACCCAAGGGAACCCATTTTCAAACACATATACCCCTGGATGGAGGAATCACCCAAACTTCTCCTACAAAAATAATAACCCTATTCAAAATACCGCACCTCCGAGACAACAAGGTTACCAAGCCCCAAGAACAAATCAACCTATGCAACCTGTACCACCAAGTCCGAGCCTTGAGGAAATTGTAAAAAAATTTATCACCGCTCAAACACAACAAAACAAAGAGTTCATGAACCAAAACGTCCATGTTAACGAACTAATTACCCAGTTAGGAACCAAGGTTGATCAAATCATTACTCATAATAAGATGCTTGAAACCCAGATCTCTCAGGTAGCTTTAAACCAAGCCCCTCAGACTACGCCTGGAGGACAGTTCCCTGGACAACCTCAACAAAACCCGAAAGGGCAAGCTAATGCCATTACTCTACAAAGTGGAACCGCTTATAAGGAACCTTTGAACCCTAGATTAAGTGAGCCCGAAACTTCTGAGAGGAATGAGGAGAAGGAACCAGAGGAGTCTGAAACCCCGGAAAGTCAAGAAAAAGGAGAAGAACCTAAGAATAAAACCTATGTACCACCACAGCCATACAAACCACCAACACCATACCCTCAAAGATTAAAGAAAACCCAAATTGATAATCAATATCAAAAATTCGTCAAGGTTATAGAAAAACTTCACGTAGAAATCCCCTTTACAGAAGCCATCACCCAAATACCTTCTTACGCTAAGTTTCTCAAAGACATACATACAAATAAACGTAGACTTGAAGATCCGAAACCCGTGGAATGTAATTCTATTTCCGAAAATAGGTTAGCAAAGAAAGATAAAGATCCCGGAAATTTTTCCATTCCTTGTATTTTGGGGAATCATGTCATCGAAAAAGCTTTTCTAGACTTAGGAGCTAGTGTGAGCTTAATGCCTTTAGCAGTTTGTGAGAGATTAAACTTAGGAGAATTACAACCTAGTATGATGTCACTTCAATTAGCCGATAGATCCGTTAAATACCCTATAGGCATACTTGAAGACGTCCATGTTAGGATAGGTCAGCAGTTTATACCTACTGATTTTGTTGTCATAGACATTAAAGAAGATGACGACATACCAATCCTCCTAGGTAGACCGTTCTTATCGACTGCTGGAGCCGTGATAGATGTTAAAAAAGGGAAACTAACCTTTGAGGTAGGTGACGAGAAGATAGAATTTATACTTTCAAAATTTCTTATGGCACCTGTGATAGGAGATGCTTGTTATGCCTTAGATATCATCGAAGAATGCATTAGGGAATTAGAACAAGAAGAAGAAACTGAATCTATAAAATTGCCATCAACCCTTATTTTGGAAGATGACAATTATAAAAGACCCTACATTGATGATGACCTTCACGAATGTTTATCTCTTACCCTAGATCCTATGCCTTGCCCTATGAAACCAACCGTAAAACTTAAGGAACTGCCTAAAAACCTGAGATATGAATTTCTCGATGAAGAAATGAACCGTCCAGTTATAGTCAGTGCTACCTTAAACCAAGAGGAAACCAACCAATTGTTAGATGTTTTACGTAGGTACCCCTCAGCCTTAGGATATAAGATCTCTGATCTAAAAGGAATAAGCCCATCCGTATGTATGCATCGAATTTTGCTTGAAGAAGATTCAAAACCCTCCAGAGAACACCAACGAAGAATAAATCCTATAATGAGTATTGTAGTTAAGACTGAAGTTCTTAAGTTACTAGAGGCAGGTATAATATATCAGATCTCGGACGGTAAATGGGTGAGTCCTGTGCATGTAGTACCTAAAAAGGGAGGCATCACAGTCGTGCAAAACGAGAAGGGCAAACCTGTAGCAAAAAGAACCGATGGAGGTTGGCGTATGTGCATAGATTATAGAAAATTAAATAAAGCAACTAGGAAGGACCATTTCCCATTACCATTCATAGACCAAATGTTGGAGCGCCTAGCCAGACACTCTTACTTTTGTTACCTAGATGGATATTCAGGATTCTTTCAAATACCTATTCACCCCGAAGATCAAGAAAAAACTACCTTTACATGCCCAGTTGGAACTTTTGCCTATAGAAGAATGCCTTTTGGACTTTGTAATGCTCCTGCCACTTTCCAACGCTGCATGATGTCTATCTTTGTAGACTATTTAGATGGAATCATGGAAGTATTTATGGACGATTTCTCAGTTTGTGGATCTGATTTCAAAAATTGTCTTATCAACCTTGAGAAAATCCTGGAAAGATGTGTGGAGGTAAACCTTGTGCTAAATTGGGAAAAATGTCATTTCATGGTCACCGAAGGGATTGTTTTAGGACATATAGTTTCTGAAAAAGGTATAGAGGTAGATAAAGCTAAAATAGAAGTCATAGAGAATCTAAAACCGCCGAAGACTATCAGGGAGATAAGAAGTTTTCTTGGACATGCCGGATTTTACCGACATTTTATCAAGGATTTCTCCAAAATAACGAAGCCCTTAACTGGTCTTTTAATGAAAGATGCTGAATTCATCTTCGATGAAAAATGTACTAAAGCATTTAATCGTCTGAAGCAAGCTCTGATTTCAGCACCTATAATGAAACCCCCTGATTGGTCAGAACCGTTTGAGATAATGTGTGACGCCAGTGATTATGCTGTTGGAGCCGTTCTAGGCCAGAGAAAAGATAAGAAGTTATACGTAATTTATTATGCCAGTAGAACCCTAGACGCTGCACAGCTCAACTACGCAACAACCGAAAAAGAGCTCCTAGCTGTAGTTTTTGCCATAGACAAATTTAGATCTTATCTAGTAGGATCCAAGATTATAGTTTACACCGACCATGCTGCCATTCGTTACTTACTAAGTAAAAAGGATGCCAAACCTAGGTTACTTCGATGGATTCTATTATTGCAAGAGTTTGATTTGGATATCCGTGATAAGAAAGGCACTGATAATGTGGTAGCTGATCACCTATCTAGGCTAGAATACCTGAAACCTGACTTAGTACCCATAAATGACGATTTTGCCTATGATAGACTGATAGCCCAACTAGAAACTATTGAAGATGATAACCCAGACCCACATGAGTATTCTCATAAATCCTTAGCTATAAGTAATGTACCTTGGTATGCAGACTTCGTTAATTACCTAGCCGCTGACATCATACCCCCTGATCTAAACTACCACCGGAAGAAGAAGTTCTACAGTGATGTGAGAAACTTCTACTGGGACGAACCGTTTCTTTTCAAGAGAGGTAAAGATGGCATTTTCCGCCGTTGTGTTCCAGAAGAAGAGATAAATAATATAATTGAGCATTGTCACTCTGCACCCTATGGTGGACATGCAAGCACATCTAAGACCTACGCCAAGATTCTTCAAGCTGGCCTATTCTGGCCTACTATGTGGTGTGATGTCCATGCTTTCATTGTCAAGTGTGACAGATGCCAACGCACAGGAAATATTTCAAGACGTAATGAAATGCCTCTGAGAAATATCCAAGAAGTAGAACTCTTCGACGTATGGGGTATAGACTTTATGGGACCGTTCCCACCATCTTTTGGAAATCAGTACATCTTAGTAGCTGTTGACTACGTGTCTAAATAGATTGAAGTTATCGCCGCACCCACGAATGACACCAGAGTAGTCATCAAATTATTCAAAAACTATATATTTCCCAGGTTTGGAACCCCCCGTTTAGTCATAAGTGATGGAGGATCACACTTCATATCGAGAATATTTGATAAACTTTTAAGCAAGTATGGAGTTAAGCATAGAGTAGCAACACCATACCACCCACAGACCAATGGACAAGTGGAAGTATCTAATAGGGAGATCAAACAAATTCTTGAGAAGACTGTCTCTATATCTAGAAAGGATTGGTCGCAGAAACTTCAAGAAGCATTATGGGCCTATAGAACCGCTTTCAAAACCCCTATAGAGACAACCCCTTATCAACTGGTCTATGGAAAATCATGTCACTTACCTTTTGAGTTGGAGAATAAGGCCTATTGGGCCATCAAAACTTTGAATTTGGATTACCTGACTGCTGGTGAGAAACGTATCCTTGATATCCACAAATTAGAAGAGCTCAGACAATCTGCCTACGAAAATGCCATCATATACAAAGAAAGAACAAAATCTTGGCATGACAAAAGAATCATAAGAAGAGACTTCAAAATAGGCGATCCTGTTCTCTTGATCGATTCTATGTTACGACTTTTTCCAGGAAAGCTTCGTTCGAGATGGACTGGCCCTTTCGAAGTATCTAAGATCCTAAGATCCGGTGCTATTGAAATCAAGAACCAAACATGTAAATCGTTCATCGTCAATGGACAGAGGTTGAAGCCCTATGAAGGAGGTGACATCCCAATAACATACACCTGTCATACTCTGAGTGATCCACCATATCCTTCCAATGATGTATAAAAATCGGTCGTCGAGCTAATGACGTTAAACAAGCGCTGCATGGGAGGCAACCCATGGTTTTCTTATTTACGTACCTTTTATTTATTTATTTTTACTTTATTTTAATTTGTTTATTTTATTATTATGTCAGGACTAACGATTGAATGTTTTATGTGCTTTCAGGACTTGTTTGTTAACCTTGTACAGAATGCAGAACCCCGATGACATGCACGTGGCCTTTAGAGACGACGCCCAGAGAGAGCGTTACTATGTCCACATGAGACGCCCTATGGCTCCTACCAGGTACCTTGACCATGACTGCATGGATGCCTTGGGCAAAGAGCCAAGCATCAGATTCTTATGCCATCAACTCCAGTGGGACCAGTTTGACGACAGGAACAACACTTACAGGAACTTGACTCTTGAGTTCCTCATCTCGTTTCATCATGACCCTTGGGCTGGACCCGATGGACTCACTGTTTTCAGGTTGTTCGGGATTGACTACTCCTTCTCTCACAAAGAGTTTGGTGATTTACTAGGTTTTCAGACCACTCCTGATGCTATTCCAGAGACACCGATGGGGTATTTTATGAGCAAAGAAGTGGAAAAGTTTTGGTCTAAAATATCAGGTGGAGGGAGCCAAGATCCTTCCACTCATTTTTCTCAAGTAATCCACAACCCTGCGTTAAGGTACTTCCAGATGATTCTAGCGCATTCTTTCCTAGGTTTGCCAGATACAAAGACCCTGCTAAGTGAAGAGGAGATTTTCCTACTGTTTTGTGCGACTCAGTGTTGCACCCCAAAATTTGCCCTCACAATACAAGACTTTGTGTGCTAAGAAGGTTCACAAGGTTCACAAGACCTTTCATGAGGTTCATGAAGTTTACAAGACACTTTATGAGGTTCACAAGGTTCACAATACTTACAAGACCTTTCATGAGGTTCATGAAGTCTACAAGACACTTTATGAGGTTCACAAGGTTCACAAGACTTCCCATGAGGTTCACAAGGTTCACAAGACATCTTATGATGGTTCACAAGGTTCACAAAGTTCACAATTGGTCAGAAGTTTGACAATTCCCTCAGACAATGCATCCTCCTAAGCAGTGCATCCAAAACTAGGGTTTTGACTTTAATCAGGCTAAATGGACTTCCAAGACTTCAAGTGAGCTTAATAACATCTTATATGTGTTTAAGAATCCCCATGACAAGTTTCAAGACTTTTCTCAAAAGTTTGCTCAGTCAGATGATCAGATAAGTCAAAATCAGTCAAAGCAGTTAAAAAGTCAAACAGAGGTCAACTGTGGTCAAACCAAAGTCAAACTTCATGATTTTTTTGCCAACATAAATTATTTGAAGTAAAATTCATCATTTGATCAAGGGTTGATCATGATTCATCAAGGATATCTCAGATCATCAAGAATCAAAGGTTTCTAAATTAGGGTTTCCTCAGTAAAAGTCAACTGAACTTTGACCAGCCATAACTTTCACATTCTTCATCACCAATTTTCCATCCAAAGCTCAATTTGAAGGAAATTGAATTCTCTACAACTTTGTGTCTCACAAGCCAAGCCCAAAAATGCTTCATTTGGAAGGTATGAGCTAAGACATTATAGGTCCTTTTGAAAGTCAACAAAAAGTCAACAACTTCAAAAGGGCATAACTTGAGAATGGTAAATGATATGGACATGAAACCAGTGGGGTTGGTTAGAGGACTCTTCAAGCTTTCCAAAATGTCCAAAAACACCCTCATAGCATTAAAATTGAAGGATGTGTGCCCTTGCAAAGTTGGGAAATTTTAGGGAAGTTTATGAAGCAAATGGAGGTTTAAAACCAAATTTTGCTAAATGGGCTGAACTTTTGATGACCCAAAGTGATCCATGACATCATGCACGAAAATTATTTGATATTTTCATAATTTTATTTTATTTAATTTATTTATTATGATTTTTTATATTAAAAATCATTTTAAATTTAAATAAAATATCAAGTGTGAAGATTTAAAATATTTTTTTGTTCTAGAAGGTCATGAATGCAATTTGGATCAGATTGATACAAAGATTATGATGATTGGCTTGAAATAGAAAGGGTTTATTCAAGAATATTTGAAATTTAAGCTTGAATCTTTTTCAATCTCATGGATCCAAATCTTCCACACAACCATCAATTCTTTTGACCTAAATCCACTCCACTATAAGTATACAACATAACCCTAATCATTAGACAAGAAATTCTGCCTCCAAGTGCACATTCAAGTTTCCAAATTTCATTCAAAAACTCACTTTCGGATTTTAAGGTAGAGGCGATTTCAAGGTGTTCTAAGGATTGCAATATATTTTATGATGTTCATTTAACATGTCTGGATCATAAACAACATCAAAAACACCCTAAATCACATAAACCGAATGGATGTTCATGCCGTGTTTGGTTTTTTTCGATTTCATGGTTTTGTTGTTTCTTAATTGATTTTGATTGATTAATATTGTTTGTTTCATTGTACTAAAGCTTTCTGGACAATCCCATTGGAATTCCATGGACTGAATCCGCATATGCCATAGTTAGGGTTTGGCCCAAGCTTTTAGGGTTTCTTGATTAAGAACATATAAATGACTTTGATTGTTATAATTGAATTGTACAGGTCACAAGGAGTTTAAAGATGTCCTTAATTTGATAAAATTGTACTGGTTGTGTATGGTTTGAAAAACACAGGTTTTGAACGCAGGAGAAATCGTAGGAAATTTCCCAGGAAATTTCGCAGGAACACCTGCGAAATCCCAAGGAAGAAGATGATCAGTGGCGCCATATTTCAAATTCAAAATTTCATCTTAATATTTTATGTATTTGTTTCTGATTTATTTCACAATTGTGTGGTTGGCTCAGTTGGCTAAAGGACGCGCGTATGAGGCTTAGGTCCAGGGATCGAATCCTGGCCTCAGCAATTTTTCTTATTTTTCCAGTTTAATTATGAAACTTAATATATTATGTATTATAGTTGTTATATTGACAGGTGCGCCCTCCCGGCTGGAATGGTAAGTGTGTTTGTGTGCAGTGCCAAGGTCCTGGGTTCGATCCCCTAGGCCTTTTGTTTTATTTCTTTTTTTCATGATTTTTCAGGTTATGCAACAAAACCAAATGAGGTTGTTTCTATGTCATACGCGCGCCTGTAGCCCAGTGGTAGCTTGCTTCGTCCAGAGTATGGCAAAGCCTAGGGCATGGGTTCAATCCCTGCCCCAGGTAAGTTTTTAAATTTTGTTTTGTTTATTTGTTTTATTAATTGTTTTATTATTAAATATAATTATGTTTAATATGTAAATAGATTTAAATTAATATGTAAATATTATATGTTCTAAAAATTTCTAAAAAAATAATATTTTCTAAAACTAATTTCTTTTATTAATATGTATATATTTATTTAATGATTAAATTAGTATTATGTATTAAATCAAAATCCTAATATTTTTGTATCTAAAACCCTAATTTTCTTCTTACCTAAAATTTAATTCTATTGTAATTTTTTTTAATTTATTATTTATAAACTTTAATCATGTATATATTATATAATTTGTTTATACTTTAATTCTTGCCTCTAAATATGTTTAAAATAATTAAAATTTTGTAAATATAATTAATCCTATTTTCATAATATGTAAATATTCTATAAATTGTTTATAATTTAATTTTGTATATAAATAATTTTTAATATATGTTTAAAATTGCTAATTTAATTTTGTAATTATAATTTTATTTTCATAATATGTTCATAATTAACTTAATTTTTATAATTTGCATATAACTTAAAATTTCATAATAATTAGTATAATTGTTTATATTTTATTCTTAATCTTAAAAAATAATTGTTCATTGATTTTAATATTTTTGCTCATATTATGTTTATGTGATATTTATTATTTCATTACTAACCCCATTTATCTTTATATTATTTTTATTATTATTATTTCACTAACCCAATTATTATTATTATTTATTTTTGCTTATTATATTTAATTTGCTTTAATTGTTATTATGTAATTGTTCTTGAATGTAATATTTTATTAATAATGTTTATTATTTATATTTTATGCTATGGTTAGTAAAATAGGGAGTGTAAATATACTTGTAATATAAAACCAATTTAGATCACAAATTTAAAGATAAATATTAAAATTGTACACTCACACACGTAAGTCGATCTTTGATCGCCATCTCACTTCCTTAGGGATACCTCTCATGTTGCCTATTACAAAAAGGTCAAGTAGGGTGTATAAAGCAAAGTCCCTAATCTCACATCATCTAGTCCCTTAACAGATAAAAAGATCAAGTCCCTTTCGAATGTTGCTTTCGTAATGATCTTGTCCCTTTCGAATAAAGATGATAAGTCCCTTCGAATTGCTTATACACCACACGGTTGCCTAAATAAACAGATGTCCCTTCACTTGTCCCTTACATCCAAGGTAATGACTACCTATTCCTTAATAATAGGGATAGTCTTACCATTTAAAGGATTCAAGAACAGAAAAGACTTTAAACTTAGGGTAGGTTCCTCTTAGATACTTGCTCACTCTTCAAAACAATTTCAAACACTTCAAACAATTTTCAAAACAAAGGTTTTTTACGCATCCGTACATGGATCATTATCAAACTCTTAAGAAAATTTCTTTTCACACACTTCACATTTCAAAAACATTTTAAAGTGAGCTAAGTAACTAAGAGCCCATGGATAACCATGGATGTAAAGGGTGCTAACACCTTCCCTTTACATAACCTACCCCCCGGACCCAAAAATCTTTTAAAAAGGTCTTTCCTGTTCTTTTATGCCTTTCCTTTGGATAAAATAAAAGTCGGTGGCGACTCTTGCTATCCGCAACATAACTAAAGTCAGTTCTCCCACCGTGTTACAGAACTGGCGACTCTGCTGGGGATTTAATAAAAGAGGGGTACCCTTAGGAATTAGATCACTTTAAAATTGTTTGCCTTGTTTGCTTTATACTTACTTGTTGGGCTCTTATGTGTGAAAGATCCTAACCCGGATCTAGTGTACCTTAGGTAAATGGCAATAGACCAAGGAAACTGTACGGCTTATACCGATATGGTTGATCTGGTGGCCATATTTAGTGTGACTTCTTGGTTGGTGCTTATGTTCCTTAAGTCAAGTTGAGGATAATATGAGGCTGCCATATGTTGTCAATGAACTAATTAACTTTTAGAACCCTAGTTATCCCATCTTGGCCTTTAGAAAAGTAGTGAGATAACCGGCTTTGGTGCAGACTGAAGTTGGTTGATACTCGATGCTACACTCATTGAGGTTCTAAACTTGGAGGGTTTTGGTTGGCAAGTAAGTTGCCTACTGAACAACCACCCTTGTGAAGGACCAATGATATTGAGATCCCCTAGAACATGGTTACTCTTATAGGACAGGATGAACCAACTAACTTCAGGGGAGGGTAGTTACCTTTGAACTTCACGCAAGCCTTTAAACCTAGGGCTATTGTGTGACTTGTTTGTGTGTGCCACATGTTTGTGATTGAGCATAACATCATGACATCATCATGCATCATAAGCATAGCATTTTCACTAACCATTTCAAGGACCAAAGGATTTATCTTTGTTCTTTGTTTCAGGTCATGGCTTCTGCTCGTAGAAACACTATCAGGATCAACTTTGTAGGCATACCTCTTAAGCTCAAGGAGTTAGTTTCTCAAGTGCCTGATCATTCCCAGTTCATCAAGAGACATGGTCACCTATTGGATCTAGTCACCTCAGGGTTCAATGAAGACATGATGAGTGTCTTGTTTCAGTTCTTTGATCCTAAGCACCATTGCTTCACATTCCCCGATTACCAGCTGGTTCTTACAATGGAAGAGTTCTCCAAACTTCTGGATATACCTGTTCTTGATCAGAAACCATTCACAGGCTTGGAAAAAGAGCCTAAACCTGAGGTTATTGCTGCAGCTCTACATCTGAAGAAGTCTGACATTGTTCTAGAAACGAGAAGCGGAGTTAAGGGTATTCTTGCTAAGGTGTTGATAGAGAAGGCTCAAATGTTCTTGAAGGCTATGAGCTATGATGCTTTTGAGGATATCTTAGCCTTGCTGATTTATGGCTTAGTGTTGTTCCCCAATCCAGATCAGTTCATAGATGTTTATGCCATCAATATATTCCTGAGTCACAATCCAGTGCCTACATTGCTTGGAGACATCCTACACTCTCTTCATACTCGTACTACAAGGGCATGAGGAACTTTGATGTGTTGCATACCTTTACTTTCTAGGTGGTTTATTTCTCACCTTCCTCGCTCAGTAATGAAGAATGAGCAAGGATTCAGATGGTCCAAGAGGATCATGTCACTCTCTCATTCAGATATCCATTGGTGCTCCAGATCTATGGAGAATGTTACTATCATTGACCGTTGTGGGGAGTTTCCTAATGTGCCACTTCTAGGCATAAGATGAGGCATTACCTACAACCCTTCCTTAGCTTTACGACAGTTTGGTTACGCCCGGAGTGATGGTCCTCATGACATGTTGATTCAGGGTATTGTGTTTGACTACGACAACGATCTTCAAGGTTGTCGTCAAAGGTTCATACGAGCATGGGGAAAAGTGAACAAGGTTGACAGCAAGTAACTGGAGCCTAAGTACACTATTCCTATGCAGGCTTATCTCAGATGGGTGCGATCTCGTGCTCAGACTCTCATGATGCCATATCCTGCTATCCTGCCAGTTACCATGGAACCTGTTGCTGAAGGAGATGCTTCTTATACCATCCTTCACCCAGACATGCCTACTGACATGGAAGATTTACAGAGGTCCTGGATCCAGTTGAAGGAGCAAAGGGATACCTTCGAGGCTCATTACAAAACAAGCCAAGAAAGAATCCTGGAACTAACAAAGCAACTTCACGAGGAGCGGAATCTCAACTCATACCTCAACACAAAGAGGAAACGTCCATGGGAGACTTAAAACCCCATCTCTTGTATTTATTACATTTCATTTTCTGTAAGCCCAAGAGGCAAAACAAATTTATTACTAATAAAAGTTTACCTTCTTGTTTGTTTAAGCAAATTTAAATCCTGCGGTCCTTGAAAACATTGCATATGCATTTACATTCCATGTCATTGCATCACAGGTTTATTGTGCACAGGTTTCTCATCTTCTCGCTGTTTATTTCAGCAATGGCTCTTGAACAAACAGTTAAGGATCTCCAGGCACAAAATGCACAGTTCTAAGAGTTGATCCTGAACTTGTCCAAAGGGCAGGATTAATTGAAGACACTGCTGGCCAAAAAGACTAAGAAGACTAGAAGGTCAGGTGGCCTGATCAACATGGGAAGAAGGTTCAGAGGTCCTGTCAAGACCAAAGAACAGGTTGAAGACTATGAGTCTGAAGAGTCTGAGAAAGAGGGAGGTAGTCTCCACAACACTATGGGGGACTCTGATTTTGAAGCTAACTACTATCATGAACCTAATGAAGACAAGTTCAAGATGCTGGTGGATAGAATGGATGCTATGGAATTACAGAAATCTTCTGGGCTGGATTTTGAAGACCTGAGTTTGATATCTGGGGTGGTTATACCCATTGGTTTCAAGGTTCCTACTTTTGTTGTTTATGATGGTGTCTCTTGTCCCAAGCTGCATCTGAGGTCTTATGTCAGAAGAATCCAACCCCATACTGCTGATAAAAAGTTGTAGATCCATTTCTTCCAAGAGAGCTTATCTGGAGCTCAATTGGAATGGTACTACCAGTTGGAGAGTGTCAACATCCGGGATTGGAGTGATCTTGCTGAAGCCTTCTATAAGCAGTATCAATACAATGCTGACTTAGCTCCTACTCGCATGCAACTTCAGAGCATGTCCATGGGTGCTAAAGAAAGTTTCAAGGAGTATGCTCAGAAGTGGAGAGACTTGGCTGGAAGAGTGCAACCCCCTCTAACTGACAGGGAGTTAGCTGATATGTTCATGTGTACGTTGAATGGTCCCTTTTACAGTCATCTCATTGGAAGCTCATCATCTGGCTTCACTGAGTTGATAATGACAGGAGAGCGTGTAGAGAGTGGTATTAGGAGTGGCAAGATTCAAGTGGGTGCTTCTTCATCAGGTGCTGCAAAGAAGCCTCCCACTGGGAAGAAAGAGTCAAATGTTGTTTATGGTCAACCTGATCATAATAGAAGGCATCAGTCTGTGAGTGCAGTTCATATTTCAAATCCAACTCCTGCAACACCAGAGCAGCCACAGGGTAACCAACAGAGGGTTAGAAGGCAGTTCACTAAGATCAACATGTCAATGGCTCAGGCATTGCAACACTTGTTGAAGGCTGAACTTATCACTCTGAAAGATGCTCCTCAGAATCCTAATGTTACCTCTCCCAGGTACAATCCTAATGCACGATATGCATATCATTCAAATTGCCAGGGACATGATACTAATAGTTGTTGGGTATTGAAGAACAAAATTCAAGATATGATTGAGGCTGGAGAGATTGAGTTTGACCCTCCGGGTACTCCAAATGTAATCACTACTCCCATGCCAAATCATGAGAAGACTGTCAATGCCATTGATGAAGATTCACATATTTATTCAGTTGTAGAGTTGACCACACCATTGTCTGTTATCAAGAAGAAGCTAGTACAAGCTGGGTTCTTTCCAGGTTGTCGTGAAGATTGTCTGTATTGTACCTATAAGCCGGATAGTTGCTGGAGATTGAGAGATGGAATTCAACGTCTCATGGATAAATATACCATAGTGTTTGAGAGGACTCCATCTTCTGTAGAGAGTATGGTGGATCATATTACTAAAGGTAGGAAGATTGAAGAGGTGGACATGGTTGATAAAGCACCGGTAAGGATCACTTCTAAAGGACCTGTCAAAATCACTCATAAGGGTCCAATTAAGATTACTGCTGAAGGCCCTGTGAAGATTGTTTCTGAAGCTAGAGTGGCACCTATGGTCATTACCACTCCTGGTCCTATTCCGTATACGTCTGACAAAGTTGTGCCTTGGCATTATGGGTCTGATGTTTATATCCATGGTGTTAAGCAGGAACCCTTAGCTGATATGCCTGTTGATGTTGATAATATTGCTGGGTCTAGTAAGATCACACGAAGCGGAAGAGTGTTCTCTCCTCCAGTCACCTCCAAGAATGCAGTTACTCCAGCTGCTACCTCCACCACTGATGCTCGGGGCAAAGGTCCTGTTATTGAACCTATACCAACTGATGTGCCAGTTGCTGATGATCTTGCTAAGCAGATGGAAGAAGTATTGAAAATCATTCGCAAGAGTGATTATGACATTGTTGATCAGTTGGGGCATACTCCCTCCAAGATTTCCATGTTGTCTTTGTTGTTATGTTCTGAGGCTCATGCCAAGGCCTTGATTAAGTTTCTGAAGACTGCTCATGTACCCAATGAAATTTCTATTGACCAGTTTGAAAATTGTGTTGCACACTTGACCTATGATAATGGGTTAAGTTTCTCCGATGCTGATTTAACTCCTGCCAAGAGGGATCATAACAGGGCTCTACATATCTCCATTGAATGCATGGGCACTACCATGTCACATGTATTGATAGACAATGGTTCCTCTTTGAATGTATTGCCCAAAGAAGTCCTGAATAAGCTGAGTCCTGAAGATGCTGTGCTGAAGCCCAGTAACATAGTGGTGAAGGCTTTTGATGGTTCGAGAAGAGTGGTGCATGGGGAAATTGATCTCCCAATCAAAGTTGGTTCTCAGGTTTTCAATGCTACCTTTTATGTTATGGATATTCGTCTGTCATATTCTTGTTTACTGGGACGTCCCTGGATCCATGGGGCAGGTGCTGTAACCTCTACATTACATCAGAAGCTAAGATATCCGGTAGAAGGAAAGGTTGTTACTGTCTATGGAGAGGAAGAATATTTTGTTAGCCATGTGAACACCTTCAAGTATCTGGAAGTGGAAGGTGAATATGTTGAAACTCTGTGTCAGACGTTTGAAGTGGTTCCTTGGATTGTTAATGATTATGAAGCTCCTCCTGCTGTCAAGAAAGTTCCTGTGGTCACCAGAGTGCCTCCAACAATGGCCTCCCTTAAAGATGCTAGAGTTGTGGTGGATGAAGGTGGTTGTACTATTTGGGGTCAGCTTCCTGATATCCCTTACAAGTCTGACAAATTTGGTTTGGGTTTCACTGCAGAGTCCCAGAAGGCTGTTCGTCGTGCTCGTGTTGTTCGCATCACCAATCAGGGGATAATGAAGAACCAGATCAATGTTGTGGGTGACTATGATGAAGACTACAACCTGGATGCTTGGATTTTTCCTACTGTGGGTGTCGGGCTCAATAATTGGAAGGCTGAAGATGTTATTCCTATCTCTTTTAGTCAGGAGTAAATACTATTACTGTGTTGTTACTTTTAAGTTTGTAATTTCTTGAACAATTAAAACTCTCAAGCCTTGTGCCTTACCCGGGGCACTATGGTGTGCTTGTTACGGGCTGTCATTTCATTTGCATACTTCATTCAATAAAAATCAGTGGACGTTTCGTTTTCGTAAATATTGTGTTCCTTGTCTTTCTTTTCTTTTATTTTTTCTTTATCAGCTATGTGTTCTTACACACACCCACATCACTAAAATGCAGATCCTCATCCACTCGGGATCCTGTTGATAACAGTTCTACTATTGCCAATTATAATTTCGAGAATCCGATCTATCAAACTGAAGATGGAAATGAGGACGATTGTGAAGTACCTGTAGAGCTTGCTAGGTTGTTACAATAAGAAGAGAAAGCTATACATCCACATGAAGAGCCGGTCGAAGTTGTGAATCTGGGAACTGAAGAAAACAGGAAAGAAGTTAAGATAGGGGCTGATTTGGAGGATAGTGTCAAGAGCAGACTGATTCAGATGTTACGTGACTATGTGGAGATCTTTGCTTGGTCTTACGAAGACATGTCAGGGTTGGATACAGACATTGTGGTTCACCGTTTACCAGTGAAAGAAGATTGTCGTCCAAAGAAGCAGAAGGTTCGTCGCATGCGTCCTGAAATGTCAGAAAAGATTAAAGCAGAGGTAATGAAACAGTTCAATGCAGGGTTCTTAGTTGTGACTTCTTATCCTCAGTGGGTTGCAAATGTGATTCCGGTACCTAAGAAAGATGGTAAGGTACGTATGTGTGTGGACTATAGGGATTTGAACAAGGCTAGCCCCAAAGATGACTTTCCACTTCCTCATATTGATGTTTTGGTAGACAACACTGCTCAGCATAAGGTATTCTCTTTTATGGATGGTTTCTCTAGTTACAATCAGATCAAGATGGCACCTGAAGATATGGAGAAGACAACATTTGTTACACAGTGGGGCACTTTTTGTTATAAGGTGATGCCATTTAGTTTGAAGAATGCAGGGGCAACATATCAGCATGCTATGGTGGCTTTGTTTCACGATATGATCCATCATGAGATAGAGGTATATGTAGATGATATGATAGCCAGATCCCAGAATGAAGAACAACATCTTGATCATCTGCATAAGTTGTTTGAGAGGTTGAAGAAATACAAGTTAAGATTAAATCCAAACAAGTGTACTTTTGGAGTTAGATCTGGTAAGCTCCTGGGTTTCATTGTCAGTGGAAAAGGTATTGAAGTGGATCCTGCAAAAGTGAAAGCTATACGAGAGATGCCAGCTCCCCGTACTGAGAAGGAAGTTAGAGGTTTCTTGGGACGATTGAATTACATTGCAAGATTTATTTCCCAATTAACTGCCACCGTTGAGCCAATCTTCAAGTTATTAAAGAAAGATCAGGTGATGGAATGGAATGATGAGTGCCAGACTGCCTTTGATGAAATCAAGAAATATCTGCTAGAACTTCCAATTTTGATGCCACCAGTTGATGGAAGACCCTTGATTATGTACTTAACAGTGTTAGACAACTCAATGGGGTGTGTATTGGGGCAACATGACGAGTCTGGTCGAAAAGAGCAGGCAATATACTACCTTAGCAAAAAGTTTACCGACTGTGAAACAAGATACTCACTGCTCGAGAAAACTTGCTGCGCTTTGGCATGGGCTGCTCGCCGACTAAGACAGTATATGTTGACCCATACTACCTTGTTGATTTCGAAGATGGATCCAATCAAGTACATATTCGAGAAACCTGCTCTCTCCGGAAGAATTGCAAGATGGCAAATGATATTGACAGAATATGACATACATTATACTACTCAGAAGGCCATCAAAGGAAGTGTTGTTGCTGATCATTTGGCTCATCAAGCAGTGGATGATTATCAGTCAATGAGTTTTGAGTTTCCTGATGAAGACATTATGATTATTACCAAAGAACCTGGACAATATGACGGACCTAAACAAGGATCCCGATGGACTATGGTCTTTGATGGCGATTCCAATGCATTTGGTAATGGTGTTGGTGTGGTGATTAGTTCCCCTGAAGGTTGTCATACCCCGATTACTGCCAGACTTTGTTTCTATTGTACCAATAACATGGCTGAGTATGAGGCATGTATCCTGGGTATTAAAGCTGCTATTGATATGAAGATTCAGTTCCTTGATGTGTATGGAGATTCAGCCCTAGTAGTTAGTCAGATCAAAGGAGATTAGGATACCAAGCATGATAATCTTATTCCTTACAGAGAGCATGTCTTGTCTTTGATCCCACATTTTAAAGAGATTACCTTTGGACATATTCCACAAAGAGAGAATCAGTTGGCAGATGCATTAGCCACCATGCCATCCATGTTTGAGATCAGCTGGGATGATGAAGCTCCCAAAATTACTATTGATAGATTTGAGAAGCCTGCATACTGCAATGAGATTGGCACAGAAGGAGCAGAAGAGAAGCCTTGGTTCTATGAAGTGAAAAGATATCTTGAAGCTCAGGAGTTCCCTGAAGGGGCATCTGTCAAAGATAGGAAGTTTCTGAGAAGGTTTTCCGCTAAGTTCTTTTTGAGTAATGGGATTTTGTACAAGCACAATCATGATTCAACTATGCTTCGCTGTGTGGATAAGAAGGAAGCAACAGAGATTATGGAAGACATGCATGATGGGATCTTTGGCACTCATTCTAGTGGTCATACTATGGCAAAGAAGATATTGAGAGCAGGTTACTATTGGTCTACCATGGAAGCTGATTGCCATCAACACTCCAGAACATGTCACAAGTGTCAAATCTATGCTGATAAAGTCCATATACCTCCATCACCATTGAATGTGTTGACTGCTCCTTGGCCTTTTACCATGTGGGGCATTGATATGATTAGTGAGATCAAACCTACTGCTTCTAATGGGCATCGTTTCATCCTGGTTGCTATTGATTACTTCACGAAGTGGGTAGAGGCAGCTTCATTTGCATCTGTTACCAAGAATGTTGTGGCTCGATTCATTAAGAATAATCTCATATGTAGGTATGGCATCCCTGAAAGGATTATCACTGACAATGGCTCTAATCTGAACAACACTATGATTATTGATCTCTGCACGCAGTTCAAGATTAAGCATCATAACTCTTCTCCGTATCGTCCAAAGATGAATGGGGCAGTTGAAGCTGCTAATAAGAACATTAAGAAGATTATACAAAAGATGACTGTTACTTACAAAGATTGGCATGAGATGTTACCATTTGCTCTTCATGGTTATCGTACCACAATACGTACTTCAACAGGGGCAACCCCATTCTCCTTAGTCTATGGTATGGAAGCAGTCCTGCCCATTGAAGTTCAGATTCCCTCCTTAAGAATTATGAAGGATGCAAGCTTGGATGAAGATGAGTGGATTCAGACTCGACTTGACCAGATAAATTTGATTGATGAGAAGAGGTTAGCAGCAGTTTGTCATGGCCAGATGTACCAGAAACGAATGATCAAAGCTTTTAACAAGAAGGTTAAGCCAAAGGTATATCAGGCTGGTGATTTGGTAATCAAGCGCATCATATTACCACAGGGTGATCCTAGAGGCAAGTGGACTCCAACATATGAAGGACCATTTGTGGTCAAAACAGTGTTTTCAGGAGGTGTCATGATACTTACTACTATGGATGGTGAAGACTTCCCGCAGCCTGTAAACGCAGACATAGTTAAAAAATACTACGCATAAAAAGAGACCCGCTAGGTTGACTGGCCTAGGCAAAAATAAGGGCATCCCGGCAAACCAAAAAAGGGTTTGGGCAAAAATTAGGGATATATATATATATATATATATATATATATATATATATATATATATATATATATATATATAAAAGATGTACACCCGGCAAGTCGAAAACCTGAAAGGGCGGCTTGGGCAAAAAAGGGTATCCCGGTGGATTGAAAACCTGAAAGGGCAATCCAGGCAAAAGTTAGGGATTAAAACGTATGACTATGTCTCGTTTGGATCACCCATGAAACTGCAACCAGTTGTACTACTTACTCAAGTTTGAATAGATAAAGCTCAATCCAATCGTTTCCGTCTCGACAGCCGAAGATGAGATACTTGAAGATAATGGCAATAGTAGAATTGAAACTCAATAGGATTATTTCCCACATAGCTGATTCTCCTTGTTTTGTAAAAAAACTTTATGACAAAGTCCTCTTACTAGGATTTATATCTCCTTGTACAAACCTACCTATGTATAGGTCACTTTTTGATATGAATAGAATTCCATCTTTGAATCCAGATTTACTTTTACCCTATTTACATAAGCGAAACGTCCATTGGTTGTGTTTGAATGTATGTATGCTTTTGAATATGATTGATGTTTACCAGAAATGCATAGATGCTTAATATGATTGATGTTTACCAGAAATGCATGTATGCTTAATATGATTGATGTTTACCAGAAATGCACAAAAATGCAGTAATAGTATTTACTAAGGACGAACGAGGGAAGGATTTCAACGAAGCTTCACCAGTTCATCTCTACAAAACAGTTACAAATCCCCAGTAGGGCAAATCCATCTTCATAAGTACTTCAAGTCACATCTCCCCTGGAATTTATATCCATCTCTTTTATCCTCATACGGATAATCGGGAATTTACTCTTCCAATAGGAGTACGACGAACGAAGACGGAAGGTTATGTATACCCTATTATCAAACGAAGACGGGAAGTTATATATACTATATTATCAAACAAGACGGGAACAAGTTTCTCATATTCTCCAGCAACAAAACGGGATTTATTTTCCCTGGCCAGCAGTTGTTATACGAAGATATCCGGACGCTTCAGGCTGCACGATGCATACATACATCATTTACACCATAACATACATATACATAGATACATAATACATTACTTAGGTGCATCATATCATACAAACATGCATAATGCATAAACTAATATTATCATACAGAATGTTACCTTGTTTTCAGGTTAATTCTCCAGCAGACAAATTTCATCAACAAATTGAGACTATTGGGCCGTTGTTTATCTTCCCAAAAGTTATCATTTCCTCAGGACGTTGTTTATCCTCCTGAAAGCTTCTCATACCTCAGGACGTTGTTTATCTTCCTGAAAGCATATCCTGACCTTGGGTCGTTGTTTATCTTCCCAAAGGTTACATCATTATACCTCAGGACGTTGTTTATCCTCCTGAAAGCATATCATTTCCTCAGAACGTTGTTTATCCTTCTTAAGGCATATTATTTCCTTGGGACGTTGTTTATCTTCCTGAAAGCTATCATGACCTTAGGCCGTTGTTTATCTTCCCAAAGGTTACCATTTCCTCAGGACGTTGTTTATCCTCCTGAAAGCATATCATGACTATTGGGTCGTTGTTTATACTCCCAAAAGTTATACTTATACCTCAAAACGTTGTTCATCCTTCTGAAAGTATATCATCACCTCAGGACGTTGTTTATCCTCCTGAAAGCATATCATTTCCTCAGAATGTTGTTTATCCTTCTGAAAGCATACCACCACTTCGGGACGTTGTTAATATTCCTGAAAGCTATCACCATTACCTCGGGACGTTGTTTATCTTCCTGAAAGCTATCATTATACCTTCATATTTTGGACTGCTTTATCCTCCAAGAAATGTACCTGAAGAACCTTTCTCCAAGTGGCATCTTTAAGCCCACTCAAGCATACTCAACTAGTCATCAGTATCACTCTACGCACCGGTGAGTGCAAATTTTTGGGCTTTTGTGTTCAATCCCCTTCAACCTTCCAAGTTACGACTGACACATATATCAATCTAACCCCTCAGGTTTCAGAACATTTAACAGGGGCAGCTATTGCACCCCAAAATTTGCCCTCAAAATACAAGACTTTGTGTGCTAAGAAGGTTCACAAGGTTCACAAGACCTTTCATGAGGTTCATGAAGTTTACAAGACACTTTATGAGGTTCACAATACTTACAAGACCTTTCATGAGGTTCATGAAGTCTACAAGACACTTTATGAGGTTCACAAGGTTCACAAGACTTCCCATGAGGTTCACAAGGTTCACAAGACATCTTATGATGGTTCACAAGGTTTACAAAGTTCACAATTGGTCAGAAGTTTGACAATTCCCTCAGACAATGCATCCTCCTAAGCAGTGCATCCAAAACTAGGGTTTTGACTTTAATCAGGCTAAATGGACTTCCAAGACTTCAAGTGAGCTTCATAAAATCTTATATGTGTTTAAGAATCCCCATGACAAGTTTCAAGACTTTTCTCAAAAGTTTGCTCAGTCAGATGATCAGATAAGTCAAAATCAGTCAAAGTAGTTAAAAAGTCAAACAGAGGTCAACTGTGGTCAAACCAAAGTCAAACTTCATGATTTTTTGCCAACATCAAGTATATAAAGTAAAATTCATCATTTGATCAAGGGTTGATCATGATTCATCAAGGATATCTCAGATCATCAAGAATCAAAGGTTTCTAAATTAGGGTTTCCTCAGTAAAAGTCAACTGAACTTTGACCAGCCATAACTTTCACAGGCTTCATCACCAATTTTCCATCCAAAACTCATTTTGAAGGAAATTGAATTGTCTACAACTTTGTGTCTCACAAGCCAAGCCCAAAAATGCTTCATTTGGAAGGTATGAGCTAAGACATTATAGGTCCTTTTGAAAGTCAACAAAAAGTCAACAACTTCAAAAGGGCATAACTTGAGAATGGTAAATGATATGGACATGAAACCAGTGGGGTTGGTTAGAGGACTCTTCAAGCTTTCCAAAATGTCCAAGAACACCCTCATAGCATTAAAATTGAAGGATGTGTGCCCTTGCAAAGTTGGGAAATTTTAGGGAAGTTTATGAAGCAAATGGAGGTTTAAAACCAAATTTTGCTAAATGGGCTGAACTTTTGATGACCCAAAGTGATCCATGACATCATGCACGAAAATTATTTGATATTTTCATAATTTTATTTTATTTAATTTATTTATTATGATTTTTTATATTAAAAATCATTTTAAATTTAAATAAAATATCAAGTGTGAAGATTTAAAATATTTTTTTGTTCTAGAAGGTCATGAATGCAATTTGGATCAGATTGATACAAAGATTATGATGATTGGCTTGAAATAGAAAGGGTTTATTCAAGAATATTTGAAATTTAAGCTTGAATCTTTTTCAATCTCATGGATCCAAATCTTCCACACAACCATCAATTCTTTTGACCTAAATCCACTCCACTATAAGTATACAACATAACCCTAATCATTAGACACGAAATTCTGCCTCCAAGTGCACATTCAAGTTTCCAAATTTCATTCAAAAACTCACTTTCGGATTTTAAGGTAGAGGCGATTTCAAGGTGTTCTAAGGATTGCAATACATTTTATGATGTTCATTTAACATGTCTGGATCATAAACAACATCAAAAACACCCTAAATCACATAAACCGAATGGATGTTCATGCCGTGTTTGGTTTTTTTCGATTTCATGGTTTTGTTGTTTCTTAATTGATTTTGATTGATTAATATTGTTTGTTTCATTGTACTGAAGCTTTCTGGACAAACCCATTGGAATTCCATGGACTAAATCCG
The DNA here is from genome assembly GCA_963966055.1 of Lathyrus aphaca. Classification (NCBI taxonomy): domain Eukaryota; kingdom Viridiplantae; phylum Streptophyta; class Magnoliopsida; order Fabales; family Fabaceae; genus Lathyrus; species Lathyrus aphaca. The sequence goes on along the minus strand of OZ014519.1, from coordinate 344,968,821 downwards.
CATATGCCATAGTTAGGGTTTGGCCCAAGCTTTTAGGGTTTCTTGATTAAGAACATATAAATGACTTTGATTATTATAATTGAATTGTACAGGTCACAAGGAGTTTAAAGATGTCCTTAATTTGATAAAATTGTACTGGTTGTGTATGGTTTGAAAAACACAGGTTTTGAACGCAGGAGAAATCGTAGGAAATTTCCCAGGAAATTTCGCAGGAAAACCTGCGAAATCCCAAGGAAGAAGATGATCAGTGGCGCCATATTTCAAATTCAAAATTTCATCTTAATATTTTATGTATTTGTTTCTGATTTATTTCACAATTGTGTGGTTGGCTCAGTTGGCTAAAGGACACGCGTATGAGGCTTAGGTCCAGGGATCGAATCCTGGCCTCAGCAATTTTTCTTATTTTTCCAGTTTAATTATGAAACTTAATATATTATGTATTATAGTTGTTATATTGACAGGTGCGCCCTCCCGGCTGGAATGGTAAGTGTGTTTGTGTGCAGTGCCAAGGTCCTGGGTTCGATCCCCCCAGGCCTTTTGTTTTGTTTCTTTTTTTCATGATTTTTCAGGTTATGCAACAAAACCAAATGAGGTTGTTTCTATGTCATACGCGCGCCTGTAGCCCAGTGGTAGCTTGCTTCGTCCAGAGTATGGCAAAGCCTAGGGCATGGGTTCAATCCCTGCCCCAGGTAAGTTTTTAAATTCTGTTTTGTTTATTTGTTTTTTTAATTGTTTTATTATTAAATATAATTATGTTTAATATGTAAATAGATTTAAATTAATATGTAAATATTATATGTTCTAAAAATTTCTAAAAAAATAATATTTTCTAAAACTAATTTCTTTTATTAATATGTATATATTTATTTAATGATTAAATTAGTATTATGTTTTAAATCAAAATCCTAATATTTTTGTATCTAAAACCCTAATTTTCTTCTTACCTAAAATTTAATTCTATTGTAATTTTTTTTAATTTATTATTTATAAACTTTAATCATGTATATATTATATAATTTGTTTATATTTTAATTCTTGCCTCTAAATATGTTTAAAATAATTAAAATTTTGTAAATATAATTAATCCTATTTTCATAATATGTAAATATTCTATAAATTGTTTATAATTTAATTTTGTATATAAATAATTTTTAATATATGTTTAAAATTGCTAATTTAATTTTGTAATTATAATTTTATTTTCATAATATGTTCATAATTAACTTAATTTTTATAATTTGCATATAACTTAAAATTTCATAATAATTAGTATAATTGTTTATATTATTCTTAATCTTAAAAAATAATTGTTCATTGATTTTATTATTTTTGCTCATATTATGTTTATGTGATATTTATTATTTCATTACTAACCCCATTTATCTTTATATTATTTTTATTATTATTATTTCACTAACCCAATTATCATTATTATTTATTTTTGCTTATTATATTTAATTTGCTTTAATTGTTATTATGTAATTGTTCCTGGATGTAATATTTTATTAATAATGTTTATTATTTATATTTTATGCTATGGTTAGTAAAATAGGGAGTGTAAACATACTTGTAATATAAAACCAATTTAGATCACAAATTTAAAGATAAATATTAAAATTGTACACTCACACACGTAAGTCGATCTTTGATCGCCATCTCATTTCCTTAGGGATACCTCTCATGTTGCCTATTACAAAAAGGTCAAGTAGGGTGTATAAAGCAAAGTCCCTAATCTCACATCATCTAGTCCCTTAACAGATAAAAAGATCAAGTCCCTTTCGAATGTTGCTTTCGTAATGATCTTGTCCCTTTCGAATAAAGATGATAAGTCCCTTCGAATTGCTTATACACCACACGGTTGCCTAAATAAATAGATGTCCCTTCACTTGTCCCTTACATCCAAGGTAATGACTACCTATTCCTTAATAATAGGGATAGTCTTACCATTTAAAGGATTCAAGAACAGAAAAGACTTTAAACTTAGGGTAGGTTCCTCTTAAATACTTGCTCACTCTTCAAAACAATTTCAAACACTTCAAACAATTTTCAAAACAAAGGTTTTTTACGCATCCGTACATGGATCATTATCAAACTCTTAAGAAAATTTCTTTTCACACACTTCACATTTCAAAAACATTTTAAAGTGAGCTAAGTAACTAAGAGCCCATGGATAACAATGGATGTAAAGGGTGCTAACACCTTCCCTTTACATAACCTACCCCCCGGACCCAAAAATCTTTTAAAAAGGTCTTTCCTGTTCTTTTATGCCTTTCCTTTGGATAAAATAAAAGTCGGTGGCGACTCTTGCTATCCGCAACATAACTAAAGTCAGTTCTCCCACCGTGTTACACTCAGTCTCGCTCAGTTGCTTGTGGCAACTTTCTGTTGAAGGGCCTTGCTAGTGTTGCCAGATCATCTGTAGGCATCATACATGTCGGTGGGATTGTTACACAGATAGCTACTGCATTGGGTTTGTCTCGCAAATTATTGCACCTCAGGACCTTCTGCTGCTACACCACCCTGGATGTTGACTTTTGTCTTGATAGAGGACTGATGAGGAGGGCCTCTTTTGAGCCCAACATGTTTAGATTACTGATCGACAGCGAAGTGATACTTTACTTTACATTACCAGATCCGCTGATGACCAGTGTCCATGATCCTGCAAATTGGAGTTATGCTCTAGAGGGTTATGGAGAGACTGTCGAAGAGCCGAAATCACCTCCCGCCGCTGAGTACACTCCTACATCTCTTACTCCCTGAATCACTGTTATGTCTAACAATATGTCTCTACAGCCGCCTGATCTACAAACCCAGATTTATGAGCTCCGTAAGGAGACTGCCCTGCTCAAGCAGGAAGTAGCGGACTTGGAATTACAGATTCAGGTTTCTGATCTCACTCATGCCTCATAGGCCGATGCTCTATATCAGGAGATTGAAGAGCTTCGGAGGGAGATAGCTGAGATTCGTGGATCAACCCAGGAGGAGAAGCCTACCACATGATTCGTTCTACACTGACGATATTACCCTAGTATTTAATTTCCTCTTTTTTCATGCTTTATTTTATTTCTCGCATTTCCAGACATATCTTACATTATTGCATCTATTATATTTCTTTTTTCATGTACTTTGAATTTATCTCATATATACATATTATTTTATGCACTAATGTTAATTTTTCTCTTTTCTTTTTGATTTTTTTAATTATTTTATTTTGTCGAGCAAAGAAAAAAAAATATAAGACAAAAATATTTTCATTTTTGTCTTCATAAAATATGCAAGCCTCGTGCCTTGGAAAAGAGAAGAAAATGCTATCCATACCCCCCGAAGACCGAAGGTGCAAAGAGGGCCCAAAGGAGGATTTAAAAAAAATCCAAGGCCCATCAGATTTTTGCCTTGTGGCGGATTCCACAGGCCCATGGCGGGCGCCATGGCGTTCTCCCCTATTTCGGGGCTGAACTCCCATTTTCACCATTTTCATACCTTCCTTCTCCAAAAACCCATTTTTGCAACTTTCAAAAACCTCCTTGAACCCCATTAATGCTCCCCCATTTCCAAAATACCCACCATCCATAAAACCTATCCAAAATCCATTTTCATTTTCATCCACCACAAACCATAAAAATCAAAACTTTATCATTTCTCTCATAAACCATTTTTTACCATTTTTCACTTCCTAAGGAGCAATCAACTATGGAGTTCAATGGATTTCTTCTTCGTGATGGAAGACCGGGTGATAGGAAAAGGAAGATCATTCAGAGGCTTCAGAGTCGAGAAATTCTCTCGACTAGGTACGTCGATGATAATTGTCTGTATGCTTTGGGTATTTATCATAGTGTTTTTAATTTATTAGATTTTTTAGGCTTGCATAATATTTTCGTTAATCAGGAACCTACCTATGAGAGGCTGACAGTTGAGTTTTTAAGTTCATTGATATACACTGTCAGTCCTAACACTGCTAGCACATTCGGTACTGTTATTTTTAGACTGTTTGGAATTGAATATGAATTCAGTACCAACGAGCTAGCAGGCTTGTTAGGAATCCCTCATAGGGAAGGTGCGATTTGTGAGGCACCTTTGGATGCGGAATGGTCGGCCGAGGTATTTCCCTTCTGGCAAAGGCTTTCAAGTACTTCAATAAATTCTTTTGAAGGAATACTTGCGTCAACCATTCATAACCCGGCCATAAGAGTTTTCAGATATCTTTTGGCATGTACTATTTTTGGCCGGGAGAGTCCAAACAAGGTAAATGCTAGAGAACTCCTATTTTTGCAAGGATGCCTCACTAGTACCCATATCAATCTGGTCCCGTTTATGATTGCACACATGGCTTTACTTACCAATAAAACAGGACCGATTGTTTTTGGAGGGCTTGTTACGTCTATTGCTCGGGCTCTTGGCCTGAACGATGAGATAGCCACACTTGAACCACTACCTCCTCGCACAATTAATTTAAAATTTCTGAAAGACATGAAATTGTGTCGAACGAGGAGAGAAGGTGGTTATGAGTTGATGGTTCATGGGGTAGCTATCCCATCTGTTGCTTTGCCTTGCAGTAGACGTACTGATGTACGTAATGAAAGGAACCAGACCTATGATCTGAATGCTCCACCTGTTTTGGGTCCACTTCCTCCTAATATTCCTGATGGGGAGGCACATGACACTGATGAAGAGTATGATCGGAGAGAGCAGTCTCCCATACCTCATATGTCCCCCCATCGTCCTTCACAGTCACACACCGCACCATATTCCTCTAACCCTGTTGCAGGTGCTGCTCCTGGATTCTATGTCACCGAGGAGATGTGGCGTGATATGACAGCTAGAGAGGAAAGGCGAGACGGCCTTCTCTCTACTATTTCACAGCAACTGACGGACAACATGAGCTTCATGCAACAATCGCGATTGGTTTCGGATCGTGCTTACAGCAACGTTTGTCGTACCTTGAACGATATCTCATTAGAGCAGGACCGTCAGAGAGAGTTCAACCGTCGGCACTACCAGCTTGTAGAGGCCACTCAGGGTTCCATCTTAGGTAACCTTCGAGAGGTCCGGGGTGCTCAGGCTGCCTTATCAGCACGACTTAACCGGAGGGACCAGCATCGTAGTAAATCCCGTCGTTCCAGACCATCACAGCAGGACGGCGAGGGCACCAGTGCTCCTCCTCAGTAGTCTTTTTCAGGTTACCCTCCTTATCTTATTTCGAAACATTGGGGACAATGTTCGATTTAACTGTGGGAGGGGATTTTATTGCTTTCTGTCATTTCCCTTTTTAGTTAATTATTTGCTTTCAGTTATTTCCCTTTTTAGTAAGTTACTTAGTTTTATTTTCTTAGATAATGCATGAGTCTGACGAGTCACCAGTATAGTGTATTTTTAGTACATCTTCACTTTTTCCCATTTCCTTAGCCTTACCAGAAAATTTTAAAAAGAAAACAATATTGTTTCACATGTTTTTTGGGCTTTGAGACAGGTTTAGATTAGGATGTGGTGACTTAGGTCAACTTTTTGAAACATCAGCACCATTTTAGCACCATAGACCTCTTGAATATAGGAATCACTCCTAAACCCCACCACCATGGCCTTTATTATCATTAAAATAAATTGTCCTAAGTAGTTTATCCTAGCAGTCAGCTCCGGCCTAAGCATGCTCTACGTAGGGGGTCGATGAACATAAGTGAATGATCTAGTGCTAATATAAAAAAAAAGAAAAAAAAAGGCAAACTCTGGGATAGGTGACCCTCACAAAGTCATTTAAACCGAAAAAAAGAGAAGAAACAATTTTTTGCCACAAAAAGAAAAAATTGCAAGTCACCTATTGTTAGTTGGTTCAGAGGTATCTGGCATTGAACTTGGTACGGCAGATTACGATCCGATCCCCCGCAGCTATAATTAGGTCAAATAAAACAGGTTTACACATGCTTATGTGCCAGAAACCTTATGTTATGGATCAGAATCACTAACCGGTCACTCTACTATGAAGCATGTACGGATAACGGGCTTAATGTGATTGCGCCTGAATGAAAAGGACACAAAAAGATGAGAAGATAGGCCTAGGTATTGTGGGATGACATGGAGTGGTTAATATAGGATTGAAGTTTGTGTTTGTGTTACTATGGTACCCTTGGTTAACTTAGTTAGTACCTGTCACTGCATCCTGACTTGAACTTAGAAGCCCTTTAGCCCAAAGACACGTGTTGACACCATTTTTTCTTGAACTTTAATGTTTGCTTGAGGACAAGCAAAGGTCTAAGTGTGGGAGAATTTGATCACACTAAATTTCACCGTATTTCTGACTCCGATTTCACATGCATTCTTAGCTTTTATTGTTATTTTGTTATGTTATTACTTTGTTTTCCTTTGTTTTCAGATTTTTTATGTAATCGGGGCTTGAATCGAGAAAAGGAGCGGAAACGGACGAAAACCTAGAAATTCAGCGCTTTACACTTACGGCACCCACTGTGGCGGGCGCCATGGGGTCAGCCATGACGTGGCCACGTCTCAAGACCACTCCACAACTGCCAAGACCCACGATACCCACTCTTCCATTCCCTATCAGTACCATGGCGGGCGCCATAGGCCTGTGGCGGGCGCCACAAGGCAAAAGCAGTTCCCTCCACTTTTTAGTGGAGGGGGCATCCTGGTCTTTTCCCGCATTTAGTTTTCCTATAAATAGGACTTTAGTTTTTCGTTTTTCTTCATCCAAACTTAGATTTCTTTAGGCATATATCAGTTTTAAAGCAGTTGCCATTCCACATCGGGGTGTTTCTGCAATCGAGTGATCGAGTCTGTAATCTGTCTGTGTGATCGAGTTTTGGAGCACTCTGGAGGAAGTTAATCCTGCCGCCATTTTAATTCCAGTTCGTATTTTATCTTTCCGCATTGCTTTACTTTTTTTTTCTCGCACTGCTTTACTTTCATTTATTATCCGCACTCGCACTTTATTTTATTTATTTCCTGCACTCACTTTACTTTCGTTTATTTTCCACAGTCGCACTAAATTACTTTATTTCTCGCACTCGCACTACTTTTATTTACTTTCCGCACTCGCACTAATTTTATTTACTTTCCGCACTCGCACTAAAATACTTTTATGAAAAAATATAAAAAGAACTTTTACATTATCATGTCTAACTAAATCTATAAAGGTTAGAATGTAAGGATCGTAATTAAACAAGTAATCTGTACAATTGTTCGTGGAAACACTTAAGGGCTATTTTATCTTTCAATTCAAGTAATTGTTTTTAACTACTTCAAAAACAGCCAAAAGCACTTTATCTAGTTCATTAGGAGTTTTTAGATTAAAAAGAAAAGAGATTTTAAAACGATTTTCGGACGCGTTATGAAGTTTAGAGTCTGGTTCGTGAGAACCTCTTTTTGCTAAGAAATCCAGGTTAAAGTACTTTTCAACTTGGTTAAGTTACTATATTTCTTAAAAATAGGTTTACTACTCTAACGCAGTATGCACCTTTTTATCCGTGACAATAGGAGGGGTTGATTAGAGAGTACAACTCGGTTCTGAATACGCGAAAGCGACAGTTCCTGTTAAATTAATTCTTTTCAAAGGAGAAAACATTGCCCATAAGTAGTTCCATTAACAAGTACTGGATTATCCATTGATTACGTGAATTACATTCGAGCCTGTCTTTGTTTATTGTTTAAAATTATTATTTTATCTACCATTGCACCCTTCTTAAAACCCCTATATTTAGTTGCCTTAGATACACACCATAACAGCAGGTACGATAGATTGACACTTGGTCTCTGTGGATTCGACAATCTTTTATATTACTCTGACGTGTTCGTACACTTGCGAAAAACACGCATCAAACACCTGAGTTAGAACTTTGTCAACACCATCATAAAAAGCAAAAAACAAACAAATTGCCACCCTAGGCTAGGGGAATTACGTCGACTCTAATTCTCATTCCCGATGAGAAATGTAGGAAGTGGGTAGGGCTCATTCGAGCACAACTCTTTCTTTTCCCGACATTGTTTCTCATTCTCTTTTCGTTCTCGTTCTTTCTCCAATTCCAGTTTAGCAGCAGATAAAGCAGATTACTACATCCTTTGAGTAGAACAAGCAAGCGTGGATCCTGTCGAATACGATGGACGTGTAGGGGTTCTAGTACATTCCCTTCACGTAACCGACTCCCTTATCTATTCTCTCTGGTTCACAAGACCTCGTTTTTCCTTTCCCCTAGGTTTGTTCAACATTACCTTTCACTTTCCTTGGGATAAAAATGTCTGGCTGGTGACTCTTCTTCTTTTTCCGCACCACTATCGCATTTGTACTAGGATGAAAATCCTGGGAGCGACAGTATGTTGACAAACAGACATGACACAAACGTGAGACATAAAAATTAAATATTGGACCAATTTGGAGATGGGAGTATCAAAACTCTTGATGTGTGATTCCTTGTTAAGGAAAAAGTTCTTGCTTTGGTTCCGACCCCGAAGATATAAACTCGCAAGAGATGGAAACTGATCGTTTGAAAGGGAAAACCCATGCTAGAGATGAGGGATGATGCACCTTATCTTACTTGAAATGAAGCTTGGTTATCTCAAGATATGTTACCTTGTCACCAATGAGTTTAATCGCTTTTAGAGAGTCGTTAATGTTCCTTTTATGTCCGTAAATCAAAATGAAATTGTCGTCTATATTTTTTATTTGCAAGTAAATTCATTTTTATTTCAAGAATGAAAATCAAGTTAAAAATGTCACTTTGCAAAGCAGAATAAAACAAGAATGTCAAAAGGATGAGCAAAGGCTCAAAATATCATATATGAAATGGAGGTCATCCGAAGGCATGATACCATAGAGCATTACAAAGTTTAGAAAATGGTAATTTTAAGGGAAAATGGCTACATTAAAACAAAGTGACATTATCCTTCTACCAACTGTGCGTTCGGAGTCTTCTTGAGCTTCGGTTGAAGGCAACTTCGAATGATGATTGATTTGATAGATGACATTGCTACTAATGATTCAATCTGTTGGATGTAGTTACTTGCCATGAATCCCTAACTTTTTCCTGGATTGATTCTTATGAAACCATCGTGATAAATTTCTTTTGTGACATGTCTCTAATTTTTTCCGGGATCGCCCTTTGCGGGTTTTCAATCCACCGAGACTTTTTCTTTGTTTTTATTATAGTTTAGGCAAAGTATTTCTTGATTTCATCAACGTTTGTGAGATAAAAGAAATCCTCACCGTCCTTGGTTGTGAGTATAAAGGCACCGCCTGAGAATACTTTCTTGATGACATAGGGGCCATCATAATTCGAAGTCTAATTTCCCTTAGAATCACTGAGAATTGATTGGATCTTCTTGAGCATAAGATCTCCTTCTCTGAAGACACGAGGTTGGACCTTCTTGTCGAATGATTTCTTCATCCTTTGTTGATAGAGTTGACCATGGCACAGAGCCTTCATTCTCTTTTCTTCAATCAGATTTAATTATTTATATCTACCTTGGCACCATTCAGCTTCTGTGAGTTTTGCCTCCATCAAAATCCTTAATGATGGTATCTCAACTTCTATGGGGAGCACTACTTCCATGCCATATACTAGTGAGAAAGGGGTTTCCCATGTTGAAGTGTGTACTGATGTGCGATAACCGTGAAAAGAAAAAGGGAGCATTCATGCCAGTCCTTGTAAGTCACGACCATATTCTGCATGATTTTCTTGATATTCTTGTTGGTGGCTTCCACTGTGCCATTCATCTTTGGCCAATAAAGAGAGGAGTTATGGTGTTCAATCTTGAATTCAGTGTATAATTCCTTCATCCTCTTTTTGTTCAGGTTGGACCCATTACTAGTAATGAGTTGAGTTGGAACAACACAATGGCATATGAGATTGTTCTTGATGAATCAGACTACCACTTATCTACTGATGTTGGTGTACGATGCTGCTTCGCCCCATTTTGTGAAGTAGTCGATGGCTACCAGGATGAACCGATGTCTGTTTGAAGCCTATGCTTTGATCATGTCGATCATGTCAATTCCCCAAATTGAGAATGGCCAGGGGTAAGAGAGAGCCTTGAGATTTGTCGAAGGCATATGAATTTTGTTAGCATATATCTGACATTTGTGGCATTTCATCGCATATTTGCGGCAATCTGAATCCATTATAAGCCAGTAGTATCTTGCTCTTAATATCTTTCTTGACATCGTGTGTCTGTTGGTATGAGTACTAAAGGATCCTTCATAAATCTCTTTCATGAGCGTGCTTGCTTCATCTTCATCTATGCATCTGAGCATAGTCATATCGAAGTTTCTCTTGTATATCACATCTTGGGTTAGGAAGAAGTTTCCTTCCAGTCTTCTGAGAGTCTTCCTATTTTTTCTTGTTTCCCCTGGTGGATATTCCTTTCTTTGGAGGAAATATTGGATGTCATGATACCAAGTTCTTCCGTCAGTAGCAGTTTCGATTGTAAAGATGTATGTTGGTCTATCCAGGCGTATAACGTCTATTCTTGGTATGTTAGTCCAGTGATTTACTAAAATCATAGAGAGAGAGTAGCAAGTGTGTCGGCCATGTGATTTTCTTCTCACGGGATGTAATGAAACTCAAACCTATTAAAGAATGGTAGCAACCTTCATGCATAGTCTTTGTAAGGGATCAATCCATGTTGGCGTGTATCCTATTCTCTTTTGGTCTGATTGATGACCAAGGCAGAGTCTACGTACATGATTAAATTCTTGATCCTCAGATCGATAGCATCTCCGAGACCCGTGATGCAAGCTTCATGCTCGACCTCGTTGTTTGTGCATTTGAATGCCAATTTGGCTGTGAAAGGAATATGGGTTCCTTGAGGAGTGAAAATAACTTCCCCAATTCCATTTTCGAAGGTGTTGACTGCTCCGTCGAATATTAATCCCCATGGAGATCCTAGCTTTGGCCCTTCGTTTGGCAGGGGTTCATCACAATCTTTCATTTTGAGGTACAATATCTCTTCGCCTGGGAATTCGTACCTTGCAGGCTCTTGATCATCTAGTGGTTGATGAGCTAAATTATCCGATAAAATACTTCCTTTGACGACTTTCTGAGTGTAATACTCGATGTTGTATTCCGATAACAACATTTTCTAGCTGGAAATTCTTCTGGTCAAAGGAGGCTTTTCAAAGACGTATTTGATTGGGTCCATTTCCGAGATTAAATAGGTAGTGTGAAAAATCATGTATTGGCGAAGAAGTTTAGCTTCCCAAGCTAAAGCACACCATGTTCTCTCAAGCATTGTGTACCTAGTTCCATAATTGATGAACTTCTTGCTTAGATAGTAGATGGTATATTATTTTCTCTTTGTCTTGTATTTTTGACCAAGTACATAGCCCATGGAGTCTTCCAGAACTATTAAGTAGATAACAAGTGGTCTTCCTTCAATTGGAGGAGACAAGATTGGTGGATTCAGAAGATATTCTTTGATGCTTTCAAAAGCTTTCTTGAAGTCTTCTATCCAAATTCAGCTTTCACTCTTCTTGAGTAGCTTGAAAATTGATGCGCAAGTCGTAGTCATAAGGGATATGAACCTCGAGATGTAATTTAGACGTCCCAAGAATCCTCTTACTTATTTTTCCGTTTTCGGTGAAGGTATTTCTTGAATAGCCTTGATTTTTTCAGGGTCAACCTCAACTCCTTATTGGCTGACGATGAATCCTAAGAGTTTTCCTGAACGCACTCCAAACATGCATTTATTGGGATTCAAGAGGATCTTGTATTTCCTCAGACGTTGGAATAACTTTGATAGGTTTTCCATATGTTCCTCTTTTGTTTTCGATTTGGCAATCATGTCGTTAACATATACTTCGATCTCTTTATGCATCATGTCGTGGAACAAAGTCGTCATTGACAGTTGATAGGTTGCACCCGCATTCTTCAATCCGAATGGCATTACCTTGTAACAGAAAGTGCCCCAAGGGGTGTGTCATACCCTAAATTGATTAAATTATACTAAACAAAAATCAATAAAACAAATGAGAAATGAAAATATAAACATAAATAAAATGAGATGTTTTTGCTATACATTTTATATATTCTAAAAATAAAAATAAAAAGTTATTAAAAGTAGCAAATAAACAAAGAATGATGGGAATGGGGTGTCATATGAAATAATAGAGGGTAAATAGAAATCGAATGGGCTCAGGGGCCTATAGCCAAATAGGTGAATATCAACCTAATTACTAATAAATAAAAAGAAATAAAACAAAATCTGAAAAGGAAATAAGACAAATAAATTTACCCAAACACAGAAATTCTTCTTCTTCTCTATTGTTCGTGGCTTTTTTATGGTGGTTTCCTTCCTTCTATCAGTGTTTTTTTGTAGGCTATGGGTTTGGGATTTGTCTTGTCCTCTATGTTTTTTTCATTCAAGAATCACATTGATATTCTCTCGATGGGTCTCTGCGAATCCATAAGTGAAGGTTGTTTTACTATGGTGTTGATGGGATGTGAATTATTGGTTGAAGGATGGCTGAAAGAGGGAGGGAGGTTGTGTTATTGAGGAGTGAAGGTGAACAATTAAGAGTTATATGCGGTTTGTGATTTCAGGTTGTTATGGCTGGCTTAAGATTTATGTTTTATCTTTGAAAAGTAGAAAAAAAATGGTGGAGCTCTTTTTCGTTCACATAAAGATGTCCACTTATGAAGAGTGAGTCAATTTGGGTGGTTTCCGAAACAGAGGGTTTGTGTGGAGCGGTGGTGTATTTTGAGAAGTCTGTGATGGTGGTGGTTGTGGTTGCTTGGTTAAGGAGTGGTTGAAATGTGGGCAAGGCATTGTGATTATTGATGGTGAGTTGAAGGTTGAAGTTGATGGGAGCAGAAGATGCAGATGATGGCTGTTTGTTGATGTGGTTTGCACAAGGCTGGTGTTTGGCTTATGGTAGTATGTGTTTATATGGCATCATTCCCCGCATAATTCAATCTTTCATGCATTCAATAACATTACCTTCCATCTACATTCGGTAAAAATACTAGGTATTCTGATATTTAAACCTCTTTTACCTCGAATGTCTAAAAAACCATTGTTACTCATACATTCAGGTTCAAGATGATTAAATAGGGGCATCTGTGATACCTAATTTTGACCAGACATTTTTTAAAATTTTCATTCAGTTGACACATTTTTATCGAAGATATCAAAAGTCATTCATCTTTGCATTTTAGGTTAAACATCCCATTAATCATTAATCATTGCATTTTCTATTCAATTTTATCATTCTTATTCCATTCTTGTTTTTTTTAGAACACGATTTTAGAGTTTGTTTAGGATTTTATATCATTTTTTGCAATTTAATGATTTTAAATCTTTTAGTTAAATACTTATTTTAGATTAGTTTTTAAACTTAGTTGTAATTTATATTTAGTTTAGTTATAATTTAGTCTATCTCAACTTTAATTTAGTTTAGTTTTTATTAGATTTTTATTTTTTTATTGGATTATTTTAATTAGGTTTTTTAATTAGGTTAATAGATTAATTAGTTAATTTTAAATTATTATTTTAAACTAATTTATTTCAATTAGTTTATTAGTTTTATTTTAATTAGTTTTTTTAGTTAGTTTTGGTTAGTTTTATTTGATTAGATTAGTTTTAATGAGTTAACTATATTTAGTTAATTTTGTTTTATCAGTGTATGTTAATTGTTGTCTTTTATTAAGCTTTGAGAGTTTGTATATTTCATGGATAACACATCCTCAACGTCCCAAATCGTACTCCTGCTACACAAGCCCCAACTGATACCTCTATCTCATTGCCAAACCTGTGCCACAAACAACCTGTAGCCTACGGATCACACTTTGACCAACACAAAGCCATAACCCTCCAAAACCCTGCTACACGTACAATACCAACAACAACAACTACCCTGCCCCCTCTAAGCCTCCAATACCACAACTTTGCCTACTACACACCTAGCCTGCACAAGAGCTTATACCAAAATGGACAGACCAAAATTCTGCAAGCTAAAGGAAAGGAAGAATTGGAAAATTAAAAATTCAAAAGAGAGTATTACTCCTGCTTTATCATACAAATCAAACAGACATAAGCAAAAAGGACCTGGAACCACCAACCATACAACCTTCATAAAAAAAAACTTTAAAACAACACCGCCATAACCATGTTTTGTGACTCGATTTCTTTTCACACAGAAAATAACAACCTATTTTCTTCACTTCTTCACCACTATTACCACATAATAACTCCAAACATCACCATTAGTCACTCATCTCCATACCTCTGAACAACCAATTTGCTCTTTTCTTCCACACTCAACTCAAAAACTTGTTTCTGAAACCTTCAGTGGTTTTTCCACACTCACCAACAATCCATTACAACCTTCAACCTCACCATTTTCCCTCCTTCACCATCAACAAACAACAACCACAACCATCACCACAAACCTGTAGGAAATAAAAGAACTTTAATCTTCTTCATTAAACCACTACCCCCGCTGCAAATCTTACACCCACCGCAACACAAACACAATCCTGTGAACATTAAGCACCGCCACTATCGTTTCCTACACTATTCACAATAACCTCAAATTCACATCTCCATCCACCTAACCATTAACATGCAGAAAGGAACACCACCCATCGCTCACCCTCAACCGCCGACAAGCCACAATCGAAAAAAGAGAGAGTCGCTTGCGGAGAGTAGTTTTGAGGAAAGAGTGACTGTATCACCCCAATTCTACCCGATAATTATTAACGAAAACAGCGTATAAAACCTTCAACAAATTAAATCGAGATGATACATTTTGACATTAAAAACATCATTGGAACACCTGATAGGTCTTTAAAATAACTATTTTAGTACTACACACCGGATTCATCAAAAACAACTTAAATTGTATTCAACATCAAAGCAACTTAAGAAAACAACAATTCTTTAATTAAAGAACTTAAAATTTGGCAACTATAACAAAAGTCAACATCAGCATAAAACAAGCGTTATCCCCCGAGTGCTACATATCAGAGCGACAACACCGACTCAAATCTACTAAGGTACTTCGTCCTACTCTGGATCACCTGCACGTTACGAACAGAAGGAAACATTCAAACAAAATGGATAAGGTATCTAATACTATAATAAAAAATATGATAAATAACATATTGAATTAGATTACATGAATCACCACTTCACAAATAACCAACAACTTAGAATCAACATCAAATACAACACCACGACGTAATATGCAACTTGATATGCAACTTAGACAAATGTGATGTATGTGGTACCAACAGAGCAAAACTCCCAACTTATAATCATGCTAATTAATAGAGGCGTAAACACAAGGCATAAGCCTTCAACTATATTATTTCCAATCCATACCAACTTATCGAGTAACCAGTTCCAACTTGAATAATGATATGTTATGCGACTCAACATGAGTATCAAACAACAACAACCATAAAGACATAACGACACAACAACATCCAACTTTGGCAAAAAGCATGCAACTCGTAATCTTGCCATTTATAAGGCATTGCAACATACAACAACAACCAATAACTATATAACTCATACAAAGAAACACAACAAAAACAACCAATTTTACGCATTCATATCAACACAAGTTCCGACTAAAACCAATTAATTAAACTAGTTATTATGCTTTGTTATTATTACTTATTACTAGTTTATTATTATGCTTCTTTTAAATCCATGACAGCAACCAACATACCAACCCTGCTACTAAATCTACTCTTTTGTTACTTATTTTCCTTCTAATGATTCAATGACTAATTACTTATCAAATCCTTGTCAATTTATTATTGTGACCTTTGCTACTTCACATAATATTCCTCGACTTAATTATGCTACTGGAACTAATTTATGATAGACTGATATTGCAGACACAAACACAGCACGACACAAAAATGAAATAACAATTTTCCCCCAGACCCGTGTGACCATATTCACACTTCGTGACGATCATCCTAGGGATGTGATTGACGTCACAAATCCCAGACGGTCGTCTGGAAAATAGGAGGGTCTTCCAAAAGCCAAACCATGTGCTCTCTATTTCATCTTTGTAATATATTCTCAATCCAACTCCTTCTCCAATTATTTCACCCATCAGCCGACACACAATTCAACAAACAACACAACATCAACACAATTTTCTTAATCATCTAAATTAGCTTATTCATCCCAACGACTTATTCATCAAAATAACTTATTAATTGAAACAACTTATTAATCCATACAAAAAACAATTGACAGCAACAAATTATGTACCCAATCCCATACGAATTCATCATATATTCCCAATTATAAGGTTAGAACCTCACCCTTACCTTTAGATTGAAGGCGACTCTAACACTTTTTGATCGGAACCCTAGCTTTTGCCTCTCCTGTAAACTTCACGTAACCACCTCTTTTCCAACTTCATGTTCTTCTTACTGATAACCTATTTTCCACTAATTCCATTTAACTTATGATTTTTTAATTAATCTTAATCATTCTAATGGGCCTCAACCACACCCCTCCATAATTACTACTTCTAATTACCAACAAGCCCATTTATCAAGCTACCACAATTCCACTAATAACCCACAACTTAATTATTCAACTTAGTCCAAATAACAACAATGCAACTTAAATCAACATAAATTGACTTATTCAACTTTATTCAAACCAACTTAACAACTCAACAAAAACCAACACCTAATGTATAACAATATTTAATTAAATTATCTAGGCGTTACAACTCTCCCCCACTTAGAACATTTTCGTCCTCGAAAATCTTACCTTTTTCAAACAACTCGGGATAAGATTCCTGTATATTGCTTTCCAACTCACACGTCATACTTTCTCTGGATTCTCCCAACCATATTACTTTCACCAACACTATTTCTTTGCCTCTTATAATCTTCATTTCACGATCCGCGATCTGTACAGGCATTGTCTCAATAGTAAGATTATCTCGTACTTGCACATCGTACATATTAATTACATGAGATGGATCTGATATGTACTTCCGAAGTTGCGACACATGAAATACATCATGCAAATTCGACATATTAGGCGGTAAATCCACTCTATTAGTAACCTTCCCAACTTTGTCTGAAATCTGATACGAACCAATAAAATGAGGAGTAAGCTTCTTAGACTTCAACGCACGACCAACACAGGTTACAGGTATAACTCTCAAAAACACATGATCACTAGCTTGGAATTCCAAATCCTTCCTTTGCTTTTCATGATAACTCTTTTTCATACTTTGAGAAGTTTTCATCTTCTCTCGAATCAACTTCACTTTCTCAATAGTCTCTCGAACAATATCAAGTCCAAGCACTACAATTTCTTCAAATTCATGCCAACATAAAGGAGTTCTACATCTCCGACCATACAACGCTTCAAAAGGTGCCATTCTAATACTAGAATGGTAACTATTATTATAAGTGAATTATATCAAAGGAAGATAAGCATCCCACGAACCTCTTTGTTCAAGGACACACGCTCTCAACAAATCTTCTAATGACTGAATAGTTCTCTCCGTTTGACCATCTGTCTGAGGATGATACGCTGAACTCAACCTCAACTTAGAACTCAACGCCTCTTGCAAACTCTTCCAAAACTCAGAAGTAAATCTTAGATCTCTATCTGACACAATACACAAAGGCACACCATGCAACTTAACAATCGCGCGAGTATAAATCTCTACCAACTTAGATACTGGAAAACTGATGTTAATAGGAATAAAATGAGCCGACTTAGTAAGCCTATCAACAATCACCTAAATCGAATCATGTCCTCTTGAAGTATTAGGCAATCCCATCACAAAGTCCATTGAAATTCTATCCCATTTCCATTATGGAACTTCTAACGGTTTCATCAACCCTACAGGCTTCTGATGTTCAACTTTCAACTTCTCACAAGTTAAACATACATACACAAAACATGCAACATCATTCTTCATCCCTGGCCACCAAAACAAATTCTTCAAATCTTGATACATCTTTGTAGCACCTGGATGAATATTCAACTTACTTCTATGACTCTCTTCAAGAATCATTATCTTCATCTCCACATCATCCGGAATACAAATTCGATCACGTAATATCAACACGCCTTGCGCATCCAAATTGAAATCACTATTCTCAGACTGATCGATTCCCACCATCAAATCTACCAACTTCATGTCTAACTTCTGAGCCTCTCTGATACTATCTAGTAAATCATTATTAATCTTCAACATTCCTAAAATAACACTCTTCAGTGTCACTTTGCAAACTAGACTCATATCTCCGAATTGTTCAATTAGTTCCAACTCTTTAACCATCATTGCCAACATATACAACGTTTTCCGACTTAAAGCATCAGCTACAACATTAGCTTTACCTGGATGATAGTTCAAACCAAAATCATAATCCTTTAATAACTCCAACCATATTCGCTGCTTCATATTCAACTCCTTCTGATCAAACAAATACTTTAAATTCTTATGGTCACTAAACACTTCAAATCTAGAACCATAGAGATAATACTTCCAAATCTTCAGCATAAAAACAACTGCAGCGAGTTCTAAATCATGTGTTAGATAGTTATTTTCATGAAATCTCAATTGTCTCGACGCATAAGCAACCACCTTATTATGTTTCATAAGAAAACCTCCTAAACCCATCATAGAAGCATCACAATAGACCACAAACGGTTCCCCCGCATTCAGTAATGTCAAAATCGGAGCCGACGTCATCCTCTTCTTTAATTCGGTAAAACTTTATTCGCATTGAACGTCCCACTCAAAAGCCTTACTCTTACAAGTCAACTTATTCAACGGAAGTACCAACTTAGAAAAATCTTCGATAAACCTCCTATAATAACCAGCTAGTCCCAAGAAGCTTCTAATCTCAGTAACCGACTTTGGAGTTTCCCACTGCAACACAACATCAACTTTAGATGAATCCATAACAATTCCACTTCCTGAAATGACATGCCCAAGGAAGCTAACTTCCTTCAACCAAAACTCACACTTAGATAACTTTGCATATAACTTCTTCTCTTTTAAAACATGCAATACTAGCTTCAAGTGTTATGCATGCTCTTCTTCCGACTTGGAGTAAATCAAGATGTCATCAATGAACACCACCAAGAAACGATCCAAATAGGTATGAATGATACGGTTCATGTATTCCATAAATACTCTTGGCGCATTAGTAAAACCGAAAGGCATCACCATATACTCGTAATGTCCATAATGTGTTTTGAACACCATCTTCTGAATATCCTCATCTTTCACCTTAATCTGATGATAGCCTGATCTCAAATTGATCTTGCTAAACATACAAGCACCTACCAACTGATCCATCAAATCATCTATTCTCGGAAGAGGATACTTGTTCTTAATCGTCACTTTATTCAACTACCTATAATCAACACAAAGTCTCATACTTCCATCTTTCTTCTTCATTAACAACACTGGAGCTCCCCATGGCGATACACTAGGTCTCACAAACTTCTTTTCATGTAGCTCCTCTAACTTCTTCTTCAATCCTAATAACTCACATGCAGACATCTTGTACGGTTCCATAGACATAGGTCTAGTACCAGGTACATGATCAATCTCAAATTCAACTTCTCTCTCTGGAGGTACATCAAGAATTTCATCAGGGAAAACTTTAGGAAATTCTCGCACCACTTGTAACTCTTCAATCTTAGCTTTTCTCTCAATAGACAACGTCGCCATTAACGAAAACATATGAGCTTCTTGCTTCATCAACTGCTACAACTCTCTAAAAGACAACAAACCAACTCCTTCCTCTTCAGGAGTAGAAAACCTCACCTACTTACAATAACAATTGATATGAACATAGTTTTACTATAACCAGTTCATCCCAAAATCACGCCCATTCTGGTTAACGACAAACACACCAAATCAACAACAAAGTCTCTACCAAAGATAGATAATGGACACCTTAGACCCAATATTTCAACACACTCAGCAGAAATAAAACAATGTGTTGCACCAATATCAATAATAGTAATTAAAGGAGTACTATTAATGAAACATGTACCTCAGATGAGTCTGTCCTCATTAGTTGTCTGAGTCTCGGCCAACGCAAACACCTTTCCTGTTTGTGCCTTCTTTGGCTTCTCACACTGACTACCAATGTGTCCTTCTTCACCACAGTTGAAGCAGACCATCTTCTTACGCTTGCATTTCAGATATTGCATGCCCAGTCTTACCACAACGAAAACACCTCTTAGCCTCAGCAGTACACACATTACTCTTGTGACCAGGTTTTCCACATTTGTAATAAACAATACCAGCAGGAGCATCTCCCCCACTAGTCCTTTTACCATCATCCACTTTTTGTTTACCTTTTCCAACTAGAGCATCATAAGGCTTGCCACGACTCTGTTGGTGCATGCCTTTCCTCTCATTAATGATCTTATAATGAGCATTGTTATCCTCTTCATAGATCCTGCAACTATCAACCAACTCAGCAAAGACATGAATCTTATGATATCCAACAACCTTTTTAATCTCGGGATGCAACCAATTCTCAAACTTGATACACTTCGAAATTTTAGCATTCGCCTCATTGTAGTGCGGATAAAACTTGGCTAGCTCAACAAACTTGTAGCATAGTCAGTAACCGACATGTTACATTCCTTCAGCTCGAGGAATTCAATCTCCTTCTTTCCACGGACATCCTCCAGGTAATACTTACTCAGAAATTCCTTACGGAACACAACCCAAGTGATCTCTTCACCTGCAACATCTAATCTCTGACGAGCCTCTAGTCACCAGTCATCAGCTTCGACTGCCAACATATCAGTCCCATATCGAACCTTCTACGTTGGAGTGCAATCCATCACATGGAAGATTCTCTCAATATCTTTCAACCAATTCAATGATGCATCAGGATCATACTTACCCCTGAAGGTAGGTGGATTCTCTCTCTGAAAAGTCGCCAAACTACGAGATCCAGCATCTTCATTGGCGTTCGACAAATTCTGCATAGCTTGAGCCATTACTTGCATAGCAGCAGCCATCGCAACATCATTCCTTCCAACCATCTCAACTTAATCACTACAACAGAACAAAAGTTAGAACTAGTTAACAATACTCGATTGTTAAACGACTACGACTCGACAACTTGGCCAAATGTACCGGCCTGCTCTGATACCACTAATGTAACACCCCAATTCTACCCGATAATTATTAACGAAAACAGGGTATAAAAACTTCAAAAAATTAAATCTAGATAATACATTTCAACTTTAAAAACATCATTGCAAGACCTGATAAGTCTTTAAAATAACTACTTTATTACTAAGCAGTGGATTCATTAAAAACAACTTAAAATGTATTCAGTATCAAAGCAACTTAAGAAAACAACAAATCTTTAATTAAAGAACTTAAAATTCGACAACTATAACAAAGCTCAACATCCGCATAAAATAAGCGTTATCCCTCCGAGTGCTACGTATCAGAGCGACAACACCAAATCGAATCTAGTAAGGTACTCCGTCCTACTCTAGATCACCTGCATGTTACCAACAGAGAACAACATTCAAACAGAAGGGGTGAGATATCTAATATTATAATCAAGAATATGATAAATAACATATTGAATTAGATTACACAAATCACCATTCCAGAAACAACCAATACTTAGAATCAACATAAAATACAACACCACAACGTAATATGCAACTTGATATGCAACTTAGACAAATGTGATGCATGTGGTACCAACAGAGCAAAACTCCCAACTTATAATCATGCCAATTAATATAGGCGTAAACACAAGGCATAATCCTTCAACTATATTCTTGCCAATCCAGGCCAACCTACCGAGCAACCAGCTCCAACTTGAATAGTGATATGCTATGCGACTCAACATGAGTATCAAACAACAACTATAAAGACATAACAACACAAAAACATCCAACTTTGGCCAAAAGCATGCAACTTATAATCTTGCCATTTATAAGGCATTGCAACATACAACAACAACCAATAACTATATAACTCACAAAGCAACACAACAAAAGCAACCAATTTTACGCATTCCTATCAACACAAGTTCCGACTAAAATCGATTAATTAAACTAGTTACTATGCTCTATTATTACTATTTATTACCGACTAAAATCGATTAATTAAACTAGTTACTATGCTCTATTATAGCAGCCAACACACCAACCTGCTACTAATTCTACTCTTTTGTTACTTATTTTTCTTCTACTGATTCAATGCCTAATTACTTATCAACTCCCTGTCAATTGATTGTTGTGACCTCTGCTACTTCACATGATATTCTTCGACTTAATTAGGCTACTAGAACTAATTTATGATAGACTAATATTGCAGACACAGACACAACACGACACAGAAACTAAATAACAATTTTCCCCCAGACCCGTGTGACCATCGTCACATTTTGTGATGATCGTCCTAGGGATGTGACAGACGTCACAAATCCCAGACGGTCATCTAGAAAATAGGACTGTCGTCCAAAAGCCAAACCCCGCGCTCTCTGTAACGCCTGTTTATTTAATTAATTATTTAATTAAATATTATTTATATTTGGTGTTGATTCGTGTTGAGTTGCTAAGTTGGGTTTATTTGAATTAATTAAATTAAGTTGATTATGTTGATTTAAGTTGTGTCGTTGTTAGTTGGATAAATTAAGTTGATTTAAGTTGTGTTATGGTTAGTAGAATTAATTAAATTGTGGAAAAGTATATTTAAGTGGTGTTGTTGTTAGTTGAGTGAATTAATTGATTAAGTCAAAGAAATAGTATTGGATTGATATTTGTGGGCTTACTTGTGGTTATAAGTAGTAAATAGTAGGGGTGTACGACTAATAACGTAGAGATTGGTGGTGTGTGGAGTAAGGTTAATTAGATTATTTTTAATTAATATTTTCTCAACCATAGTATAAAATGTATAGTTAGCATAATTATTGGAGTGTTGGTCATTATTATCATATTATTATAATAATAATTATTAATATTAATATTATTTTAATAATTAAAAAGTCAAAGTGAATTGGTAAAAGGTGAGTGGAGGAAAATAAGGAGAATTATATGGTAAGTAGAATAAAAGAAATTAGGTTAATTAAGAAGTTGAGGATGAGGTTACATGAAGTTGCTTAGGAGAGGAAAGGCTAGAGTTTCGATCAAAAGTATTAGAGTCACCATCAATTCAAGGTAAGGGTGAGGTTCTGACTTTATAATCGGGATATATGATGAAAACATGTGGGAATGGGTGTTATAAATTACTTTGTCAGTGTGTTGTGTTGTTTCAGTTTAATAATGAAGTTGATTAATGTTGTTGAATTAATCATGGGATAATTAATCTGTGTTGTTTGTGTATGTCTGTATGTTGATTTTTGGTTGATACAGAAAGTTGAAAATTGGTTGATGTTAACTATGATCGCAGAAAAAGGGATGTAGGATAATTGGTATAAAATTCATAAATTATGTGTACTAAGGAGAGGTAGTTGAAATGTTGGATCGGTCATAAGAAAAACATGATAGAGGAAATAACAGAGATGAAACAGAGACAAATCGGAGATAAGGGGATTTGAACGTGTGACGCTCGTCAGGGCATGGTGACGCCCGTCAGGGCATTGGGACGATCATCCCATTGTGTAACGATCGTCACATGGTGCAACGGGGAGGATAATTGTGTGACGCGCGTCACAATTGGTGTGTTGTATTTGTTTGTTTCATGTGTATGTGTTACTGGATGTTTCCTTGTCTGTTTGATTACATAAAAATAATTAAAGCTATAGAGCCATATATATGTTGATAACTAGTAAGTAGTAGTAGAACAAATAATTGGTGGACAGGAGTTCAACTAGTAGTAACAAGATAAATTAATATCAAAACTAGTAATACTTAAAAAGAACTATTTAAGTAACAATGAGGTAGAAGTTAGTAGCAGGATTAATTAATTAAGTTGAGGATCAGCAAGTAGCAGTAGTACTTTGACCGGATTTAGTGAATAGCAGTAACATGATTAAGTAGTATAAATACCAATAATACTTAATAAATTATTGTAGTAGTAGTGTAGTAATTAATTAGCAGTAACAATATTAATGCTTAAACTGAATAACTTAGTGACAGTAGTAATAACTAATGTGTAGCAGAAATTGTATAGTAGTAGCAGTGTGATAGTACTTTAGTAGCGGGTTTTAGTGTGTTAGTTGTTGTCATAGATTCAATAGAAGTATGATAATAAGCTAGGTAGTAAGTAGTAATAACAGAGCATGGTAAATAATTTAATTAGTCGGTTTTAGTTGGGACTTTGTGAATAAGATTATTGTAAAATTAGTTGTTCTTGTGTTGTGTTCTTTTGTAGTATGTTGCAAAGTTGTTGGTTGTGGTTTTATTTTGCAGTGCCTTAGTAATGGCAAGAATATAAGTTCTTGGCCTTTGAGCCAAAGTTGATTGTTATTGTTGATTAACTTATAGGCCTTAAGCCAAAGTTGATTTGTTATTGTCATTAAGTTGCGAGAGTAAGTTGTTGTTGTTAATTCATTGTAGTAGAAAGTTATTATGAAGTTGTTCTAGTATGTTTTTGTTATTAAGTCGTGATAATATGTTGTGGTTGCATTGTTATATAACTACCATCGTTGCTATTTTGATGTTTGAGTTGAGTTGAGTCGCATTGCATATCATTATTTAAGTTGGAGTTGTTGCTCGGTAAGTTGGCCTGAATTGGCAAAAATAACGTTGAAGGCTTATGCCTTGTTGCCTCTATTAATTGGCAATATTATAAGTTGGGAGTTCTGCTCCATTGGTACCACATGCATTTGTATTTGTCTAAGTTGTATTTCCGAGTTGCATAATATGTTGTTGTGTGATAGCTTGTGTTGTTTTAAGTTGTTTTATGAGTTGTGAAGTAGTGGTTTATATAATCCGATTTAATATGTTATTTATCATATGCTTGATTATATAGTTCGATAAATCACCCATTCTGTTTGAATGTTACCCTCTGTTGGTAATGTGCAGGTAATCCATAGTAGAGCTGAGTACCCTAGTAAATTCGAGTCGGTGTTGTCGCTCTGATACGTAGCACTCGGGGGGATATTGTATGTTTTCAGTTGTTGAATAGTATTATATATGCTGAATTTTAAAGTTGTTTTATTTAAGAAGTGTTGTTTTAAGTTGTTTTGATATTGAACACAAGTTGTGATACATAAGTTGAATTTTATGAATCTGCTGCGAAGTAATGAAGTGATCTATTTTAAGACTAATCATTTGTTGAATGTTGTTTCAAAGTTGAAAATTTAATCATCTCTTTTTTTTTATTGAAACTTTTATACTATGATTTTATAATAAATTATCGAGTAGAAATGGGGTGTTACATTCTTTATTTCGTCTTTGTAATATCTTCTCAGTCCAACTCCTTCTCCAATTATTTCACCAATCAGCCAACACACAATTCAACAAACAACACAATGTCGACACAATTTTCTTGATCATCTAAATCAGCTTATTCATCTCAACGACTTATTCATCAAACAACTTATTAATCGAAACAACTTATTAATTCACACAAACAACAATTGACAGCAACAAATTATGTACTCAATCCCATACGAATACATCATATAATCCTGATTATAAGGTTAGAACCCCGCCCCTACCTTTGGATTGAAGGCGACTCTAACACTTTTCGATCGGAACCCTAGATTTTGCCTCTCCTATGCACTTCACATAACCACCTCTTTCCCAACTTCTTGTTCTTATTTTCCACTAATTCCATTTAACTTATGGTTTTTCTTTTAATTAATCTTAATCATTTTAACGGGCCTCAACCACACACACCCAACAATTACTACTTCTAATTACCAACAAGCCCATTTTTCAAGCTACTACAATTCCACTAATAACCCACAACTTAATTAATTCAACTTATTCCAAATAGCAACAATGTAAATTAAATCAACTTAAATCGACATATTCAACTTTATTCAAACCAACTTAGCAACTCAACAAAAACCAACACCTAACGTACAACATTATTTAATTAAATAATCCAGGTGTTATAGTGACTAACGCAGAAATAGAGGAGAGAGCGAGCAGAGAGTGACGAGTCTATGACGAGAGAGATGAGCAACAAAAACACAGAAGGAGACGCGCAGTGTAACACCCTAATTTCATAATTAAATTATTTATTTAATTACTTATGAACATGTGGTATCTTGTGGTGAATTTTTTTATTTAAATAGTGATATAAGAATAATTATAATTATTATTTAAATATTATTATTAAAAGTAAAATAAGAGGAGTTGGAGGTCTTGAGGGTAATGTTGCCTTTTGAGAAGGTTATGAGAAGGGGAATAGAGAGAGTTTTCTCATAACTCATGTTTTTGGTGATGATTGAGAGAACACTCTAAAGAACCAGGAGGCTGAGGTTTGGAATTGTCCAAGAAGTGATCGAAAAGCTCATTTGACTAAGGTATGGGGAGTAATTCGTATTCAATATCTATAATATATAGGTAGTCTTATAAGAAAGGGGATTTTTGAGGGAAACCTTAGAGTTAGGAGGATTATTGGTATATTTTTTATGAATTGATGTTGTTAGAAGTTATAGTTGATGATTATATGATGATAATAGGTAGAAAGAATGAATTTTGATGTTTTCTGTTGATTAATGATGGTTTTGATGAGTTTGGTCGCAGTTGTAATATGTGGAAAATCGCAGGGTTTTCTGCCAAAATTCCCCTTCTCTCTTAGCAAGCAGGAGCTCACTTAGCGAACGAGTGAAACTTTGATAGTCCCGTAACCAGAGAGTAGTTCACTTAGCATGCGCAATGCTCGCTCAGCGAGACCTGAAACCTTTTGAAAAATGTTTTCTTGTTCCAAATGACTTGTTTTGTTGCCTTAGTTTGCTATGATGTTGTTGTGAATTCTCGCCATGCTATAAGATGTGAAATGAGTGAGAATTGTGATGAAAATTATGTTTAGATGATCATGTTGTATTATGATGATATGTATTATTGATGATATGAGTAGGCAAAGTAGAAGATGTATGAATGATGAATAATGATTAATGTTGATGCAAGTGTTGATTATGATGATTACATTGATGTTGTTGCATCGTTGCATTCATGGCATAATTATGTTGGGGCTTCAGTTCCATTGTGCAGATTGAAGTGATATATTGCTTATGTTGTGCTCCTTTGTGGAGGATTGATGGCCCAATGTCCATCCATGATGATGTTTCGGTACCACATGCATATTATGAAAATTGCATTTCATGCTTGGTGGCATATCAGGATTGAATTTGTTTTATGATGATGTGATTGACTTTGTTGTATGTGGGTGAGACTTGACGTAATTGATGTATTGTTGCTTGTTGTAATCAAGGTGGTTTTACAAACTGGACTTTCTACTTTTTATTTTTATTTCACAGAGTGAAATGTCGCGGTTAAGCATGAGTCGCCACCATCTTTTATTTTATCCAACTTATTTGGAAAAGAAAAAAGTACAGAAAAAGACCTTTAAAAGAGTTTTGGGTTCGGGGGGTAATTATACGAAGGGAAGATGTTAGCACCCTTCATATCCATGGTTATCCATGGGCTCTTAGCATACTTTCTCACTTTTACTTTTGAAAATTGTGTGTGTGATGCTTTGAAGAATATTTGGAAAGGTTCCTATTGTAAGGCAAAATTTGCATTCTCTCCTGTTACAATCCTCAAGGGAGTTTGCAAAGTGTTTGAAAAATATACTTATATGAGCCCATTGTAAGGCAAAAAGTGTTTGTTTAATTTTTGTTTTCAAAGTATAGTGATAAAAGGTTTTTAGGAGCAAGTAGGCTATGAGTTAATATCCTCCTAAATTTTGGTCTTTTTCTATTTATTTATTTTCTTTCGTTTTAAGGGAAAGAGACTATCCATACCATTAGTTGGTAAGAAGTCCTTTCATTGGATGTACGAGACATTGTAGGGCCAGTGTATGGTCATAGAAAGCAACATGTAGGAATACCTTAGCGTTTCGAAGGGACTATCATCATTTTTCGAGGGACTAGATCATTTATTGTAGGCACCCTTGAAGGGACGTCGAGGGACTATGATCTTTTACCGAAGGGACTATGATGATTTTATTTGTAGGCGACATGCTAAGGTATCTCTATGTTCGAGGTACATGCCCATTATTTGAAAGGCAACAAGAGAGATTACCCTAGAGATGGAGTGTGCAAGTGTGTTTCATTCAGTTATTTTATCTTAGTTGTTAAGGTTATTCTAGCGTTTGTTTTTAAGTCTTGTCATACACGCCTAATTACTACATAGTTGAATACATATACATATAAGCATAAGAATGTAAAGTGCGAGGAAAATAAGTCTACGCTATTACAGGGCTTTGGAATAGTTACATTATTTAATCGTGCGAGAAACAAAAACTACACTATTACATTTAAAAGGGCAACCTATACATTTTCTCTAAGAAATTTAAATAAATAAAAGATAAACAAAATTGATAGAAATTTAATTAAAAAACCTAAGAATATCTAAGTTAATTATTTTTTTATTTATTAAAAAAAATTAATAAACTAATTTCTAAATTAATTTTAGTTAAAAAAAACAAATGTCAAAGTTATTTAAAAAAGAAATTAAGTCTAATTAAATTAAGTTTATGTCCAAATACCTAAAACTAAATTTACTATATTTTTTTTAAATTGTGTTTAAAAAATAAAATAATTAGCAAATTAAAAGGAAATTCAAATTTATCTTTTTGTGATTTTTTTTAATTGAAAAGGAAGAAAGTTAGCTATAATTTAATTACAAATTAGTTATTTAAGAAATCTAAGCCTAAATTAAATTATTTTTATTATTTTAGTTTTAATATGTCAAAAAACTTTTATGAAGTAGAAATCTAAAATATTAATTTGATAAAGAAAATTTAAATCCATTTTTTATTTTCTAAGGTTTTTTCAATTTTTATTTGGATTTATGATTTTAATAGATTAAAACTAATTAAATAAGTTGATTAAAAACAAACAAATAAAGTAAAGATTGGTTAAAGTGGAAAAAAAATGAAAATTCAAAAGGTTGGGATCGATCCAGGGGTCTTTGGTTTCATGTGATACGTTGAATCTGTTCTATTAGATCTCTGGAAGTCAATGGGATCATTAGTTTAAATCAAAACACAATAAAAATTAAAATACGAAATTCACGAATATGATGCAAATGGAGTTCAATGGTATGCGTGTTTCAGGTATGGCTGATCATTGTTATTGATCTGAACTTACTCTTTGATATCTCAAGGGTTGAATGGAAGGGTTTGTTGGCTCTGAATCCACCTAAAAATGGAACATGAATTTGCACTATTCTTTTGAAAATTGGAGATTTTTTGGTCTAGCTTTGGAGGCTACTCTTTGTCTTTGTGTGTTGGTGAGGAGTGGTATTTACAGAAGAGGATGGATCATGAAAAGAAACAAGGAGTTATGGTGAGGAGTGAATATGCTGAAAACATGTTTTCTATGTTTCTTTAAATGAGAGATCATTGTCCTTATAGTCAATCTCTTTCTCACTTTTGATGATCTTGTCTAGAAGATATTTTGGAAAGAAAATGAAGAAGTGTGATTTAGGTTGGATCCTTTTATGAAAAATACATAAAATAAATTAAATATAATTATTAAGAAAATGCCTAAAATAGGAAAACGAAAATTAAAATAAAAATCATAAAAAATGTGATTTTTGAAAATAGAAATAAAGTTAGTAACAAAAAAATGTCACAAATAGTATATGCAAGATTCAAACCAGTGACCTTATATTTGCAAAGCTTACCTCCTTACCAATTGTGTCAATTCATCTATTCAAAATAAAAATGTACTTGAAAGCATATGAAGGTCAAGCAACTATTGGTTATTTAAAAATACAAATAGTTTAAAGTAAACTATTGTATATTTTTAAATAAGCAAAATTAACTACTGTTAAAATGTCAGTAACAATGAACCAAATTTTTTGTAAAGACCAAGTTTAAAAATAATGTGACTGTTAGCAATAGGGCGGGAAAATTTATGAAGCAATACTAGATACTTGACATGGAGATACTTTGAAACATACGAGACACCATGAAGTCCACTTGAGGCCTTAGAAGTTCAATTTCCTTTGAGAGAATCAAAACCCTAATTAGGAACCTATTGCTTAGGAGGAGAGCTTGAATGTTCAATCTTTGAATAGTCTTTGAGCTTTTGAGACTCCTATGAGCATGAGGATACCTTTTGACACAAATTGTCTTGAAGATGTGAGGGTAAATGTGATGGTGCAACAGCTTCCCCTGTTCAATCTTCTTAAACCTAAAGAGTTAGATTGACATATATGCCTTTTGCGGTCTAAAGGTGGAAGAGGATTAAATACTTGTAAGTGCCCGGAAATTTGCACTCACAGGTGCAGGAAGCAAAATTACTGGTTGACTTGTATCAGGGATGGGCTTAAAGATGCCATTCAGAGAAATGACGGGTGGCCACCGGAGATGGGCTTAAAGATGCCATCCGGAGTAAATGTTTTCTTTGAATAAGAATATTGGAGTGAACCCATGTTAGGATGAACCCATACCTAATTGCATCTACCGTTTGTAGTACATTAAACTCGTTACAGGTGTTTCTAAGTAACTGTCTTGTTCTAGGAGTTGAAGTAATAAATATTTGGCCTGTTACAAGAGTTGAACCTATAAATACCCATTTGTACCTGGAGTTGAAATGCGTCTTAGTCATGTAGATAAAAACGACATGCCGTCTCAGGGTTTAGTCTCGTATCCTTTTGCGAAACATTATGTCGTCTCAGAATTTTAATCTCGTCCTTTTGAAACATCCAGTCGTCTCGGGTTTTAGTCTCATATCTTTGCAGAATATCCCGTCTTCTCAGGGTTTAATCATGTCTTTTGCGAAACATCTTGTCGTCTCAGGTTTTAGTCTCATATCTTTGCAGAATATCCCGTCTTCTCGGGGTTTAATCCTGTCTTTTGCTAAACATCCTATCGTCTCAAGGTTTAGTCTCATTTTGTAGAATATCTCGTCGTCTCGGGGCTTAATATTTTTATACAAAATATTTCGTCGTCTCAGGGCTTAATCTTGTCCTTGCGGAATATCTCGTCGTCTCGGGGCTTAATATTGTCTTTTTGAAATATCTCGTCGTCTCGGGGCTTAGTCTCAAACTTGTAGAAGATTGTGTTGATAATATCTATCTTCTTGCAAACTGACCTAAAAGAATAGAGTTAGTTTCGTGCAATATCATGATGTATGGAAATGCTTTTTTTTATTATGACGCTCTCAAAATAAATGAGGATACTATATGCGTTATGTCAGCATATGCCATGATATACTATATGAATATGATGTATGGATGTGAATGTTGTTGAAGACAACAATAGTAATGACTGGCGTAGGGAAAATAAATCCTTGGTTGTTGCTGGGGATGAAGATTATAACTCTTCAACGCTTGTTTGACTTTATTGGAGATTTCCCTTTCGGGGATATTCTGCTGGGGATCTTCGCCTTCTGTTTGGGGAAGAGATCCATTTTGGAATGTTGGTGACTTATTATCTGCCCGTTGGGGAAACTTCGGTCTTAATATACCCTTTTTGGGGATAAAAATAGGTGGATACAATCACCATCAAAATCAGCTTCAATGGGTCCACATATTAGAGGATTTATTTTGACTGTGTGGTCATCATGGATGTACACTACAAGCACTTGCAATGAGTGTTTGTGCGTCATGGATAGTCAAAGACAAAGTAAACTCATCCATAATTCTCCGATGCAGTGTCTGACCAAGTTTCGGGCATGGATGACCTTGACTGAGGATTAGAACCCTGAAAGAAAACTATTGGGGAGTCCAGTAGTGTGGGATAAATAAGCACCACTGTGGGGACTACGTTCCACATAACTTGTTGGAGAAACACCTCTGCTGAAGGACAAACCCCCATAGGGAAACAATGCTGCTAAGGAATAAACCCTACTAGGGAAGTACCTTTGAATGGATTTTATTAGAGAAGAGGATTATGTCGGGAAATTTGTGTTGTTGGCGAAATAAACCTAACTGGGGAATTAAGTCGCATTGAGGAAATAACTCTGATGGAGAATGAGAATTCCTTAGATTGCATTGAGGAAGTTTCTGTAATGTTGGGGGCAATGATCAACTTCTTTATTCTACTAGAAGATCTACTGGGGAAGATGATCATATCAGGTTATCCACTAGAGATATGGAGGTGAACTGCTGGAAGATGTCTTTCTCCTTGCTTAACTCAGTTAGGGATGGTGTCTTTATCAGGGAATAGTTCTATGAGGATCCTTACTTCAGAAGTTCCACAAGATTCACATCATCCAAACTAATTACCAAATCTCATATTGGTATTTACTCATTTGGGGAATGTATCTCCGTTGGGGAGTTTTGTGGAGATGACTCTGTTGGGATTCGCTGGATACAAGACTTGTTAGGGATTCCAACCTTCAAGGACTTGTAGTAAATATCGTTTCTGTCGTTCATGTATATATTTTTTGGTAAACATCAATCATGTTCAAATGCATATGCTCATTCAAAATGACCATTGGACGTTTTTGCTACAAAACAGAAAAGAAGAAAAACAAAAACAACTTTATAATGGAAATAGTACTGTATTTATTTTTTGAAAGTTTTCCTATACCATGAATTTTCGTACAAAGAGACATAAATCCTAGTAAGAGGAAATTGTCCTAATTATTTTGAAAAAATGTACAAGAAATAATAGCTATGTGAGAATGATCCCATCGGGTTCCAACTATGCTACTGCCCCTATGTCTTCAAGCATCTCATCACTTTTGTTGTTGAAAGAAAATGATTGGATTGATTTGTGCCATTCAAACTTCATATTGATAGTCAATCTAGATACCTTGAAAATAAATGATCCAATAGGACATAGTCATACACCTTAATCCCTAACGTTTTCCTAGACTGTCCTTTCAGGTTTTCAGTCCAATGGGATACCCTTTTTTGCCCAAGTCTCCTTTTCAGGTTTTCGACTTTCCGGGTGTAATATATTTTCATATATATCCCTAATTTTTTCCCAAACCCTTTTGTTTCATCTAGATGCCCTTATTTTTACCTAGGCCAGTCAACCTAGCGGGTCTCTTTTCATACGTAGTATTTTTTACTATGTCCGCATTCACAGGGTGCGAAAAATCTTCACCATCTATAGTGGTAAGCATCATAGTGTAACACCCCAAACTTCTCCCTCTCATTTTCATATCATATAGCATAGCATATAATATACATATTCTAGCATCTTTGCATATAAAGATGAGTTATAACATCCATGATTAGAAGCATAGGGAATGAGATCATTCATCCAGCAAATTGTTATTCTTCAAAGTCAAGTTAAGAGTCAAGTGGTCTTTCAAGAAGCCTACAAGGAATCCTCATATCTTATACAAGTTCAAATTCATCTTCAAAGCCCTAGAAGGGGTGTGATTCATCAAAAGCTCAGCAGTGTAACTTTCTCCTACACATAGAAACCATAATTAGGGTTTTACCTCAGATCATCATATCCTCATAACTTTGACCAATTATTATGGTCAAAGGCTTCTATATGGTATACAAGTTTTAAGGATGAAATTTGGTGCAAAAATTCGTTGAGGAAGTCAGGCAATGGTCCAGTTACTTGTGCATGAAGAAAGAAGTCAATTGTGCCAAAGGAAAGTCAAACAGGGGATTTTTAGGGTTTCAATCAAGTTCATCAACTTCATGAGCCCCGTATTTGATCAAGGAATGGCTTGGATGATCTCAAATTTCAAAAATCAAGAATGTGCAAAAGTTGCTAAATTTGGAAGTTTCAAGTTAGAAGTTTCTATTTTTGGAAGTATTTAACCTAATCTTCAAGCTATTATTTCATGTTCAAAAAAGCTTCAAATGATTTTTCCATGAACATTAAGGTTGTAGATCCTGATTTTCCATTTCCAAAAAGTCTAAGAACATCTTTATAGCATTTTTAGAACTCATGATACGGATATTTGAAGTTTGATGCATTTTTAGGGTTTTTTGGTGCACATGTGTCATTATCTCATTGGCCCATTATTTTGATAATTTTTTGTCACATTTTTTTACCATGTCCTAAAATTTCCTAGTGGTATCATTACCCACTTCACGTGACCAAATATGTTGAGGCATCACTTTTGTTTTCATTGCTTTTTTGGGATATTTTATGTAGAAATAATATCAAATGGTACAAGAAAGTTGGCACATGGGGGAGGGAATGAAGTCAACCAATCACTCACACTTCACACGCCCTTTCCGCTCATAGTTTTGGGAAGGCACTTGTTTTCCCTCTCTCCCACTCACACAATATTTGGCAAAGAAAAAAGAGGATCACGTGAATCACTCCTCCATGCAATCTCTTGAAATGAACCAATCATCACCATCTGATCTCATCATCATCTCACCATCCAATAGTGTAGTGATAACACAAAGAGCTCCACCATGTTATGGTGAACCTCTACATACACTAACTATTTTGAAAAGAGAAGAAAAGAAATGGCACGATTGCTCTGAGTTTTTGGTGCAAACAGAATTGGTACCAACACCTTTTTCAATGATCCACACACCCCTAGCTATATAAGAGGTTGCTCAAGATTTCATTGGGGGAATATCACATTTTCATCACTCAAAAACTACTTCAAACCTCACACTCTCTCTCTTTGCATTTTCCCATCTTCAAAGAATCCAAATCTGAATTTGTTCATATATCACCTTCTTTAATTCATTTATGTGTCATCATCGTCATTATTACACTTCATCATCATCATCTTAAGAAAAGTGTGGAAGCTTTTGGTGCATTTGAAGTTTCACAACACTCTCGGACTCACTCTTATTGATCTGAAGATCAAGGATCCAAGCCTTTATTTGGCTCAAGAAGGCTTAAGGAAGCTCAAGAGCATCTCTGGTTTTCTCAAAGGCTCAAAGCAATTTTCATTTCAGGTTCTTACTCGAACTATATTTGCTTCAGATTTGATATTTTGCTGCTTGATTTGAGTTCTTGAGGCTTGATATTACTCGTGTAAGGTGATTAGAAGAGATGTGAGGCCTTATTTTTTATTTTGCAATTTTGTGATCTAACCTTGAATCCTTCAAATCTCTCTGGATGTAATGTTTTTGTGAATTTCATTGGCATATTCGTGATCTTGGATGTCTCAGCTTCATTTTGATGTGCATTTTGCTTGATTATGGAAAAATATTCGTTGACCTTCATCGGAACCTATCCGGAGAAGACAAATGAAGCTTCTCCGGCCGGTGAACTCTATTTTGCTTTGTGTTGTTTCCAATTTTAAATGTGTCCATTAGATTCGTCTTCATCTGGTGGCTACAGATCCGCTAGCGCATTAATTATGTTGTGCTTGCCACGTGAGTGCTTCATTGCTTGTGTGTGTTATTTCATTTTTCATACTATTTGTCTAGGACGTGTTTGAGCCATTGGATTTGTGTGATTTGGCAAGTTTGAATGTGGTTCATTAGATGCGCATACCTGAATATTTGCTTGACCGACTTAATAACCATTGGATCTAATGACTTGTGTGTGACTGAAGCTAGACCATACGATTTACATACCATGACCTTGGTTGACTGAGCTTATTGAAATGCGCATTGGGCCTAGTTTCTGTTGACACCCCTCCCCCCTTAAGCTTGTTTCCTCCAATTGAACGCATATGGGCCTATTATCTGCACCCCTTGGTTTTTTTATTTTTTTTATTTATTTTCTTTTTTCTACTTTCATTTTAAATTGTTAAAAATAGTAAAATGCTTTTAAAAATCCCAAGAAAATTCATGAGTGTTAATTTGAGTTTTCTAAAATTTATCCAAATTTTATTTTTCATTTTCTTTTATTTTTAATAGCCTGATTTGATTTTGCAATTAATTTCTTCTTATTTGCTTTATAACATGAACACCTTACCTTGCTTATTTTCTAACTTGAGTTCTAAGATAGGTGTGAGCCTGGTTCTTTTTGCTATGTGTTCCTAACATGTTGAAGTACTTTACTGATTTTTATAATATTTTTTAGGCTTTGTTTTGTTAGTCTATTCCTTGTTGCTTCTTGTGTAAGAAAGTGAAACCCTAGCTCCACTTTGACCATTTATTTGTTTGAGTTTGCTTCTGGTTCTAGTCATGTGACTTTGCTTTATTGTTTGTACATGTTTGAGATGCCTTTTTAGTTAATGGTTTAATTTTTGAAGCATGATCAATAATTGTTTGAGGATTAATCTTAACTTGCCTTATTTGAGGTTGTTTTTTAGCATTGCTTGCTTGCTTGTTTAGAAAGGCACTTGTGCCATCTTTTAGGATTTTGTTTGGTGATTGATATCATGATGTTTGATCCCTGGTTTTAGTATGTGAGCCTCGCCCTTGCTTATTTGGTGTTAACTTGTGCATTAAGTTACACTTTTATAAGTATGCCTCACTTCACTTCACATTTCTCATGGCTCATCTAATTGACTTAGTATGTGCTTGTATGCCTTGTGTGATGATTGTATCTCCTTCTCAGGCACACAATCAACATGCTTAGGTTCTGACTTTGGATTTACTTGTTGATTCTTAACTTGTTTGCTTCTCTTAATCACATGTTTTCATCTTACTTCTCCCTTAGTATTTTGTTAGTTGTTTGTGAGGTTTCTTTTCCTCTTCTTTGTGTGACTTTGTATGACTAACATTAGTACTCTTACATGATCATTAGGTTCTGTTTTTGTTGGTTTGTGATGATTAAATGCTTGCTCTTCCATTGTTTGAACCTTTTTGAACTTCACTTGTCATTTGTGAATATTTCTAACACTTGCAGGGGCTATGGTAAGTAAGAGGTGTGGATGAGATTTCCAGACTTCAAACTTCTTTCTCCTCCTTATTTTATGCTTATTATTTGTGTATGTGATGAGCCTAGGCCATCAATTGTTCAACTTCTTTTCATCCCTCTTAGAAACAACTTAACTTCTTTAGGGAAGTAGGTTGTCTTCTAGTTTTCCCTTTTCTTCTTCTTCTTCTTCTCTTCTTTCTTTCTTCTTTCCCTCTTCTTGACTAGGGTAGACTTCAAACCACACTAACCTAGGATTCATATGCATGATAATATTAGGATTTTTTAGTCCCCCTTAGTTTTTACCTTTGAGATCCTTTTGGTGCTCTCTCTTTCTCATCTTCAAACAAAAACCTAAAAAACACTTAATAATGGTTGAAGTAGTCTTGTGTGTATGTACTTATGCCATGGGGAATTTATATTCATCCCATATTGGGATAGTACAAACTTGTATAGCATGATATCAAGTCTAATCATGAGACTACTTTCACAAAGAAAAATCATAAAATACACTTCTTCATCAAAAGTACAAAAACACTTAATAAGTTCAACAAGTTAGTGAGCTTAGGCCCTAATCCTTGGAACCAAGTCTTGGATAACTTCTCCTTACTTTGGCGTTCTTGTTCTTCATTCCATATTGGAATGTAGTAATAAGTACACATTCCATAAAAAAAGACTTGAATTCACTTTCTTGTGCCAAACTCAGAAAAGCTTCTAAAAAACACTAAACAAAGAATAACCGTCTCTCCTTCGAGAATTCTTTTCTCATCGCCTTTAGTCTCAACGTAAGGACTTGCTCCTACTTGTCTTTTTGCAAGACGATAACGCACTCGTACCAGACAAGTATGCAACACAAGCCATTTTTCTCCCTAGTTAGGGAAACTATGGAGACTCTGATCCTCATGTCTAGATGAGGTACGTAGGCAGCGGGGTAGAGCCCGTTTGAGCACTCTTTTATTTTCCCTATATTTTACCCCTTTCTTTTCTTTTCTTATCCAGTTTCAGTCTTTCTTTTTGCAATAACTTTCATTCCTTCACCCTTTGAAACGTTTTCTTTGCAAGCGTGGATCCCATCGGGTACGATGAACGATATGGGGTGCTAATACCTTCCCAGGTCGTAACCGACTCCTGAACCCAATTCTTTGGATAGCAGGACCTTGTCCTTTCCTTTCTTTCTCTGGTTTGTGCAGCATTACCATTCTCATTCCTTCGGGGTAAAAATGTCTGGCTGGCAACTCTACCTTTTTTCCGCGCCACTTTCGCGTTTGTACCAGGATGGAAATCCAGGGAGCGACAGCTGGCGACTCTATTGGGGATCGAACCCAGAATCTCTGGTTTCCCCTTGAGAATCCCTCCTAGCGCTTGTTTGTTTATGTTTCATTGGGTGTTTTATTGTTTGTTGTTGTGTGTTTAGTTTACTGTTTTTATTTACAATTTTACTTTACAGCTTTATTTACTGCTTTCAGTATTTACTTTATCATGCATCATATTATATATTGTCTGGATTGTCTGGCTTTTTCAGTTTGGTGGGATGGGGATACTGTGAGATGAGCTCGTAACCGGGGCTCGAGTGCACCCTAGGACTTAGTGTGGACAGTCACTTTGGCTTCATGGCATCTTGCTATGTTGGTAGTAGTGAGTTCCACACCCAGACTACGACCGTCTTGGAAATGTATTGATACAGGAATCTTTCTTGGATCATTACATGACCTTGATAGTTATGTGCATTTTGGGACCGATCATTGAGGACCTTTGTGGAAACATCCCTCTCCAGTGGTGACAGTTGTAAACACCCCAAATTTTCCCTCACTAAGTTCACACCATGGCTTGTTATCTCCCATACTTGCATTAGTTTAATCATATCATCTCATATTGCATTTTTGCTTCACTGCATTAGGTCAAGTTCATCTGCATCTAGGGTTTGTGATCTGAGCAATCCAGAATCCATCTGAGCCACTCCAAATGCCATCAATAATCTCAAGGGGGTCCATGTATGTTCAATCATCATATTTCATCCTCCAAAGATCAAGGAAGTCAAAGAATCACAAGAACCGAGAAAGCATGGAAGCAGAGCTAGGGTTTAACTGCATGGATGACCTAGAATTAGGGTTTTGGTTTCAGAGGCCATAACTCCAAATATTTTGGTCATTCTTGTTTCTATTGGTCTTAATGTGATATAAGGATCATACATACCAAGTTTGATGAAGAAATTCATTGTGGAAGTCATCTGATCACTGGGTAACTTCTTGAGCAAGTCAGAGCCAAATCAGGGCATCTGAGGCCCC
Source organism: Lathyrus aphaca (assembly GCA_963966055.1). Classification (NCBI taxonomy): domain Eukaryota; kingdom Viridiplantae; phylum Streptophyta; class Magnoliopsida; order Fabales; family Fabaceae; genus Lathyrus; species Lathyrus aphaca. The sequence goes on along the minus strand of OZ014519.1, from coordinate 344,929,761 downwards.
CCAACATGGAACCAAAGTGGATTTTTCATCAAATTGAAGTGATATGGTCTTTATTTGATTATTGAAGTGTTTAGAAGTTCACAAATTTGGAGAAAAGTGAGCAAAACCAAAAGTTGCCAAAAATGGAAATGACTTGTAATGTAAACTTTCCATTTTGGGAAAGTTTTTCAACCTCCTCTTTCTCAACCAAAAATGCTTCAAATGAAAACATTTTGGTCATGAAAGTTGTAGATTGGATCATTCCCATTTCAAAAAGTACAAGAACAAGATCTAATTCATTTTGGAACTCAAGTTATGGCTTTCCAAAGTTGGCAAAAATCACATAATTTCAAGTTTCATGCCAAAGAGGGATTTTTGCAAAACCTCTTGCCAATTCATTTTGTGATTTCAAATTGACTTCTAATCATCATACAAACATTTTGCAACGCCTAAAACTCATAATTGCCCAAAGAATCTCACATTTTCATGACTTGCACATCAAGAAATCCAAAAGGGGCCAAAGTTTCATCAAATTGCAAAACCTCCCATAACTTATTCCTCACATGCTGAATTGCCTCAAAGTGATTTCCATGGCCACCCTTGATCCTTGCTGCACCAGACACCCCCTTGTACTAAGCCTGAACCAGCCCATACCTCAAAGTACAACCAACCTTGACTTTTTGCATTTTCACCCATACCAATCACACTATGCCACAACCACTCTCTGAACCAATGGCATTTGTTTATACTAACCAAAAGCAAGCCAAACATAACAAGAACCAAGCCTGAATCCTCAGCATTCACAAGTTCACAAAAAACTCCCCTCTTGCAAAAACCTTCGAATTTTATAACTCAGCCATCCATTCTTCAAACAAACACCACCATTCATTCTCAAATCAATCACTGATCACAAACCACCCCTCAAAACAGCCAAGAACACATCCCAAACAAAACACGATTTTCTGACCAGTTGAGGGCAAAGTCACAAACCATACATTCTCAAAGCTCTCCAAGCATTAAAGCTTCTTCAGGGAGGTCATTGGAGGCATTTTGAACCAAGGAAGCAGCCAGAAAGCTCAAGGGTTGAAAGCTCCATCTCAGGTAGCCATGCGAATTAATTTTTCCAGAACCTTTATTTTAAGTTACTAAATGGTTAAGCATGTTCCCCTGAGTGCACTGAACTTGTTATTTTTGAAAATGATGAAGAATTGAGAATGTATGGCTTGTCTGAAAGTTTCACCATTTTTGTTCATTGCTTCGAATCTTGAGTTTGGTTGAAAAGAAATTGTTTTTGAGGGTGGGGTTGATCTTAGGAGAGTAAGAGGAGTTAATCTGGAGCTTTAGAGCTCCAGAAATGACCTAGGGAGTGAGTTGAAAGTTTTCAGGGGAGAGTGTCACCGGAGAAGACGACCGGAGCTCTTCTCCGGTGACCTGAAAGTAATTAGGGCAAAGCCTCATTAATTAGGGTTAGTTTAAATATTGGTCGTAGGATCCAGCTTCCCCGCGTGTTTGAATGGCCCAGATGATCTCATTAAACCCTAATTGTTTTAATTAATTTAATTAAGTGAGATTAGCTCAGTTTGAATTTGAGCCGTAGGATAGCACGCCAGGTCAACCAGTTTAAACCCAGATTTAATCATGTCTCTCCATTGTGCATACTTCTGTTTATTTCATTTTTTTCATTTAATCTTATACGAATTTTTAAAAATAGTAAAAATCATCAAAAAATTCTGAAAATTTTTATCAAACATTTTATTAATTTTCAGAAACCAAAAATATTTTTATTTTTATTTTTTGAATTAAAAAAATATTTTTAAATCATTTAAATGTTATTTTTAATTAGTTAATTGATTTTAATTAATTAAAAATACATTTAAGTATTTAAAAATCACAAAAAAAAAAAAACAGAGAACATTCTTGGACATTTAGAAACATTTACAAACTCACCATACAAATTTCTTTTTGGTTTTGATCATACTTTGACATTTTTCATTGAATTAGGGTTCTTAAAATTGTCCATTTTCTAACCCTAACTTCAAAAATTCATAACTTATAAACCAAGTTGAGTTTTTGAATGGTTCTTTTTGCATTGTTCTATGCATGACTTCTAGTTTCTAAAAACATTTTTGTTTCATTTTTATCTCTCATTTCCAATTTGTTTGGAATTTTACATTGAAGATCACCCAAAAAACCCCAGAAACTTAGGAAATTCATAACTCCTTTTAGGTTTAGCTTCTAACCTCCCCCTTTGGATGGTAACCTAGTATAGGTTTAGGGTTCCTTTGAGTGCATTTTCATTTTTTTATCATGTCATTTGCTCCTGTCTTTGCCATTTGCATCTAATGCTGCATGAAAACCCTAATTTCTCATCTTCATTTGCATTCATCTTGCATAAGCATTCATATAAGAACTTTCCATGAAATTTTGTGCATTCGCATGACTTCTAAGACATCTTAGGACACATTAGAATCATGTTTGATCATTGCATCATCCATTTTCCATGTTATGCTTTCATTTCATTTCATGTGCATTCATGAACTTTCATGCTCCTTTCATGCTTCATTTGCATTCCCATCACTTGTATGATCATTTGTATCTCATGACATACATTTTCATCATCTCTTTGCATCATTCGCATCATGAACATGCTTCTGGTTTTATTTTTCACCCTTGCATTCATTTCATTTTCATTCCATTTCATTTTCTTTCACTAACTTTTAAGGTGGTAAGTTACTTTGAGAAGTGAATTTGCCTTCACTTCTCATAATCTCTTCTCATCTCTCTTATGCATTCATTGCTGCATTTTTGTATGTGTATTAGAGTGAGCTTGCTCATTCATGTTCCTCCCTCACTTTCTTTCTTCAAGCAACTTATCTTCTTAACTGAAGTAAGTTGATTTGCTTCTTCTGCTTCTCCTTCTTTCATCTGCTTCTTCCTTGGTGGCTCCTCTTGAAGATGTCTTGCAAGCCTTATAAACCCTAGGAATACCCAAGCATGTTAACAATTAGGGTTTGATTAGTCCCCTCATTAGTTTTACCTTTGTGTCATCTCTTGTGTCTTCTCTTCTCACCTCATAATCAAGGACTAAACCTTAATGGTTTTAAGGCTTTGTGATTAAGGTTATGCCTGCATCCTTATCTTAGGATGGAGTGTATAACTTTAATCCTAAGTGTTTAACCCTTAATGTGTTTAAATCCTTTATTCAATCCATCTAATAAATCACTAAGACATCAAGCTTGTAACCTGGTCCTTGCATTAGGGTTCTAATTCTTCCTTAATTGGTTAAGAAGGACTAACCCTAGTGTTAATGGACAAGTCCCCCTCAAGTTGTCTTACCAACCATAAAATCCACTTCTTAATCTCATCATTAACTAAAATCCACTTTAATAAAGGCTTTGTTTTGTCATGAGTTTAATCCATAATCATGGATTAAGTTGAGGAGCCTTTCTCATCTTAAATGTTCTCATTTATTATCCTTCTATTAGGATGGTGTAATGGGTCCATTAAATCCTTGATTATGGCTTAAACTCATTACTTAACACTAAACAAAAACTCCAAAAAAACATCTAAATAAATGCAAGTAGGTTAATGATCTTAATCCTACATCATGGTGATTAAGTGTGAGGTGTTTACTTCATACTTAAGGTATTCTCATTACCCCTAATCAGAGGGAAGATGTGATGTGTTTACTAATCTTTGGTTTAGGCTTAAGCTCATTTTCTTATGACAAACTCCAAAAAGCAATAAAAGATTGAAAACTCAAGAACAAACAATAATCGTCTCCTCCGGGATTCTTTTCTCACCTCATTCACTCACAAGCGAGAACTTGCTTCTTCCGTCTAATGCAAGACAGTTTGCACCTGAGCCAGACAGGTCGTGCATTTGAGCATAGACAAGCAAGCAGTTCATCAATCAATTTATCTTTCAGTCTATTTGAGTCGAACTACGGTGTTCTGACTTCCTCATTGCACGAGAGGATACGTAGGCATAACTTAACAGTTATCGAAAAAAATTCTTTGTATATTCCCCCTCTTCTAGCATTATTCTTTAAGCCTCATTGTCCTGAGCTTTGCACTCTTTCCTTACACTGACACTCCTTTTATTCACTTCACACTTCTTTTGCACTGACACTTGCATTCTTTTCAGCTTTTGCACACAATATAGCACTGACACTACCCCTTTAAACACAAACTTTCAAGCGTGGATCCCGTCGAGTACGGCGGACAATCTGGGTGCTAATACCTTCCCAGGTTGTAACCAACCCCCTTTCTCTGTTTCTCTGGTTCGCGACCGTCTTATCCATCTTTTCCTAGGTTTATGCAGCATTACCTTTCCTTCGGGATAAAAATGCCTAGATGGCGACTCTTTTCAGTTCATCTTCATGTTCTCCTTCGACGACCGTTCGCGCTTGTACTGGGATGCAAATCTTTGGGAGCGACAGCTTGGCGACTCTGCTTGGGACCCTTATACTGCAACCAGGGCTTCTGGTTCTTTTTGTGGGTTCCTCCTAGCGCTTGTATGATTTGTGTTTACTGGGGTGTTATGTGCTAATTGTGTTTATTTATTTGCTTTATTTATTGCTTTATGTACAACTTTATTTATTGCTTTCTTTTACAATTTTTTGCATATTTCATACTGTCACTATCACTGTGCTGGATCTGGTTTTCTTTGGTGGGTGGGGTTCCATTGAGTGATTAAGGTCCTATACCTGGGACCTGAGTGACACCTAGGCTAGAATGGTTCATGTTCTTTGCCATTCCATTTCGGTCTGGTGCGGGAATATGAAACACGGTTCAGATGTGGGTTTCTTCTTGAGAACTCTGTGCTACAGATTTCCTGTAGTGCTAGGGCTATCTGGGAAGCCTGCTAAGTCTGGATGACCTTTATTATGACCTTCAGAATCTGGGGTGAATTAGAGGAGGATATTTTATGGTTATTGTAAACACTATACCTCCGGGTTAGAAGTGTTTACACTTCTCATAACTGATCCAAGTCTGAGGATCCTTGTTCTAGAACATTACATGTGAAGGGGTCGGGTTGTTTACAGGTTTGCAGGAACCCTTGGCCACATCATACCCTGTTACTGTTTTGTTTAAGAGTACTTCACTTTGGACATTTCTTGTGATTAACCCTGGACATGTGACTCTTTATTTGAGTCCCCCACCTTGGTTACTGGATTTCTGAGCCTCCATCTGGACCTTTGAACCTACATGGGCCTTATATCAAGACAGATAATCAGATCCAGCTCTTGATCACAAACCCTTGCATATCATTTGCATATATCATCATTGCATCATTTAACATTTGTTTATTTGTTTTTCAGGGTATCCACCTCATTATATCTTAGTTTTTGTTTTGACCCCTTCTATTGCTTAGACCTCTACTTCAGTTATCTGCTTCAGCATCTGCTTCAGCTATCTCTTTCAGCATCTCCTTCAGTCTGTCAGAGACTCACCTGCATCATTCTGCCAGAGACTCATCTTCAGCTTTTCAGTCTGTGATCTTCATCAACATTTGTCTTCAGCTTCTTCACCAGCACTCATGGCTACTCCAAGGAAGAGCAACATATCTTATCACTTCTTTGAGTCCATATTGACTGGTATCAGGCAGGTCCAATCACTCATCACACCTGACCACATCCCACTATTTAGAGAGCATTATGGGGGTATTTTAGACATGGTCATGGATCTTGATTCTTCTCAGAGAAGCATGATCCACACATGCTTGCAGTTTTATGACCTTCCACTTAGATGCTTCACCTTTCCAGACTTTCAGATGGGGCCTCTATTGGAAGAGTTTTCTTTGTTGATTGGAGTACCTATCAGGGGAGGGATCCCCTTCAACCCAGAGATGACTTCTCCCAGAAATGAAGAGATAGCAAGGGCATTGTACTTAGAGCATGTCCTTATTGAGCAAAACATGACAACAAAAGCTGGGATTCCTGGTTTTCATTTGGACTTCTTGATTTCTCAGGCCATCCTGAAAGCTGTATTGGGAGAATGGAGGGCAGTCTGTGCACTTTTAGCCCTAAACATATATGGGGCTATATTGTTTGCAGGTGAGCCTAAATTTGTCAGTAAGAATGTCATCCACTTGTTTCTGCTGAGTAACCTAGTGCCTACATTGCTAGGGGATTTTTACTACTCCATCCATCAGAGAAATGAAAAACAAAGGGGGAAGTTGGTTAGATGTTGTGCTCCCTTGTTCTACTCTTAGCTACTCAGACACCTACCTAAGTCAGATGCTTTCTCGAACCCACACTAGCAGAAGAATTGGGCCAAGTGGTTCATTTCCTTAACATCAGATGACATCAGGTGGTGCACCCAGAGCACCAAAGGCAAGGACAATATCACCAGTTGCGGGAAGTACCCTAATGTGCCTCTAATAGGAGTAAAAGGTTGCATCAATTACAACCCTTTACTGTTTAAGAGACAATTGGGATATGCCTTGGTTCACCCTCCCAGAGGACAAGATTTAGCTGAGACCCTATACTGTGAAGTGCAACCTAATTTAGTTGTTGTTAGGCAAGTTGCCTGGGCTTGGGACAACATTCAAACAAAAGGGACAACCATACTTGGAAGGTGTAACAATGTTGCTTCAGCTCAGTACTCTGATTGGTCCCGTACTAGAGCTCAGATTACCAGGATGCCTTTCACCTTGGAAGACACACCTGGACCATCTACAGTACAACCTGCAGCAACTGTTAGCCTGGAGGAATTTGAAAAGCGGAAAGAGAGGAATAATCAGCTATATGAGGCCCTAAAGAAGACTCTTTGGGAAAGGAATGACGGTCGTATGGACATTGAAAGATTGGAAAGACTCAAGACTGAGCATCTTACTAAGATTGAGAAGACAGATGACTACATAAGGAAAGCAAGAGCCGGAGTACAGATATTGAAGAATGCCTGCAAAGAGGCCAAAATTCAGAAAGCTAGGGCTGAGCATTACTTGGAGGAGAGCCAGGCTAGGTGGATCAGGATCACCGAAGCCCGTGCACAAGAAGACCAGAGGACTCAGGCCAAGATTGAGCAGCTGGAGGCCAATGAGAAGAAGCAGCAGGAAGCTTTGTTGGCAGCCTAGAAGGAGATATCAGAATTGAAGCTCCGAGCAGGGTTAAAGAGATCAAAAGACCAGGACATGCATAAGAAGCTGACCAATGCCATTGCTACCAGGAACCTCCTCATTAGGACCATTACAGAGCACCCAGCTGGTCTGGTGACTAAGGCACTCCTGAAGGAAGTCAGGGAAGATGACTATGGATTGGATGTCTGATTCCTCTTTTGCTTGTATTTCTTTCCTTTTGATGTACTTTTCCTTTTTGTTGTATCTTTGACCCACCATGGGAATGTATTGTAAACAGACTATGTATTTTTCATCATTTGTAATATATTTAGTTTGTTTTATTGGGCTTCTTTTCTCAACATCATCAAGCATCTCCTCGAGGTCTGGAAAGGTTAAAACCAAGAACCAAATCGGATACCTTGGAAAACAAATAAGCATACTGCATTGCATACTAACATTTTCTTTGTTTTGTAGGTTTTTGTTTATTCTTTGTTTCTCACTTTGTTGTGCTTTCAGGAAACATTGCTCGTCGCCGAGTGTTCCCTGTCAACCGCACACACCGGTACCCAACGCAAAACAACCTTCCAGGCATTCAGATGGAATAGGTACAACATGACCTGAATGAAGTGAGAAATCAGATGGTAAACGAAAGGGTCGAAATGAGAAACCAAATGTCTCAGTTTATGGTTGTAATGACTGGCTTAGCCCAGAGTCAAGAGAGGCTGAGAGAGCTGGTAGAATGGCAGACACCTGAAGAGCCCCATCTTGGAACAGGGGGAACCAGGAATAATGAACGAGGTCAGCCCCGTATCGACCCACCAGAGTATGGGCCCCATTTGAATCCAGATGCTAATGTCACAAGGAATGTTCAAGGTAATGCTGCTGGGGGCAGAATCCTGCAAGAGGATCCCCAAGAGGAACAATTCACAGTTATTGGGGCTGGGGATGAGGTGTATGACAGAAGATTGGATGAGATTGCTGAAAAGTTAAGATCTTTGGAATCCCAGAATTCTCTAGGTTTTGACGTGATGGATATGGGGCTGGTAGATGGGGTGAGGATTCCCCACAAATTCAAACCCCCTTGCTTTGAGAAATATAATGGTACCTCTTGCCCGCGTACTCATCTGCAATCTTTCTTGGGGAGACTCAAGGCGTATACCATGGATGAGAAGTTATGGATGTTCTATTTTGAGGACAACCTTACTAGAGCTTCAAGAGAATGGTATTCGCATCTGACAAGGGCCACCATAAGATCTTGGAAAGACTTGGCCGAGGCCTTCATCCGGCAATACCAGTACAACCTAGACATGGCTCCCAATAGAACTCTTCTAATGGGCATGTCTCAGTCTTCAAGGGAAAGCTTTCGGGATTATGCTCAGAGGTGGAGACAGCTTGTTGCTGCTGTCCAACCACCCATGTCAGAAAGAGAGATGGCTGACATGTTTATGAACACATTGCAGGGAACTTATATTGATAGACTTGTTGCCTTCTCTTCCACCAGTTTTGCCGATGTAGTTATAGCTGGTGAGAGAATTGAGAGTATTTTGAAGATGGGCAAAATCTTTGAGAATGGTGCCAGTTCCTCCAACAACCCCAGAAAACCTTTTGCAGGACCCCGAAGGGCAGGTGAAACAAATGCTATCCATGCAAGCATGGGCAGACCCCAGTATTCTCACAGATTCATAGCAGCTGTTACTATTCCGGCTCCAGTTCCACAACAACCAGTATATCCTCAACAACAACAACAACACTATCAGCAACAATCTCACTTTCCGCAACAAAGAACTTACAGCAACAACAACAACCAACAGCAGCGCCCCTTTCAACAGAGGTCATCTCAGGCAAATAGGGTGATTGACCCAATCCCTATGCCTTATGCCGCTTTACTACCACAACTCCTGAAGCTTAACCTGGTTGAGTTAAGGACATTGGCTCCACCAGACCCTCTCAATCTCCTGAAGAATTATGACGCTAATGCTAGGTGTGCTTTCCACTCCAACGCACCTGGTCACAATACTGAGAAGTGCAGGGCCTTACAGATGAAGGTTCAAGATCTGGTTGACTCCAAAGCTCTCAATTTCGCACCTCCTCCGAATGTTAGCAGAAATCCTATGCCTAATCATGGTGGGCCCAGGATTAATGCCATAGAAGAGGACCAACCATCTGCACTAACTGATAATGTTGCACAGGTTCAAACACCACTAGCAGAAGTCAAGACTCAACTCTTAAGATGCCAAGTGTTCCCGGGTTGTGGGGCCTGCTGTGAATTGTGCAAGACTGCTATTAATGGTTGTGAGAAGCTAAGGTTTGGCATAGATGGCCTTATCAGAGATGGAATTCTGCAGATTACCACAACGGCTCCTTCAACAACTCTTTCTCCAGCAACAATGGATTCTCCTACAACATCAACAATCCTATCTCCAGCAACAATAGATCCTCCTACAACAGCAACAACTATCATTCCCACTGATTCATCCACAACTCCAGCAATCACTCCATCCATTATTTCAACAGATCAGAGTTCAGCAACATACTCTTCTACAACATCAGCACCCATTTTATCAAAGGAAACGCCTACAACACCAGCAAGCACTAATGAAGATGTCTCAACGGTCACGATCTATTATGACCCGGAAATGTTCATCCCAACAACAATTTCCAACAACAAACTGCAACACCTCCTGTCAGATCTCTAGTCACAATCTACTACGATCCACATACCATCGCAGTTCCTTCCGCTGCAGCAATCAGTCCGGTCACCAATACAGTACCTGGACTTGTTCTTTATGAAAGCAGTAATGCCATACCTTGGCACTATGGCTCTGATCTCTACTGCGAAGGGAAGAAAATCACTCTAGATTCAGCTACCTCTTCACCACAAGTTGACAATGTTGGGGGGGCGGAGGCTTCACCAGAAGCAGACGCCTTTTTGCCGCACAAACACCAAGGCCCAATGTTGAAGCAGAAGCTACTGCTAAGGTAAAAGGGAAGAATGTGGTATCTTAAGAGCCAACTGCTAAAGAAACTCCGAAGACGTCTTTTGAACAAGAGGTAGACGAGTTCATGAGAATAATCAAACGGAGTGATTACAAAGTGGTGGACCAGCTTCATCAGACACCCTCCAAAATCTCTATATTATCACTGCTAATGTGTTCCGAAGCCCACAGGAATGCATTGTTGAAGGTCCTGCACGCAACATACGTGCCAGAAGAGATTCCTGTTAATTAGTTAGAAACTATGGTTGCAAATGTTAACATCAGTCACGGACTGGGCTTCACAAATGCTGATTTAACAACGGAGGGACGCAACCATAACAAGGCTTTGCACATCACCTTAGAGTGCAAAGGTGTTGTTCTTTCTCATGTGCTGGTGGACACTGGGTCTTTGCTCAATGTCCTCCCAAAGAAAGCCTTGGTGAAGTTGGAGTATGACGGTTTGGCATTGCGTCCAAGTAATTTGGTGGTGAGAGCATTTGATGGCTCTAAGAAATCAGTGCTTGGAGAGATTGATCTACCTGTGTTGATTGGCCCACAGACCTTTAAAACTACCTTCTCCGTGATGGACATACAGCCGGCCTACAACTGTCTGTTGGGTAGAACCTGGATTCACGCCGCTGGCACTGTTACATCTACCCTTCACCATGTCGCTCCCACCAAATGAGGCTAAGTCAAATGGGGTACAGACGCGAACGGTCGGCGAAAAGAGAGAAGGAATTAATAGATTCGCCAGCTAGGCATTTTTATCCCGAAGGAAAGGTAATGCTGCATAAACCTAAGAAAAGATGGATAAGACGGTTGCGAACCAGAGAAACTGAGAAAGGGGGTTGGTTACAACCTGGGAAGGTATTAGCACCCAGGTTGCCTGTCGTACTCGACGGGATCCACGCTTGAAAGATTTGTGTTTTAAAGGGGGTAGTGTCAGTGCAATTTGTGTACCAAAGCTGGAAAAGAATGCAAGTGTCAGTGCTAGAAGAAAGTGAAGTGAAATATGTGAAGTGTCAGTGTAAGAACAGGAGTGCAAAGCCCAAGATAATGAGGCTAAAAGAAAAATGCTAGAGGAGGGGGGAATATACAGAGACTTTTGTTCGATAACTGTTAAGTTATGCCTACGTATCCTCTCGTGCAATGAGGAAGTCAGAACACCGTAGTTCGACCCAAAGAGACTGAAAGATAAATTGACTGATGAACTGCTTGCTTGTCTATGCTCAAGTGTATGACCTGTCTGGCTCAGGTGCAAACTGTCTTGCATTAGACGGAAGAAGCGAGTTCTCGTTTGTGAGTGAATGGGGTGAGAAAAGAATCCCGGAGGAGACGATTATTGTTTGTTTTTTTGGTATTTTCAATCTTTTATTGTTTTTGGTGTTTGTCATAAATTAATGAGCTTATGTCTAAACCAAGGGGTTAGTAAACTCATCACATCTTCCCTCTGATTAGGGGTAATGAGAATACCTTAAGTATGAAGTAAGTACCTCATACTCAATCACCCTGATGTAGGATTAAGAACATTAACCTACTTGTAATTATTTAGATGTTTTTTGGTGTTTTTATTTAGTGTTAAGTAATGAGTTTAAGCCATAATCAAGGATTTAATGGACTCATTACACCATCCTAATAGAAGGATAATAGATGAGAACATTTAAGCTGAGAAAGGCTCCTCAACTTAATCCATGATTAGGGATTAACCTCATGACAAAACAAAGCCTTTATTAAAGTGGATTTTAGTTAATGATAAGATTAAGAAATGGATTTTATGGTTTGTAAGACAACTTGAGGGGGACTTGTCCATTAACACTAGGGTTAGTCCTTCTTAACCAATTAAGGAAGAATTAGAACCCTAATGCAAGGCCCAAGTTACAAGCTTGATGTCTTGATGATTATTAGGTGAATTGATTAAAGGATTTAAACACATTAAGGGTTTTAACACTTAGGATTAGAGTTATACACTCCATCCTAATAGAAGGATGCAGGCATAACCCTAATCACAAAGCCTTAAAACCTTTAAGGTTTAGTCCTTGATTATGAGATGAGAAGAGAAGACTCAAAGATGACACAAAGGTAAAACTAATTGGGGGACTAATCAAACCCTAATTGTTATCATGCTTGGTTGTCCCTAAGGTTTATGAGGCTTGCAAGAAGTCTTCAAGAGAAAAGCCACCAAGGAAGAAACAGAAGAAAGGAGAAAGAAGCAGAAGAAGCAAGACCACTTACTTCACTTAAGAAGATAAGTTGCTTGAAGAAAGAAAGAGGGGAGGGAACATGAATGAGCAAGCTCACTCTAATACAAAGGTAAAATGCAGAAATGGATGCATAAGAGAAATGAGGAAAGATTATGAGAAGTGAAGGAAAATTCACTTCTCAAAGGACTTACCACCTGAAAAGTTAGTAAAGAGAAATGAAATGGAGTGGAAATGAGATGAATGCAATGATGCCAACCAAAGTCAGAAGCATAAACATGATGTTAATGATGCTAAGAGATGATGCAAACACATGCCAAGAGTTGTGGATGATCATACAAGGATGAGGATGTAAATGAAGCATGCTTTGAACCATGAAAGTTCATGAAAGTTTATGAAATGATATGAATGCATAACATGGCAAAGGAATGATGCAATGATCACACATGATTCTAATATGTCCTAAGATGTCTTATATGTCATGAGGATGCACAAAATGTCATGGAAAGTTCATGAATGCAAGCATATGGAAGATGGATGCAAATGAAGGCAAAAATTAGGGTTTTATGCACAAGACACAAAGCAAAATCCAAAATCAGAAGCAAATGACAAGATAAAAAATTGATAATGGGATCAAAGGAACCCTAACCCTACACAAGTTCACTGCCCAAAGGAGGGGACCTAAGTCTTAACCTAATGGAAGTTATGATTTTCTCAAGTCAACTAGGGTTTCAAGGCACTTCAAAAGGAAAAATGCACATCAAATTGAAAATTAAAGATAAATTCAAACCAAATTTACCCTAGAAACTACATGACATGAGGAATGCAATGCAAAAATAACCATCATCAAACTCTTCATGGCTAGGCAGAATGAATTTTTCTAAGTTAGAACAAAAATATTGCCTTTTAACAACTTTAATTCCAATGAAAAATGTCAAAATATGTCAAGGACCAAAAATAAATTTGTTTGAAGAGTTTGATAATGTTTCTAAATGTATTAAAATGCAATGTGAATTTTTTTGGTGATTTTTAAATACCTAAATGCATTTTTAATTAATTAATCTTCATTAACTAATTAAAAATAAACATTTAAATGATTTAAAAATATTTTTTAATTCAAAAAATAAAAATAAAAATATTTTGGGGTTCTGAAAATTAATAAAAGGTTTGATAAAAATTTTCAGAATTTTTTAATGTATTTTACTATTTTTAAAAATTCGTGGAAATTAAATACAAATAAAATGAAATAAAACAATAAAAATGGAAAAGTATGAGGATCCTGAGGCTGAGATTCAAAGGTTTTTGGAGGGAGTTGACCCGCGCGCGTTTCAATGGCTAGGATTCATTCTGGCAAAAATCAAATTTAATCCTAATTAATTAAACTAATTAATCTGAATTAGGGTTTAATGACCAATCTGGTTCGTTCATTCGCGCACGGGAAGGCAAGATCAAAGGCTCACATTTAAACTTCACTAATTACACTGATTAGGGTAAATCACTTTCAGGCGACCGGAACAGTGTTCCGGTCGTCTTCTCCGACGAACACAAAACCCTAGCTCCTTCTACAGGTCACCAAACTTCAAATTTCTTTCACAAAAATGATCCTCTAATCATTCTAAACCTAAACCCCCAACTAAAACTCATTTATTTCACACCATGAGCATGAATCGAAGAAAAATGTAAAACACGGGCAAAAGTTCAGAGATCACATACATGGTGGTTTCGCAACCATTTTCAAAAGTAATCACATTCCCATTATCAGGGGAGCATATAGAATCATAAAAGAACTTAAAAGCTAGCTTCTGGGAAAAAAGTTCTTCATGTTACCTGAGATGAGGACTCTCTGATTCTGAGCTTTCTGGATCCTCCCTTTGTGAAATCCCACTTCTTTGAACCCCCTGATGATGAAATGAAGCTTAGAAAGCTTTAGGAATGGCTGGTTTGTGTTGTGTGTTTCTGGTGTAGCAGAAATGGAGGTCTGTGTATGTGATGTTTTTGACTGCTTTGAGGATTGATTCTTGTTCAGTGAGTGATATGTGATTTATTTGTGAAGAAATTTTGGATTTTTGATGGCAGAGGAAGGAGTTTCGAAGAGATGAAGGTTTGGACAGTTTTTGTGCAAGCTGGTTGTGTGTGTGTTCTGAGCCTATGTCCTTCTTGTTTTATGATCTTGAGGCAATCCATAAGCAATCCCAACAATCTAGGAGGGCAGGTATGCACTGTGGGAATGGTATGGGATGATTGGCCAAAAAGTCAAAAATGGTGTACTATAGGTATGGGCCATGGCAGAGAAGATTTATGTGTTTGGATTGCCTCAGCCAGCTTCAAGGAAGGCCCTTGGATGTTCTTATGTGATCTGGAATGGATGAAGGGTGAGATGTCACATGTTTTGCAATTTTGCAACTTGTTGCATTTTGTGATTTTTGGTCATGGACATGTGACATTCCTTGCTGAATTCTTGTGGTGGAATGTTACATGATGTTATGGTAATGTCTTGAAATCAGTTAGAGACCATACAAACCCTTGGGAATCATTTTTGCAAAAATTCCTCCTTTTGAACTTTATGGAAAATGGCTTATGATAGCTTGGAATTCAAAGCATGAAAGTGAGAAATTTTTTGGGCAAATCTGAATTTTAGGTCATACATGATGTTTGTGTGCTGGTTAGAAGCTGATTTGAAGTCACATAAATGCTTGGCATGAGGATTTGCAAGTTTCCCTCTTTGTGTAAAAGTGAAAATTTAGTGATTTTGTCCAACTTTGCAAAGCCATAACTTTTGATCTAAAATGAATTAGAATGAGTTCTTGTACTTTTTGAAAATGGAAGGATCCAATCTACAACTTTCATGACCAAAGATTTTTCATTTGAAGCATTTTTGGATCAAAAAGAGGAGGTTGAAAAACTTTCCCAAAATGGCAAGTTTTCATTACAAGTCACTTTCCCAAAATGGCAACTTTGCAAATGGCTTGAAATTCTTCAATTTTGTGAACTTCTAACATCTTCTAAGATCAAATAAAGACCATACATATTCAAAATGGTGGAGAATACCCTTTGGTTGGGTGATTGGGGGCCTCAGATGCCCTGATTTTGCACTGACTTGCTCAAGAAGTCACCTTTTGATCAGATGCCTTCCCCATTGAATTTCTTCATGAAAATTGATATGAATGATCCTCATAACATATAGAGGCCAATAGAAACAAGAATGACCAAAAAATTTGGAGTTATGGCCTCTGAAACCAAAACCCTAATTCTAGGTCATCTGTGCAGTTAAGTCTGGCTCTGCTTCCATGCCTTTCTCAGTTCTTGTGATTTTTGACTTTCTTGACCTTGTGAGGATATAATATGATGCTTGAACATACATGTACCCTCTTGAGATTATTGAAGGCCTTTGGAGTGGCTTAAATGGCTCAAGGATGGCTCAGATCACAAACCTTAGATGCAGGTGGCTTTGAATCAATGCAATGAAGCAAAAATGCAATATGAGATGATATGATTAAACTTATGCAAATGAAAAGAATCACAAGCCATGGTGTGAATGAGTGAGGGAAAATTTGGGGTGTTTACAGCTGCCCCTATTCAAACATGAGTTAGATGTGTAGGACGTAAGCGACGGCTTAACAGGCAAACAAGATAACTTGTGGTTGAATACCAAAGACAGTCCAAAATTGGCACTCACAGAATGAAGAAGAAAAGGGATATAGATCGTAAAAGGAAGTAAAGTATGATTTATAAAGTGCGGGCGACGGAGGACGACCGTCGAGCAGAGGATGACTGCTGGGGATGAAGTGATGACGGGGACGGCCGACATGCTGGGGAAGTAAAGGTATCATGATGGGGACGACCATCAAGTAAAGTTATAAGACTCTCTGGGGATTAAAGGTAAAGTGAATGATGGGGACGACCATCAAGTTTAAGGCATAAATGAAATAAATGTTGAGGTACGGTCATCAAAGGTGAAGGACGATCACCTAGCAGGGGACGGCTGCTCTGTTGGGGATAAGATGAGGGACGATCATCTAAGGTGAAGGACGATCACCTGACAAGGTACGGATGCCGAAAGTATCACGACATAGGACGAATGCCGGATAAAAAAGGTCGACGATGGGGACGGCCATCGGATAAGTATGATGAAGGACGATCATCAAGAGGTGAAGGACGATCACCTAGCAGGGTATGGTTGCTCTCGGGGTTTATCACGACATAGGACGAATGTCAGATAATAAGATCAACGATGGGGACGGCCATCGGATAAAATGATGAAGGACGATCAACAAGAGGTGAAGGACGATCACCTAGTAGGGTACGGCTGCTTAAAATATCACGACATAGGATGAATGTCGGATAGGAAGAGGTCTTTTATGAATAGAGACTCTGCTGGGGGTGATGAAGGACGATCATCTAAAAGGTGAAGGATGATCACCGGGCAGGGTACGGCTGCCGGAAATATCATGACATAGGACGAATGCCAGATAGAAAGGAAATAGTTTATTCGGGATTTGCCGGGAACTCTTCTGGGGAATAGTAGACACAGACGAGTGTCTAATTTCTTGAAGACATAAGTGTTTGACATGGTGTATAGATTAAAGATGCGGACGAGCATCCTTAAGACTATGATACGAACGAGTATCAGTAGAAACAAACGCTTGACGCATGTTCAGAGATGATGATACGGACGAGTATTAACTGGTTAACAAAGAACACGAACGAATGTTGACTCTGAGGGGGTTTAAGCGGTATATACGAGATACGGACGAGTATCTGAAATAAGTAAATATGGGTGAGACACAGATGAGTGTCCAACCTGCTTTGGATAACACGACACGGATGGGTGTCGGAAGAAGTGTATTATAAACAAGTATTTTGTTTACGAAGTGTTTTAGGCAACTATGCTGGGGAAGGTGACACGGACGGGTGTCAGGGAAGTTTTTAGATATATGTAAACATGCGTTTGTGAGTGCAAAGGGGACGCTTTGGCTTTCTACTGGGGATGTGACACAGACGAGTGTCAAGAAGCCTCTGTAATGTATAAACACCTGTTTGCAGGGGATGTTCTGGCGACCTTACTGGGGGATGATGACACGGACGAGTGCCAAAGAGTATGTATCTGTATTTGTGAGGGCAAGGAAATGCTTTAATATTCTGCCGGGGAGTTTGAGAGGTATGTCAGCATTTACAAGTGTTCAGTTTGACATATGGCTTATGACTTATGCAGTATGTTTGATTTTTGCCGTAATGCTCCGTATTAGACGGAATGCTACGCTCTGGGGGGAAATATGATGTGAATGCTATGATTATGCAAAGATACCGATCCGGGATTCGGATCCCGTTGCTGTGGAGATCTCTAGCTGATCTACTTGAAGTGGATATCCCAGCTGGGGATGAGATCATTGGTAGATCTGACATATATGACTCTGCTTGAGGAAATAGATCCCTGATAGACCTATCTTGGTAATGAGGGACCCAGCTGGGGTCTGCGGGAGCTTTCGTCACTCTGTTGCGAGATCCTCAGGCATTGCTCTTCTGGATAGAGGCTGGGGCTCTACAGGGAGATGGTTCCCTGTCTGACATTTGGTTGAGGAGGAATGATGACTGGTAACTCAGCTGGGGATAAAGCATCTCTGGTGCTATTTGGAAGACGTTCCGAGTAAGTAATGATTTTGGCAGCTTGCTGGGGAGAAGCTTTCATGCCCCAGGTTTCACTTTGAATACCTGCAATCCTATTATGACAAAGAAACGTACAAGTATCCTGAGGTATCCCTTACTGGATTCCATCATGGGAGTTTAGACACTCCCGGGAGTAAGTAATAAATTTCCTGTAAGCATGTAGTTTAGAAAAGACGCATCTGTACTTATGCAATCAATTATCTTAAAGATATCGGACATTTTTGCAAATGAAAATAAAATGTATGAGACGAAATATGACTGAAAATCTGATTTTATTAATTTGTGTGCCCTGAATTGGCAAGTACAATCAAAGAAACAGATCCCCTGAAATGAGGAGATAGTTACAAGTCAAAAAGATGCTGGCAATGTTGACGACGCTCCAGTGTGATTCCCCTTTTGCTATGACTCGTATGACATTGACGTTCTTCTCATCTTGCTTTTGAAGAAGGTTGATTCCGACCGACGCTCGAACCTTTCGAAGCTTGCCATGTTGTAAGTGATACAGACGAATTCAGAATACAGTTGTTCGCTTATTCCCTTATTTTGCATGGATCGCCCTTTCGGGTTTTCAATCCACCGGGATACCCATTTTTACCTGAGCTGTCCAATGTGGCTTTTCAACTCAGCGGGTGTACCCTTTTTTATTTATTTTCCCTTATTTTTGCCCGAGTCTTTTATTCTGTTTTTGACTCGCTGGGATGCCCTATTTTTTCCTGGACTTACATTATGTTTTTATGTCCAGCGGGTCATTTTATGCGAAGTATTTTTTAACTGCATCTAAATTCACAGGGGATAGGAAATCTTCACCATCCATAGTAGTGAGCATTAGTGCTCCACCAGAGAAAACTTTCTTTACTATGAACGGACCATCATAATTCGGAGTCCACTTGCCCCTGTGGTCTGTATGAGGAGGGAGGAGTCTTTTCAGCACAAGGTCTCCTACTTGGTATTCTCGGAGCCTGACTTTTTGATCGAAGGCTTTCTTCATCCTCTTCTGATATAGTTGGCCATGGCAGATTGCAGCTAATCTCTTTTCTTCAATCAGATTCAGTTGTTCGTACCGGGATCGGACCCATTTTGCTTCATTTAGCTTAACATCCATTAGTACCCCGCAAGGAGGGTAATTCAACTTCAACTGGTAGGACTGCCTCCATACCATAAACAAGTTGATACGGTGTTGCCCAAGTGGATGTTCTGATTGACGTTCGGTACCCATGCAAGGCAAATGGTAGCATTTCATGCCAGTCTTTATAGGTACCTACCATCTTCTCCACAATCTTCTTGATATTCTTGTTAGCTGCTTCTACAGCACCATTCATCTTTGGCCTGTAAGGAGAAGAATTGTGGTGTTGGATCTTGAAGTTCCGGCACAGTTCTGCCATCATTTTGTTGTTTAAGTTGGAACCATTATCAGTAATGATTCGCTCGGGCACTCCGTACCGACAGATGATGTCTCTCTTTAGAAATTGGGCTACCACTTGCCTGGTGACGTTTGCATACGAAGCTGCTTCAACCCACTTGGTAAAATAGTCAATGGCTACCAGGATGAATCTGTGACCATTTGAAGCAGTCGGTTCAATCTTGCCAATCATATCAATTCCCCACATGGCGAAGGGCCAGGGTGAAGACATCACATTCAGAGGATTCGGAGGCACATGCACTTTATCCGCATAAATCTGGCATTTATGGCATTTTCTGGCATATGCACAACAGTCTGCATCCATTGTGATCCAGTAATAACCTGATCTTAGCAACTTTTTAGCCATTGCATGCCCTCCAGCATGGGTACCAAAGGATCCTTCGTGCCCCTCGTGCATCAACAAGTCTGCTTCTGCCCTATCAACACATCTGAGAAGTACCATATCAAAGTTTCTCTTATACAGGGAACCATCAGCATTCATGAAGAAACTACCAGCCAGCCTTCTTAATGTCTTCTTGTCATTGGAAGATGCCCCATATGGGTATGTTTGGTCCTCCAAGAAGCACTTAATGTCGTGGAACCAAGGTTTATCATCTTTAACCGCTTTTGCTGAGAATACGTATGCTGGTCTGTCAAGTCTGGATACTGAAATCCGAGGCACAAAGTTGGCAGCTTGAACTTTGATCATGGATGAAATGGTAGCCAGAGCATCTGCAAACTGGTTTTCATCTCGAGGGATATACTCAAGCTTGACTGTTGTGAAGAAAGTCAACAACCTCCTTGTATAATCCCGATAAGGTATCAGATGATCTTGGTGGGTGTACCATTTGTCGTTGGTTTGATTAATTACCAGAGCTGAATCTCCGAATACGGTCAACGTCTTGATCCTGATGTCAATAGCTTCCTCAAGACCCATAATACAAGCTTCGTATTCAGCTTCGTTGTTAGTGCAGTTAAAGGTGAGTTTCGCCGAGAAAGGCATGTGAACCCCCTTAGGTGTAATGAGCACTGCACCAACACCACGACCATTCATATTAACAGCCCCATCAAACATCATAGTCCATTCTTCTTCCGTGTCAGGCCCTTTAGTGTAAATAGGCTCTTCACGATCTTTTGCTTTTATGAACATGATGTCTTCATCAGGGAAATCAAATCTCATAGGCTGGTAATCATCAATGGGTTGCTCAGCCAGATAATCAGACAATACACTGCCTTTGATGGCCTTTTGAGATGTGTACTGAATATCATATTCTGTGAGGATCATTTGCCATCTTGCAACCCGTCCGGTAAGTGCTGGATTCTCAAAAATGTACTTGACTGGATCCATCTTTGAAATCAACAAGGTAGTGTGGGTCAACATATACTGCCTTAGTCGGCGAGCAGCCCACGCTAAAGCACAGCAAGTTTTCTCGAGCAGTGAATAACGTTGTTCACAGTCGGTAAACTTTTTGCTTAGGTAGTATATTGCATACTCTTTTCGACCAGACTCGTCATGCTGGCCCAGCACACACCCCATTGACTCTTCTAACACTGTCAAGTACATTATTGGAGGTCTTCCTTCAACTGGAGGCATCAGGATTGGAGGCTCTTGTAAGTATTCCTTGATTTTGTCAAAAGCCCTTTGGCAGTCTTCATTCCACCTGAATGTTTGTTCTTTTCTTAACATCTTGAACAAAGGCTCACAGGTTGCAGTAAGGTGAGATATGAACCGCGAGATGTAGTTCAATCTATCCAGAAACCCTCGAACTTCTTTTTCAGTCCTTGGTGCGGGCATTTCTTGAATGGCTTTAACTTTATCAGGGTCAACTTCAATCCCTTTCTCACTTACAATAAATCCTAGCAGCTTACCGGATCGCACCCCGAATGTGCATTTGTTGGGGTTTAACTTCAATTGGTACTTCCTCAGACGCTTGAATAGTTTCAGCAGGTTTACCAGGTGGTCTTCTTCTGTGAGGGACTTGGCAATCATGTCATCCACATAACATTCAATTTCTTTGTGGATCATGTCATGGAATAATGTTACCATAGCCCGTTGATAAGTGGCACCAGCATTCTTCAGTCCGAATGGCATCACCTTATAACAGAATGTGCCCCAGGGTGTGATGAAAGTTGTTTTCTCCATGTCTTCAGGTGACATCTTGATCTGATTGTATCCTGAAAACCCATCCATGAAGGAGAATACCAAGAACTGAGTCGTATTATCAACCAATACATCAATGTGAGGTAGAGGGAAGTCATCTTTTGGGCTAGCTCTGTTCAGATCCCGATAATCCACACACATCCTCACCTTGCCATCTTTCTTAGGCACAGGCACAATATTAGCAACCCACGGCGGATAGTTGGTCACAGCAAGGAAACCGGCGTCCCACTGCTTTTGTACCTCTTCTTTTATCTTCATTGCCATATCTGGGCGAGTACGGCGCAACTTCTGCTTTACCGGCGGGCAGTCTTCCTTCAGAGGTAGCTTGTGCATGACAATGTCGGTGTCTAACCCTGGCATATCCTGATAAGACCAAGCAAAAACATCCACATACTCCCGAAGCATGTCAATCAGTTGCTCTTTTATTGAATCTTGCAGGCAGGCCCCGATCTTAACTTCTTTCACGTCTTCTTCCGTACCAAGATTAACCATTTCAATCTCCTCCTGATGAGGAGTGATAACCTTCTCCTCTTGCCTTAACAACCTGGATAGCTCTTCAGGTAGCTCATAATCTTCTTCAACCCCTTCATCAGCTTGATTGATTGGATTGTCAAAGTCATACGAAGTCATAGCAGTGTTGTTGTCGGTGCAGTCTGAAGGGCACCTTCTGCAAGGGTTCAGATTGGTTTATTTTAGTGATCAGTTTTATCTTATTTAGAAAAAGTGAAAATGAAGTTATTTATTCTGAAAACATTGCCATTTTATTTTTGTACAAAAAGAAAAATGAAAAACAATGAGCGGAAAAGAAAAGACTCATTTGCAAAAGATGTCCTGATATTCATTAATTGATCTTTGCACAAAATACAAGATGACCCGATTACAAAATGAGTCTTGACATCTTGGGCAAGATGCAAGACTTGATGCATGCTTTAAAATACAGGAAATAATAATTACTCTGCAGGAGTAACCCTTATAATTTCCTGGGAAGACCAGTTTGAGACATGGCTCCCCGGGATCCTTGGACGTATCCAACTTTCCAGGTTGCGCTCGTCTTCCGACTCATCTTCCAAATTGTTCACAGCATCCGGGGTGAGCATTCCCCCGCTGACAAACTTGGGCTCCTTTGCAGCCTCTGGTTGATCTTGTTGAGTTGGTCTGTAACCCAACCCAAATCGGTCTTCTTTCTTTTCCACGGGAAGCAATTTGCCCCAGCCTTGGGCAGTACCTTCCTCAACAAACTTCTGGGCTTGCTGGTATGATGTTATGGAAGTTCCCAGTACAACATATGCTTCATTAATGTTCAAGGCCTCAAACCCCTGACTCATGGTTTCATGGATCTCCCCATCCATCTCAATGTACTTATACGTAGCCAACTGGCTAACAAAGATATCTTCCTCCCCACAGATGGTGATGATTTGGCCTTCCCACTCGAATTTTAACTTCTGGTGAAGGGTAGACGTAACAGCGCCAGCGGCGTGGATCCAGGGTCTACCCAACAGACAGCTGTAGGCCGGCTGTATGTCCATCACAAAGTAGGTAGTTTTAAAGGTCTGCGGGCCAATCATCACAGGCAGATCAATCTCCCCAAGCACTGATCTTTTAGAGCCATCAAATGCTCTCACCACCAAATTAATCGGACGCAATGCCAAGTCATCATACTCTAGTTTCACTAAGGCTTTCTTTGGTAGAACATTGAGTGATGACCCAGTGTCCACCAGTACATGAGACAGAACAGCACCCTTGCATTCCAAGGTGATATGCAAAGCCTTGTTGTGGTTGCGCCCCTCTATTGTTAAGTCAGCATTGGTAAAGCCCAGTCCATGACTGGTGTTGACATTTGCAACCATAGTTTCTAGCTGATTAACAGTAATCTCCTCCGGCACGTATGCTGCGTGCAGGATGTAAACACCCCAAATTTGCCCTCACCCATTCACACCATGGCTTGTGATCATTCTCATATGCATAAACACAATCATAACATCTCATATCCCATTTTTGTTTCACTGCATAGATTCAAAGTCATCTGCACCTAGGGTTGGTGATCTGAGCAATCCAAGAGCTTCTTGAGCCACTCCAAAGGCCACCAATCACTTCAAAGGGGTTCATGTGTGTTCTTATATCATATTACATCCTCTCAAAGTCAAGAATGCCAGAGAATCACAAGAACTGGGATTGGTAGGGAAGCAGAGTCAGGCTTAACTGCACAGATGACCTAAAATTAGGGTTTTGGTTTCAGAGGCCATAACTCCAAATTTTTTGGTCATTCTTGTTTCTATTGGTCTCTATATGGTATAGGGAGTATGCATATCAATTTTTATGAAGAAATTCCATGGGGAAGTCATCTGATCAAGAGTTGACTTTCTAGACAAGTCAGTGCAAAATCAGGGCATCTGAGGCCCCCAATGACCCAACCAAGGGGTGATCTTCATCATTTTGAGTGTATTTGATCTTTATTTGATCATGGAAGAGGTTTGAAGTTCACAAAATTCAAGAATTACAAGTTTTTGCAAAGTTGACTTTTTTGGGCATGGTTGACTTTTAATGAAATGTCATTTTATGCAACTTTTTCAACCTTTACTTTTTGATCCAAAAATGCTTCAAATGGAAAAACTTTAGTCATGAAAGTTGTAGATTAGATCTTTCCCTTTTCAAAAAGTACAAGAACATGACCTAATTCATTTTGGATCAAAAGTTATGGTGTGTCAAAGTTGGCAAAAATCACTAATTTTCAAAATATGCACCAAATGAGAAACTTGCAAAAACTTTGTACCAAGGCATTTGTGACTTCTAGTTCATATCAAACCAATATGCAAGCATCATAAAAGTTCTAAAAATCATATTTGAACCAAAAGATCACATGTTTCATGAACTTGGGAGCAAGATATTTCCATGTGAACCAAAAGTGAGCAAGTTGCAAAACCATCATCACACTTCCATCCACTTGCTGCCTACAATGCTGAACCACCCTAGCCTCTCCCTCACACCCTGCTGCGCAGCCCATAGCCCTTGTACTAGCCTAGAACTTGACCCATGCTTCTCTTACACCAAAGTTGACAATTTGCAAAACTAGCCATACCAATCAATAAAGGGCAGGTCACATCATCTGACCAATGAGATTTGTTTATGTGGATCAAATGCTAGAAAAACCACACAACACACAAGCCTGAAACACACTAGAACTCAGCATCCTCATTTTCACTCCTTTGAGCAAAAACCTTCGAATCTCTCTCCACAAGTCTCAAACACAAAGAAAAACTTCACAAACCATCTCAACTCACTTCACTGATCAGAAACCAACCATTGTTTTGGCCTGAAACCTCCAATATCACAAATACGAATTTCACATCCCCTTGGCCTGAGTTTCTGTCAACTTTCTCTAGAGGCTATATAAACTCCAACCAAAGGTCAAAAGCTTCTAAGGAGGATCATTGGGACTTGTTTGAGCCAAAGAAGCAGCCAGAAAGCACCTGAATCGAAAGCTCAACCTCAGGTAGCTTCATGAACTTTTTTTCCAGAACTCTATTTTCTTGTTAGAATCTTGTTTGGTATGTTGCACTGATCATTGGGATCTATTTACTTTTGAAAATGAGCAAGAAATAAGCATGTTATGGTGTTCTGAAAGTTTGACCTAAAATTTTCTTTGCTTCGATTCGTGTTTGTGTTTGAGTTTAAACATGATTTTGTGCTGGATTCGTGTTTAGGATAGTTAGTAGATGGTTTCTGGAGAGTTAGAGCTCCTAAAATGGCCCGGAGAGAGAGATTGATTTTTGGGGTGAACGGAGAAGATGACCGGAACACTGTTCCGGTCACCTGAGGGTCATTAACGGCAGGATTAGGGCTTAAACATTAATTAGCTGAGTTTGAATTTTGGCCGTAGGATTTGGCGCCAGGTCAATTCGCGCGCAGGCTTGTTTGAATCTGAACCCTAGGATTTGATTACTTTTCCTTTTTCAGTTTAAAATTCATTTAATTTTCATATTATTCCATTTGTTTTCCTTAATTTATTTAAAATAGCAAAAATGCTTTAAAAATTATGAAATTTTTTATCCTGAGTTTCATTAATTTTAAAAACACAAAAATATTTTTATTTTCATTTTTAGCATTAAAAAAGTATTTTTAAATATTTAAAAGTTTATTTTTAATTGATTAATGAAAATTAATTTATTAAAAATACTTTTAGGTATTTAAAAAATCACCAAAAAATTCATGAAATGTTTTAAGACATTTAGAAACATTGTCCAACCTTCAAACCAAATTTATTTTTTGATCTTGATGCATTTTGAGAATTTTTCATTGAATTAAAATCATTTTGATGCATTATTTTGATCCAAACTTCGAAAAATCATTTCTGCCTATCCATGAAGAGTTGGACCTTGATTCTTTTTGCATTGCATTGTGTTTAGCATGTAGTTTGTGAGATTAAATGGCCATGATTTTATCTTTCATTTTCCATTTGTTTGGTAATTTTCTTGTTAAGGAACCCTAAAACCCTAGAAAACTTAGGAAAATCATAACTTGAATTTGGTTAAGAGTTGGAACTTCTCCTTTGGGCAGTGAGTTAGTATAGGATTAGGGGTCCTTTGAATGCATTTTCAATTTTTTATAATGTTGTTTGCTTATGATTTTGGTTTTTGTTTGTTGTAATGTTCATAAACCCTAATTTGAGCTTCCATATGCATCCATCTTGCATTTGCTTGCATACCATGACTTGCCATAGCATTTTGTGCATCCATTTGATTCATTTGATATCTTAAGACATATTAGAATCATGTTTTATCATTGCATCTTGCATTTGCCATGTTGTATGCCATTTGCACTTCATAACCTTTCATGTATGATCATGGTTCTTAACTTGCTTCATTTGCATCCATAAGCTTGTATGATTATCCCCATGCTTTGTTTCATGTTTGCATCATCTCATAACATCATTAACATCATGTGTATGCTTCTGGTTTTGATTTGCATCATGTCATTTCATCTCATCTTGCATTGCATTGCATTCCTTTCATTAACTTTTCAGGTGGTAAGTAACTTTGAGAAGTGAATTTGCCTTCACTTCTCACAATTTCTTTTCATCCCTCTTATGCATCATTACTGCATTTTGTTTTGTGTTTGAGATTGATCTTGCTCATTCTTCTTCATCTTACTTTCTTTCTTCAAGTGACTTGCCTTCTTAAATGAAGCAAGTTACTTTGTTTCTCTTTGCTCCTTTCATCTGCTTCCTGGTGGCTCCTTTGAAGACTT
The DNA here is from genome assembly GCA_963966055.1 of Lathyrus aphaca. Taxonomy (NCBI): domain Eukaryota; kingdom Viridiplantae; phylum Streptophyta; class Magnoliopsida; order Fabales; family Fabaceae; genus Lathyrus; species Lathyrus aphaca. Next base: position 344,903,079 of record OZ014519.1, on the reverse strand, counting down.
CTCCTGTAAACCTCACAAACCTTAGGAACAACCAAGCATGACAATAATTAGGGTTTTGATTAGTCCCCCATTTAGATTTTACCTTTGTGTCTCATTGAGTCTTCTCTTCTCATCTCATAATCAGGGACTAAACCCTAAAGGCTTTGAGGCTTTGTGATTAAGCTTATGCATGCATCCTTCTATTAGGATGGAGTGTATAACTTTAATCCTAAGTGTTAAACCCTTAATGTGTTTAAATCCTTTAATCAATCCATCTAATAATCATCAAGACATCAAGCTTGTAACTTGGGCCTTGCATTAGGGTTCTAATTCTTCCTTAATTGGTTAAGAAGGACTAACCCTAGTGTTAATGGACAAGTCCCCCTCAAGTTGTCTTACAAACCCTAAAAATCACTTCATCATCATATCATTAAATAAAATCCACTTAATCAAAGGCTTGTTTTGTCATGAAGTTAATCCCTAATCATGGATTAAGTTGAGGAGCTTTCCTCAGCTTAAACACCCTCATCTATTATCCTTCTATTAGGATGGTGTAATGAGTCTGTTTAATCCCTGATTATGGCTTAATCTCATTACTCAACACTAAACAAAAACACCCAAAACATCTAAATAATCACAAGTAGGTTAATGATTTTAATCCTACATCATGGTAATTAAGTGTGAGATGCTGACTTCACACTTAAGGTATTCTCATTACCCCTAATCAGAGGGAAGATGTGATGAGTTTACTAAATCCATTGGTTTAGGCTTAAGCTCATTAACTTATGACAAATCCAAAAAGCAATAAAAGACTAAAAATACAAAAAAACAAACAATAATTGTCTCCTTCGGGATTCTTTTCTCATCTCATTCACTCATAAACGAGAACTTGCTTCTTCCGTCTAATGCAAGACAGTTTGCACCTGAGCCAGACAGGTCATACACTTGAGCATTGACAAGCAAGCAGTTCACAAGTCAATTCATCTTTCAGTCTCTTTGGGTCGAACTACGGTGTTCTGACTTCCTCATTGCACGAGAGGATACGTAGGCATAACTTAACAGTTATCGAACAAAAGTCTCTGTACATTCCCCCTCTTCCAGCTTCATCCTTTTAGCCTTATGATCTTGAGCATCTCATTCTCATTCTTACACTGACACATAATTTATACATACCACACTTCACTTCTCTTACACTGACACCTGTACATTCCTTTCCAGCTATTTTATACAGATTGCACTGACACTACCCCCTTAAAACACAAATCTTTTAAGCGTGGATCCCGTCGAGTATGACGGACAATCTGGGTGCTAATACCTTCCCAGGTTGTAACCAACCCCCTTTCTCAGTCTCTCTGGTTCGCGACCGTCTTATCCATATCTTTCTAGGTTTATGCAGAATTACCTTTCCTCCGGGATAAAAATGCCTAGCTGGCGACTCTTTTCTTCTCCAGTGAGTTCACTGCTGTGTGTTCTCACTGTTCCTTTCGCCGACCGTTCGCGTCTGTACCTTTATCTGGGCCAGCCCCCATTTATCGGGAGCGACAGCTTGGCGACTCTGCTGGGGACCCTTATACTGTAACCAGGGCTTCTGGTTCTTTTTGTGGGTTCCTCCTAGCGCTTGTTTGATTTGTGTTTACTGGGGTGTTATGTGCTATCTGTGTTTGTATATTGGTATTTATTTTTGCTTTATGTATAGTTGTTTATTTGCTTTATTTATAGCTTTACATATATCATACTGTCATGCTGGATCTGGTTTTGCTTTGGTGGGTGGCTGATTCATTGAGAGTTGAGGTCTTACACCTGGGACCTGAGTGACACCTAGGCTAGAGTGGTTCATATTCTTTCCCATTCCATCTCGGTCTGGTGCGGGAATATGAAACACGGTTCAGATATGGGTTTCTTCTTGAGAACTTTGTGTTGCAGATTTCCTGCAGTACTAGGGCTATCTGGGAAGCCTGCTAAGTCTGGATGACCTTTAGTATTGACCTTCAGAAACTGAGGTGAATTAGAGGAGGAACTTTTATGGTTATTGTAAACACTGTACCTCCGGGTTAGAAGTGTTTACACTTCTCATAACTGATCCAAGTCTGAGAATCCTTGTTTTAGAACATCACCTGTGAGGGGGTTGGGCTGTTTACAGGTTTGCAGGTACCCTTGACCTCAGCATACCCTGTTACTTTGATTTGATTAAGAGTACTCCATGTTGGAACAGTTCTTGTGATTGTTAACCCTGGACATGTGACTCTTTATTTGAGTCCCCCACCTTGGTTACTGGACTTATAGACCTCCATCTGGATTTCTTGAACATACATGGACTTATATCAGAGCAGTTAATCAGATCCAACTCAGTCACTAACCCTTGCATATCATTTGCATACATCCTCATTGCATCATTCTAACATGTTTTATTTGTTTTTCAGGGTATCCATCCTATCATTTTGGCTTGGTTTTGGCCCCTTCTTCAGCTTAGACCCATCTTCATCAGCACTTGCTTCAGCTATCAGCCACTTGCTTCAGTCACTTGCATCCTCAGTCCCAGCCTATCAGTGGCCCATCTTCAGTGTTGTCTTCAGTCATCATCATCAGCACCCAGTCTTCAGCAACATGGCACCTAAGAAAAGTAACATCTCCTACCACTTCTTTGAGCCTGAGCTAGCCAGCATCAGGAGGATTCAGACCCTGATTACTCCAGACCACATACCATATTTCAGAGAACATTATGGAGGAATCCTTGATATGGTATTGGATTTGGACCCTTCACAGAGGAGCCTGATACATACTTGCCTGCAGTTCTATGATCCCCCTCTGAGGTGCTTCACCTTTCAGAATTTCCAGTTGGGACCTTTGCTGGAGGAGTATGCATCATTGGTTGGTGTGCCCATCAGGGGTGGAATCCCTTTCAACCCTGAGATGGCTTTCCCAAGTAATGAATAGATAGCCAAAGCATTACATCTGGAACCAGTTTTGATTGGGCAGAATTTGACATCTAAAGCTGGAATCTCTGGTTTTCACCTGGATTTCTTGACTTCTCAAGCTAGTCTGAAGGCCTCCCTGGGGGAGTGGAAGGCAGTCTGTGCTCTGTTGGCCCTTAGCATATATGGGATCATACTTTTTGCAGATGAGCCTAGGTTTGTCAGCAAGAATGCAGTCCATCTTTTCATCCTAAGAAACCCAGTGCCCACCTTACTGGGAGACCTTTACTACTCAGTTCATCAAAGGAATGAGAAGCAAAGGGGAAGATTAGTGAGATGCTGTGCACCTTTGTTCCATACTTGGCTACTCAAACATTTGCCAAAAACTGATGCATTCTTAAACCCTCACCAGCAGAAAAACTGGGCTAGGAGGCTGGTTGCTCTAACCTCAGATGATATCAGATGGTGTACTCAGAGCAACAAGGGCAGAGACATCATTACAAGTTGTGGGCAATTTCCCAATGTGCCTCTGATTGGAGTGAAGGGTTGCATCAATTACAACCCTCTGCTTTTCAAAAGACAACTGGGCTATGCATTGGTCCATCCTCCTAGAGCACAGGATCTGACTGAGACCCTTTATGTTGAAATCAAGCCTAATATGGCTATTGTCAGACAATCATCCTGGGCCTGGGACAATGTGCAGACTAAGGGGGTAACTGTTCTTGGAAGATGCAATAATGTAGCCTCTGCCCAGTACTATGAGTGGTCACATGCCAGGGCTCAAATTTCTGGAATGCCCTTCACTATTGAAGATGCGCCTGGACCATCCTCAACACCACCTCCTGTCACTGTCAGCTTAGAGGAGTTTGAGAAATTGAAAGAAAGAAATGAGAAGCTGGCTCAGGCCCTACAGAAGACCCTCTGGGAGAGGAGTGATGGTAGGTTGGATATTGAGAGGTTAGAAAAGTTGAAAGTGGAGCATTTGGCTAGAATTGAGAAGTCTGAGGACTACATTAAGAAGTCTAGGGCTGGAGAACAGATCTTGAAGAATGCCTGCAAGGAAGCTCAATTCCAGAAATCCAGGACTGATTTGTATCTGAAGGAGAGTCAGGCTAGGTGGGTCAGGATCACCGAAGCCCGTACTCGGGAGGACAAAAGGACTCAGGATAAGATGGAGCAGATGGAAGCTAATGCAAAAGAGCAACAGGAAGCCCTGGCAGCAGCCCAGAGGGAGGTCTCAGAGTTGAAGATCAGAGCTGGAGTGAAGAGGTCTAAGGACCAAAGCCAGCACAAGAGGCTAACTGCAGCTGTTGCAACCAGGAATCTCCTTATCAGGAACCTTACAGAGCGTCCAGCTGATCCTGTGACTGAGGCACTTCTCAAGGAAGTTCAGGGGGATGAATTTGGCCTTGGAGTTTGACTTTTTGCTTGTTGTTGCTTTCATTTTATGTATTTTTCTTTATGTTGTACTTTTGACCCCTCAGAGGGCTTGTACTATAAAAGAAACAAATATTGTATCATTTACCTTTTTGTAATATATGTGTTGTTTTGTTTCATCTGAATTCTTCAAGCAACATCACAAGCATCTTCTTCAAGGGGTCTGGAAAGGTCAAAACCAAGTACCAAGCCGGATACCTTGGAAACAAATAGACACACTGCATTGCATACTAACCCTTTGTTTTGTTTTGTAGGTTTTGTTTTATTGTTACTAACTCTGTTGTGATCTCAGGAATTATTGCTCGACGTCGAGGGTTTCCACTCAACCGTCCACACAGATACCCCACCCGCAGTAACCTTCCGGGTATACAGATGGATCAAATGCAGCAGGACCTTACAGAGGTCAGGAACCAAATGACCAACGAGAGGTTGGAAATGAGGACTCAAATGACACAGTTTATGGAGGTAATGAACAACATGGCTCAAAGCCAGGAGAGGCTCAGAGCACTGGTAGAAGGGAGAAACCAGGAAGACCATCAGCCAGGGACTGCTGGGACTAGCAACAATGAAAGAGTCCAACCTCATGTCAATCCCCCAGTCTTTGGACCCCACCTCCATCCAGAGGCCAACATCCCTGTCAATATACAAGGGACTGCCACAGCAGGGAGGGTACTGCAAGAAGACCCCCAGGAAGACCAGTTCACAGTAATGGGAGCTGGGGAGGAGGCCTATGATAGAAGGCTGGATGAGATAGCTGAGAAATTAAGATCCTTAGAGTCTCAAAACTCTTTGGGTTTAGATGTTATGGATATGGGCTTGGTAGACGGGGTCAGGATTCCCCACAAGTTTAAGCCACCATGCTTTGAGAAGTATAATGGGAATTCCTGTCCCCGGACCCATCTACAATCTTTTCTGGGGAGGCTGAAGGCCTATACCATGGACGAAAAGTTATGGATGTTTTATTTCGAGGATAGCTTAACTGGAGCTTCGAGGGAATGGTACTCCCATCTGACAAGAGCAACTATTAGATGCTGGAAGGACCTGGCAGAGGCCTTTATCAGACAGTATCAGTACAACCTGGATATGGCACCCAACAGGACCCTCCTAATGGGAATGTCACAGTCATCCAGGGAGAGCTTCCGAGAGTACGCTCAAAGATGGAGACAGCTTGCTGCTGCTGTCCAGCCACCTATGTCAGAAAGGGAGATGGCTGATATGTTCATGAACACCCTCCAGGGGACTTACATTGATAGGCTAGCTGCCTTCTCATCTACCAGCTTTGCAGATGTAGTCATAGCCGGAGAGAGAATTGAAAGCCTATTGAAGATGGGTAAGATCTCAGACAACGGTGCAAGCTCATCCAGTAATGCAAGAAAGCCTTTTGCAGGCCCAAGAAGGACTGGTGAGACCAATGCTATCCACGCCAACAGGGGCAGGCCCCAATATGTTCATAGGTCTGTGGCAGCAGTCACCATTCCCGCTCCAGCTCATCCACAACCAACTTATCAACCACCGCAACAAAATTATCAGCAACAACCTCAGTACCAGCAACAAACTCAGTATCCTCCGAGAAATTACAACAACAACAACACCAACAACAACAATCAGCAGAGACCATTCCAACAGAGGCCTTCTCAGGCCAATAGGGTGATCGATCTGATCCCTATGCCCTATGCCACATTACTGCCACAACTCTTGAAACTCAACCTAGTTGAGCTAAGGACGTTGGCACCTCCGGACCCTAACAGTCTGCCCAGAAACTACGATGCCAGCGCCAGATGTGCCTTTCACTCAAATGCACCTGGTCATAGTACGGAAAAGTGCAGAGCTTTGCACATGAAAGTACAGGATCTAGTGGATTCCAAGGCTCTGAACTTTGTACCACCACCAAATGTCAACAAGAACCCTATGCCACACCATGGTGGTCCCCGAATCAATGTTATTGAAGAAGACAAGCCGTCTTACTTAATAACCAGTGTGGGTCAGATTCGGACACCGTTGGTAGAGATCAAAGCTCAGCTCCTCGAATGTCAAATGTTCCCAGGATGTGAGCTAGGGTGTGCTTACTGCAACATTTCAGTGAATGGTTGTGATAACTTGAGGGATGGCATAGATGGCCTCATTCAGAGTGGCCTGCTTCAGATTACAACATCATTCCCAACAAATCCAGCAATCTCATCGGCAATAATTCCAGTATCTCCTACAACTGCAACAACCATTGTTCCAGACAACTCTTCAGCTTCATCAACAAATTTTTCATCCGTCATCTCAACTGACCAGATATCAACCAACATTCCTACTACGACTTCAACACCACTTCATTTCGAATCTCCTACAACAACAACATCCATCCTTCCGACAATGTCTCCTACAACATCAGCAACAAACCATGAAGATGTCTCAACAGTTACAATTTATTATGATCCTGAAAATGACTCTGCCTACAACTCACAAAGTGCTACTCCCATCAGAGCACCTGTCACAATATATTATGATCCACAGACCATCACAGTCCCTTTTGCAGCTGCCATCAGTCCAGTCACTGTCACAGTGCCTGGGCCAGTACCTTATGAAAGCAGTAAGGCCATCCCTTGGCATTACGGCTCTGACGTATACTGCGAAGGACAAAAAATCACTCTTGAACCATCAACACCTGCACCACAAATAGACAATGTGGGAGGAGGCGGAGGCTTCACTCGAAGCGGACGTCTCTTTGCTCCACAAATTCAAAGACCCACTGTCGAAGCAGAAGCTGCTGCCAAGGCAAAAGGGAAGAGCCCGGTGCAGGAAGATCAAGATCTTAAGGAAACTTTGAAAACACCCTTTGATCAAGAAGTTGATGAGTTCATGAGAATCATCAAGAAGAGTGACTACAAAATAGTGGATCAGCTTCATCAAACGCCTTCCAAGATCTCCATTCTATCGTTGCTTATGTGCTCCGAAGCCCATCGGAATGCACTACTCAAAGTCCTGCACGCAGCTTACGTGCCTGAAGAGATCACCGTCAATCAGTTGGAAACTGTGGTTGGAAATGTTACTGCTAGCAATGGGCTAGGGTTCACCAATACTGATTTGACTACGGAAGGCCGCAACCATAACAAGGCCTTGCACATCACCATGGAATGTAAAGGTGCAGTCCTTTCCCATATGCTGGTAGATACAGGATCATCCCTCAATGTCTTACCTAAAAAGGCCCTTGTGAAGCTAGAATATGAAGGATTGGCATTGCGACCCAGTAACTTGGTAGTGAGAGCCTTTGACGGCTCTAAGAGATCAGTTCTGGGGGAAATTGAGTTGCCTGTAATGATCGGCCCACAAACTTTCCAAACGACCTTCTACGTGATGGACATTCAGCCTTCCTACAGTTGTTTGTTGGGTAGACCATGGATTCATGCCGCTGGCGCAGTAACGTCTACCCTTCACCAGAAGTTAAAATTTGAGTGGGAGGGTCAAGTTGTTACAATTTGTGGAGAGGAGGATATTTTTGTTAGCCATCTGGCTACTTATAAATACATTGAGATGGATGGGGAGATCCACGAGACCATGAGCCAAGGGTTTGAGGCCCTGAATGTTAATGAAACCTCTGCTGTGCTTGGGACCTCTATGACATCCTACCAACAAGCCCGGAAGGTGGTGGAAGAAGGAAACGCTCAAGGCTGGGGCAAGCTGTTGCCGGTGGAGAAGAAAGAAGATAGATTTGGGTTGGGTTACAAACCAACTCAAGAAGATCAAGCAGAGGCTGCCAAGAAGCCCAACTTTGTTAGTGGGGGATGCTCACCCCTGATGCCGTCAACAATTTGGAAGACGAGTTGGAAGAGGAACGCAACCTGGAAAGCTGGATTCGTCCAAGGATCCCGGGGAGCAGTATCTCAAACTGGTCTTCCCAGGAAATTATAAGAGTTACTCATGCAGAGTAATTGTTATTTCCTGTATTTTTATAGCATGCATCAAAGTCTTGCATCTTGCCCAAGATGACAAGACTCATTTTGTAATCGGGCCATTTGTACTTTTTGTGCAACAAGATTAATCAATGAAATATCAGACATCTTTTTGCAAACAAGTCTTTCTCTTTTTCCGCTCACTGTTTTTCCATTTTTCTTTTTGTACAAAAAATAAATGGCAATGTTTTCAAAATGACGACTTTATTTCACTTTTTCTAAGCAAAGATTAAAATGAATCACTAAAATGAACAAACTGAACCCTTGCAGAGAGTGCCTTCCAGACAGCACCGACAACAGCACGGCTATGACTTCGTATGACTTTGACAATCCAATCAATCAAGCTGATGAAGGGGTTGAAGAAGATTACGAGCTTCCTGAAGAGCTAGCCAGATTGTTGAGACAAGAGGAGAAGGTTATCACTCCTCATCAGGAGGAGGTAGAAACGATTAATCTTGGTACAGATGAAGATGTGAAAGAGGTTAAAATCGGGGCCGGTTTACAAGACTCGGTGAAGAGACAACTGATTGATCTGCTTCAAGAATATGTAGATGTGTTTGCTTGGTCCTATCAGGATATGCCAGGGTTGGACACCGACATTGTTATGCACAAGCTGCCTTTAAGAGAAGAATGCCCACCGGTTAAACAGAAGCTGCGCCGTACTCGTCCAGACATGGCAATGAAAATCAAAGAAGAGGTACAAAAGCAATGGGACGCCGGGTTCCTTGCTGTAACTAGCTACCCGCCGTGGGTTGCTAATATAGTACCTGTGCCTAAGAAAGACGGCAAGGTAAGGATGTGTGTTGACTACCGGGACCTAAACAGAGCCAGTCCGAAAGATGATTTTCCACTACCTCATATTGATGTATTGGTTGATAATACGGCTCAGTTCTCGGTATTCTCCTTCATGGACGGATTTTCAGGATACAATCAGATCAAAATGTCACCTGAAGACATGGAGAAGACAACTTTAATCACACCCTGGGGCACGTTCTGTTACAAGGTGATGCCATTCGGATTGAAGAATGCCGGTGCAACATATCAACGGGCTATGGTGACATTATTCCACGATATGATCCATAAGGAAATTGAGTGTTATGTGGACGACATGATTGCCAAGTCCCTTACAGAGGAAGACCACCTGGTAAATCTGCTGAAGCTATTCAAGCGTCTGAGGAAGTACCAATTGAAGTTGAACCCCAACAAATGCACATTCGGGGTACGATCTGGTAAGCTGCTGGGCTTTATTGTAAGCGAGAAAGGGATTGAGGTTGACCCTGATAAAGTCAAAGCCATTCAAGAAATGCCTGCACCGAAAACAGAAAAAGAAGTTCGAGGGTTTTTGGGACGATTGAACTACATTTCAAGGTTCATATCTCATCTTACAGCAACCTGTGAACCCCTGTTTAAGCTGCTAAGGAAAGAACAGACAGTCAGGTGGAAAGGAGACTGCCAGAGGGCTTTTGACAAGATCAAAGAATATCTGCAAGAACCTCCCATCCTTATGCCTCCAGTTGAAGGAAGACCTCTGATAATGTACTTGACAGTATTAGAAGAGTCGATGGGGTGCGTGCTGGGCCAGCATGACGAGTCTGGTCGAAAAGAGTATGCAATATACTACCTGAGCAAAAAGTTTACCGACTGTGAACAACGTTATTCACTGCTCGAGAAAACTTGTTGTGCTTTAGCGTGGGCTGCTCGCCGACTGAGACAGTTGACCCACACTACCTTATTGATCTCAAAAATGGACCCAGTTAAGTACATTTTCGAGAAGCCAGCACTTACCGGACGGGTTGCAAGATGGCAAATGATTCTCACTGAATATGACATACAGTACACCTCTCAGAAAGCCATCAAGGGCAGTGTACTATCTGAATATCTTGCTGAGCAACCTATTGATGACTACCAGCCTATGAGATTTGACTTCCCTGATGAAGACATCATGTTCATAAAAGCGAAAGATCATGAAGAGCCTGTTCATACTGAAGGGCCTGACCCGGAAGAAGAATGGACTATGATGTTTGACGGGGCTGTTAATATGAATGGTCGCGGTGTTGGTGCAGTACTCATTACACACATTTATCTTAGCCAGCCTCCATTTATCGGGAGCGACATAGGACTTTCAATAATGCGTTCCTGTGAGCTTCGGAACACATCAACAGTGATAATATGGAGATTTTGGAGGGTGTTTGGTGAAGCTGGTCCACCACCTTGTAATCACTCCTTTTTATGATTCTCATGAACTCGTCTACATCTTGTTCAAAAGATGTCTTCTGAGTGTCTGTGGCAGTTGGCTCTTCAGATACCACACTCTTTCCTTTTGCTTTGACAGCAGCTTCTGCTTCAACATTAGGTCTTTGTGTTTGTGAGGCAAAAAGGCGTCCGCTTCTGGTGAAGCCTCCTCCTCCCCCAACATTATAAACTTGTGGAGAAGAGGTCGATGAATCCAGAGTGATTTTCTCCCCGTTGCAGTAGAGATCAGAGCCATAATGCCAAGGTATGGCACTACTGCTTTCATAAGGAACCGGTCCAGGCACCGTAATAGTGACCGGACTGATTGCTGCAGAGGAGGGTACTGTAATGGTGTGCAGATCATAGTAAATTGTGACTGGTGATCTGGCAGGAGGTACCACGGTTCGTTGTTGGAAATTGCTGTTGGGATGAACATTTGATGGGTCATAGAAGATTGTAATTGTTGAGACATCTTCATTAATTTTTGCTGGCGTTGTAGTAGATTCTTTTGATAAAGTGGATGCTGATGTTGTAGAAGAAACAGTTGTTGAATTTTTACTTGTTGAAATGGTGGACAGAGTAATTGCTGGTGATGTTGATGAATCGGTAGGAATGATTGTTGTTGCTGTTGCAGAAGAATTTGTTGTTGAAGGAATGATTGTTGATGTTGTAGGAGAGTCTGGGATTGTTGTTGAAGGAATTGCTGGATTTGTAGGCGCTGCTGTTGAAATCTGAAGGATACCATCCTTAATAAGACCATCTATGCCGCTTCTCAACTTTTCACACCCATTGACTGCAATGTTGCAATACCCACAGCCGAGCTCACACCCGGGGAACACTTGGCATTCTAAAAGCTGAGCTTTAATTTCAACCAAAGGTGTTCGAATTTGTGCAACACTGGTGATTGAGGTGGATGGTTTGTCTTCCTCAATGGCATTAATCCTAGGCCCTCTATGATTAGGCATAGGATTTCTGTTGACGTTCGGAGGAGGTGCAAAGTTGAGGGCTTTAGAATCCACCAGATCTTGGACTTTCATCTGTAATGCTCTGCATTTCTCAGTATTGTGACCAGGCGCGTTGGAGTGAAAGGCACACCTGGCGTTGACATCATAGTTCTTTGGGAGATTGAGAGGATCTGGTGGTGCCAACATCCTTAAATCAACCAAGTTAAGCTTCAGGAGTTGTGGCAATAAGGCAGCATAAGGCATAGGGATAGGGTCAATCACCCTATTTTCCTGAGATGGTCTCTGTTGGAAGGGACGCTACTGTTGGTTGCTATTATTGTTGTTGTAGGTTCTCTGTTGCGGATACTGAACTTGTTGTTGATACTGTGGCTGTTGTTGTTGAGGATATGTTGATTGTTGAGGAATCGGAGCTGGAATGGTGACTGCTGCTACTGACCGATGTACATACTGAGGCCTGCCCCTACTTGTATGAATGGAATTGGTCTCACCGGCTCTTCGGGGTCCCACAAAAGGCTTCCTGGGATTACTGGATGAACTCGCACCATTTTCAGAAATTTTTCCCATTTTTAAAAGGCTTTCAATCCTTTCCCTAGCTATAACTACGTCAGCAAAACTGGTAGAAGAAAAGGCAGCCACTCTATCAATATATGTTCCTTGCAAAGTATTCATGAACATGTCAGCCATTTCCCTTTCTGACATGGGTGGTTGGACAGCAGCACCAAGCTGTCTCTATCTTTGGGCATACTCCCTAAAGCTTTCCCTGGAAGACTGAGACATTCCCATTAGAAGGGTCCTGTTGGGAGCCATGTCTAGGTTGTATTGATATTGTCTGATGAATGCTTCAGCTAAGTCCTTCCAGCATCTGATGGTAGCTCTGGTCAAGTGTGAATACCACTCCCTTGAAGCCTTAGTCAGACTGTCTTCAAAGTAGAACATCCACAACTTTTCATCCATGGTATACGCTTTAAGTCTTCCTAGGAAAGACTGCAGGTGAGTTCGTGGACAAGAGATTCCATTGTATCTCTCAAAGCACGGGGGTTTGAATTTGTGGGGGATTCTCACCCCATCCACTAGTCCCATATCCATTACATCGAAACCCAACGAATTCTGAGACTCCAAAGATCTCAACTTCTCAGCAATTTCATCCAATCTCCTATCATAGACTTCGTCTCCAGCTCCCATAACAGAAAACTGCTCTTCTTGGGGATCCTCTTGCAATATTCTCCCCCCAGCAGTATTTCCTTGCACATTTCTCGGGATGTTGACTTCCGGATCCAGATGAGGTCCAAATACTGGTGGATTGATATGGGGCTGGCCCCGCTCATTGTTACTAGTTCCCCCAGTTCCATGATGAGGTTCCTCGGGAGTTTGTCTTTCCACCAGTTCCCTTAACCTTTCTTGACTCTGGGCCAAGCCATTCATCACAGTCATGAATTGAGTCATTTGGTTTCTCATCTCCACTCTTTCATTAGCCATCTGAGTTCTGACCTCAGTCAGATCCTGCTGTACTTGTTCCATCTGAATACCTGGAAGGTTGTTGCGAGTAGGGTATCGGTGCGTGCGATTGACAGGGAACACTCGGCGAAGAGCAATGTTTCCTGAGATCATAACAAAGTTAGAAACAAAAATAATAACAAATCCTACAAAACAAACAAAAGTTAGTATGAAATGCAGTATGCCTATTTATTTTCCAAGGTATCCGGTTTGGTTCTTGGTTTTGACCTTTCCAGACCTCGAGGAAGATGCTTTGATGTTGTTGAGAGAAAATCCCAAATGGAAACAAACTAAAATATATTACAAAAGGTGAACAATACATAGTTTGTTTTACAACCCATGCCCCTGGAGGGTCAAAATACAAAAAGAGAAAAGTACATCAAATGGAAACAACAACAACCAAAGAATCAAACATCCAGTCCAAACTCATCCTCTTTGACCTCCTTCAGAAGTGCCTCAGTCACTGGACCAGCTGGGTGCTCTGTAATGGTCCTAATGAGGAGGTTTCTGGTGGCAATGGCAGTGGTCAGCATTTTATGCCTCTCCTGGTCCTTTGATCTCTTCAATCCAGCTCTAAGCTTCAACTCTGAAATCTCCTTCTGGGCTGCCAATAAAGCTTCCTGCTGCTTCTTTTCATTGGCCTCTAACTGTTCAATCTTGGCTTGAGTTTTCTGGTCTTCTTGAGTACGGGCTTCAGTGATCCTGGCCCACCTAGCCTGACTCTCTTGTAGATAAAGCTCAGTCCTAGCCTTCTGAATCTTGGCTTCTTTACAGGCATTCTTCAATATTTGTTCCCCAGCTCTTGCTTTCCTGATGTAGTCCTCTGTCTTCTCAATTTTGGTGAGATGCTCCACCCTGAGATTTTCCAATCTCTTAATGTCCAAACGACCATCACTTATTTCCCACAGAGTCTTCTTCAAAGCTTGAGATAAGTTATCATTCCTTTCCTTCAGTTTCTCAAATTCCTCTAGGCTGACAGTTGCTACAGATTGTACTGTTGAGGGTCCAGGTATGTCCTCTAAGGTGAAAGGCATTCCAGTAATCTGAGCTCTTGTACGGGACCAAACATAGTACTGAGCTGAAGCAACATTATTACACCTTCCAAGAATAGCCATCCCTTTTTTTTGGATGTTGTCCCAAGCCCAGGATGTTTGCCTGACAACAGCTGAAATAGGTTTCACCTTACAATACAGGGCCTCAGCTAAATCTTGCACTCTAGGAGGGTGAACTAAAGCATAGCCCAGTTGTCTTTTAAACAGCAAAGGATTGTAGTTGCTGCAACCCTTCACTCCTATTTGGGTACTGTCCACAGCTGGTGATAATGTCCTTGCCTTTAGTGCTCTGGGTGCACCATCTGATATCATCTGAAGTCAAAGCAATGAGCCTCTTGGCCCAATTCTTCTGTTGGTGGGGATTCAGGAAGGCATCTGACTTAGGCAGGTGTTTGAGCAGCCAGGTGTGAAACAAAGGAGCACAACATCTTACCAACTTCCCCCTTTGATTCTCATTCCTCTGATGAATGGAGTAGTAAAAATCTCCCAGCAATGTGGGTACTGGGTTCTTCAGAAGAAACAGATGGATGGCATTCTTGCTGACAAATTTAGGCTCATTTGCAAACAGTATGGCCCCATATATGCTGAGGGATAATAGTGCACAGACTACCCTCCATTCTCCTAATGAGGCCTTCAGGATGGCCTGAGAAATCAAGAAATCCAAGTGCAAACCAGGGATCCCAGCTTTTGTTGTCATGATTTGCTCAATCAAAGCAGGCTCCAAGTACAGTGCTTTTGCCACTTCTCCATTGCTGGGAGCTAGGATTTCTAGGTTGAAGGGGATGCCACCCCTGATAGGTACCCCAATCAGTGAAGAAAATTCCTCCAGCAGAGGCCCTAGCTGGAAGTCTGGAAAGGTGAAACATCTCAAGGGAGGGTCATAAAACTGTAAGCATGTGTGGATCATGCTCCTCTGAGAAGGGTCAAGGTCCATAACCATATCCAGGATACCTCCATAGTGCTCTCTAAACAATGGGATGTGGTCAGGGGTGATAAGTGATTGGACCTGTCTGATGCCAGTCAACACAGGTTCAAAGAAATGGTAGGATATGTTGTTCTTCCTGGGAGTAGTCATGAATGCTGAAGAGAATGAAGATAGGTGCTGGTGAAGATCACAGGCTGATACTGGATGTGAGCCACTGACAGGCTGATGCTGGTGATGATGAAGATAGCTGAAGCAGACAGCTGAGGCAGACAACTGATAAAGATAGCTGAAGCAGAGGTCTATACAAAAGAAGGGGTCAAAACCAAACCAGATGTGATGTGGATACCCTAAAAAATAAATAAGCAAATGTTAAATGATGCCAATGATGAATATGCAAATGATATGCAAGGGTTTGTGATTAAGCTGGATCTGATTATCTGTCTTGATATAAGGCCCATGTATGTTCAAAAGTCCAGAAGAAGGCTTAGAAATCCAGTAACCAGGGTGGGGGACTCAAATAAAGAGTCACATATCCAGGGTTAATCACAAGAACTGTCCAAAATGAGGTACTCTTAAACAAAATAGTAACAAGGTATGATGTGGCCAAGGGTACCTGCAAACCTGTGAACAGCCCAACCCCCTCACAGGTAGTGTTCTAGAACAAGGATCCTCAGACTTGGATCAGTTATGAGAAGTGTAAACACTTTTATCCCGGAAGTACAATGTTTACAATAACCATAAAAGATCCTCCTCTAATTCACCTCAGCTTCTGAAGGTCATAGTAAAGGTCATCCAGACTTAGCAGGCTTCCCAGATAGCCCTAGCACTATAGGAAATCTGTAGCACAGAGTTCTCAAGAAGAAACCCACATCTGAACCGTGTTTCATATTCCCGCACCAGAACGAAATGGAATGGGAAAGAACATGAACCACTCTAGCCTAGGTGTCACTCAGGTGCCAGGTATAGGACCTCAAACTCTCAATGGAACCCCACCCAACAAAACAGAAGCCAGATCCAGCAATGATAATGACAGTATGAAATATGAAAAACTGTAAAGGAAAGCAATAAATAAAGTTGTACATAAAGCAATAAATAAAGCACATAAATAAACACAAGTAGCACATAACACCCCAATAAACACAAATCAAACAAGCGCTAGGAGGAACCCACAAAAAGAACCAGAAGCCCTGGTTACAGTATAAGGGTCCCCAGCAGAGTCGCCAAGCTGTCGCTCTCACCAAATGAGGCTAAGTCAAATTGGGTACAGACGCGAACGGTCAGCGAAAAGAGAGAAGGAATGAATAGAGTCGCCAGCTAGGCATTTTTATCCCGAAGGAAAGGTAATGCTGCATAAACCTAAGAAAAGATGGATAAGACGGTTGCGAACCAGAGAAACTGAGAAAGGGGGTTGGTTACAACCTGGGAAGGTATTAGCACCCAGGTTGTCCGTCGTACTCGACGGGATCCACGCTTGAAAGATTTGTGTTTTAAAGGGGGTATTGTCAGTGCAATTTGTGTACCAAAGCTGGAAAAGAATGCAAGTGTCAGTGCTAGAAGAAAGTGAAGTGAAATATGTGAAGTGTCAGTGTAAGAACAGGAGTGCAAAGCCCAAGATAATGAGGCTAAAAGAAAAATGCTAGAGGATGGAGGAATATACTGAGACTTTTGTTCGATAACTGTTAAGTTATGCCTACGTATCCTCTCGTGCAATGAGGAAGTCAGAACACCGTAGTTCGACCCAAAGAGACTGAAAGATAAATTGACTGATGAACTGCTTGCTTGTCTATGCTCAAGTGTATGACCTGTCTGGCTCAGGTGCAAACTGTCTTGCATTAGACGGAAGAAGCGAGTTCTCGTTTGTGAGTGAATGGGGTGAGAAAAGAATCCCGGAGGAGACGATTAATGTTTGTTTTTTTGATATTTTCAATCTTTTATTGTTTTTGGTGTTTGTCATAAATTAATGAGCTTAAGTCTAAACCAAGGGGTTAGTAAACTCATCACATCTTCCCTCTGATTAGGGGTAATGAGAATACCTTAAGTATGAAGTAAGTACCTCATACTCAATCACCCTGATGTAGGATTAAGATCATTAACCTACTTGTAATTATTTAGATGTATTTTGGTGTTTTTGTTTAGTGTTAAGTAATGAGTTTAAGCCATAATCAAGGATTTAATGGACTCATTACACCATCCTAATAGAAGGATAATAGATGAGAACATTTAAGCTGAGAAAGGCTCCTCAACTTAATCCATGATTAGGGATTAACCTCATGACAAAACAAAGCCTTTATTAAAGTGGATTTTAGTTAATGATAAGATTAAGAAATGGATTTTATGGTTTGTAAGACAACTTGAGGGGGACTTCTCCATTAACACTAGGGTTAGTCCTTCTTAACCAATTAAGGAAGAATTAGAACCCTAATGCAAGACCCAAGTTACAAGCTTGATGTCTTGATGATTATTAGGTGAATTGATTAAAGGATTTAAACACATTAAGGGTTTTAATACTTAGGATTAGAGTTATACACTCCATCCTAATAGAAGGATGCAGGCATAACCCTAATCACAAAGCCTTAAAACCTTTAAGGTTTAGTCCTTGATTATGAGATGAGAAAAGAAGACTCAAAGATGACACAAAGTTAAAACTAATTGGGGGACTAATCAAACCCTAATTGTTATCATGCTTGGTTGTCCCTAAGGTTTATGAGGCTTGCAAGAAGTCTTCAAGAGAAAAGCCACCAAGGAAGAAACAAAAGAAAGGAGAAAGAAACAGAAGAAGGAAGACCACTTACTTCACTTAAGAAGATAAGTTGCTTGAAGAAAGAAAGAGGGGAGGGAACATGAATGAGCAAGCTCACTCTAATAAAAAGGTAAAATGCAGAAATGGATGCATAAGAGAAATGAGGAAAGATTATGAGAAGTGAAGGCAAATTCACTTCTCAAAGGACTTACCACCTGAAAAGTTAGTAAAGAGAAATGAAATGGAGTGGAAATGAGATGAATTCAATGATGCCAACCAAAGTCAGAAGCATAAACATGATGTTAATGATGCTAAGAGATGATGAAAACACATGCCAAGAGTTGTGGATGATCATACAAGGATGAGGATGTAAATGAAGCATGCTTTGAACCATGAAAGTTCATGAAAGTTTATGAAATGATATGAATGCATAACATGGCAAAGGAATGATGCAATGATCACACATGATTCTAATATGTCCTAAGATGTCTTATATGTCATGAGGATGCACAAAATGTCATGGCAAGTTCATGAATGCAAGCATATGGAAGATGGATGCAAATGAAGGAAAAAATTAGGGTTTTATGCGCAAGACACAAAGCAAAATCCAAAATCAGAAGCAAATGACAAGATAAAAAATTGAAAATGGGATCAAAGGAACCCTAACCCTACACAAGTTCACTGCCCAAAGGAGGGGACCTAAGTCTTAACCTAATGGAATTTATGATTTTCTCAAGTCAACTAGGGTTTCAAGGCACTTCAAAATGAAAAATGCACATCAAATTGAAAATGAAAGATAAATTCAAACCAAATTTACCCTAGAAACTAAATGACATGAGGAATGCAATCCAAAAAGAACCATCATCAAACACTTCATGGTTTGGCAGAATGAATTTTTCTAAGTTAGAACAAAAATATTGCCTTTTAACAACTTTAATTCCAATGAAAAATGTCAAAATATGTCAAGGACCAAAAAGAAATTTGTTTTAAGAGTTTGATAATGTTTCTAAATGTATTAAAATGCAATGTGAATTTTTTTGGTGATTTTTAAATACCTAAATTCATTTTTAATTAATTAATCTTCATTAACTAATTAAAAATAAACATTTCAATGATTTAAAAATAATTTTTAATGCAAAAAATAAAAATAAAAATATTTTGGGGTTCTGAAAATTAATAAAAGGTTTGATAAAAATTTTCAGAATTTTTTAATGTATTTTACTATTTTTAAAAATTCTTGGAAATTAAATACAAATAAAATGAAATAAAACAATAAAAATGAAAAAGTATCAGGATCCTGAGGCTGAGATTCAAAGGTTTTTGGAGGGAGTTGACCCGCGCGCGTTTCATTGGCTAGGATTCATTCTTGCAAAATTCAAATTTAATCCTAATTAATTAAACTAATTAATCTGAATTAGGGTTTAATGACCAATCTGGTTCGTTCATTCGCGCGCGGGAAGGCAAGATCAAAGGCTCACATTTAAACTTCACTAATTACACTGATTAGGGAAAATAACTTTCAGGCGACCGGAACAGTGTTCCGGTCGTCTTCTCCGACGAACACAAAACCCTAGCTCCTTCTACAGGTCACCAAACTTCAAATTTCTTTCACAAAAATGATCCTCTAATCATTCTAAACCTAAACCCCCAACTAAAACTCATTTATTTCACACCATGAGCATGAATCGAAGAAAAATGTAAAACACGGGCAAAAGTTCAGAGATCACATACATGGTGGTTTCGCAACCATTATCAAAAGTAATCACATTCCCATGATCAGGGGAGCATATAGAATCATAAAAGAACTTAAAAGCTAGCTTCTGGGAAAAAAGTTCTTCATGTTACCTGAGATGAGGACTCTCTGATTCTGAGCTTTCTGGATCCTCCCTTTGTGCAAGCCCACTTCTTTGAACCCCCTGATGATGAAATGAGGCTTAGAAAGCTTTAGGAATGGCTGGTTTGTGCTGTGTGTTTTTGGTGTAGCAGAAATGGAGGTCTGTGTATATGATGTTTTTGACTGCTTTGAGGATTGATTCTTGTTCAGTGAGTGATATGTGATTTGTTGGTGAAGAAATTTTGCATTTTTGATGGCTGAGGAAGGAGTTTCGAAGAGATGAAGGTTTTGACAGTTTTTGTGCAAGCTGGTTATGTGTGTGTTCTGAGCCTATGTCCTTCTTGTTTTATGATCTTGAGGCAATCCATAAGCAATCCCAACAATCTAGGAGGGCAGGTATGCACTGTGGGAATGGTATGGGATGATTGGCCAAAAAGTAAAAAATGATGTACTATAGGTATGGGCCATGGCAGAGAATATTTCTGTGTTTGGATTGCCTCAGCCAGCTTCAAGGAAGGCCCTTGGATGTTCTGATGTGATCTGGAATGGATGAAGGGTGAGATGTCACATGTTTTGCAATTTTGCAACTTGTTGCATTTTGTGATTTTTGGTCATGGACATGTGACATTCCTTGCTGAATTCTTGTGGTGGTATGTTACATGATGTTATGGTAATGTCTTGAAATCAATTAGAGACCATACAAACCCTTGGGAATCATTTTTGCAAAAATTCCTCCTTTTGAACTTTATGGAAAATGGCTTATGATAGCTTGGAATTCAAAGCATGAAAGTGAGAAATTTCTTGGGAAAATCTGAATTTTAGGTCATACATGATGTTTGTGTGCTGGTTAGAAGCTGATTTGAAGTCACATAAATGCTTGGCATGAGGATTTGCAAGTTTCCCTCTTTGTGTAAAAGTGAAAATTTAGTGATTTTGTCCAACTTTGCAAAGCCATAACTTTTGATCTAAAATGAATTAGAATGAGTTCTTGTACTTTTTGAAAATGGGAGGATCCAATCTACAACTTTCATGACCAAAGATTTTTCATTTGAAGCATTTTTGGATCAAAAAGAGGAGGTTGAAAAACTTTCCCAAAATGGCAAGTTTTCATTACAAGTCACTTTCCCAAAATGGCAACTTTGCAAATGGCTTGAAATTCTTCAATTTTGTGAACATCTAACATCTTCTAAGATCAAATAAAGACCATACATATTCAAAATGGTGGAGAATACCCTTTGGTTGGGTGATTGGGGGCCTCAGATGCCCTGATTTTGCACTGACTTGCTCAAGAAGTCACCTTTTGATCAGATGCCTTCCCCATTGAATTTCTTCATGAAAATTGATATGCATGATCCCCATAACATATAGAGACCAATAGAAACAAGAATGACCAAAAACTTTGGAGTTATGGCCTCTGAAACCAAAACCCTAATTTTAGGTCATCTGTGCAGTTAAGCCTGGCTCTGCTTCCATGCCTTTCTCAGTTCTTGTGATTTTTGACTTTCTTGACCTTGTGAGGATATAATATGATGATTGAACATACATGGACCCTCTTGAGATGATTGAAGGCCTTTGGAGTGGCTTAAATGGCTCAAGGATGGCTCAGATCACAAACCCTAGATGCATGTGGCTTTGAATCAATGCAATGAAGCAAAAATGCAATATGAGATGATATGATTGAACTTATGCAAATGAAAAGAATCACAAGCCATGGTGTGAATGAGTGAGGGCAAATTTGGGGTGTTTACACACCAGAAGTTAAAATTTGAGTGGGAAGGCCAGATCATCACAATCTACGGAGAGGAAGACATTTTTGTTAGCCAGCTGGCTACTTACAAGTACATAGAGATGGATGGGGAGATCCATGAGACTATGAGTCAGGGGTTTGAGGCCCTTAACATCAATGAAGCCATTGTTGTATCTGGAACTTCCATCACTTCATATTAACAGGCCCGGAAGGTTGTTGAGGAGGGTACCGCTCAAGGTTGGGGCAAGCTGCTGCCAGTAGAAAAGAAAGAGGATAGATTCGGGTTGGGTTACAGACCAACTCGACAAGATCAACCGGAGCCTACAATGAAGCCCAAATTTGTTAGCGGGGGAATGCTAACCCCGAATGCTGTGAACAGTCTGGAAGATTAGGAAGAAGACAAATGCAACCTGGAAAACTGGATACGTCCAAGGATCCCGGGGAACCAAGTCTCAAACTGGTCTTCCCAGGAAATTATAAGAGTTACTCCTGCAGAATAATTATTATTTCCTGTCTTTAAGCATGCATCAAGTCCTGCATCTTGCCCAAGATGTCAGGGCTCATTTTGTAATCGGGCAATCTTGTATTTTGTGCAAACGATAAATTAATGAATATCAGGACATCTTTTGCAAACGAATCTTCTTTTTCGCTCACTGTTTTTCATTTTTCATTTTTTGTACAAAAATAAAATGGCAATGTTTTTCAAAATAATAACTTCATTTTCACTTTTTCTAAACAAGATAAAACTGATCACTAAAATGAACCAATCTAAACCCTTGTAGAGAATGCCCTCCAGGCTGCACCGACAACGACACTGCTACGACTTCGTATGACTTTGACAATCCGATTAATCAAGTTGATGAAGGGGTTGAAGAAGATTATGAGCTACCCAAAGAACTAGCCAGGTTGTTAAGGCAAGAGGAGAAGGTTATCACTCCTCATCAGGAGGAAGTGGAGACAGTTAATCTTGGTACCGAAGAAGATTTGAAAGAAGTGGAGATCGGGGCCCGTTTGCAAGATTCAGTGAAAGAACAACTTATTGACATGCTTCGGGAGTATGTGGATGTTTTTGCTTGGTCTTATCAAGATATGCCAGGTCTGGATACCGACATTGTTATGCACAAGCTTCCTCTAAAAGAAGACTGTCCTCTAGTAAAACAGAAGTTGCGCCGTACTCGCTCGGATATGGCCATGAAAATAAAAGAAGAAGTACAAAAACAGTGGGACGTCGGTTTCCTTGCTGTAACTAGTTACCCGCCGTGGGTTGCTAACATTGTACCAGTGCCTAAAAAGGATGGCAAAGTATGGATGTGTGTGGATTACCGGGATCTGAACAGAGCCAGCCCGAAAGATGACTTCCCATTACCTCACATTGATGTATTGGTCGACAATACGGCTCAGTTCTCGGTGTTCTCCTTCATGGACAGATTTTTAGGATATAATCAGATCAAGATGTCACCTGAAGTCATGGAGAATACAACTTTCATCACACCCTGGGGCACATTCTGTTATAAGGTAATGCCATTTGGTCTGTAGAACGCTCGTGCCACTTATCAACAGGCTATGGTAACATTATTCCATGACATGATCCACAAATAAATTGAATGTTATATGGATGACATGATTGCCAAGTCCCTCACAGAAGAAGACCACCTGGTGAATCTGTTGAAGTTATTCAAACGTCTGAGAAAGTACCAACTGAAGCTAAACCCCAACAAATGCATATTCGAGGTGCGGTCCGGTAAGCTGCTGGGATTTATTGTAAGTAAAAAGGGGATTGAAGTTGACCCTGACAAAGTCAAAGCCATTCAAGAGATGCCTGCACCAAAGACAGAAAAAGAAGTTCGGGGGTTCCTAGGTAGATTGAACTACATTTCAAGGTTCATATCTCACCTTACTGCAACCTGTGAACCTTTGTTCAAGTTGTTAAGAAAAGAGCAAACGGTCAGGTGGAATGAAGACTGCTAGAAGGCTTTTGACAAAATCAAGGAGTACTTACAAGAACCTCCAATCCTCATGCCTCCAGTTGAAGGAAAACCTCTAATAATGTACTTGACAGTATTAGAAGAGTCAATGGGGTGTGTGCTGGGCCAACATGACGAGTCTGGTTGAAAAGAGTACACAATATACTACCTAAGCAAAACGTTTACCGACTGTGAACAACGTTATTCACTGCTCGAGAAAACTTGTTGTGCTTTAGCGTGGGCTGCTCGCCGACTAAGGCAGTATATGTTGACCCACACTACTTTGTTGATCTCAAAGATGGACCAAGTCAAGTACATATTTGAGAAGCCAGCACTTACCGGACGGGTTGCAATATGGCAAATGATTCTCACAGAATACGACATTCAGTACACATCCCAAAAGGCCATTAAGGGCAGTGTACTGTCTGACTATCTTGTTGAGCAACCCATTGATGATTACCAGCCTATGAGATTTGACTTCCCTGATGAAGACATCATGTTCATAAAAGCAAAAAATCATGAAGAGCCTGTTCACACTGAAGGGCCTGACCCAGAAGAAGGATGGACAATGATGTTCGATGGGGTTGTTAATATGAATGGTCGTGGAGTTGGTGCAGTACTTATTACACCCAAAGGAGTCCACATGCCTTTCTCGGCAAAGCTCACCTTTAACTGCACTAACAACGAAGTTGAATACGAATCTTGTATTATGGGTCTCGAGGAAGCCATTGACCTCAGGATCAAGACTTTAACTGTATTTGGAGATTCAGCTCTGGTAATCAATCAAACCAACGGCAAATGGTACACTCACCAGGAGCATATGATTCCCTACCGGGATTATACAAGGAGATTACTGACTTTCTTCACCACAGTCAAACTTGAGTATATCCCTCGAGATGAAAATCAGTTTGCAGATGCTCTGGCTACCATTTCCTCCATGATCAAGGTTCAAGCTGCCAACTTTGTGCCTCGGATTTCAGTATCCAGACTTGACAGACCAGCATACATATTCTCAGTAGACAGTGCTAAAGATGATAAGCCTTGGTTCTATGACATCAAATGCTTCTTAAAGGATCAAACATACCCACCTGGGGAATCATCCAATGACAAGAAGACATTAAGAAGGCTAGCTGGAAGTTTCTTTCTGAATACTGACGGTTCCTTGTACAAGAGAAACTTTGACATGGTACTTCTCAGATGTGTTGATAAGACAGAGGCAGACTTGTTAATGCACGAGGTGCATGAAGGGTCTTTCGGTACCCATGCTGGAGGACATGCAATGGCAAAGAAGTTATTAAGATCAAGTTACTACTGGATCACAATGGATGCAGACTATTGTGCCTATTCCAGAAAGTGCCACAAATGCCAGATTTATGCAGACAAAGTGCATGTGCCTCCGAATCCTTTGAATGTAATGTCTTCACCCTGGTCCTTTGCCATGTGGGGCATTGATATGATTGGAAAGATTGAACTGACTGCTTCAAATGGCCACAGATTCATCCTGGTAGCCATTGATTACTTCACCAAATGGGTTGAAGCAGCTTCATACGCAAATGTCACCAGGCAAGTGGTAGCCCGATTTCTTAAGAGAGACATCATCTGTCGGTATGGAGTGCTCGAGCGAATCATTACTGATAATGGTTCCAACTTGAACAACAAAATGATGGCAGAACTGTGTCGGGACTTCAAGATCCAACACCACAACTCTTCTCCTTACAGGCCAAAGATGAATGACGTTGTAGAGGCAGCTAACAAAAATATCAAGAATATTGTGCAAAAGATGGTGGTCACATACAAAGACTGGCATGAAATGCTACCATTTGCCTTGCATGGGTACCGTACATCAATCAGAACATCCACTGGGGCAACACCGTATCAACTTGTGTATGGTATGGAGGCAGTCCTACCTATTGAAGTTGAATTACCCTCCTTACGGATACTGATGGATGTCAAGTTGAATGAAGCAGAATGGGTCCGTTCTCGGTACGATCAACTGAATCTGATCGAAGAAAAGAGATTAGCGGCAATTTGTCATGGGCAGTTATATCAGAAAAGAATGAAGAAAGCCTTCGATCAGAAAGTCAGGCTTCGGGAATACCAAGTAGGAGATTTTGTGCTGAAAAGACTCCTCCCTCCTCATACAGACCACAGGGGCAATTGGACTCCGAATTATGATGGTCCGTTCATAGTAAAGAAAGTTTCCTCTGGTTGAGCACTGATGCTTACTACTATGGATGGTAAAGATTTCTTATCCCCTGTGAATTCAGATGCAGTTAAAAAATACTTCGCATAAAATGACCCGCTGGACATAAAAACAGAATGTAAGTCCAGGCAAAAATAGGGCAACCCGGCGAGTCAAAAACAGAATAAAAGACTCGGGCAAAAATAAGGGAAAATAAAGAAAAATGTACACCCGTTGAGTTGAAAAGCCACATTGGACAGCTCAGGAAAAAATGGGTATCCTGGTGGATTGAAACCCCGAAAGGGCGGTCCACGCAAAAATAAGGGAATAAGCGAACAACTGCATTCTGAATTCGTCTGTATCACTCGCAACATGGCAAGCTCCGAAAGGTCAAAGCATCGGTCAGAATCAGCCTTCTTCAGAAAGTAGGATGAGAAGAACGTCAAGGTCATACGAGTCATGGCAAAAGGGAAGCACTAAAGCGTCTTCAACATTGTCGGCACCCTTTTGTTTCTCAATTTTGTAACAATCTCCTCATTTCAGGGGATTTGTTTCTTTGACTGTATTTGCCAAATTCAGGGTACCCAAATTAATAAAATCAGATTTTCAGTCACACTTCGTCTTGTACATTTTATTTCGTTTGCAAAAAATGTCCAATATCCTTGATATAATGTTTACATAAAAACAGATGTGCCTTTATAATTACATGCTTGCAGGAAATATATTATTTACTCTCGAGAGTGTCTGAACTCCTATGATGGAATCTAGTGAGAGATGCCTCGGGGTACTTGTGCGTTTCTTTGTCATAACATGATTGCAGGTATTCAAAGCGCAACATGGAACATGAATCCCCAGCAAAGTTGCCAAAACATTATTTCAGCACATCTTCCAAACAGCACCAGAAATGCTCTCTCCCCATCAGAGCTGCCAGGCATCACTTCTCCAGCACATTTTCTCTAGAGCAGTACCAGAAGGTGCTCATTTCCCCAGCTGAGTTGACAGATATCATCATCCTCAGCAGGATCCCCGCAGAAATCTCTAGGAAGATCGTTCAGTGATCTTTTCTTCCCCAGCCGAGTGCTAGACAAGGAACTATCCCCCACGGAGCTTCAGCCTCTCCCAGAAGAGCAATGTCTGAATTTCCCACACAACAAAGTGACGGAAGCTTCCACATCCCCAGCTGGGCTCCTCATTATTAAGACAGGTTTATTAGTGACCTATTTCCCCAAGCAGAGTCATACATTTTATCAGATCTACCAATGATCTCATCCCCCAGCTGGGATATTCTTTCAAGCAAATCAGTCAGAGATCTCCACCAGCAACGGGATCTGAATCCCGGATCGGTATCTTTGCATAATCATGGCATTCGCATCATAAATCACCTCAGAGCGTAGCATTCCGTCTAATACGGAGCATTACGGTAAAAATCAAACATATTGCATAAATCACAAGTCAGGTTAAAACTAGTCACCTGTACATGCCAACACTCCATCAGCAATGTATATAAAGACTCACAGTCCCCAACAGAAAGCCAAAGCATCCCTTTTCACTTCTAAAAATACAGATACATGCTCCTTTTGGCACTCGTATGTGTCATCTTCCCCAGTAAAGTCACCAGAGCACTCCCTACAAACAAATACTTATACATAACCTGTTCTTCTCGACACTCGTCCGTGTCATCTCATATTTCCTCAGCAGAAAGCCAAAGCATCCCCTTTGCACTCACAAATACATGTTAATATATACTCACTCGACACTCGTCCGTGTCATATTCATTCCCCTGCAGATATAAACCACAAACAGATATCTATGTACTCTCCTGACACCCGTCCGTGTCACCCACCCCCAGCATGGTTGCAAACCAAACACTTGTTTTTAATACACTTCTTTTGACACCCGTCCGTGTCATCCTATCCCCACAGATTGCCAGAATATCTTTTACACCTATAAGTTCATAACTTATACACTTTCTCTTTTGACACTCGTCCATGTCATACACTCCCCAGCAAGTTGAACACTCATCTGTGTCTCACTCATGCTTATTTTTACTTTTACAGATACTCGTCCGTATCTTGTATACACCACTTATTTCCCCTCAGATTCAACACTCGTCTATGTTCTTTGTTAACCAGTTGGTACTCGTCCGTATCATCATCTATGAACATGCGTCAGTGTTTGTTTCTACCGATACTCGTCCGTATCATAGTCTTAAGGATGCTCGTCCGCGTCTTTAATCTATACACAGTGTCAAACACTTATACCTTTCATTTCTTGGATGTAAGCATTCGTCCGTGTTTACTATTCCCCAGCAAAGTCTTCAACAAAACTTCTTTTCTATCTGACATTCGTCCTATGTCATGATACTTTTGACAGCCGTACCCTGCCAGGTGATCGTCCTTCACCTTTTGATGACCGTCCCTCATCATTCCCTCAGCGGAGTCTCCATTATTGGAACCCCTTTGTTATCCGACATTCTTCCTATGTCGTGATATTTAGCAGTCGTCCCCTGCTAGGTGATCGTCCTTCACCTTCTTGATGATCGTCCTTTATCATTTTATCTGATGGCCGTCCCCATCGTTGATCTTGTTATCTGACATTCGTCCTATGTCATGATAAACCTTGAGGGCATCCGTACCCTGCTAGGTGATCGTCCTTCACCTTCTTGATGATCGTCCTTCATCATTTTATCCGATGGCCGTCCCCATCGTTGATCTTGTTATCTGACATTCGTCTTATGTCATGATAAACCTTGAGAGCAGTCGTACCCTTCTAGGTGATCGTCCTTCACCCTCTTGATGATCTTCCTTCATCATTTTATCCGATGGTTGTCCCTGTCGTTGATCTTGTTATCTGGCATTCATCCTATGTCATGATAAACCTTGAGAGCAGTCGTACCCTGCTAGGTGATCGTCCTTCACCTCTTGATGATCGTCCTTCATCATGCTTATCCGATGGCCGTCCTTATCGTCGACCTTTTCTATCCGACATTCATCCTATGTCGCGATATTTTCGGCAGTCGTACCCTGCCAGGTGATCGTCCTTCACCTTGGATGACCGTCCCTCATCCTTATCCCCAACAGAGCAGCCGTCCCCTGCTAGGTGATCATCCTCCACCTTTGATGACCGTCCCTCATCATTTATTTCTTCAACCCGATGGTCGTCCCCATCATTGTTTACCCTTACTTTACAAACCTGATGGTCGTCCCCATCATTGACTTTACCTTTAATCCCCAGAGAACTTTGTTACTTTACCTGACGGTCGTCCCCATCATGATCCCTCTATTTCCCCAGCATGTCGGTCGTCCCCCTCATTGCCTTATCCCCAGCAGTCGTCCTCTACTCAATGGTCGTCCTCCATCGCCCGCATTTTATAATCATACTATACTTCCTTTTATCCTTTTTCTTCTTCTCCCAGTGAGTGCAAATTTTGGACTGTCTTTGGTATTCAACCACAAGTTATCTTGTTTGTCTGTTAAGCCCATCGCTTACATCCTGCACAGCTAACTCATGTTTGAATAGGGGCAGCTATAAACACCCCAAATTTGCCCTCACTAAGTTCACACCATGGCTTGTGATCTCCCATCCTTGCATTAGTTTAATCATATAATCTCATATTGCATTTTTGCTTCACTGCATTAGGTCAAGTTCATCTACATATAGGGTTTGTGATCTGAGCAATCCAGGATCCATCTGAGCCACTCCAAAGGCCATCAATCATCTCAAGGGGGTCCATGTATGTTCAATCATCATATTTCATCCTCCAAAGATCAAGGAAGTCAAAGAATCACAAGAACTGAGAAAGCATGGAAGCAGAGCTAGGGTTTAACTGCACAGATGACCTAGAATTAGAGTTTTGGTTTCAGAGGCCCTAACTCCAAATTTTTTGGTCATTCTTGTTTCTATTGGTCTTAATGTGATATAAGGATCATACATACCAAGTTTGATGAAGAAATTCATTGTGGAAGTCATCTGATCACTGGGTAACTTCTTGAGCAAGTTAGAGCCAAATCAGGGCATCTGAGGCCCCCCAACATGGAACCAAAGTGGATTTTTCATCAAATTGAAGTGATATGGTCTTTATTTGATCATTTAAGTGTTTATAAGTTCACAAATTTGGAGAAAAGTGAGCAAAACCAAAAGTTTCCAAAAATGGAAATGACTTGTAATGTAAACTTTCCATTTTGGGAAAGTTTTTCAAACTCCTCTCTCTCAACCAAAAATGCTTCAAATGAAAAATTGTTGGTCATGAAAGTTGTAGATTGGATCATTCCCTTTTCAAAAATTACAAGAACAAGGTTTAATTCATTTTGGAACTCAAGTTATGGCTTTCCAAAGTTGGCAAAAATCACATAATTTCAAGTTTCATGCCAAAGAGGGATTTTTGCAAAACCTCTTGCCAATTCATTTTGTGACTTCAAATTGACTTCTAATCATCATACAAACATTTTTAAATTCCTAAAACTCAGAATTGCCCAAAGAATCTCACATTTTCATGACTTGCACATCAAGAAATCCAAAAGGGGCCAAAGTTTCATCAAATTGCAAAACCTCCCATAATTTATTCCCCACATTCTGAATTGCCTCAAAGTGATCTCCATGGCCACCCTTGATCCTTGCTGCACCAGACACCCCCTTGTACTAAGCCTGAACCAGCCCATACCTCAAAGTACAACCAACCTTGACTTTTTGCATTTTCACCCATACCAATCACACTATGCCATAACCACTCTCTGAACCAATGGCATTTGTTTATACTAACCAAAAGCAAGCCAAACATAACAAGAACCAAGCCTGAATCCTCAGCATTCACAAGTTCACAAAAAACTCCCCTCTTGCAAAAACCTTAGAATTTCATAACTCAGCCATCCATTCTTCAAACAAACACCACCATTCATTTTCAAATCAATCACTGATCACAAACCACCCCTCAAAACAGCCAAGAACACATCCCAAACAAATCACGATTTTCTGACCAGCTGAGGGCAAACTCACAAACCAACCATTCTCAAAGCTCTCC
The DNA here is from genome assembly GCA_963966055.1 of Lathyrus aphaca. Classification (NCBI taxonomy): domain Eukaryota; kingdom Viridiplantae; phylum Streptophyta; class Magnoliopsida; order Fabales; family Fabaceae; genus Lathyrus; species Lathyrus aphaca. The sequence goes on along the minus strand of OZ014519.1, from coordinate 344,872,661 downwards.
AAGCATCAAAGCTTCTTCAGGGAGGTCATTGGAGGCATTTTGAACCAAGGAAGCAGCCAGAAAGCTCAAGGGTTGAAAGCTCCATCTCAGGTAGCCATGCGAATTAATTTTTCCAGAACCTTTATTTTAAGTTACTAAATGGTTAAGCATGTTCCCCTGAGTGCACTGAACTTGTTATTTTTGAAAATGATGACGAATTGAGAATGTATGGCTTGTCTGAAAGTTTCACCATTTTTGTTCATTGCTTCGAATCTTGAGTTTGGTTGTAAAGAAATTGTTTTTTAGGGTGAGGTTGATCTTAGGAGAGTGAGAGGAGTCAATCTGGAGCTTTAGAGCTCCAGAAATGACCTAGGGAGTGAGTTGAAAGTTTTCAGGGGAGAGTGTCACTGGAGAAGACGACCGGAGCTCTTCTCCGGTGACCTGAAAGTAATTAGGGCAAAGCCTCATTAATTAGGGTTAGTTTAAATATTGGTCGTAGGATCCAGCTTCCCCGCGTGTTTGAATGGCCCAGATGATCTCATTAAACCCTAATTGTTTTAATTAATTTTTTTAAGTGAGATTAGCTCAGTTTGAATTTGAGCCGTAGGATAGCGCGCCAGGTCAACCAGTTTAAACCCAGATTTAATCATGTCTCTCCATTGTGCATACTTCTGTTTATTTCATTTTTTATTTCATTTTTTTCATTTAATCTTATACGAATTTTTAAAAATAGTAAAAATCATCAAAAAATTCTGAAAATTTTTATCAAACATTTTATTAATTTTCAGAAACCAAAAATATTTTTATTTTTATTTTTTGCATTAAAAAAATATTTTTAAATCATTTAAATGTTATTTTTAATCAGTTAATTGATTTTAATTAATTAAAAATACATTTAAGTATTTAAAAATCACAAAAAAAAATTCAGAGAACATTCTTGGACATTTAGAAACATTTAAAAACTCACCATACAAATTTCTTTTTGGTTTTGATCATACTTTGACATTTTTCATTGAATTAGTGTTCTTAAAATTGTCCATTTTCTAACCCTAACTTCAAAAATTCATAACTTATAAACCAAGTTGAGTTTGTGAATGGTTCTTTTTGCATTGTTCTATGCATGACTTCTAGTTTCTAAAAACATTTTTGTTTCATTTTTATCTCTCATTTCCAATTTGTTTGGCATTTTACATTGAAGATCACCCAAAAAACCCTAGAAACTTAGGAAATTCATAACTCCTTTTAGGTTTAGCTTCTAACCTCCCCCTTTGGATGGTAACCTAGTATAGGTTTAGGGTTCCTTTGAGTGCATTTTCATTTTTTTATCATGTCATTTTCTTCTGTCTTTGCCATTTGCATCTCATGTTGCATGAAAACCCTAATTTCTCATCTTCATTTGCATTCATCTTGCATAAGCATTCATATAAGAACTTGCAATGACATTTTGTGCATTCACATGACTTGTAAGACATCTTAGGACACATTAGAATCATGTTTGATCATTGCATCATCCATTTTCTATGTTATGCTTTCATTTCATTTCATGTGCATTCATGAACTTTCATGCTCCTTTCATGCTTCATTTGCATTCCCATCACTTGTATGATCATTTGTATCTCATGACATACATTTGCATCATCTCTTTGCATCATTTGCATCATGAACATGCTTCTGGTTTTGGTTTGCATCCTTGCATTCATTTCATTTTCATTCCATTTCATTTTCTTTCACTAACATTTTCAGGTGGTAAGTTACTTTGAGAAGTGAATTTTCCTTCACTTCTCATAATCTCTTCTCGTCTCTCTTATGCATTCATTGCTGCATTTTTGTATGTGTATTAGAGTGAGCTTACTCATTCATGTTCCTCCCTCACTTTCTTTCTTCAAGCAACTTATCTTCTTAAGTGAAGTAAGTTGATTTGCTTCTTCTGCTTCTCCTCCTTTCATCTGCTTCTTCCTTGGTGACTCCTCTTGAAGATCTCTTGAAAGCCTCATAAACCCTAGGAATACCCAAGCATGATAACAATTAGGGTTTGATTAGTCCCCCCATTAGTTTTACCTTTGTGTCATCTCTTGTTTCTTCTCATCTCACCTCATAATCAAGGACTAAACCTTAAAGGTTTTAAGGCTTTGTGATTAAGGTTATGCCTGCATCCTTCTCTTAGGATGGAGTGTATAACTTTAATCCTAAGTGTTTAACCCTTAATGTGTTTAAATCCTTTAATCAATCCATCTAATAAATCACTAAGACATCAAGCTTGTAACATGGGCCTTGCATTAGGGTTCTAATTCTTCCTTAATTGGTTAAGAAGGACTAACCCTAGTGTTAATGGACAAGTCCCCCTCAAGTTGTCTTACCAACCATAAAATCCACTTCTTAATCTCATCATTAACTAAAATCCACTTTAATCAAGGCTTTGTTTTGTCATGAGGTTAATCCCTAATCATGGATTAAGTTGAGGAGCCTTTCTCAGCTTAAATGTTCTCATCTATTATCCTTCTATTAGGATGGTGTAATGGGTCCATTAAATCCTTGATTATGGCTTAAACTCATTAGTTAACACTAAACAAAAACTCCAAAAAAACATCTAAATAAATGCAAGTAGGTTAATGATCTTAATCTTACATCATGGTGATTAAGTGTGAGGTGTTTACTTCATACTTAAGGTATTCTCATTACCCCTAATCAGAGGGAAGATGTGATGAGTTTACTAATCTTTGGTTTAGGCTTAAGCTCATTTTCTTATGACAAACTCCAAAAAGCAATAAAAGATTGAAAACTCAAGAACAAACAATAATCGTCTCCTCCGGGATTCTTTTCTCACCTCATTCACTCACAAGCGAGAACTTGCTTCTTCCGTCTAATGCAAGACAGTTTGCACCTGAGCCAGACAGGTCATACACTTGAGCATAGACAAGCAAGCAGTTCATCAGTCAATTTATCTTTCAGTCTCTTTGAGTCGAACTACGGTGTTCTGACTTCCTCATTGCACGAGAGGATACGTAGGTATAACTTAACAGTTATCGAACAAAAGTCTTTGTATATTCCCCCTCTTCCAGCATTATTCTTTAAGCCTCATTGTCTTGAGCTTTGCACTCTTTCCTTACACTGACACTCCTTTTATTCACTTCACACTTCTTTTGCACTGACACTTGCATTCTTTTCAGCTTTTGCACACAATATAGCACTGACACTACCCCGTTAAACACAAACTTTCAAGCGTGGATCCCGTCGAGTACGACGGATAATCTGGGTGCTAATACCTTCCCAGGTTTTAACCAACCCCGTTTCTCAGTTTCTCTGGTTCGCGACCGTCTTATCCATCTTTTCCTAGGTTTTTGCAGCATTACCTTTCCTTCGGGATAAAAATGCCTAGCTGGCGACTCTTTTCAGTTCATCTTCATGTTCTCCTTCGTCGACCGTTCGCGCTTGTACCGGGATGCAAATCTTTGGGAGAGACAATAGTGGTAGACCACATTCTATGGCAAATCCATGCGCACCCGAGGGCCCACTGGGAACTCGTATAGGATGGCCTGGTTCTCTTATAGGAAATCAGTTAAAGAATCTTGTTGTATGACGATAGTACTGTATCCCACAGGCTGAATGTACTATTGTTTCTCAATTTTAACGCTTGAAGTTGGGGACTTATAAGGGATTCTTGTTTTTCCCGGACTCACGCTGAGACCTGCCTGAGTAGTACATAATGCTTAACCGATTCCCTGATTTGTTCATGGGCCATTTCTCGTAAATGGTGAACGTCTTATTGCTATTCGGCTTTGAGAGTCTGTGATGTTTGACCCAAAGCACACCCGTGAGATTGGGAGGGGTTTACAAGTTTATAGGAGCCCTTGACCTCAACATACCATTTATCGTTAGTGTGATCTTATGTTCTAATCCAGTTATTATGGTTTTGGAGTTCTTGATTATCTGGTTCTGAGTTATTATCTGAGGGGTTATTATTCAGAGGACCTTTTGGGTTTCATATCACTTGGCTCTTGGTTTTCAGTATCCTCTATCTAGACAGTCTTCAGACACTAATCATATGCCTGCATTGCATTTCCATTGCATCATACTAGCATTGACCGTTTGTGTTTTTATTTTCTCAGGTTATTACTTGTATCTTGCACCTAGTTCCGGTACCTGTTTCATATCCAAATGGCAGAAGATAGAGGAGTTCCTAGAAAAAAGAATGTTAACTACATCTTTCCGCAACCAGAAGTCGAGAGAGTATTCAGAAGCTGATTGGTTTGATGAATGACAAAGTTTTAGATGACTTCAGGAAGGATTATGGGAAGATTCTGAGTTATGTGAACAAGCCTACTGTTGATCAGAGAGATAGCCTCCATTCCTTGTTGCAGTTCTATGATCCTCAGTTGTGAGTTTTTGTGTTTCCAGATTATATTTTGGCTCCCATCTTAGAAGAGGTTGCCAGCATCCTGAAAGTTCCTATCAGAGATGGCATTCCTTATTATGCTTCAGAAAGGGTTTCTCCATAATAAGATATAGCCAGTGCTTGGCACTTGAGTATGCTTAGAATCAAGATGGGTTTAGAGGCCAACAAGGGTAAAGGGATTTCCTTGGATTTTTTTTGTCACAGAAGCTCATATTTTTGCATTAAGAAACAAGTGGGTAGAGTTCATTGCATTGCTAGCCCTGATGGTATATGGGATAAGTTTGTTCCCAAGAGATAAAGGGTTGATCAGCATGGAAGCCATTGCCATATTCATCAAGGGAAACCGGGTGCCTACCTTTCTAGGAGATGTCTACTACAGTGTTCATTATAGGAACGAGAAGAGGAAGGGCTATGTGAACTGATGTGCTTCCTTATTTGTTGATTGGTTTTCTAGGCAACTTCCAAAGTCGGGACCTTTCAAAGATTTAAAGCAAGAGTGGAAATGGTCTATGAGATTGATGGGCTTAACTTCTAACGACATAGCTTGGGGATGCAATAGAAATTTAGTGTGAAAGGAGATCATTACTAGTTGTAGTGATTTTCCTAATGTGCCTTTGCTCGGAAGGAAATGAGGGATAAACTACAATCATGTGTTGGCAAGGAAGTAGTTTGGCTATCCTTTTAAGAACCCACCATCTACTAAAGAGATAGCATAGTCATTGTATTTCCCGGCAGAAGGAAATGAGAAGTTGGTTATTCAGGCATCCCAGGCTTGGGAAGTGAGGATGAAGAAAGGAAAGAAAGAGTTCAGAAGAGTGGACCCGAAGACATATGATCCTTTTGTTGCATGGTTAAGAAACTATGTAGAAGTTCTACTTCTCCCATTCTCCATGGAGTCTCCTTTATATCCAAATGTGGTTATGCCACAAACTACTGTTTCTCTGGAAGAGTACAAGAAGTTGGAAGCCCAATTATATGAGGTACGGGTAGAGAATTCTGAAGTCACCAGCTTGTATCATCGTATGGCTCATGCTAACCAGGTCTTAGAAGAGAAGATGCAGAAGATGAAACAAGAGAGAGAAGTCAAAGAGAAGAAGTTTGCTGGTAGAGAAGCCTATTTCAGAAGGATGGACATCAGAAGGGAGACTGAGCGTAAGATGACCAAAAAGTCTCTAAGGGAAACTAACCAAGCTATCACCTTATGGAAGGACAAGTGGGATCAAAGTCAGAAGAAGAATAAAGATAAAGAGAAGGATTACGAGCTGTGGATTAAATACCAGAAAGAAGAGTTAGAGTCAGCACACAAAAGTTGTCGAGAGAAGTCCCAGCAGATAGAAGAAGCACTTAAGGAGATAGCAGATCTCAAACTGATGGTTGGAGTCAAGAAGACTAGGTCATATCCAGGACCTAGTGGAGAGGGCACTGAGGTCTTCGTGCAACTTTAGGTTGTAGTTTGCTTAATTTTGTATTGGGATTACCTACAGACATGTTATAGGAATCTTTGTCTTTATTTATGCTTTTTTCTATTTTGATTTGTAAGACTTGTAACCCTACGGGAAATTTTGTTACTCTTGCCTTGAAGTTTGTTTATGTTATGAAAGTCTTATTCCTTAACCTTTGTATGAACTAATACTTGGTCATTCAAAACCATCTGAATCAGAATACTCCTTCTCAAGAATCAGTTTCCAAAAGCCATCTGGATTGTTTTATACCGGAACTAGGGCATTATTGACCTGGAGATTGGAAACACAAACATTTTCATCATACACATACACCCTTTTCTCTATTTTACAGGTACAAGTTACAGGCTTCTGACATATCTCCTCATTCCAGGCACTATTGCTGCAAAGAGAGTCCACAGATACCCGACCAAGGAGAATTGAGGAAGAATCATAGAGCAAATGCAAACAGAGCTTGTGGAACTGTGCAACAGAATGGATCAGTTTATGAACCTGATGACTGGTATGCCCCAGAATCAGGAGAGGATCAGATAAATGGTTGAAGGAAATCGTGGCACTAGCGATGGTCTTGGGAATGGTACTGGTACTGGCACCAGAGGTGATGGTCCTGGTAATGGTACTGGCACCAGAGGTGATGGTCCTGGGAATGACAGTACTGGTATTCCTGTTCATGTTACTGTTGGTGGCCCAACTACAGTTATTATGGATGGTCAAGATGACCAGTTCACTCATATTGATGGTGAAATAGGTAATCTGAATGTTGATGTGCATCGTCATTGTGACGATCTAGCTGAGCAGATTCGTGCTATGCAGTCTCAAAGTACTCTAGGCTTCGATGTTGATGATTTGGGGTCAGTTCCTGGGGTGAAGATCCTACACAAGTTCAAGCCTCTAACTTTTGACAAATATAGTGGCTCCACCTTCCCGAAGACTCATCTCCAAGCCTGTGTATGGATAATAGTTGAACATACTGGCGACGAAAAACTATGGATGTATTACTTCCAAGATAGCCTTACAGGGCCATCGCAGGAGTGGTACATGAAGCTCAACCGGGCATCCGTCAGAAATTGGAAGGAACTTGCTGAAGCCTTCGTGAAGCAGTATCAGTATAATATGGACAAGGATCCCAACCGCACTCAGTTGCAAAACATGTCTCAGATGTCTAAGGAAAGCTTTAAAGAATACTCTCAGCATTAGCGTCAGTTGGCTGCCAGGGTTCAACCGCCTCTGTTGGGTAGCGAAATGGAAAACATGTTCATGGGAATGTTACAAGGAGTGTTCATGGACCGTTTGGCTTCGTGCTCAGCCACAAAGTTTACAGACCTAGTAATTGTTGGAGAGAGGGGTGAAAATCTGTTGAAGATAGGTAAGATTCAAGATATGCGTGCGAGTATCTCTTCTGGAGCTAGAAAACCATTTGCTGGACCTCAGAGGAGGAGGGGAGGTGAAACCAATGTTGTGTACGGTAGAGGGGGAGGTCGTGGCCGTCAGAATCACTATGCTCATGTGTCTGTTGTCACGATTCCTGTTGAGCCTGCTCAACAACAACAGAGACGCCCACAATATAACAACCAACAAAGACCCTACCAACAACGCCAACCCCGTCAAACTGGTCGTGTTATTGAAGTTATTCATATGACTTACACATGTTACTACAGAGGTTGTTAGATTTGAATATGGTACAACTTAGGACATTGGTTCCACCACTAGAAGGTGATCTTCCTCGGGGATATGATGTCAATGCAAGGTGTGTTTTCCACTCAGGTGCTTCGGGGCACTCAACGGAGAAATGCATAGTGTTGCAGAATAAAGTGCAAGACTTGATTGAATCTAAAGATATCAACTTCTCTCCACCACCTAATGTCACCAACAACCCAATGCCTAACCACAATGGTGGGGAAAGGGTAAATGCTATTGAAGACGGAGAGTAGTTGAATTTGATCACTGATATTGTTGATGTCTAGACTCCATTAGCCGTTGTGAAAGACTGTTTGTTGAAGGAATAGGTGTTCCTAGGTTGTGTTATAGAATGTGAAGATTGTTTGTTGTCTCAGAATGGTTGTGTCAAGTTAAGGGCCAGAATTCAGAGTTTGATGGATGAAGGATCTTTACAGTTTGATAAGATTAATAACAAAAGCAACGACATGTCTAAGGTAACCATTTATTTCACGCCTGAAGAGATGCCAGTGCCTCCCAGGCCGGAGCCTGTTACTATATATATACCTCAGGAAGTGAGCCCGGTCACCATTATTGTTCCAGGTCTTGTATCGTATGATAACGAAAGAGCTATTCTGTGGCACTATGGCGCGGACGTATATGTACATGGAAAAAGACTTGAAGAGAAGCTTCCAGTGATGATTGATCCTAGAATTGTTAATGTAGGAGGTGTGGGAGACTTTACCAGAAGTGGAAGACTTTTCGCTCCCCAAACTCTCAGAACTAACACTGAAGCTGAAGTTGTTGCTCGTGTTAAGGGTAAGCAAGTGGCCACGGAAGATGTGTTGACTCCTGTTCCAGAGAAAAGCACTTTTGAAAAGGAGGTGGAGGAGTTTATGAGAATTATAAAGAAGAGTGACTACAAAGTGGTAGAACAGCTGAATCAACTCCATCCAAGATCTCAATATTATCCCTGCTGTTGTGTTCCCAGGCACACAGAGAAGCTTTGTTGAAAGTCCTACAGATGGCATATTTTCCACAAGAAATTACTGTTAATCAACATGAGGTTGTGGTTCCCAATGTGAATGCTAGTCATGGACTAGGCTTTACAGATAGGGACTTGACTTTGGAAGGAAGAAATCACAACAACGCTATGCATGTTACCATGGAATGCAAAGGAGCATTCTTTATCACGTGTTGGTGGACATTGGGTCTTCGTTGAACGTGCTGCCCAAGAAGGCCTTGATGAAACTTAACGTGGATGGGATTATATTGCGTCCAAGTGATTTGGTAGTGAGAGATTTTGATGGATCCAAGAGATCAGTCTTTGGGGAGGTAGAGCTACCAGTGAAGATCAAATCCCAAGTCTTTAAGAGCACATTTTATGTTATGGACATACAGCCCGCTTACAGCTATCTTCTTAGGCGTCCATGGATCCATGTTGTTGGTGCAATAACCTACACGTTACATCAGAAACTGAAGTATGTCGTAGACGGGCAGGTGGTCTTCGTATGTGGAGAGGAGGATATATTTGTAAGCAGTTTGTCAACCTTCAAGTATGTCGAAATGGACGGGGAGATCCATGAGATATTATGGCAGGCTTTCGAAGTTGTTAACATCAATGAGGTTTCTCCCAACTCCGTGGTCAAGAGCGCTGAAAAGGTTGATACTTCCTAAGCTTATTACAGGCAAGCATTGGAAGTCGTGCAAGCAGGCAATGCCCAAGGCTGGGGAAATGTTGTTGAAGTTGACCGTAAAGAAGACAAGTTTGGAATATGGTACACACCAGGCCAATTTGTGGGGTCTCAGAGCAATGGATCAATAAGCTTCTCAAGCGGGGGGTTATTAATCTGAATCAGATGATTGTTGTTGCCGGAGAAGACATTGATAGTAGTTGTGATCTGGATAGCTGGGTACGTCTGTGTGTACTGGGAGAAGAATTAAAGAACTGGTTTGCGGAGGACATCGTTCAAGTGACTTCCCATCCATAGTAATTTTATTTGTTTTTTCCATTTCATACGCATGACAAATCTTGCACTCTACCCAATGTGCATGGATCCATTTGTAGGGTCTCCCTTGCATTAAGTGCAATTTTAGTTTATCATGAATAAAGGACATTTTTCATTCAAAATTGTGTTCACTTTCTTTAAGTTTAAACTTTTTCACAAAAAACAATAAAATGACAATGTTTTATCTTGTTTTGGTTTTTCTTTCTTTTCACAAAATAGACTCTGAAATAAGCACATCACTTGTGCAGAATAAATCACTCGGATTCCTTTGATAACACTTCTGCTATGACTGAGTATAACTTTGATAATCCTATCTACCAAGATGATGAAGGGGTTGAGGAAGATTGTGAACTCCCTGAAGAATTGGCCAGGTTGTTGAGACAGGAGGAAAGAGTTATTCAACTTCACCAAGTGGAGATGGAGATTATCAATATTGGGTCAGAAGACGCAAAGAAGAAAATCAAGATAGGGGACAGTCTGCAGGCCGGGGTGAGAGAGGAATTCATTGGCATGCTTCGAGAATACGTGGACATCTTTGCTTGGTCATATCAAGATATGTCAGGTTTAGATACAGACATCGTGATGCATAAGCTGCCATTGAGGGAGGACTTCCCTCCGATTAAACAAAAGCTTTGTAGAACTCGTCCTGACATGGCGATGAAAATCAAAGAAGAAGTCCAAAAGTAGTGGGACGTCGGGTTCCTTTCTGTGACTAGTTATCCATCTTGGGTAGCTAACATCGTACCAGTACCAAAGAAGGACGACAAGGTCCGGATGTGCGTTGACTTCCGAGACTTAAACATAGCGAGCCCGGTCTTTTCCTTCATGGATGGCTTCTCCAGATATAATTAGATAAAGATGGTGTCGGAAGACATGGAGAAAACAACGTTCATTACCCATGGGGTACGTTTTGCTATAAGGTTATGCCTTTTGGGTTGAAGAACATCGGGGCAACATACCAGTGGGCTATGGTAACACTGTTTCATGATATGATCCACAAAGAGATTGAATGTTATGTGGATGACATGATTGCCAAGTACCGAGATGAAGAAGAGCATTTAATTAACCTCAAAAAGTTGTTTGAACGACTGAAAAAGTATCGTCTGAGGTTAAATCCTAACACGTGCACTTTTAGAGTGCGATCTGGGAAATTGCTGGGTTTCATCGTGAGCCAGAGAGGGATAGAGGTAGATCCTACTAAAGTCAAAGCCATACAAGATATGCCTGCACCGCGAACATAAAAAGAAGTATGTGGCTTCTTGGGTAGATTGAACTACATTACACGGTTTATATCTCACCTCACAGCTACTTGTGAACCAATATTCAAATTGCTGAGAAAAGAGCAAACGGTCAGAAGGAATGATGATTGTCAGAAGGCTTTTGAAAAGATCAAAGAATATTTGCAGGAACCTCCTATCTTGATGCCTCCGGTTTCGGGGAGGCCGCTCATTATGTACTTGACTGTGCTTGAAGGATCAATGGGATGTGTTCTCGGCCAACATGACGAGTTTGGTAGAAAAGAGCATGTAATATACTACCTTAGCAAAAAGTTTACCGACTGTGAATCAAGATACTCACTGCTCGAGAAAACTTGTTGTGCTTTGGCATGGGCTGCTCGTCGACTGAGACAGTATATGTTGACCCACACTACCTTGTTAATTTAAAAAATGGATCCTGTCAAATACATTTTTGAAAAACCAGCATTGACTAGATGAGTTGCACGGTGACAGATGGTGCTGACTGAGTACGATATTCAATACACTTCGCCAAAGGCCATCAAAGGAAGTGTGCTCTCAGACTATCTTGCACAACAACCTCTTGAGGATGATTATCAACCCATGAGATTTAACTTTCCTAATGAGGACATCATGTACTTCAAAGCTAAAGACTGCGAGGAACCACTCCCGGAGGAGGGGCCTGACCCTAAATCCAAATGGAGATTGATGTTTGATGGGTTGTCAATATCAATGGGCACGGAGTTGGTGTTGTTCTAATTACTCCTGAAGGTGTTCATTTTCCCTTCGCCGCTAGAATAACTTTTGGTTGCACCAATAATGAAGCAGAGTATGAGGCTAGTATTACGGGAATAGAGGAGGCTATTAATCTAAGGTTAAGACCCTCGATATATTCGGAGATTCAGCTCTCGTGATTAATCAGATTACCGGGAAGTGGTATACGCATCAAGAACATTTAATTCCATACCGAGATTATGCTAGAAGGTTGTTGACGTTCTTCACAATAGTAAAACTTCAATACATACCACGTGATGAGAATCAGTTTGCCGATGCACTGGCTACGCTCTCTTCGACCATCAGAGTGATGTGATGGAACTATGTCCCCAAGATTGATATCTCCCGACTTGATATACCTGTATATGTGTTCTTTGTTGATGCAGTGTTGGATGATAATCCATGGTATCATGACATTAAGTACTTTCTGGAAAGTAAGGAATACCTAGCTAGGGCATCTTCCAACGACAAAAAGACTTTGAGGTGACTTGCTGCGAGTTTCTTCTTAAATGCTAATAGCATTCTATACAAGAGAAAATTTGACATGGTCTTACTCAGATGCGTGGATAGATACAAAGCAGACATGTTAATGCAGGAAGTTCATGAGGCATCATTCAGTACCCATGCTGGAGGGCATGCAATGGCAAAGAAGTTATTGAGATCAGGGTATTACTAGTTAACAATGGATGCAGACTGTTGTTCATATGCCCGAAAGTGTCACAAGTGCTAGATTTATATAGACAAAGTGCATGTACCTCCAAGCCCTCTAAATGTCATGTCATTTCCTTGGCCCTTTTCTATGTGGGGCATTGACATGATTGGGAAGATCGAGCCAACTGCTTTGAACGACCATCGTTTCATATTGGTCGCGATTGATTACTTCACCAAATGGGTCGAAGCAGCATCTTATGCCAATGTCACCAGACAAGTGGTGGCCAAGTTTATGAAGAAAGAAATTATCTACAGATACGGAGTTCCCGAAAGAGTCATTACTGACAATGGTTCTAACCTTAACAAAAAAAAAGATGGTTGAGTTGTGTCGAGACTTCGAAATACAACACCACAATTATTCTCCTTACCAGCCAATGATGAATGGCGCAGTCGAGGCAGAAAATAAGAATATCAAGAAGATTGTGCAGAAAATGGTCGTCACCTATAAAGATTGGCATGAGATGTTACTATTTTCTTTGCATGGGTACTGTACGTCAGTCAGGACGTCTACTGGGGAAACTCCTTTCTCCCTGGTGTATGGTATGGAGGCAGTCCTACCTGTTGAAGTCGAGATTCCTTCTTTGTAAGTAATGATGGATGTCAAGCTTGACAAGGCTGAATGGGTGTGTGCCCGGTATAATCAATTGTGCTTAATTGAGGAAAAGAGATAGGTAGTTGTATGCCATGGCCAACTTTATCAGAGGAGAATGAAGCAGGCGTTCGATCAAAGGGTACGCACTTGGGAGTATCAAGTTGGTGAGCTTGTACTCAAAGAATTATTCCTCCAGGTATAGATCATAGGGGGAAATGGAATCCAAACTATGAAGGTTCATTTGTGGTGAAGAAATTTTTCTCAGGTAGAGCACTGATGCTCACTACCATGGATGGTGAAGATTTCTTGTCCCCTGTTAACTCATACGCAGTTAAAAAATACTTCGCATAAAAAGACCCGTTGGACAAAAAACAGAATAAAGAGTCCAGGCAATAAAAGGACATCTCGTCGAGCAAAAAACAGAATAAAAGGCTCGGGAAAAAGTTAGGGATATAAATAAAAAATTGTACACCCAGTGAGTTGAAAATCCGCATTGGATAGCTCGGGAAAAAAAGGGTATCCCGGTGGATTGAAAACCCGAAATGGTGGTCCACACAAGATAAGGGAATAGGCGAATGACTGTGATCTGAGTTATTTGTACTACGTCGTAGTCTCATTCAACCTGGAAATCTCTGAAGGGTAGGAATCAATCCAATCTACTTCTCTAGAAAGCAAGAGAAGAAACGGGAAAATCTTGAAGACATATCGGTCATAGTAGAATTGAAACTCATTAGAATGTCGTTCACATTTCCATTAGGATAGTTTCTTTTCTCATTTTACGGTGATCATCTCATACCATATAATTCCCCGGGGCATATGTATATACTTTGTTGTTGCAGGTTTTACAACCAAAGAAGAAAGGTGTTACAAGACAGAATTCCCCAAGTAGATTTCTTCTCCCCAATGAGAGATCCTTTACAACTCTTATCTCCAGCAGAAGGGTGGTCCCCAACATCCCTAATAGAGTTCAAGAAGAAGCTTTCTACAACTGAGTCAGAGATGGATGGGAGACACCTAGCAGAAATTCAAGATCAATTGAACAGTTCTCGTCCCCAAGCGGAGTCTCCACATTGAAGTTTCTCCAACAGGCAGCTGAATGCTTTGTATTTCTCCATAGAGTTCGGAATGATAGAAATCTCTCCCCGACAGGATTAGTTGATCAAGCATCTCCCAGCCAGGTCTGAAGATGGTCATTTCCCCCACATAGTTTCGTGATTGGGATGCAATCATCATTGAAATATTCCCCATTGAGGTCGCCAATTTATTTTTGGGCATTGAAACAGACAGTGTTTACATTCCTCATCCGAAGTCAAGTATTGGCCGAATATTTGGAGGAAGTTCCTCAGCAAAATGTTAGTCAGAGCATTCTCATCCCCGACAGAATTACAAGTAGTTTTCTCCACTGCAGAGTCTTCATCCAAATCAAAGATTCTTATTGATACTCATTTGTATCGTTCTTAATACTCGTCTGTGTTATTTATCTGTTTCATTCATTCATCTGTGTTTGATATCGTGCTGATACTCGTCTGTATCATTTTTAAACACTTGTATGTGTTATTTTTGTTGCTTCATTCACTCGTCTGTTTTTAATTTATGATTCCTTGATATTCGTCTGTATCACCCTTAACATTCGTCTGTGTTATTTCTCTGTTTCATTCACTTGTTCATGTTTGATATCTTGCTGATACTCGTCTGTATCATTTTTAAACACTCATCTGTGTTATTTATTTTTCTTCAATCACTCGTATGTGTTTGATAGCTTCTTTATACTCATTCGTTTCACTTTAACACTCGGTTGTGTTATCTTTTGACAAACACTCGTCTATGTTTAGTTTATAATCTTATGATACTCGTTTGTATCATCTATAGCACTCATTTGTGTTATCTTTTAGCAATCGCTCATCTGTGTTTGATTTGATAACCATTTTGGTGCTCGTCTGTTTCATAGCCCATTCACTTGTTTGTGTTGGATTCCTACACTTTTCTGATACTCGTCTATATTGTTACCTGGTACTCGTCTGTATCAGTGGTTGATGCTCGTTTGTGTCGTTACCTAGAGAACTCGTTTGTGTCTCTTGGATCATTGTCTGAAACTCGTCTTTGGTTTTTACATAAGGCACTCGTCTGTGTTTCCTTGATGATCATCCAATACTCGTCTGTGTTGAAGAGGTTTGAAGTCCTGATGGTGGGATTAAATGTCAAAATATTGTAGTTTAGTAGAATGTATGCATATTTACCATTTACCTGAGGCACAAGTTATTTGAAGAGGGTTAGTTTATCCTAAGTATCGGTTACCTGAGGGTTATTCAAAGAAGGCTTGTCTGTCTTAAAAACCATATATCTACGTAATATATATGAAGAGAGTCTGTCTATCCTGATTTGTGCATGTCTATCCCACAGACTTAAGTGCACCACCATTTACCTGACGCACAGGTTATTTGAAGAAGACTCGTTTGTCTTAAGCACCATATATCTATACAAGATATATGAAGGGGGTTCGTTTATCCTAAGTACCATTGACATGATGCACGAGTTATTTGAAGAGAGCTCTTCTGTTCTGAACATCATGTACCTATGCAAGATATATGAATAGGGGTTTCTTGGTTACTGAGTTACTTTTCACTTCATCAAGGTTTTCAAGCAGTTATTTTCCTTGGTCGGGTTCACATCACTTTTATTCTTCAATAGAGTGCAAATTTCCGGGTTCTTTGGTATTCAATCACAGTTCATCTCGAACGGTCGACAGTCGTTGCTCTCGTCCTTTTCAGATTAACAGTTGGTTCAACCTATCCTAAAATAGTAATCAGGTTCTAGGAATCTCATATCACGGATCTTTCTCGTAGGCTTTATTTTGATGTGACACTCGAGTGGCCGATCAAACCATCCTGGAGTCGAATCTCAATAAGTGTAGCCTCGAGTATTAGTCAGCCTTGGATCATGCCAAAGCCGACTATCTCACTACCTTATAATGGCCAAAGCTGAGTTTAACTAGGGTTCTACAGGAAAAATAGTGCTTAATGACACCTGTCGCTCCCGGGATTTTCATCCTGGTACAAACGCGAAAGTGCCACGGAAAAGGTAGAGTCGCCAGCTAGGAATTTTTATCTCGAATGAATGGGAAAGGTAATGTTGCACAAACCTAAGAGAGAAGGAAAGGACAAGGTCCTGCGAACCAAATATATGGGCTCGGGAGTCGGTTACTATTTGGGAAGGTATTAGTACCCTAGATCATCCGCCGTACCCGACGGGATCCACACTTATTAGTCTGTTTCAAAGGGTGAGAAATAAGATGCTGATGAACAAAAGAACTGCTATCTGGAACTGGAATGAGAAAGGGAACTGGAAAAGAAAATGGAAAGAAAGAGGGAAATGTAGGGAAAATAAAGAATGTGCTCGAACGGGCCCTACCCCGCGCTGCCTACGTACCTCATCGGGAAAATGAGGATCAGAGTCGACGTAGTTTGCCTAACTAAGGCGGGAACTGTTTGTCTGTGTTTTTTATGCGCTGTAACTACTTATGTCCATGCTCAGGTGTTGCAGGCTCGCCTTGTACGAGTGCGTTTATTGTCTTGCAAATGAGACAAGTTATCGCAAGTTCGTGTTAAGAGTGAGAGATATGAGAAAAGAATTCCCGAAGGAAAAGACGATTCTTCTTTGTTGTTTTTATCTTTTAGAGAAATGTTTTCTGTTTATTGTTTGTGAACCTTCTCATACTAAGACTTATTCATCGTGGTAGATGACTTACACCTTGCCCCGAGACAGGACGTTCATAAGTAACACACGACAAAGTCTCATGTCGTACGAGAACATTCAACCTTTATTAGGTGTTTTATTGTTTTTCTTTATGAGATGAGAAAGAAGGACTCAAATTGCAAAAGGACAAAACTAGGGGGGCTAAGACATAACCCTAAATTGTTTATTCCATGGAGGTCCTAATGGTTAGTGCGGATTTCTAATCCTAATGAAAAGGAAAAGAGAAACAAAGGGAAAATAGAATACAACATACTTCCTAGCGAAGTTAAGTTGATTCCAACAAGGGGATTAGCATGAAGTTGTGAAGCTATGCACAAAAGCTAAATCAAACACACCTTGAAAGCATAAAAAGGTAAAAGAGATTAAGGTTTAAGGACTTACCTCCACCTTCCTACAAAACAAAGGTTAGCATGGTAAAACATGAATAAGAAATGTGGAAAACAATTACCAAACAATTCTGAAGGGATCTAGGACTAAACTAGACTCAATCCTAAGTTTATAGGGTCTAAAAGAAATGCAATGCAAAAATTCAGCAGCCTATTATAGCTTCTAAATGCACAAACAGCAATGAAATGCAATGCACAATGCACACGGCTTTTTACAGCTCACAATCAGCATGCAAAACAGGTGTAAAGAGTGTTAAAATGCAACAATCAACATACATTTTACAGCTACTGTATAAAAAAACAGTTATGAAATGCAAAAGGCAGATTTGATTATTTTCATTTTTAATGCACAAAACCAATGGTAAAATGCACAATTAACGTGTAACATGATTAAATGGAATCAACATACATGATTAAATGAGCATGATTATGAATGATGAGTGTTTATGGAATAATGCACCACATGATCAATATGCAACAAGTATGCATTTTCAATTATGGCACATAAACATAAAGATGTATATTATGATCATGCATTAACATAGAACAACAAAAATGACATGTAACTAGATGCAAAAATTCTAATTGGATTAATATGCAAGTGTGATCAAACATACAAACAAAATGCAAGAACATGTACATTTATGATTATGTATTTTCAAGAATGCAACACAATATGCAATGCAATTATGGATATGCTACCAAAATGCGTATGGATCATACAAGTGATGGAAAAACATAATGAGGCATTCATTTACATGCTAAATGATGCATTGGATCATGGCAACAAAATGTACAAAGCACTTAATGCATTATGAACAAATAAACGCAAAAAGTAACGGAAACATGTCGAAACAACTCGAAACGAGGAATGAGATACCAAAAGTGGTCTTAAAAATTCCCTAAAATCATGATCTATCACTACATGAAGGATCAAGACATAATGCAATGCAAACACACAATGAAATAAAGACATTTTGAAATTTTTCAACAACGTTAACCGGTTAACGCTATAGGTTAACCGGTTAACGCCCTACAATTTTCAATTTCTGGGCATTTTTCAACGTGTTAACCGGTTAACCAAATGCGTTAACCGGTTAACACTGAACAGAATGGTGAAAAAAGTTGAGAAATAAGCACTTATGGTCCTGAACTCACTTCTAATAACACCTAACACATACATGAACATGTTAACACGAATTTTCTACTTTTAGGAGGTATTCTAACACGTATTAGGACCTAGATTAAGCTACAAATCTAGCTTCTAACAATCGAAATGCATAAATTGCAATCAAAACGTAATTTAACGGTAAAATGCACACACAATCAATGAACATGCGAAGAATGCCGTTACAGCGAGATGAAGAGAATAAGTTAAATGCGAAGCGGTTTTGGATCACCAACCTACGAAGAAGAGGATTGCTTCGGTGAGAGTTGCGATGTAGATCGAAGTGCAAACGAAGAAGAAAACCGAAGATCCTCGAATGCAAAATAGATGCGATTCGACCTTGAAGCTTCTTGATTAATCACTTCCAATGCTCAAAATCACTCCAAAAACAAAATTGCTTCTTTAATTAAGCTCCACAATTGATGATTGATGAAGGTTTAGCTTCAAGTTCTTCAAATTCCAATGAAGAATTTGAAGAACTTCTATGAAGAAGCTCTTGGTGAAAGGTGAAAAAGTGGGAGAATTGAGAGAGAAATGAGAGATTGAAGATGAAAATGGTGAAAATGAGGTTCCAACCCCTTGCTTTGGAATGATTAGGGCTTATATAGTGTGTAGGTTTGGAGTTAGGTTAGGTTTGGAGCTTGCTTGGGAATTAGGCTAGGTTTAGAGCTAGGGTAGGAGTTAGTTAGGGTTAGTGGGAGTTCTAGAATATTTCTTGGAATATTCCTTGGAATATGCTAGAAGAGTCTAGAAGATGGTAGAATTTCTAAGGTGAAGTGGAGTGAATGAAGGAGTGTGAAACAAATTGGAAAGGAATGAAGAAAAAATGGAGGGGAGTGAAGAACCAACCAATTTTCAAACTTTTTGCCCATTTTTCACACCCATTAACCAATTAACCAAATGCGTTAACCGGTTAACGGTAGAAAAATTTATTTTCTCCTTTTCTTTGGTGGTTTAACATAGAATTGCCTTGGATTATTTTTTGTGATATTTTTTATTCTCTTGAGCTCCAAATATTGGCAAGCCTTGCCCAATCACATGCCTCATGCACATGCAAATGATCATGATTTATTATTATTATTTGAATGCAATGCGATGCTCGGGCGATCATGCACAAATGACGAAGCATAAACCACTTGAGGTTGGCAATAAAGAAGAGGGCAAATTTTAGGGTATTACAACTGCCCCTTTTCAATCAACTGTAGACCTGAATGGATGATAACAATGGCTTTCAGACCTTCAAGGCATGGAGTGATTGAATACCCGAATAAACCTGAAAATTTGGACTCTGTGGGAAATGGGAAGTAAAGGGGAAATTCCATTCGTGGATGACAAAACGCACCATGAGTGGGTTAAAAAAGAAACCATCATGGCTTGGATGACAACTCAAAGACATGAAACTGAACGTGGCAGCTTCAACAAGTATTTATCCCATGTGGGAGATAAGATCTGAAAACCGATTATCATGGCATGGATGATAACTTAAACCAACGAGACCGAACGTGGAGGAATCGACAAGAATTTATCCCACGTGGGAGATAAAGACCTGAAAAGAAACTGTCATAATGTGGATGATAACTCAAGAAAATGAGACCGATCGTGGCGGAATCGACAAGACATTATCCCGCGTGGGAGATAAAGACCTGAAAAGAGACTATCATAATGTGGATGATAATTCAAACAAACGAGACCGTTTGTGGCAGAATCAACAAGAATTTATCCCACGTGGGAGATAAAGACCTGAAAAGAGACTATCATAATGTGGATGATAACTCAAACAAACGAGACCGATTGTGGCGGAATCGACAAGAATTTATCCCGCGTGGGAGATAAAGACCTAAAAAGAGACTATCATAATGTGGATGATAACTCAGCTGAGGATAATAAGCATGGACATGTAGAAACAATAGTGAGAAAGAATGAACGTGGCACTCTCTGCGGGGATATTTCAATCTGATTGAAGAAAAGATGTTTCGGGCTTTTGTGCGAGGTACCCAAAAATGGTTTACGCTCCGTATGCATATGTTTGAATTTTTCCATGGCGTAATGCTCCATAATGATGGACATGCTACGCACTTTGAGGATGCAAATGTAATGATGATTACTAAATGCAACTGCAAAGGGATCTCTTGATGAGGAGACAACAAGTGTCCTCAACGACTTCATTGGGGAAGAACCAATTTCTGCATTGATTATGGTGAATCCCTGTGAGGAAGATAAACTCTGTGGGGAATAAGCAACTCCTCAGGGAGATAGTGTTAATGATCCACCGGCTTTGAACTGCCGCCATTGCCAAAAATAAATTGGACTTTGAGATTGGAGAGCCAAGACACTGTTGAGGATGAACTTGATTTGGAAGGTATGTTACCCGCTGAACTCCGCTGGGGAAATGATATCTCAGCTAGGGAGAAGGACGTGTTAGTACTCTGCTGAGGAAAAGACCTGTGGAGGCATAAAACCTTAGGTGTGATATATTCTTCTTGGGGAAGAGATCTGTTGGGGATCCCTTAAATACACCTCCTCTGCTCGGGGAAGAGATGCCAATGAGGGTTGGACATTATTCGACGAACCTGCTAGAAAAAAGGTAGCCATTGCTAGGTAGAGAAGAGAATTCGAGCTCTTCTATATCCTACCTCTGTTGGGGAATGATGAATTCTCTCGTGCTGCTGGAGATAAGAAGACTCTGATGGGGAATATTCCTTTGTTAAAGGAGGGCTCTCTGCTTGGGTAGAATGCTTGCCATTTTCCAATTCTGACTCTATTGGGATTATGGAGAACAAAGCCTCACGCTAGGGATGAGAAGTTATGATATTCTCCTGTTCGAGAAGTACTCTTCCTCTGGCTGCTCTGTTGGAGAAAACTTTTCGTTTCCAATCCTGCTAGGGAGGAGAAGACTCATCTGAGGATATTTCCTTCTGGAAATAAGAGTTTGATCACCTCTTGCTGGGAATGAGAGGTAGAACGTGTCTCATGCTGGAGATAAGAAGTGGAAGGTGTCTTCCACTGGAGGTGAGAGATAATGATATCCTTATGCTTAAGAGATATCATTCTCTTTGTGGTTTCTTTGCTAGAGAGGCGATAATCTGACGAGACTCACCAAGGAGTCATGCTTCAGAATCTAATGAGGAAAAGCTTCTCGAAGCTCTGTGTTAGCGATGGCTTTGTTGGCAACATCTGTACCTGCATGTTAATGAACACAACTGATAGTACCTGCGAAATAAAGAGTTAGTTTGGCCTTCATGCCCCAGGTTTATGGTATAAATCACCATCTTAGTCACTCAACACATCAGATACGTGTCAAATGTTTATGCTCTCCTGCACGAGTTATAAGTCACTCATGCAATCAAAAGCAATATTTTATCATAATTTGTTAGATGTTTTTGTAATCAATCAATGGTATATGAAAATTAAAAACTTGTGGAAACAAATTTGACTGAAATTACGCTTTTATTGATTGAAGAATGGCCATGAATTGGCATTACACTGGAAGCAATCCCTGGAAAGATGAAATTGCACAAAAGGGAATTAATTTATCCTAATGGCAATGTGAAAAATAAAGTCTCATCAAGCTCCGACCCGACTATGACTTGTATGTCCTCAAGACTCTCTGCTCGCTTCGCTTTGAAGGAGATGATTAAATTGATCTTCAACCCTCGGATAGCCTTTGATTTCAAATGACGTATCACAGATCTCGCAGATCGTAGTGGTTCATTTTAGTCCCTCTTTTGCATGGATCGCCCTTTCGGGTTTTTAATCCACCGGGATACCCTTTTTGCCTGAGTTGTCCAGTGTGGCTTTTCAACTCAGCGGGTGTACATATTTTCAGATATTTCCCTAACTTTTTCCCGAGCCTTTTATTCTATTTTTTGACTCGCCGGGATGCCCATTTTTGCCTGAACTTTCATTCTGTTTTTTGTCCACCGGGTCTTTTACACGAAGTATTTTCTCACTACGTCTGCGTTGATAGGGGATTGGAATTCTTCTCCATCCATAGTCGTTAGCATCAAGGCTCCGCCTGAGAAGACCTTTTTGACCACGAATGGACCTTCATAGTTGAGTGTCCATTTTCCCATGTGATCATTGTTAGGAGGAAGAATCCTTTTTAGCACCAGGTCACCTGGTATGTAGCGTTGAGGCTGCACTTTCTTGTCGGAAGCCTGTTTCATTCGTCGCTGATACAATTGTCCATGGCATACAGCTGCAAGGTGTTTCTCTTCAATGAGGCTCAGTTGGTTGTACCTGGCTTGGAGCCACTCAGCTTCGTCAAGCTTGACGTCCATCATAATTCTCATCAAGGGGATCTCGACCTCGACCAGTAGGACTTCCTCCATAATGTATACAAGTAAGAATGGGATTGCCCCGGCTGAAGTGCGCACGGACGTCTGGTACCCATACAGTGAAAACGGTAGCATCTCATGCCAATCTTTGTATGTCACAACCATCTTCTGAACTATCTTCTTGATGTTCTTGTTGGTTTCCTCGATGGCGCGATTCATCTTCGGGCGATACGGCGAAGAGTTGTGATGCTCAATGTCGAAGTTCCGTTTGTAGAGCATATCATCTTAATTTAAGAAGAACCCGCCTGTCAACCTCCTGAGGGTCTTCTTATCTTTGCTTGATGCCCCTTCCGGGTATACCTGAGACTTCAAGAATTGCTTGATATCATGATACCATGGTTTTCTATCCTCAACACCGTCAACTGCAAAGACATATGTTGGCCTTTCGAGACGAGAGACATCAATTTGAGGCACATAGTTCTCCTGATGAACCTTGATCATGGAAGATAAGGTTGCCAGAGCATAAACAAATTGATTCTCATCTCGAGTTATATAGTGCAACTTGACCTTTGTGAAAAAGTTAGCAACCTCCTGGTATAGTCCCTGTAAGGAGTCAAATGATGTTGATGAACCAACCATTTTCCGTTAACTTGGTTTATGACCAAAGCAAAATAGCCGAAGATCTCGAGGTTCTTAATTCTCAAGTTGATTTCTTCTTAGATCCCCATTATACAAGCTTCGTACTTAGCTTCATTGTTAGTGCATTTGAATGTCATCCGGGAAGTGAAGGGCATGTGGATCCCTTCCGGAGAGATAATAACGACACCAACTTCGCTACCATTCATGTTCACGGCTCCGTCAAACATCAGACTCCATTTGGATTCAGGGTCTAGCCCCTCCTCCGGGAGTGGTTCTTCACAGTCTTTCGACTTGAGGAACATGATGTCCTCATCCGAAAACTAGAACGTCATGGGCTGGTAATCATTAATTGGCTGATGGGCCAGATGATCCGATAATACACTTCCTTTGATTTCTTTTTGTGAAATGTATTGGATATCATATTCCGTCAGAATCCTTTGCCACCGAGCTACTCTTCCGGTTAGAGCTTGCTTTTCGAAGATGTACTTTACAGGGTCCATCTTTGAAATCAGTAGGGTGTGTAAGTCAGCATGTACTATCTTAGTCGGTGAGCAGCCCATGCCAAAGCGTAGCAAGTTTTCTCGAGTAGTGAGTAACGGTTCTCACAGTCGGTAAACCTTTTGCTAAGGTAATAGATTGCATGGTCTTTTTGACCAGACTCATCTTGCTGACCCATCACATAATCCATTGATCCATCGAGAATAGTGAGGTACATGATTAGAGGTCTCCCTAGCACCAGAGGCATGAGAATTGGAGGCTCTTGTAAGTACTCCTTGATTCTATCGAAGGCTTGTTGGCAATTGTCATCCCATTCAACAGCCTGATTCTTCCTCAGAAGCTTGAAAATAGGTTCGCACGTGGCTGTTAGGTGAGAGATGAACCTTGAAATGTAGTTCAACCTCCCTAAGAAACCGCATACCTCTTTCTCGGATTTCGGCTCATGCATCTCCTGAATTGCCTTTACTTTTGTAGGGTCAACCTCGATTCCCTTTTCACTGACGATAAAGCCCATCAGCTTTCCGGAATACACCCCGAACGTGCATTTGTTCGGATTCAACCTCAGTCTAAATTTCCGAAGCCTGTCAAAACACTTGGCTAAGTTGACTAGATGTTCTTCTTCTGTTAGTGACTTCGCAATCATGTCATCGACATAGACCTCAATCTCGTAATGAATCATGTCATGGAATAGAGTCACCATTGCACGTTGGTATGTAGCTCCAATATTTTTCAAACCAAACGACATCACTTTGTAACAGAAGGTGCCCCATGGGGTAATAAATGTAGTCTTCTCCATGTCCTCTAGCGACATTTTGATTTGATTGTAGCCCGAGAAGCCATCCATGAAGGAAAACACAGAAAATTGGGTCCTGTTGTCAACTAGCACATCGATGTGTGGCAACAGGTAGTCATCTTTAGGGCTTTCCCGATTCAAGTCCTAATAGTCCATGCACATTATGACTTTACCATCATTCTTGGGGACTGGCACAATATCCGCAACCCATGGAGGATAGCTTGTCACATCCAAGAATCCAACATCAAATTGCTTTTGAACCTCTTCTTTATTTTGATGGCCATGTCAGGGCGTGTTCGTCTCAACTTTTGCTTGACCAGCGGGAAGTCTTCTCTGAGAGGCAGCTTGTGCACTACAATGTTGGTATCCAACCTTGGCATGTCCTGGTAGGACCAGACAAAGACGTCGACGTACTCTCGAAGCATGGATATCAAGCGGCTCTTGACAGTTTATTCCAATGCGGCCCCGATCTTAACCTCTTTTCTGTCTTCCTCTATACCCAAGTTTACCACCTCAACGGCTTCCTTGTGTGGCTGAATCATCTTTTCCTCTTGCTTGAGCAATCTGGCTAGCTCTTCGGCCAGTTCACAATCTTCCTCACCTTCCTCGTCGGCTAGGTAAATCAGATTGTCGAAGTCATACTGAGCCATAGCAAGGTCATTACTGATGAGACCCGATGAGGAGCATCTGCATGAATGTTGATTCATGCTAGATTTTAGAAATGGTGGGAGACATGAAAACATTCTCGTTTGTTTTATTTTTTTGAAAACAAAAAATGAAAATGAAAGACAGGGAACAACATGATTGAATGAACAAACATCCACTTTATTGATGATCATGATATTTCAATATGAACAATGAGCCTTTACAATGAGCTGCTATGCCTCGGGCAAGGCATAGAGCTTGAATACAGGAGAATAGAAACATAAAACCATTATTCTTCAGGCTGAGTGACAGAGATGGGTGCTTCGGCCGACTAGTTGTTGAGATGTGCCCCCATAACACAAGGCTTTATCCATTTCTCCAATTCACAATCATTATCGATTGTTTCTTCCTGTGTGGCACAGACGTTGTTGGGATCAAACCATCCCGCGCAGTTGAAGGTAATTGGGCCTTTCCAACCTCTAGCACTTTTCCCTGGCATTGACTGACCAGGCTGGTAGCCAACTCCGAACATATCCTTTTTCTCCGGGACCTCGATCATCTCGCCCCAGCCTTCCTTTACACCTGATTCTACCACCTCTAGGGCTTGTTTATATGCGGCTATGGAAACCCCTCTCTTTGGGTCTTCTGATACAGCAGCTGATGATGATGCACTTGGAGATTTGATGGGCTCAAAGGCTTGGCAGGGAGTCTCGGCGATTTCTCCATCCATCTACACGTATTTGAACGAGGCTAGGTGGCTGATGATGATGTCTTCTTCTCCGCATATTGTCACAATCTTCCCTTCCCAGACAAATTTGAGCTTTTGATGGAGGGTAGAAGATACTGCCCCTGCTGCGTGTATCCACGGCCACCCCAACAAGCAGCTATAGGCCGGCTAGATATCCATCACATAAAAAGTAGCGTTGAAGACTTGTGGTCCCTCCTTTATTGGTAGTTCTACCTCTTCGAACACTGACCTCCTCAAGCCATCGAATGCTCGGACGACCAAATCACTTCGCCTAAGCATAACTCTATCATAATCTAGCTTCATGAGGGCTTTCTTGAGAAGTATATTCAACGACGACCTTGTGTCTACCAGCATATGAGAAAGCACAACCCCCTTGCATTCCATGGAAATGTGCAAGGCACGGTTGTGAATGCGTCCCTCAGATGTAAGGTCCATATCCGTGAATCCCAAGTCATGGCTAGAATTTACACTTGACACCACTATCTCCAGCTGGTTTACGGATATATCTTGAGGCACATATGTGTTGTTCAGAATCTCCAATAGGGCTTTCCTATGTGAATCTAAACATATCAATAAGAATAAGATCGAGATCTTAGAGGGAGTCTGATGTAAGTGATCAACAATCTTGTAATCACTTTTCTTGATAATTTTTAAGAATTCCACCGCATCCTTATCAAAAGTGATGTCAGGATCCGTCACAGGTGCAGATGTGTCATTGATCATGGGTTGCTTGCCCCTGGATTTAGCTTGAGCCTCAACATTGTCCTTTGGTGGCAACACATTACTTCTCAGTATCTCAGGAGCGAACAGTCTTCCATTTCTAGTGAATCCTCCGACCCCAACATTCTCAACTTGGTGTGGAGATGAACTGGATGCAGCCAGATTTTGTTTCTGACCATTGTAATATACCTCTCTCCCATAGTTCCAAGGGATCTCTTTATCACTCTGGTACGGGATTGGTCCCGAAGTAGTAATGGTTATTGGAGCCACCCTTGTCGGTGCAGGAACTTGTGCCGGATTGTAGAAAATCATCACAGTTGATACCTCATCTTCTTTCACAATCTTATCAAACTGTATGCTTCCTTCGTCCATCATTTTCTGTATACCCGACCTCAATCGAGCATAACCATCAATGGAGTTAACACAGTCTGGGCAATTCTCTTCACAGCCTGGAAAGATGTTTTTCTTAGCCAAGCAAAGTTTTCAGGTCCCTGACATCAGATACCAGGTTCAACCCTTCACCGCTATCGACAGCCCCAATAGTCCTTCCATGATCAGGTATGGGATTTTGTATCACATTCGGAGTTGGAGCGAAGTTGATCTCCTTAGAATTTATCAGATCTTGAACAACATGCTTTAGAGCATGGAAGTTCTTGGTGCTATGACCAGGAGCCCCAGAGTGGAACTCACAACGGGCATTAACATCGTAACCTATTGGGAGTTGACCCAACTTAGGAGGCTGCATGGTTCTCAACTGGACCATCTGGAGTTAAATGAGATTTTGTAGTAGGTGGGAGTACGACATTGGAGGCGCCTCAAAATGCCTATCCTTTGTTCTAGGAGGATAGTAAGGACGGGGAGCCCGCTGCTGTTGATAACCTTGTTGGCGCTGTTGTTGCGGTTGTTGAACCTGTTGCTAGTTAGCAGGAGCAGAAATGGTGACAGAAGTTGCATAAGCGTTTCGATTTCCCCTCTTCTTCTAATCATATCTAGCTCCAACTTCTCCTTTCATTCTCTTCACGAAAGGCTTCTTAACCCCGGAGGTTGACGCCCCACTGCCCTGAATCTTGCCTTGTTTCATCCAACTTTCTATTTTTTCGCCCTTCAGAATGATATCAGAAAATCCACTAGAGGAACAGCCAGGAAATCTCTCCATGAAGTGCCCCGGGAGGGTATCCATGAAGAGACCGACCATCTCCCTTTCCAGCAAGGGTGGTTGGACTCTAGCAGCAACCTCGCGCCATCTCTGTGTGTAGTCTTTGAAACTCTCTGAATTCTTCAGGGACAGGCTTTGAAGCGGAGTTCGGTTGGGAGCCATGTCGATGTTATACTGGTACTGCTTGAGAAAGGCTTACCCAAGCTCCTTCCAGTTGTGGAAAAAATTCTTCTCCAGCTTCATATACAACTCCAATGAGCCCCCAGATAGGATGTCTTGGAAGTAATACATCCAAAGCTTCTCGTCTTAGGTATGGGCAACAATTTTGCGATAAAAGGCCTACAAGTGAGTCTTGGGGCAGGAGTTTCCGTTATACTTGTCGAAATTTGGTGGTCGGAACTTCGGAGGGATAACCACCCCTGAAACCAAGCCCATATCGGAGACATCGATACCAAGAGTATCTTTGCATTCCAGAGTTTGCACCTTCTCCATTGGCATTTGGAAATCTTGATTGTTGGCTCCAGTACCAAATCACATATCTTTGTTGACTAGGGTGAATTGATCCTCCTGAAGGCCATGTACAAAGACGGGTGTCAGGCCAGCAGCCTCTAGAGTTGGTGGTCTATTTACCACTGGTGGGACAAGAGTGTCGTTGACTAGGTTGCCTTGGGCATCCAAAGTAACCACTGGTGGATCTATTTGCGGAGGGTTGAGCCTTTGCATAATAGCCCTCATCTCTTGCTGCCCCAGGGCTATACCCTGCATCATCGTCATGAATTCCCCCATTCAGGTGTGAAGCTCGTTCAGTTCTGTCTGCACTATATCTATGAAATTCCTCTGATTTCGATGGGTAGCATACCGGTGTGGCGGTATATCGTGCCTAAGAAAACGAGTCTTGGTGGCTCTCGCAATCCTTCCTAAAAGTGCACATAAGTTAAGAACCCTGGAAAACCTGCAAAAGAAAAAATGCAAATGATATGAATGCATGCAATGTTGTGTTCATTTTCATTCTCATGGTTTTTTACATTCCCGTTCCGGTATTTGAGAGTTCAAATAGCTCTTTCAGATTTAGGGAAGAAAACCATACATTATGCTCAGATAAGATGACATCATGGAGAATTAGTGCTTATTACCCCGTGTCAGTGCAAGAGATAACAACCAGAGATTCAAACCAAATCACACATATCATAAACTAGAATTTGAATAACAAGAATCCCCGAAGGGTGCCAATTCATACATCAAAGAGTAGCAAAGCAAAGTAAAGAGGAATACCATAACATACTCGTGGGTAATCCAGATACAAGAGTATAAGGCTAAACCCTAGGAAGCTCCATGACTTGCAACCTCCAGCTAAGGCGTTTGACGACTTGGAACAGTTGGGCAATGTCCGGATGCTTCGGCTCCTGGATGAGCTTCTGGATGAGAATGTCCCTTAGGTCAAAGGAAGTGTGCAGCTCATTGATCTATTGTGGGATTACCTCATCCTTTTCTTTGCTAGGACTCAGCTCAGTCTTGACCTTCTTGATATCAACCCGAAGCTTCAGCTCTTCTAACTCCTTATGGACGTTAGCCATCTTCTGAAGGTGGTCTCTTCGTTGCTGGTGGGCTTTCTGGAGCAACTCTCCTTGCTCAGCCACAAAATCTTGAAGGCCTTTGATCTTGAGCTTGTACTCGACCTCTACCTCTCTTTGTTTTCTCAGATGGTCTTCCCACTTCTCTTGCCAAAGGGTCACAACTTAGTTAGCTTCATCCAGGGCTTTCTTACCCTTTTGGCGCTGACTTGCCCTATGAATCTCAGTCTAACCATCTCTTCAGCTTGATGAGCTCTATCTTCTAGCTTCTGGTTCTGAATCTTCAACTTCTGACAAGAATTATTAGCCTTTTGGCTTTCTGCTCTAAGTCGTTTGACCAAAGCTTCTAACTTCTGGTAATCCTCTAGTGATACGGTAGCAGGAAGTGGAGTTGGCGCAGAGAAGGGGATTAGAGATACCTGGGGCCTTTTCCCTTATCTAGGCCTCGAACTCGGGAAAGATCTGGTTGTTACTCCTACCCAAGCATGTTATTCCTTTCCTTTTGATCAGCTTCCAAGAGCCCACGGCTTTCTTAACCAACAGGAGATTATCCTTTGCCGATAAATAGAAAGCCTGGTACAACTCTGACTCATCGAGGACCTCTTTGAGAGCATACCACAACTTCCTTCTTAAACGAATGGGGTTGTAGTTAATATCCCCTGATACTCCTAAAAAGGCACACTGAGATAGTTTTCGCAGCTAGCAATGAAGCTCTTCCCTTTCAGTCTCAAAGTAAACCATCTGATATCTATGGAAGACAGCATACTCAGTTTCCGAGCCCAAACAGTATTAGGATCAGAGAAGATCTCAGTGGTAGGGAGGTGCCTCATAAACCACCTGTACAAGAGAGGGGAACAACACTTGACCAAGCCACCCCGTATTTTCTCGTTCTTGTAATACACCGAATAATATAGGTCACCTAAGAGAGTGGGTACCAGATTCTTTAGCATGAACAGATGAATGGCGTTCATGTCTACGAACTTATCCATATCAGCAAACAGGATGATCCCGTATATGGATAATGCTAGGATGGCGCAAACTGAATCCCACTGATTTGTTGCAACAAGCTCTCTAGCTCTTCTAACCAAAAACTCTAGAGAGAAACCAAGTACTCCAGATTTAGTAGAAATCAGATTGTCAGGCACTTCAGATGAGCTCAAATAAAGAGCTTTGGCAATGTCAGAATGGGTTGGTCTGGTCATTTCTGAGTTGAAAGGAATCTGATCTTGGATTGGCACCCCTAGAATCTCAGTATACTCTTCAAGTAGAGGGCCCAACTGAAAGTCATGAAAGGTGAAACACCTGAGTTGCGGGTCATAGTACTGCAGTAAAGTATGAATGACTCTCCTTTGAGAATTGTTCAGATTGAACACCAAATCCAGAATATCACCATATCTCTCCTTGAAGTATCCCAGATGACCCGGGGTAGTAAGAGAAACCATCTGGTTGATCGGATCTACTTTGGTGTCGAAGAATTTGTAGTTCACATTCCTTTTTCTGACGTCATCCATTCTGCAATAGTAATGACCGGGAATCAGGAGTAGTATGAACCTTGAGAATAAGAAGAACACAATGATTAATGATGTCATGATGCTTATGCAATTCAAGGCATGTGATCAGTGACGTGTCTGTGATGTGTCAAGCATATATTCATGTGTATGTGCAAGGTCACAATGTCACAATAATAGTTCCTCTGAACAGGGACCCCGAATCTCAGAATCACGGAACCAAAGAACCATATCACAATACTGAACAATACTGACAAAGTGGGTATGTTGGAAGTTTCAGGGTTCCTACAAACCTGTAAACCCCTCTTATCTCATGGGTGTGCTACTCGGGTCAAAATCATAGACTCTCAAAGTCGAGCAACAATAATACGTTCACCATCTCCGAGAAATGGCTCATGACCAAATCAGGGAATCGATTTGGCATTATGTACTACTTAAGGAGGTCTCAGCTGAGTCCAAGGAAACAATCATCCCTCATAAGTCCCCATCTTCAAGCACTGAATCAAGAAACAATAGTACATTTAGCCCTTGGGATACATTATTATCGTCATACGAACATTTTTGCTTTAACTAGATTCCTATGAGAGAACCAGGCCATCCTATGCGAGTTCCCAGTGGGCCCTCGGATGCGAGTGGGTTTGCCAACAAATGTGGTCTACCACTATCATCACTGGAGAGGGGTGTTTCCACTAAGGTCCTCAATGATCGGTCCCCAGATGCACATAATTATTGAGGACGTACCCTGAAGTGAGGCAAAACCCCCACACAGAATAGTTCCAAGACGGTCGCAATTTGGGTGTGGAACACATCACCACTAATCATGTAACCATGTGAGTACAACGTGTCCATCCTAATCCTATGGTGCACTCAAGCTGGGTGTTTGGCTTATCTCAAAGTAACTCCCATCCCACATAAATAATGGAAACCAGTACAGTCCAGACAGTCCAGTATATATGATGCATGAAAAATAATTACTGAAAGCTGTAAATAAATGTTGTAAAGTTGTAAAGTAAAATTGTAAATGAAAATAGTAAATAAGCACACAGCAACATACATATAAACACCCAATGAAACAAAAACAAATAGGCTCTAAGATTGACTCTCAAGGGAAACTAGAGATTCTGGGTTCGATCCCTGGCAGAGTCGCCAACTATCGCTCCCGGGATTTTCATCCTGGTATAAACGCGAAAGTGGCGCAGAAAAGGTAGAGTCGCCGGCCAGGCATTTTTATCTCGAACGAATGGGAAAGGTAATGCTTCACAAACCTAAGAAAGAATGAAAGGACAAGGTCTTGCGAACTAGAGATTCTGGGATCGATCCCCAGCAGAGTCGCCAGCAGTCGCTCCCGGGATTTTCATCCTGGTACAAACGTGAAAGTGGCGCGAAAAAGGTAGAATCGCCAGCCAGACATTTTTATCCCGAATGAATGGGAAAGATAATGTTGCACAAACCTAAGAGAGAAGGAAAGGACAAGGTCCTATGAACCAAAGATCTGGGTTCAGGAGTCGGTTACGATTTGGGAAGGTATTAGCACCCTAGATCATCAGCCGTACCCGACGAGATCCATGCTTTTTAGTCTGTTTCAAAGGGTGAGAAATAAGATGTTGATGAACAAAAGAACTACTATCTGGAACTGGAATGAGAAAGGGAACTGGAAAAGAAAATGGAAAGAAAGAGGGAAATGTGGGGAAAATAAAGAATGTGCTCGAACGGGCCCTACCCCGCTGCCTACGTACCTCATCGGGAAAATGAGGATCAGAGTCGACGTAGTTCGCCTAACTAAGGGGGGAACTATTTGTCTGTGTTTTTTATGTGCCGGAACTACTTATGTTCATGCTCAGGTGTTGCAGACTCACCTTGTACGAGTGTGTTTACCGTCTTGCAAATGAGACAAGTTGTCGCAAGTTCGCGTTAAGAGTGAAAGAGAAGAGAAAAGAATTCCCGAAGGAAAATACGATTCTTCTTTGTTGTTTTTGTCTTTTAGAGAAGTGTTTTCTGTTTGTTGTTTGTGAACCTTCTCATACTAAGACTTGTTCATCGTGGTAGATGACTTACACCTCGCCCCGAGACAGGACGTGCATAAGTAACCCACGACAAAGTCTCGTGTCGTACGAGAACATTCAACCTTTAGTAGGTGTTTTATTGTTTTTCTTTATTAGATGAGAAAGAAGTACTCAAATTGCAAAAAGACAAAACTAGGGGGACTAAGACACAACCCTAAATTGTTTATTCCATGGAGGTCCTAATGGTTAGTGTGGCTTTATAATCCTAATGAAAAGGAAAAGAGAAACAAAGGGCAAATAGAATACAACTTACTTCCTAGCGAAGTTAAGTTGATTCCAACAAGGGGATTAGCGTGAAGTTGTGAAGCTATGCACAAAAGCTAAATCAAACATACCTTGAAAGCATAAAAAGGTAAAAAAAAGATTAAGGTTTAAGGACTTACGTCCACCTCCCTATAAAACAAAGGTTAGCATGGTAAAACATGAATAAGAAATGTGGTAAGCAATTACCAAACAATTCCTAAGGGATCTAGGACCTAAACTAGACTCAATCCTAAGTTTAGAGGACCTAAAAGAAATGTAATGCAAAAATTCAGCAGCCTATTAGAGCTTCTAAATGCACAAACAACAACGAAATGCAATGCACAATGCACACAGCTTTTTACAGCTCACAATCAACATGCAAAACAGGTGTAAAAAATGTGAAAATGCAACAATCATCATACATTTTACAGCTACTGTATGAAAAAACAGCTATAAAATGTAAAAGGCGGATTTGATTATTTTCATTTTTAATGCACAAAACCGATGGTAAAATGCACAATTAACATGCAAAATGATTAAATGGAATCAACATACATGATTAAATAAGCATGATTATGAATGATGAGTGTTTATGGAAGAATGCACCACATGATCAATATGCAACAAGTATACATTTTCAATTATGGTACATAAACATAAAGATGTATATTATGATCATGCATTAATATAGAACAACAAAAATGACATGTAACTAGATGCAAAAATCATAATTGGATTAATATGAAAGTGTGATCAAACATGCAAACAAAATGCAAGAACATGTACATTTATGATTATGTATTTTCAAGAATGTAACACAATATGCAATGCAATTATGAATATGCTACAAAAATGTGTATGGATCATACAAGTGATGCAAAAAGAGAATGATCCATTCATTTACATGCTAAATGATGCATTAGATCATGCTAATAAAATGTACAAAACACTTAATGAGGGAATGAGATACCAAAAGTGGTCTTAAAAATTCCCTAAAATTATGATCTATCACTACATGAAGGATCAAGACATAATGCAATTCAAACACACAATGAAACAAGGCATTTTTCAAGTTTTCAATAGTGTTAACCGGTTAACGCTATAGGTTAACCGGTTAACACCCTAAAATTTTCAATTTCTAGGCATTTTTCAACGTGTTAACCGGTTAACCAAATGCGTTAACCGGTTAACAATGAACAGAATGGTGAAAAAAGTTGAGAAATAAGCACTTATGGTCATGAACTCACTTCTAATAACACCTAACACATACATGAACATGTTAACACGACTTTTCTACTTAGAGGAGGTATTCTAACACCTATTAGGACCTAGATTAAGCTACAAATCTAGCTTCTAACAATCGAAATGCATAAATCGCTATCAAAACATAATTGAATGGTAAAACACACACACAATCAATGAACATGCAACGAATGTCGTTACAGCGAGATGAAGAGAATAAGTTAAACGCAAAGCGGTTTTAGATCACCAACCTACGAAGCGGACGATTGCTTAATTGAGTGTTGCAATGTAGATCGAAGTGCAAACAAAGAAGAAAACCGAAGATCCGCGAATACAAAATAAATATGATTCGACCTTGACGCTTCTTAATTAATCACTTCCAATGCTCAAAATCACTCTAAAAACAGAATTGCTTCTTCAAGTAAGCTCCACAATGGATGATTGATGAAGGTTTAGCTTCAAGTTCTTCAAATTCCAATGAAGAATTTGAAGAACTTCTATGAAGAAGCTCTTGGTGAAAGGTGAAAAAGTGGGAGAATTGAGAGAGAAGTGAGAGATTGAAGATGAAAATGGTGAAAATGAGGTTCCAACCCCTTGCTTTGGAATGATTAGGGCTTATATAGTGTGTAGGTTTTGGAGTTAGGTTAGGTTTGAAGCTTGCTTGGGCATTAGGCTAGGTTTAGAGCTAGGGTAGGAGTTAGTTAGGGTTAGTTGGAGTTATAGAATATTCCTTGGAATATTCCTTGGAATATACAAGAAGAGTCTAGAAGATGGTAGAATTTCCAAGGTGAAGTGGAGTGAATGAAGGAGTGTGAAACAAAGTGGAAAAGAATGAAGAAAAAAATGGAGGGATGTGAAGAACCAACCAATTTTCAAACTTTTTGCCCATTTTTCGCGCTCGTTAACCGGTTAATCAAATGCGTTAACCGGTTAACGGTAGAAATTTTATTTTCTCCTTTTCTTTGGTGGGTTAACATGGAATTTCCTTGAATTATATTTTGTGATTTTTTTTCTTGAGCTCCACATATTGGCAAGCCTTTCCCAATCGCATGCCTCATGCACATGCAAATGATCATGATTTATTATTATTATTTGAATGCAATGCGATGCGATGCTCGGACGATCATGCAAAAATGACGAAGTATAAACCACTTGAAGTTGGCAATAAATAAGAGGGAAAATTTTAGGGTATTACAACACCACGAGGAAACCTAATGTTATCCTCGATCCAAGCCTCAAGGAACATCAGTCACAAACCAAAGTGTCACACTAACAGTGGCTACCATATCAATCGTAGTAGTACATGTTGTATAGTATCCTTGGTCTATTGCCACTTACCTAAGGACTAAATCCAAATGTAGGATCTTTTACCCAAATAAATTCCCAAAACAACCCTTGAAAATTAAATCAAATAAGTCAAAAAATACCAAAGTGATCTAACTCTAAGGTAACCTCTCTTTTATTTAATTCCCCAGCAGAGTTGTCAGTTCTGTAATCACAGTGGTTTTACAAACTGGACTTTCTACATTTTATTTTTATTTCGCAGAGCAAAATGTCGCGGTTAAGCATGATTTGCCACCATCTTTTATGTTATCCAACTTATTTGGAAAGGAAAAAAGTACATAAAAAGACCTTTAAAAGAGTTTTGGGTTCGGGGGGCAATTATACGAAGGGAAGATGTTAGCACCCTTCGTATCCATGGTTATCCATGGGCTCTTAACTTACTGGCTCACTTTTACTTTTGAAAATTGTGTGTGTGTGTGTGTGTGTGTGTGTGTGTGTGTGTGTGTGTATGTGTGTGTGTATGTAACACTTTGAAGAATATTTGAAAAGGTGCCTATTGTAAGGAAAACTTTGCATTCTCTCTTATTTCAGTCCTCAAGGGAGTTTGCAAAGTGTTTGAGAAATATACTTTTATGTGCCCATTGTAAGGCAAAAAGTGTTTGTTTTATTTTTGTTTTCAAAGTATAGTGATAAAAAGTTTTTAGGAGCAAGTAGACTATGAGTTAGTACCCTCCTAAATTTTGGTCTTTTTCTATTTATTTATTTTTATTTCGTTTTAAGAGAAAAAGACTATCCATACCATTAGTTGGTAAAAAAATCCTCTCATTGGATGTACGGGACATCGTAGGGTCAGCGCATGGTCATAGTAAACAACATGTAGGAATACCTTAGCGTTTCGAAGGGACTATCACCATTTTTTGAGGGACTAAATTATTTATCATAGGCAACCTTGAAGGGACATCGAGGGACTATGATCTTTTACCGAAGGGACTATGATGATTTTATTTGTAGGCGACGTGCTAAGGTATCCCTACGTTCGAGGGACATGACCATTATTCGAAAGACAACAAGAGAGATTACCCTAGAAGTGGAGTGTGCAAGTGTGTTCCATTCAGTTATTTTATCTTAGTTGTTAAGTTATTCTAGCGTCTATTTTTAAGTCTTGCCATACACGCCTAATTACTACACAATTGAATATATATATATATATATATATATATATATATATATATATATATATATATATATATATATATGTGTATATATATATATATATATATATATATATATATATATATATATATATATATGTATATATATATATATGTATATATATATATATATATATATGTATATATATATATATATGTATATATATATATATATATATATATATATATATATATATATATATATATATATATATATATATATATATATATATACACACACACACACACACATACATACAAGCATAAGAATATAAAGTGCGAGGAAAATAAGTCTACGCTATTACCGGACTTTGGGACAGTTACATTATTTAATCGTGCGAGAAACAAAAACGACACTATTACATTTAAAAGTGCAACCTATACATTTTCTCTACGAAATTTAAATAAATAAAAGATAAACAAAATTGATAGAAAATTAATTTAAAAACCTAAGAATTTCTAAGTTAATTATTTTGGTTTTTTTTATTTATTTAAAAAATTAATTAACTAACTTCTAAATTAATTTTAGTTAATAAAAAAACAAATGTCAAAGTTATTTAAAAAAGAAATTAAGTCTAATTAAATTAAGTTTATGTCCAAATACCTAAAACTAAATTTACTATATATTTTTTTAAATTGTGTTTAAAAAAGAAAATAATTAGCAAATTAAAAGGAAATCCAAATTTATCTTTTTATGATTTTTTTTAAATGAAAAGGAAAAAACCTAGCTATAATTTAATTACAAATTAGTTACTTAAGAAATCTAAGCCTAAATTAAATTACTTTGATTATTTTAGTATTATTATGTAAAAAAAACTTTTATGAAGTAGAAATCTAAAATATTAATTTGATAAAGAAAAATTAAATCCATTTTTTATTTTCTAAGGTTTTTTCAATTTTTATTTGGCTTTATGATTTTATTAGATTAAAACTAATTAAATAAGTTGATTAAAAACAAACAAATAAAGTAAAGATTGGTTAAAGTGGGAAAAAAATGAAAATGCAAAAGGTTGGGATCGAACCCGGGGTCTTTGGTTACATGCAATATGTTGAACTTGTTCTACTATATCTCAGGAAGACAATGGGATCATTAGTTTAAATCAAAACACAATAAAAAATAAAATACGAAATTCACGAACATGATGCAACCGGAGTTCAATGGTATGCATGTTTCAGGCATGGCTGATCATTGTTATTGATCTGAACTTACTCTTTGATATCTCAGGGATTGAATAGAAGAGTTTGTTGGCTTTGAATCCTCCTGGAAAATAAAACACAAATTCACGCTATTCTTTTGAAAATTTGAGATTTTTTTGTCTAGCTTTGGAGGCTACTCTCTGTCTTTGTGTGTTAGTGAGGAGTGGTATTTATAGGAGATGATGGATCATGGAAAGAAACAAAGAGTTATGGTGAGGAGTGATTGTGTTGAAAACATGTTTTCTAAGTTTCTTTAAATGAGAGATCTTTGTCACTATAGTCAATCTCTTCCCCACTTTTGATGATCTTGTCTTGAAGATGTTTTGGAAAGAAAATGAAGAAGTATGATTTATGTATCCTTTTTATGAAAATACATAAAATAAATTAAAAATAATTATTTAAAAAAATGCCTAAAATAAGAAAACAAAAATTAAAATTAAAATCATAAAAAATGTGAGTTTTGAAAATAGAAATAAAGTTAGTAACAAAAAAAATGTCACAAATATGTAAGATTCAAACCTGTGACCTTATATTTGCAAAGCTTACCTCCTTACCAATTGTGCCAATTCATCCATTCAAAATAAAAATGTACTTGAAAGCATATGAAGGTCAAGCAACTATTGGTTATTTAAAAATACAAATAGTTTAAAGTAAACTATTGTATATTTTTAAATAAGCAAAATTAACTACGGTTAAAATGTCAGTAACAATGAACCAAATTTTTTGTAAAGACCAAGTTTAAAATAATGTGACTGTTAGCAATAGGGTGGGCAAATTTGTGAAGTAAGACTTGAAATTTGACATGGAGATACTGTGAGACATATGAGACACCATGAAGTCCACTTGAGGCCTTAGAAGTTCAATTTCCTTTGAGAGAATTAAAACCCTAATTAGGAACTCATTGCTAGGAGGAGAGCTTGAATGTTCAATCCTTGAATAGTCTTTGAGCTTTTGAGACTCCTATGAGGATGAAGATACCTTTTGACACAAATTTTCTTGATGATGTGTGGGCAAATTTGAGGGTGCAACACTTGTTGTCTTATAATTCCGTCTTTATATTATTTATATTGAATGTGAATTTACTCACCTTGTCTATCTTTCGTGACGGTCTATTATGTCATCCTGTAGATATTCAAGAATAGCATGGTGCTTGGACGTAGCTTGGAGTATGTTTATTTTGTCGTTTATAGAGTCAGGTGGTGTCCTACTCTAGTGTGACATCGGGAACGCTTGGATGTTTTTGTTGTTTTTGTCTATATTAATACATTATAATGATGTTTTGGATTAATAATTGAATCCTTATATTATGTTATTAAGTTATTCAATGATGATCCGCTACATAGAAATGATGTTTTGTTTTTAATTATGATGTATGTTGCAACCCATGTTATGGGACAAGACATATAAATGAGTTTTATTGATGTTTTGTTGAAATGTGATGCCCTTTTATGTTGAAACTCTGATTTTTTTTTGAATAATTTAGTATAATTATGTTGTGGGGTAGAAAGGGTGTTACATTAGTGGTATCAGAGATAATTGTTTCAGGGAGAACGCAAATCAAAACGACACAGGGAGAGGGTACCGCATTTGGAAAAGCAAAGGAGCGAGTTTTGATTTTGGTTTTCAAGTTGTGGGGTAATTAATCACCTTTTTCCTTTTTTTTTATTTTTCTTATTCTTATTTTTTATTCATTTTACTTTATTTATTTCAAAATTGTTGACTATTTTATGTTAGGTTTCTTTTTAGGCTTTGTATGTTATTTTGTTTAATCTAAGCTCATTAATCCTTACTGTTACACACCCCTCATGTTTTATCCTCACCCTCAGGCCTATTTGTTTCATGTTAAGTTTTGTTTCTCTTAATTAACTGAAAAAACCTTAATTCTAATTTTATTTTTCTTAATTAACAGTGATTAATTTATGATATTTTTTTATTTTTTATTTTTTATTTTTCAGTAACAATGTAAATAATAATTTTAATTTAGAGATTTAGGGATTTAGTTTTAATATAAAAAAATATTTAAAAAAATAGTACTCTTAGTTCATTTTATCTTATTTTGTTTTCAAATTAACTTCCTTAATATTCTAAAAAACCCAAAAATATTCTTTCTTTTTTTAATTATTAAAATTGACTATTTATTTTAATTAGCTTGTTATTTAGTTTTTTAATTTATTTTTAGGATCTTTTTAATATTATATATAGTATAATTATAACATATTAAAAAACAAAAAACAAAAACATTTTAATTTGTTTATGTATCTTCATTTTAGTTTATTAGTTTTTTTTATAAATTATTTTAGTTGTTTTAAATATAAAAACCTCAAAAAAAGAATACAAGATAGATTTTAGTTTTCTTCTCAAATGTTTTTAACTCATGTTCGACTTTTGGAAGCATTTTCCTCGATCAATCCTTCTTTGACACTGTGATGCTTTGTTGTTTACTTGTTAACTTCTTTCTGATACTTTTGACCCAATCCAAGGGAAGTGGACGCTTTATTGACTTATTGTCATTTCGCTTACCACTTGTATGTTTCACTTTAGTTTTCTCACCTTTATAACTTTTTAACCCTTCATTCACATTGCTTCATAAGACATGGCAATTGTTCTCTTCACCTTACAGTCATTTTTTTTACAAGCTTTCTCATTTAGATGTCTTAGTTCTTTGACTCCCTTTCACCCGTAGTTTTCCGAACTACGACGCTCTGACTTTCCCATTGCATGAGGGAATACGTAGGCACGAGGTTTATCCTTGGCGAGCACAGTTTTCTTTTTTTACATGTTTATTTTTTCACATTTTTCATCTTTCTCATTTTTCACCTTTTCTCATCTTCTCATCTTTTAGTTTTAGTTTTCATTCAGTTAGCAGACAATTAAGCACAAACATAGATATTACAAGAGGTTTTCGTAGAGTACTACGAATACTTAGGATGCTAACACCTTCCCTAGGTATAACCAAGCCTCATACCTTCGATCTTTGACTGCTTAACTTTTAGCATCGTCTTTAGCTTAGCATATTTTTAGGGTTTCTCGATCTTTTCCCTTTCCCTTGGATAAATTAAAGTTAGGTGGTGAATTTTATGATTTGCGATACAAGTTAACTTAATAGCTTGATATATGATTCTCACTGTGACAGACTGATGTCGATAATGATGACGATGGATGACAATGGAGTTTCCTTTCCATCTTCGATTATTGTAGCCTCGTATTTGTACATAACGACTTTGTCTGATGCGTAGCACACTGAGCCTGGAAAATAGATAACTATAGGAGGTAACTGAGTTTTTCGACTGTCGAAAGGCCCTTTCAAGTGTCTTGGTTCGCAGAGTGGAGGGATCTTGGTGGAGACACATTTGTCAGTTCCATAGTTCACTGGTTCTTTTGGTGATTCCTGCACTATGTTGGTCAATTGAGAATACCCCATTTTAAGCATTTGGGTTTCTTCTAGGACCAATTGATTGTGAAGTGTTGCTCGCACGGAGTAACATCCTTGACCGTTCTTGGAACATATTTTGCATCTTTCATAGTCATGAGGCGGTACCCGATCGTGCCTACTTTGTATGCGGTGTCTATTTACTAAACTGGTTTTCAATGATCCCACAATTGAGGCGTTTCATCGGATTTCCATTAGTCACACTGATTTGGAGAGTCTCCTCGTCCATGTAGATTGGAAGCCACCAATGGACCAATAGATTCTAAAGAGTTCTTTGGAGGAGCAAACAACCTTGATTGTCTTCACAACATCATTTGCAATCTGGATAATTGTGAGGAGACATATACCCAAGCCTGACTTGTCTCGCGTGTAACTCTATCAAATTAGTATTCATCAAGCGAATGTCGAAAATTTGAACCATGTTGACTTTATGGTTGTTTCTTCCCCGATAATCCTAATTTCATATGTTGCGGAAGACTTGCAAAGTCACAGGTGAAACAAGAATATGATCATGGAATCTCAATTAAAAATCTACAACTGAATGTTGTGTTCTGAAGTGATAATTGGATTGAAGAGAACAAGGGTTGTTGTCCAAAATGTTCTTCTAATATGAATCAAGATGAAGAAGTCCTTATATGCGGTGCATCAAGATCAATTAAGCTTTCATAAGCTTATGAAGAAGAAGAGTTCCGGCAATTCACGAAGCCTGGGTTGTTTTCCGTGAAGAAGCTACTTGAAGATCAAGAAGAAGACTCCACACATTTATGCTACAATACAATGTAATATCTTAGTGTGTATTAGGTGATCTTCTGATGTACTTAAATGTGTTTACATGTGCTTATGTAAGAAGCAACATTTGTGAACATTACCCTTATCCCATAAGGACCTTATGAAGGTCAGA
This sequence comes from Lathyrus aphaca, assembly GCA_963966055.1. Classification (NCBI taxonomy): domain Eukaryota; kingdom Viridiplantae; phylum Streptophyta; class Magnoliopsida; order Fabales; family Fabaceae; genus Lathyrus; species Lathyrus aphaca. The sequence continues at coordinate 344,830,419 of OZ014519.1, read as the reverse complement.
ACTTAAGAAGACTCAGAACTTAGTTGGTTGGTGCTTTCTCAGGACTTGGGGTCTTTGTGATTTCCCAAGAGTTAGTGCTCTAGTGCTGCTCAGAACTGTGTGTCCTGGTGCATTAAGTCGAATGTCTATATGCAGTCAGTCACGCCAGGTATTTGTGCAAGAAAGTCACCTTGATGTTGTGTAGTTAGTCACAACGGGTAGTTGTGCATTGTAATAAGTTTGGTTATAGTGGATTAAGTCTTTGTCTAAGGAAAATCACCTTGCGGGGTGGACTGAACTAACTTGAGGTTATCAAGTGAACCAAGATATATCGTGTGCCTATTTCTCTTATTTATGCTTTAGTTTATTCACTTATGCTTCTGCAATGCAATATCATTCAAAGATGAAAAGTTAACAAGAGTGAAAACATACAATTCAAACTCCCCATTTCTTATGGTTTTCTCACACCTTCAACTTTAAGGTCGCCTAAATCTTAGTAGCACTTTGTCGTTTGAGTTTAGTCCACATGAATTCATTCCCACTCCCCACTTTCCCTATGGATGTGAGGAATAATATCTCTCATCACAACGAACTAGAAGAGTGTGTCAAAGAGGATAATTGCCATCTCAATGATCTAAGTGAAGGGACGTAAAACACAAGGAAGGGGGGTTGGAATTGGGTTTTCAATAACTAATAAAAAATGACTTAAAATACTCTTTAATTTATCCTGGTTCGTTTGAACTCAAACTACATCCAGTCCACCCGCCAAGGTGATTTTGCCTCTATCAATGAGGTCTTAATCCACTATTCAATATTTGAATACACACAATGACCTACAATCAATGTCCTCTTGAGTCTTCTGACTTAAACTAGTCATTCAAGGAAATATACTTATCTTTTACAATGATAACAAAAAGTAACTAACTTGCTTCTAATAAAGCTATAATCACAAGGTGATTTGTTACAAGAAATGTATGGCGCAATATGAACAAATGTGGGATAAGTCGTAGGAGCAATAGCTTTTACTCTTCAAAATGATTCCATTATATAATGCTTGATTTGATAAGACCGTTGGAGACATCTTAAGCCAATTATGGATATTAGTTAATACCATAAAAACCTTCCATAATCAAAGATATGTGTTCCCAACATTAATTCAGATATTCTTTAATTAAGGCTTTAATGAAAGAATCACCATCTTCTAGACAACAATCAGAGTGAAATTAATTCTTTGTACGCAGCTTTTAATATTGTCTTTAATGAAGGATTCTCTTTAACTTATATAGCTTCTATTTGATAGCGCAAGTCTTCTTCTATTGAAGCAAGCCTTCTTTTCAATAACTTCCTTTTTAAGAACTTCTACAATACATAAATAAGTAAGTTTTTATTCTCAGCATAAGTTAGAACTTCTATTCTTGCATAATAATAATTGTTATCATCAAAACTCTTAGAGGATTAGAATAAAAATTGTTCTAACAATCTCCCCCTTTTTGATGATGACAAAACATTGATTTTGATTTAAGAATAGAGTTAAAAGTATTAGAAGGACTCCCTTTGGTTTATGAGAATTATCCTTTCAGAGATTTTTCATTAGAAGTTCTTTGAACAAATTTAATTTTTCCATCAGAAGTTCTTTGCTTTAGCTCCCCCTGAGTTGATTACTTAACCTGTTTCTATTTAGAATAACAACTCAAACAGTTTTATCAGAATATTAATATGTTAGAGGTTAATCTTGATAAACTACTATAGATCAAAATCTTCTACATTTCTCCCTCTTTTTGTCATTAATCAAAAAGTTAAAAAAATGCAGAAGTAAAACATGATTATAGAGAAACAAAACAGAGCAAGGTTTTCATTAATATGCAGCAAGGCCAAAAGCAAACAGAAACAGATGATCAAAAAGCAAACAAGAAAATAGATAAAAAAACAAGAAACAAATTCAGGGGATGGGGTTCATCTTAGTAACTAATGCTTCCAGAAGGGACTTGATTTCTGAAGATGACTCCACTTGCTTGCCAATCATAGTCTTCAGTTCAGCATTAGTTTCATCCTGCTTGTCCGACCTCTGCTTGACCATTTCCTTTTCCTTCTTCAATTCTTCTAAGGTCTTCAGCACGAGATATGTTGGTAGAGTTTCTTCAGTAGTAGCAGCAGCTTGATCTTCAGAGTTTTCTTCAGTAGAAGGTACTGGAACAAATTCATTTTCCTAAACTTCTTCAGAAGGAACTAAAACCATCTGAAGATCAGAGTATGATTCCACTGGTTCTGGTTCAGTCCAGGGCATGTCATCCAGAAGTAGAGGTTTGTTCTTTTCAATGTTGGAGACCACTTCTTTGAGATACTCGTAGAAGTTCTAGTGAGCGATATCATATCAGATGTCTTTAAGCTTTTTGGTCTCCATGTTGAACCATTTTCTGAATGTTGCCCATAGAAAGTCAGAAGCAGCTGGATTAGGAAGCTCTAAGCAGGATACCTTCAGATTCTCAAGTCTGATTTTTCATTTCTACTTCAAAAGCTAACAGAAGTGAATCAATGTCTGTTTTGGTGGGTTTAGGTTTTGAAGCAGGAATAACAGTTTTGTTTGTGACAGAAGATAATTTTTGGAGAGCCTCTATGTAAATGGAAGTTCTAAGTGGGTCTTTTGGTTCAGAATTTTCTAGAGGAGTATCTGGAATTGTGATGAATGTGGGTGAGTTTGGTGAAGTAGATTCATAGGAGGACAATGATTTTTCTCTTATTGGTGATAGGTCAAAAACAAGTGTGTTTAAGTCAACGTGCATAGGTTGGAAGACACTGGTTTGTTGTGTTTCAGAAGTTTGAATAGGATTATTTTGGTGAGATTCAAATGGTTGGAACGCATCAATATCATATAGAACATTTTGAAGTTCTGTATGTGTTTCAACAAATTGGGGTGTGTTTATATCAGAGGGTGGAGTTGGATCAGTGGTTATGTCAAAATCATCTAGAGTTTATGGTTGATTATGATCAATTTCTGGTTGATTTAGTGGTAGTATGATAGAAGGTGTGCCAGCAGATGTAAGTATCACAGAAATATTTGGATCAAAAGCAATGTTGGGTTCAGAAGAAGGGATGGGTTCAGAAGGAGTTGGTTCAGAAGGTGTTGGTTCAGACATAACCACTTTTACAGCTTCTACAACAAAAACGTAATCAGATTGAGAAGATAAAGAGTTACCTTTCTTTTTTACTGTTTTAGCATCCTTCTGAGAAGTTCCTTCCCCAACTTTCCTCTTCTTGTTCTTCTTTAAGACAACTTCTGGAGCTAGCTTCTTGAGTTCTTCTGGGTTGAACAGAGGGTCCACCCCATCCAGCTTGCATGATTCCAAATATCTGACAACAACCTCTGGAGGTGTGTCAGAAGAGAACATTGGGAAGTTCTGTGGAGGAATCTTCCTAGTAGTGATTACCTCTCTGGAGTGAAGAGTTGGGTCCTTCTTGATAGAGTCAATGAACTTCATTTTCTTTAGATTCTTTGCATTCAGAGGTTTCCCAACGTCTATTTCCAGCAACTCAATCTGCTGTGCTGCATCCAGATGATCCACAAGTTTGTTTTCAGTCAGAATGTCTGAGATTAATCTTCCTAGAGGTATCCAATCCCTCTTGGTATTTTCTCCTTCTCTGGTTTCCTTGACACTATTTTCAGATGGTTGAAGGGAGAATGTGCTAGATTGACTTTCTTCTTCTTGGATATGAAGTAAAGGTAAAACTGTTGATCCATGTTAATGTAATCAGGAGAGTTTGTTGCTTTCCTGTGACATATGCTTCCCAGAATGATTTTTGCCCAGATCCTCAGATGATCCTTTAGATCTTTGATTTTGTTTGAAGATTTTCCATGGGTGAAAATATCTTTATCCACCAGTTTTGTGTCTGAGAGTTTATCCATTTCACTACACTTGATTCCATTTCCGTCAGATTGTATGAGTCTTGCAATATGATCTTCTGAGATGATGATTCTCTTCCCCAGAACGTAAGAGGTAACATGGGAATTTGAAGCACTTGCAAATACCCGGAATTATTTAACCAGCTTGGGGAAGACTGGTCCCATGAGACGATCAAAGTACTTTTCCCACCCTTGAGCTTTGACGGCAGGATGAAGATCAAAACCATTCTCTTTTAAACTTTCAAAATCCACGAACAACTCACATAAGACTTCAAGTTTGTCAGTAGAGGTGATGAGTGTTTTGACAGGAGAGACATGTAGCATTTTTGTGGATGAATCCTTTTCTGGTTGAGAGGCTGAAGCCATTGTTACTAAGATGAGGGTTTTAGGGTTTACAAAAAAAATTTGCAAAGTAAAAGTAGGAAAATTTAGGGTGAAAAGGAAAGAATGAAAACAACGTGAATGGTAAAAGTGAAAAAGTGAAGGTGAAAGTGAGTTTAAATAGGAAAAATTACATTTAATAATAAAACATAATTAGTGGAAACAATAAATGCTGAAAACATCATGATTAGAAAGTAATAAATGCTAGCTGACAAAAGGGGAAAGCATAGAGATCTTGGAACAATTACCAAAGAGATTTGTGCCTCTATTGTGTCAATTCAGCCTTTTCAGTTTCCAAAAGTTGAACGTGTGTCCTTCTGCAGAAGACAGTTGTCTGATTGCATGTTTTGTCCTGCTTCAGAGTTAGAACACGTTTTCTGAGCTTCTAGGGGTCCTCAGAGGTTGAGTGACACGTGTTGGTGTCAGAATCTGCATGTTATTCTTTTGAAACAGAATTTCTCAGAGATAAACAGTCAGATCATTAAACTATCTTCTGAATAAATAAAATAACCAGTTCAGAACTTCTAAGAGATAAAAACATGTAATTAAACATTTTTCATTATGGACATAATTCCATACTAAGATTAGTTAGAATGAAATTAAATCTATCTTCAGCAAGGGGTTTTGTAAAAAATATCAGCCCATTGGTGATTAGTATCTATGAATTTTAAAAATAATATTCCCTTCTGAGTATAGTCCCTAATGAAATGATGTTTAACTTCTATGTGTTTAGCTCTAGAATGTAAAATTGGATTTTTAGAGAGACAAATAGCAGAAGTGTTATCATAGAGGATGGGAATGTCACTCTCATAAATATTGAAGTCCTCAAGCTGATTTTTCATCCAGAGCATTTGAGTACTGCATCTAGCTGCTGCAATGTATTCAACTTCTGCAGTTGATAATGCTATAGTTGACTGTGTTTTGCTTGACCAGGAAATTAGATTGTCTCCCAAAAATTGACAACTTCCAGAAGTACTTTTTCTTTCTGTTCTGTCTCTAACAAAATCAGCATCACAGTAACCTACAAGTTTGTAATCTTTGGATCTTCTGTAGCATAGACCAAGATTAGTAGTACCTTTCAGATATCTAAAGAGTCTCTTAACTGCTGTTAAGTGAGTTTCTCTAGGATCTGAATGGAATCTGGCACATAAACATACACTGTATAGAATATCTGGTCTAGATGCAGTTAGATAGAGGAGAGAGCCAATCATACCTCTGTAGATCTTCTGATCTATTTTCTTACTTACCTCTTCCTTATCCAGAATACACGTAGGATGCATAGGAGTCTTAGAGATCTTACTTTCTGATAAGTCAAATTTCTTCAGAAGTTCTTTGACATATTTGCTTTGATGGATATAAGTTCCTTCTGATGTTTGATTGATTTGGATTCCCAGAAAGAACTTTAGTTCTCCCATCATGCTCATCTCAAATTATGCCTACATAGACTCAGCAAATTCCTTTCCCAAGGCACTTTTAGTGGAACCAAATATAATATCATCTACATATATTTGGCATATCAGAATATCGTTTTTAATGTTTTTACTGAAAAGAGTTGTATCCACTTTCCCTCTGATGAAATTATTTTCCAGAAGGAAATTACTTAGTCTTTCATACCAAGCTCTGGGAGCTTGTTTCAGACCATATAAGGATTTTTTAAGTTTAAAGACATGTTCTGGAAAATTTGTATTTTCAAAGCCGGGGGTTGGTGCACATACACTTCTTCATCAATATAACCATTTAGAAATGCACTTTTGACATCCATTTGATATAGAATGATATTATGATTGACAACAAATGAAATTAGAAGTCTAATAGATTCTAACCTGGTGACTGGTGCATAGATTTCTGTATAGTCTATTCCTTCTTGTTGAATATAACCTTGTGCAACCAGTCGTGCCTTGTTTCTGACAACTTCTCCTTGTTCATTAAGCTTGTTTCTGAATACCCATTTGGTGCCAATGATGTTGAATCCTCTGGGTCTAGGTACTAAGTCCCACACATCATTTCTGGTGAATTGATTGAGTTCATCTTGCATTGCAAGTATCCAATCATTTTCTGAGAGAGCTTCTTCTACAGAAGTTGGTTCAATCAGAGAGACAAGTCCCATTAGAGATTCTTCAGAATTTTTGAATGATGACCTTGTTCTGATTGGGTCATCCTTTTTTCCCAAGATTTTATCTTCTGGATGATTCAATGTGCTTCTGGATAGTTTCTTATGAGTGGGTTCTTCAGAACTTGTTGGAGTGATTGTCTTGTCTTGTTCTGTAGATGGTTGTTCTTTAGATGTTCTGTTTATAGTTATTTCAACTTCTATATCTGCAAGAAATTCACTCTGCTTTGGTTTTTTAGGACCAGGCTTATCATCAAATCTAACATAGATAGATTCTATGACAATTCGTGTTTCTGTATTGTATACTCTGTATCCTTTAGAACGTTCAGAGTATCCTAACATATAACACTTTTGTGCCTTAGAATCAAACTTATTCAGAGGATCATTAGTATTCAGAATAAAACAAGTATATCCAAAGGATGGAAATATGAAATGTTGGGCTTTCTGTTCTTCCACAATTCATAAGGAGTCTTTTCCTGAATAGGTCTTATAGATATTCTATTCTGAATATAACATGTTGTATTTACTGCTTCTGCCCAAAAGTGTTTAGCCATGTTAGTCTCATTGATCATGGTTCTGGCCATCTCTTGCAATGTTCTGTTCTTACGTTCTACAACTCCATTTTGTTGTGGGGTTCTAGGGCAAGAGAAATTGTGAGAGATGCCATTTTCATTAAAAAATGATTCTAATTTTTTGTTTTCAAATTCTCCACCATGATCACTTCTGACTTTGACAATTCTAAACTCTTTTTCATTTTGAACTTGTTTGCAGAATTTTGGAAATACATCAATTGACTCATCCTTGTGTCTAAGAAACTTTACCCATGTCCATCTGCTATAGTTATCTACAATCACTAATCCATACTTCTTGCCACTTATTGAAGCAGTTTTCACTGGTCCAAATAAGTCAATGTGCAGAAGTTCTAATGGTCTAGAGGAAGATACAACATTTTTAGCTTTAAAAGTAGGTTTTGAAAATTTGTCTTTCTGACATGCTTCACACAGAGCTTCTGAGTTGAACTTCAAATTTGGAAGTCCTCTGACCAGATTGAGTTTGTTAATTTGAGATAATCTTCTCATATTAGCATGTCCCAATCTTCTGTGCCAGACCCATTGCTCAGTTTCCACAGACATTAGACATTTTACATTCTGACTTTTCAGTTCAAAAAGTTTTATTTTATATATGTTGTTCTTTCTCTTTCCACTAAAGAGGATTGTTCCATCTTTCTGACTAACAGCTTTACAGAATGTTTGATTGAAGATTATGTCATAACCCTTATCACTTAATTGACTTATGGATAATAGATTATGCATTAATCCTTCTACTAATAGAACATTTGAGATAGAGGGAAGAGTGCCATTACCAACAGTTCCAGAGCCAATAATTTTTCCTTTTTGGTTGCCTCCAAAAATCTACATAGCCTCCAGCTTTCAACTCAAGACTTTGAAACATATGCTTTCTTCCCGTCATGTGTCGTGAGCATCTAGAGTCCAGGTACCATGATTGGTGTTTCAGTTTGGCTGTTAAAGACATCTGTAACATACACAATTTTATCTTTGGGTACCCATATCTTTCTGGGTCCTTCTTTGTTAGTTTTTATAAACTTCTGATTGATCTTACGTTTCATATCAGAATTTGTAGAACAAGATGACTCACTAGTGCATATTAGATCATGATTATGACCATAGGTAAAGTGAGAACTTAAGGGAGTATTAACTTTTATGACTAAGTCATCAATCTTTTTAAACTTCAGAGTTTCCTCTCCTTTGGTTTTCACATACCTTATACCTCTTCTACCATTTATGCTAATTCCATAGATCATAGAGGCAATTTTGCTTCTGTATATGTTTTTAGCTATAAATTTTTGAAAACTATAATCATATTGCTTTATGATATTATCATAATTAAGCAGAACTTCTGATTCAGATTCTTTATGAGCTTTAAGTTTTTCAAAAGAATTTTTACATTCAAAAATATTTTCCTTCAGCTCAGAGTTTTCTGATTTAAGTTTTCTAACTTCTTCTAATTCAGATACTAGACTTTGTTTCATGTCTTTGTATTTGAATTGAAGCTTCTGATATTTTTCAAGAATTTTTGAAAGGCTATCTTCTAATTGAGATCTAGAAAATTTAGAGAATACCTCTTCTGTGTCAGAATCTGACTCTAATTCTGATACTTGAACATCTTCTAATATTTTTGCCATTAGTGCAATGTTTGCATGTTCATCTTCTGAGTCTGAATCAGCTTCAGATGATTCTGAGTCATCCCATGTTGCCATGAGACTCTTTTTCTTTTCTCTGTTGAATTTCTTTCTGGGTTTCTCTTTCTGGAGTTTTGGACATTCACTTTTATAGTGTCCAGGTTATTTGCATTCGTAGCATACTACTTCTTTGCTTCTGGGTTTTCTGTGACCAGAGGATGCTTCATAATGGTTACTAGATCTTCTGGTATTTCTGAACTTCTTCTGACGATGCTTCCAGAGTTGTTGAACTCTTTTGGATAGAAGAGACAATTCATTTTCTTCTGATGAGCCTCCAGAGCTTTCTTCTTCTTCTGCCTGCAACGCTTTAGAATCAGATTTGTTATATTTAAGAGCAATAGTTTTACCTTTCTTCTGGGGTTCATATTCTTCTAGTTCTATCTCATGACTTCTCAAGGAGCTGATCAGTTCTTCTAAAGATATCTCATTCAAATTTTTTGATAGCTTTAAAGCAGTGATCATGGGTCTCCAAGCCTTTGGCAAGCTTCTGATAATCTTCTTCACATGATCTGCTGTTGAGTAGCCTTTGTCCAGAACTTTCAGTCCAGCAACCAGAATTTGAAACCTTGAGAACATCTTCTCAATTGTTTCATCTTCTTCCATCTTGAATGCTTCATACTTCTAGATAAGAGCCAGAGCTTTTGTCTCCTTGACTTGAGTGTTGCCTTCATGTGTCATCCTCAGGGAGTCAAACATGTGTTTGGATGAACCTTTGTTAGTGATCTTCTCATATTCTGTATATGAGATAGCACTCAGAAGTATGGTTCTAGCTTTGTGATGATTTCTGAATTCCTTCTTCTGTTGAGCTGTCATGTTCTTTCTTTCAATCTTCTGACCATCTGCTCCAACAGGATGAATGTATCCATCTGTCACCATATCCCAAAGATCTCCATCTAGAGCCAAAAAGAAACTCTCAGAACATCCTTCCAGTGATCAAAGTTGTCACCATTGAACACTAGAGGTTTTGCATTGATCTTGTCATTTTGGTAGTCAGTGTTGTTGTTGCCAGCGTCTGCCATGTGTTTTAACTTCTGGAACTTTTACTGACACGGTTAAGTGTATATCTCAAAACCTAGCGCTCTGATGCCAATTGAAGGGACGTAAAACACAAGGAATGAGGGTTGGAATTGGATTTTCAATAACTAATAAAAAATGACTTAAAATACTCTTTAATTTATCCTAGTTCGTTTGAACTCAAACTACATCCAGTCCACCCGCCAAGGTGATTTTGCCTCTATCAATGAGGTCTTAATCCACTATTCAATATTTGAATACACACAATGACCTACAGTCAATGTCCTCTTGAGTCTTCTGACTTAAACTAGTCACTCAAGGAAATATACTTATCTTTTACAATGATAACAAAAAGTAACTAACTTGCTTCTAATAAAGTTATAATCACAAGGTGATTTGTCACAAGAAATGTATGGCGCAATATGAACAAATGTGGGATAAGTCGTAGGAGCCAGAGCTTTTACTCTTCAAAATGATTCCTTTATATAATGCTTGATTTGATAAGACCGTTGGAGACATCTTGAGCCAATTATGGATATTAGTTAATACCATAAAAACCTTCCATAATCAAAGATATTTGTTCCCAGCATTAATTCAGATATTCTTTAATTAAGGTTTTAATGAAAGAATCACCATCTTCTAGACAACAATCAGAGTGAATTAATTCTTTGTACGCTGCTTTTAATACTGTCTTTAATGAAGGATTCTCTTTAACTTATATAGCTTCTATTTGATAGCGCAAGTCTTCTTCTATTGAAGCAAACCTTCTTTTCAATAACTTCCTTTTTAAGAACTTCTACAATACATAAATAAGTAAGTTATTCTCAGCATAAGTTAGAACTTCTATTCTTGCATAATAATAATTGTTATCATCAAAACTCTTAGAGAATTAGAATCAAAATTGTTCTAACACTAAGGAAGAATAACTCTCTTACTCTCCACATTCTGATAGAAGAACGGAGGTAACCACTCTCTAACACAAATCCTTAGGGTTGAAGAGTGATCAAATCATTCACAGAGAAAAACACATAGAGCTTCTTATCATTTTGCGTAAGCTGACTCTAAACATCATCATCAATCCTAAACACTTATGAACAATACTCCAAATATTATTTTCATTGTATTTTCTTAGTAAGTACTAATATCAATAAAATAAAAATAAAGGATGATAACAAAAGTACATCTCAAAAGTTCTTTGTGTAATTAAAATATTATTATTATTATTATTGATTGTTATTATTAATAATAAATATTAACAAATGTTTGGATAGTTAATGAAGTTAGCTGAGTTAGATAAATTATTATTATTATTTATTAATAGAGTTTTAGATAGTTAATGAATTTAGTGGAATTATATAAAATAGAATTTTGGCTGGAAAATTTTGTGCCGTTGTAGAATTTCACAATAGAAATATATTTTTGACAAAGGTTTTGTGAAAGCATTGTAAATCATTTTTCTATTTAATTATTTTACAAAATAATTTAAATTAATTTAGTATTGTACCTAACAAAACTATAAGATACCATCTAAATTATCTAATAATTTCACGATGACCCACCATACAATTGAGTAATATACATTTCTCCAATTAAATAATGTCAAATTATTTTATTATATTTATTTATTTATTTAATAATTTAAACTTTTTAAATTTCTAAAATAATTTCAATACAAATTATACTATGGATAATTCTACCCAACTTTTTGAGATGGATAGATAAAAATTCACCGATTTCACAATTTCCCTCAAAAGACAAAACCAATATGAGACAACTAACTAACAACAAACAACAACATTGCAATATCCATCATCCATGATGACAATCACAATATCCATCATTTCAATTTCATTATTTTATCCTTTTTCTTTTCTCTTTCCACCATATTCATAATTCATAATTGAAAATAATGTAAACAAGAAGCTTCCACAGATTGCATGCAACCACCACATATGGGTCTTTACAACCGCCGTCACGACACCTCCCCTACCCCTTTTCCTCCAACAATCTCCGTCCCTCCTCCATACAATCACTCCCACACCCGCCATGAATCGTCTCCTTTCCTTTCCATTTCACCACCGCCTCGACCACCTTCCCCTGACTGCACCAGAAATATCAACCTCAACCGCCGTGACTCATTGCCACCTTCTTTCCCTCCAAACTCCCCTCCCGCAATAACCTCCCATTTCCGCCGTGACTCATATCCAGGTCCTTTTCCTAACCTCCCGTCACCTTCCTCTTCCTCCATTTCCGAACCTCCGTTACCTCTCTACCATAATCGACGTGAATCATGTCCGAATCCATTTCCTTTTCCCGTTTCGCCGTATCATGAATCAACAGATCTATCTCTCCTTCCTTCAACTTCTTCCTCAAGAAATCTTAACCACCGTCTCCTCAAACGCAGACTAGATATTCGCAACAAAGATAACTACCACGACAACAATAATGGCCTCTTATGGCCGTTTTACGACATTAAGTTTCTTGACGACGATGATATAAGAGAAACCGCGTACGAAGTTTTCTTCACCGCGTGCAGGTCTTCCCCCGGTTTCGGTGGCCGGAGTGCACTCACGTTTTATTCAAAACATGAAAACGGAGGCGTCGGAGGGACCAGCCCGAATAATCCGGTGGCACATACAAGTAGGATGAAAAGAGCGCTTGGTTTGAAGATTTTGAAAAGCTCTTTGTCTCAGAGAATGGCGATGAGAGGCAGTTGGACAATGTCAATGTCATCACCTCCGTCGCCCATGGCAGAAGGTAGCCCACGCCCTCGGGTTGTGCCGAGGCGGATAATGACTATGGCAGAAGTCATGAGGCTACAGATGGGAGTTTCGGAACAAAGTGATAGCCGGTTGAGGAAAACCCTTATGAGGACCCTTGTTGGTCAAGTAAGTACTCCCTCTGTTTTATAGTTTTGACATTTTCACATATATTTTTGCCAAATATTGAGAAATGTAATCATTATTGTATCTGAGAGATAAATTTAAAAGATTAAAAGAGAGAATAGTAAATGCTTATTAAGAATATAAAAGAAAAATATCATTAATGATTTATTGGTACCCTAAGATGACTGGTATAATTTCAAAACATGTAAATTGCAGCTTGGTCGACAAGCAGAAACAATCATCCTCCCTTTGGAACTTCTTCGACACCTCAAACCTTCCGAATTCAGTAACCCTCATGAGTACCATTTGTGGCAAAAGCGGCAGCTCAAGATCCTCGAAGCGGGGCTTCTCTTACACCCTTATATTCCGGTAGAAAAGACCAATACATTCGCGATGAATCTCAAGGAAATAATCCGTAGTGGTGAACTCAAACCAATAGACACAAGCAAAAACTCAGAAACAATGAGAACCTTTAGCAACTCCGTGGTTTCCTTGTCAATGAGAAGTCCGGACGGTGTTCCAACTAATGTCTGCCATTGGGCTAATGGATTTCCTGTTAATGTTCACCTCTACATTTCACTTCTTCAATCCATATTCGATCTCGAGGACGAAACATCAGTCCTTGACGAAGTCGATGAGCTACTCGAGCTAATGAAGAAAACATGGTCGACACTCGGGATCAATAGGCCAATTCACAATTTGTGCTTCGCGTGGACGCTGTTTCAACAATACGTAGCTACTGGACAGAGAGAACCTGACCTTCTTTGTGCCTCACATACTATGTTCAATGAAGTTGCGAAAGATGCTAAGAAAGAAAAGGAAGCCTTGTATGTTAATATGTTGAAATCGGTACTCGGTTCGTTGCAGAGTTGGGCCGATAAGAGGTTACTCAACTACCACGCATATTTTCAAGGAGAGTCTATTCGACAAATCGAAAACATTCTTCCTGTGGTGGTGTTGGCATCTAAAATTGTAGGAGATGTTACAATATCTGATGGAGATTGGCAAAACAAAGGAGATTCATCTGCCGAACGCGTTGATGATTACATTCGTTCATCGTTGAAAAACGCATTTGAAATGGTATGTGATTATATTCTCCAATAACCACATTTTTTTATAACTATTGAAGTCAACTAAAATCTAATGATGTTTTTGTTGCTCTTTTATGATTGAAGATAATAGAAGCGGAAAATGCAAAATCCACCGAATCTGAAACAAAGAAAGACATAAGTGAAATTATGCTTGATTTAGCTAAGGATACTGAAGATTTAGCGATGACGGAGAGACGAACTTACAGCCCGATTTTAAGGAAATGGCACACGATAGCGGGCGCAGTTGCTGCATTGACACTGAACAATTGCTATGGACATGTGCTAAAGCAGTATCTAAGTGAAATGATAAAAACAATAACAGTTGAGTTAATTTTAGTGCTGCAGAGGGCTAGAAGGCTAGAAGATGTTTTGGTTCAAATGGTTGTTCAAGATTCCGCCGACTGCGAGGACGGTGGCAAAACAGTTGTAAGAGAAATGGTTCCTTTTGAAGTAGATTTAACCATAATGGACCTAATGAAAAAATGGATTGATGAATCATTGGAAAAAGCGAATGTGTGTTTGCAGAGAGCAAAGGAAACTGAAGTAAGTTTTATCTTTGGATTATGATGCTCTTTGTTTGGAAATAGAATGAAGCAGACACCTTGAACACAACACTGACACAGAGACACTGTCGGTGTCCGACACGGACTACTCTTTTTTCAGATGTCTCGGAGCTAGAAAGAACAAAACACAATATATTATGCTTTTAGAAAATTTATCAGATGTTTTTTTTTTTGTTTTCAACTTCCATTTCAGACATGGAATCCGAAATCTAAATCAGAGCCGTACGCGAAATCGGTGGTGGAGTTGATGAATTTGGCCAAGAAAATTGTGCAAGACTTTTTCCAAATTCCAATTGCAATAACTGAGGATTTAGTTCAAGAGCTTGCTGATGGATTACACAAAATCTTCAAAGAGTACACAATGTTTATAGCAGCATGTGGTAACTACTCTTAATTCATAGAACTAAAAAGTTCCACAAGTTACTAGATAATCACGATTTTTAGATATTTTGTGAATTACGGTAGTCGACAAAAACTACGCTGGAGCAAATTGTGATTAACTATGTTCTGGTGTAAATTTCTGTCAGGTTTGAAAGAGAACTACATTCCTTCTCTTCCACCATTGACAAGGTGCAACAGAAACTCAAAGCTCCACAAGCTATGGAAGATAGCTAGTCCCTGCAATGTCAGTTGTGAAGATCCACACATATATGGAATATATGAATCAAGTCACCCTCACTCATGCACTAGCCGAGGAACGCAACGTCTCTACATTCGTCTCAACACCTTGCACTATCTCCTTTCTCACATCTCATCGCTCGACAAATCGCTCACACTCACCCAGGGAGTAGTACCTTCCGATCGCCTCCGCTTCTCAACAGACATCAACAAGACTCAAGGAAAATCAACTTCATACTTTGAAACAGTTAACAGCTCCATCTTAGCAGCCTGCCAGCACCTCTCGGAAGTGGCTTCCTACCGTCTCATATTCTTCGACTCGAACTCTTTCCTCTACGATAGTCTCTATGTCGGAGACGTAGCCAATGCTCGAATCAACAATGCCGTGACAATCCTCAAACATAATATCAAACTAATGACAGCAATTCTTACGGAGAGAGCTCAACCGTCGTTAATAAAGGAAATCATGAAGGCGTGCTTCCACGCGTTTCTCTTGGTTTTGCTTGCTGGCGGAACGACGAGGATGTTTAACGAGTCGGATCATGTGAGTATTCAAGAGGACTTTCAATGCTTGAAACAAGAATTCTATAGTTGTGGTGAAGAGTTGATAGCAAAAAGTGTTGTGGATAAGGAAGGTGAGGTAGTGGAAGGTGTGATAGGATTAATGGGAATGAATACTGAAGAATTGATGGAAAATTTGAGTAATTTTTCAAGTGAGATTGGTAATGGAATGAAGTTGCCAATGCCTCCAACTACAGGGAAATGGAATAGGGCTGATCCCAACACAATTTTGAGGGTTTTGTGTTATAGAAATGATAGAGTTGCTAATCATTTCTTAAAAAGGACATTCCAAATAGCTAAGAGGAGATAGATAACAACCATGAGAGTTATGTTAATTAATACTAGGTTTTAAAATAGCGGGTAACCGTCGTTATTACCTCACAATTTTTTATATTGTAGTGAAACAGTCAAATGCAACTTATGCGGTGGCAGAAACCATTCGTTATTGTTTCACAATTTTTATATTGTAGAGAATCACATTCAAATGCAACGTTGTGGTCTTGTTGTCATCGTTATGTGATGTTGTGTTCTAAATTGCGGTCGCATAATATTATTTAAAATCCTAGTAAATATTGTTTGTGTTGAAAGTTAAAGAGCACAAATCCAATTTGCAACATATTTTTTGTCCTTCTAATGGAGAAAATAGATGTGATGATTTTTGGTCTTGGACATAAAATTGGTAGAATGTATAAAGTAGCATGTTAATTTGGATTCTAAGGTAAATAAAGGGCTATATTTCCAATTTGGTGAAATAAGAGAAGGATCATTGGCTAACTATTGGTGAAAGGATTTTTTATTCTTTTTTTTCTTTGTATTTGGTGAAACTGAGTTCTCTATTTATATTGCAGGTTTTGTTGTATTCCTTTGTTTATTTTCCTTATCTTTTATCTTATAGTTCCTACTCAATTGCCTAGATAATTAAAAAAATGCAATTCATGTGGAAATGAGATGCTTATATACTACTAGATAAAATTCACAAACTTATAGACACAGTGTCTAAATGAGATTGTAGAAAATAAAATTTAGAGGATTTAACCTGTCACCTCTATTTTAAATCGAGCACCTCCATTATATTTGATAATTCTAAAAGTGTCTCTATTTAAAATTAGATTCAAATGTGCGTAAAAAAATCCAATAGGTAATATAAAACTTCTAACAATCAAAATTCTCGATAATATATTAATAATTTTCAGTATGAATTAATATAGAAAATTTTAAATATTTCCAGTACATTTGAAATATTTTCGATATTTTCAATAAATATCATGTTATATCGGAAATTTCAACCAATGAGAAATTTTTAATAGTTTAATTTTGCAAGATATTCAATGTGTTCTGGACTGGTCTAGCAAATGTCTTATGTTCAATTAAGGCCCGATCTAGTATACGTCTGGGTATAAGCCCTCCAATAAGAGACTAGCGAAGATATGACCGTTGAAAAATTGAATCGTTGACATATAGCTGTTGGGGACTTCCCCCGCACGCGCCCTAACACCTTTCACGCGGTCAACTGCCCTCTGAAATTACAGGAAGCAGTTATGCTCAGTCAAAGGTTACACGTCCGCAATCCACTGACATATGCCCTTATAAATACCCTCCACCTTTGGAGGGGCATGTATTCAATTCTAACCACAATTCTTTTCTCATACTTTAGTTTGTCTCACACAAAAACTTACTTGAGCGTCGGAGTACCTTACAGATACACCACTCCCTCTCCTACAAGTATCATCACAGTCCAAGTTGAAGACCACGAGGACATGTCCGAATTATTTCTGTACAATGGCACCGTCTGTGGGAAACTAGCAGCTCGCCCCATCTTTTGTGAACAAGATCCTTTCTTTTCAGCGCAAAATCAAAGCTCACCTCTTTTTTTCCGTCTTCATGGCTTTCCAAATCAACAGACTGTGAACGACCCTCTCACCATCGTCCTCAGCGACGAAGATAACATCGACAACCATGTGACGACCCATCTCGATGCTGAACACCACGAGGGACATCCTCCCTCCCCAGTTTCAAACAATCTGAAACAACCATCCGCCATTCACGGGGGTCACGTGTTCGAACCAATCCTTGTCCCCCGTCGGACGCAGATGCTAGCACTCAGGCTCTCATCACCGCCCTTAATAAGGAAAACTTCACTCTCTTCCAGCAGAGCGAATGCATACAAATGCTCAAAGGTGATCGTCGTTCCCCTTCTCCATCCAGGAGACGTCGCCACATAAATTCTCGCACGCCTCCACGTCGCTCACGATCCCATCCATGAAATCGCAGGAGGAAGGATACCAGACACCTTTCTTCCCCGAGAGATCAAGACATGCCCGAGGGATCACACCCAGAAAAGACCAGGAAACGCACTCGATCTCCTCCCCGAAGGACAAGACGTTCACCAGACGACAGAGAACAGAACAAGAAGTCCCGTTACGATGAAGAACATTGTCCCCGTCAGAGTAGCAGGAGTCCTCGACGGAGTAGATCTCTGTATCCTTCGTCCGGAAGCAGCGACGACGAGGATCATCGTGGGCCACTTAGTCGTTAGATTATGGAGACCTGTATCCCTCGCGATCTCGAGAAGCCCCCTCCACTAGCCACCTACGACGGGACTAACGATCTCGATGATCACATCGAAAACCTCGAGGCCATGCTCCACTATCATAACATGGAAGGAGCCATCAAATGGAGGTTTTCCCTATCACATTACGAAAAGGCACCATGTCGTGGTACAAACACCTCCCCTCAGGCTCTCATCACCGCCCTTAATAAGGCAAACCTCACTCTCTTCCAATAGAGCGAATGCATACATATGCTCGAAGGTGATCGTCGTTCCCCTTCTCCATCCAGGAGACGTCGCCACAAAGATTCTCGCACGCCTCCACGTTGCTCACGATCCCATCCATGAAATCGCAGGAGGAAAGATACCAGACACCTTTCTTCCCCGAGAGATCAAGACATCCCCGAGGGATCACACCCAGAAAAGACCAGGAAACACACTCGATCTCCTCCCCGAAGGACAAGACGTTCACCAGACGACAGAGAACAGAACAAGAAGTCATGTTACGATGAAGAACACCGTCCCCGTCAGCGTAGCAGGAGTCCTCACCGGAGCAGATCTCGGTATCCTTCGTCCGGAAGCAGCGACAACGAGGATCATCGTGGGCCACTTAGTCGTGAGATTATGGAGACCTGTATCCCTCGCGGTCTCGAGAAGCCCCCTCCACTGGCCACCTACGACGGGACTAACGATCTCGATGATCACATCGAAAACCTCGAGGCCATGCTCCACTATCATAACATGGAAGGAGCCATCAAATGTAGGTTTTCCCTATCACATTACGAAAAGGCGCCATGTCGTGGTACAAACACCTCTCCGCAGGATCTATCACATCATGGAGAGTCTTGAAAAACTAGTTCACTAGACATTTCACTACGTTCAGACGTCATCCAAATTTCGAGGCCACCCTTGAAGGGATCATACAGGGTAAAGAAGAACCTTTGTGGGATTATATCGACAAATTCAAAAAAGAATTTGTGGAAGTACACACTACTGATCGCATGAAGTGGTATATCCTGGAGAAGGGCTTGTGCCCTAACAGCGAATTCCGTAAAGCTGTGGGGATCGAGCCTCCCCAGTCCCTCTCAGAGCTGCTCCACAAGGCTCAAGCCTATATCCAGTATAAGGAAAAGGAGGTCGCATACAAGACACTGGATTCAAGGAACCAAGAGAATTCGCGATCTCATAAGCAAAAAGACGACAATGAGGCTCCTCGACGCGAAAAGCGCAAAGACGATCGTCCTCATGAAAGCAGGGGGCCAACAGGTCGCTTCTCATAATATAACCTCCTCGTTACCCCCACGAGAAAATTCTTATTGAATGCATCAATACCGAATTCAAACAAGGAGGCATTCACTTCCTTAAACCAAATGCTTCTAAGGCCAATATCGACAAAAGCAAATATTATTGATTTCACCGCAGTTACGAACATGTCACCGAGGACTACATCCACCTCAATGACGCTATTGAGATCCTCATCAAGGAGGGGCACCTCAATAAGTATGTCAAGGATAAAGCTCTTTGACAGGAGGAGGCAAAGATGGTTGACGAAGTCTTCGAAGAAGTTGCTCCTATGTCGGTCGCCTTGTCAGTCACCAGACTCGAGGAATTCTTCATTCCTCAACACCTCAGAAGCACATGATACTTCGCATCACACAGCCCCTGGGAGGCATTCTCATCGGCTGTGCTTATCTCAGGTGGAAGCTACAACAAAATGATTGTCTGGTCCATTAGAAGAAGGCTCGAGCATTTGGTCGATTCATCACCAAACCAACTCTAGTCTCTCGAGAAAGTCAGGGGGAAGTCCCAACCAATTACTTTTTACATGGAGGAACTCCTCGGTGGTTCTTTGAACTCTCACATCCCTTTGCTGGTCCATGCCAAGATGGAAAAGACAGATGTTCGCAGGATACTCGTCAACCGGAAAGCTCGATCGATATCATGTACACCTCGCTCTTTCGAGCTTTACATCTCGATCAAAAGAACTTGTCCCCGTATGTCGGTTATGATCTGCAAGAGTTCAACAGGGCTACCACCAAACCCTGGGGTTACGTCTAGTTGATGGTCACATTCGGGGTAAGAGATGCTTCCAAGAAAATCAAGACATATTTCCTGGTGATCGATTTTCCATCTTGTCGCTCCCACCAAAATGAGGCTAAGTTAAACGGGGTACAAACGCGAACGGTCGGCGAATGAGAGAGAACACACAAGGGTGAACTCAGAAGAAAAGAGTCGCCAGCTAGGCATTTTTATCCCGAAGGAATGGTAATGTTGCATAGACCTAAGAAAGATACGGATAAGACGGTTGCGAACCAGAGAGACTGAGAAAGGGGGTTGGTTACAACCTGGGAAGGTATTAGCACCCAGATTGTCCGTCGTACTCGACGGGATCCACGCTTAAAAGATTTGTGTTTTAAAGGGGTGGTGTCAGTGCAATTTGTGTATCAAAGCTGGAAAAGAATGCAAGTGTCAGTGTAAAAGAAAAGTGAAGTGTATAAGAGAAGTGTCAGTGTAAGAACAAGAATGAAAGGCCCAAGATAATGAGGCTTAAAGAATAAAGCTGGAAGGAGGGGGAATATACAGAGACTTTTGTTCGATAACTGTTAAGTTATGCCTACGTATCCTCTCGTGCAATGAGGAAGTCAGAACACCGTAGTTCGACTCAAAGAGACTGAAAGATAAATTGACTGTGAACTGCTTGCTAGTCTATGCTCAAGTGTATGACCTGTCTGGCTCAGATGCAAACTATCTTGCATTAGACGGAAGAAGCGAGTTCTCGTTTGTGAATGAATGAGATGAGAAAAGAATCCCGGAGGAGACGATTATTGTTTGTTTTTGGTATTTTCAATCTTTTATTGCCTTTTGAGATTTGTCATAAGTCAATGATCTTAAGCCTAAACCAAGGGTTAGTAAACTCATCACATCCTCCCTCTGATTAGGGGTAATGAGAATACCTTAAGTGTGAAGTAAACACCTCACACTTAATCACCATGATGTAGGATTAAGATCAATAACCTATTTGCATTTATTTATATGTTTTTTTGGTGTTTTTGGGTTTAGTGTTAAGTAATGAGATTAAGCCATAATTAGAGATTTAATGGACTCATTACACTATCCTAATATAAGGATAATAGATGAGAACATTTAAGCTGAGGAAGGCTCCTCAACTTAATCCATGATTAGGGATTAACCTCATGACAAAACAAAGCCTTTATTAAAGTGGATTTTAGTTAAAGATAAGATGAAGAAGTGAGTTTTATGGTTTGTAAGACAACTTGAGGAGGACTTGTCCATTAACACTAGGGTTAGTCCTTCTTAACCAGTTAAGGAAGAATTAGAACCCTAATGCAAGGCCCAAGTTACAAGCTTGATGTCTTAGTGATTATTAGATGGATTGATTAAAGGGTTTAAACACATTAAGGGTTTAACACTTAGGATTAAAGTTATACACTCCATCCTAATAGAAGGATGCAGGCATAAACTTAATCACAAAGCCTTAAAACCTTTAGGGTTTAGTCCTTGATGATGAGGTGAGAAGAGAAGACTCAAAGAAAACTCAAAGGAAAGAGTCTAAGGGGGACTAAACAATCCTAAAATGTTATCATGCTTGGAAGTCCTAGGGTTTGTGAGGCTTAAGAGGAGAAATCTTCAAGGAAGCCACCAAGGAGAAGCAAGATAGAAAAGGGATGAGATGAGAAGAGAAAAGAGGGAAGAGAGGAACAAGTGAGCAAGCTCACTCAAAGACAAGTAAAAATTAAGCAAGGATGTAAAATGATAAGGTGAGAAGAGGTAGGAGGTGAAGGCAAATCCACCTCCCAAACAAACTTACCATTATCCTGAAAAGTTAGTACAAGATGCATAAGGGAAGAAATGAGATGAAACAATGCATATGGATGGGCAAAGGCCAAAGTTAGAAACATACACATGATGCAAATGATGTCAAGAGATGGTGCAAAGTCATACAAGATGCACATATGTGAGCATACAAGAGAATGGATGCATATGGAGCATGCCTTGAACCATGAAAGTTCATGAAAGCTTATGAAATGCAATGAACATATAGCATGGAAAATGAAAGATGCAATGATAAAACATAATTCTAATATGTCCTAAGATGTCTTATATGTCCTATGGATGCACAAAATGTCATGACAAGTTCTTAAATGCAAGTAAATGAGAGATGAATGCAAAGGAAGGCAAGAATTAGGGTTTATGAACAACATGCAATGCAAAAATTCAAAATCAGAAGCAAAGCATGAGATAAAAATTTGAAAATGGGATCAAAGGAAACCTAACCCTATATGAGTTCACACCCCAAAGGAGGAGAACTAACTCTTAACCTAATGGGAGTTATGAATTTGCTAAGTCAACTAGGGTTTCAAGGCACCTCAAAAGGAAAAATGCACAATAAATTGAAAATGAAAGATAAATTCAAACCAATTTTACCCTAGAAACTACATGATGTGAAGGATGCAATGCAAGAAGAACCATCATCAAAATCCTCATGGTTAGGCAGAATGAATTTTTCTAAGTTTGAACAAAAATATTGCCTTTAAATGAATTTAATTCCAATGAAAAAGGTCAAAATAGTTCAAGAACCAAAAAGAAATTTGTTTTGAGAGTTTGATAATGTTTCTAAATGTTTTAAAATGCAATGTGAATTTTTTTGTGATTTTTAAATACTTAAATGCATTTTTAATTAATTAATTTCCATTAACTAATTAAAAATAAACATTTAAATGATTTAAAAATGATTTTTAATGCAAAAAATGAAAATAAAAATATTTTTGGGTTCTTAAAATTAATGAAATGTTTGACAAAAAATTTCAGAATTTTTTAATATGTTTTGCTATTTTTAAAAATTCGTGTAAATAAAATACAAAGAAAATGAATTAAAATTAATAAAAAAGGAAAAGTATGCCAAAGGGAAGGACCAAATTGAATCTGGGCTTGGGGGTGTTGACTTGGCGCCACATCCAAGGGCCCAAGTTCAAACTTCATTAATTATCCAATTAATCCCAAATTAAATTAAATAATGACTGATTAGGGCTAATGACCAGATCTCAACCATCCAATGTGCGCGGGAAAGACTAATCGCACGACCTACATTCAAACTCCCCTTAATTACACAGTTAAACCTAATTAGGGCTAATCAAACTCAGACGGCCGGAACAGTGTTCCGGTCGTCTTCTCCGGCGAACCAAAAACCCTAGCTTCCTCTATAGGTCAACAAACTTCAAATTTCTTCCACAAAAATGATCCCCACACTCTTCTAAACCTAAACCCTCAATCAAAATCCATTTATTTCACCTCACAAGCATGAATCGAAGCAAAATATAAAACACGGGCAAATGTTCAGAGTCATCATACATGCTAGTTTCGCACCCATTTTCAAAAGTAAACACATATTCATGA
Organism: Lathyrus aphaca; assembly: GCA_963966055.1. Classification (NCBI taxonomy): domain Eukaryota; kingdom Viridiplantae; phylum Streptophyta; class Magnoliopsida; order Fabales; family Fabaceae; genus Lathyrus; species Lathyrus aphaca. Next base: position 344,807,096 of record OZ014519.1, on the reverse strand, counting down.
TCAGGAGAACACATATTATCGTAAAAGAACTTAAAAACTAGCTTCTGGGAAAAAAGTTCTTCATGTTACCTGAGATGAAGCCTATCTGATTTTGAGCTTTCTGGACTTTTCCTTTGTGCAAGCCTGCTTCCCTGAACCTCCTGATGATGGAATGAAGCTTAGAAAACTTGGGGAGTGGCTGGTTTGAATGTTTCAGCTCTAGTATAGCAGAAATGGGAGTTTGTGTATGTGGGGATTCAAGCTGTTTCAGGGGGGTGATTCTTGTTCTATGAGTGATTTGTGACTTGTTGGTGAAAGAAAATGAAGGTTTGATGGCTGAGGAAGGAGTTTCGAAGAAGAGAAGTTTTGGACAGATTTTGTGCAAGCTGGATTGTGGGAGGTTTTTGGCTTGTGTGTGGCTTGCTTTTTGATCCATAGCACATCCCTAAACTATTGGAAGAGGTCTGAGGAAGTGACTTGCACTGTGGGAATGACATGGGGCAATTGGACAAAAAGTCAATGTTAGGTGTACTTGAGGCATGGGCTGTGGCAGAGGCTATTTTAGGGTTGCTCTGGGCTCAGCTACCTTCAAGGATGGCCATGGGATGAACTGATGTGAGCTGGAATGGATGAAGGGTGAGATCTCACATGTTTTGCAATTTTGTAACTTGTTACACTTTGTGATTTTTGGCCATGGACATGTGACATCTCTTGGGCAATATGCAGCAAAATGCACCATACAATGTTGCTATGATACTTTGATAATGATTAGAGACCAAACAAAACCAAAGGAACCCTTCTTGCAAGTTTTCCCTCTTTGTGATTTTCATGAAAAATGGTTTATGATACTTGGACATCAAGGCATGAAAATGAGAAATTTCTTGGGCCAATATGAATTTTAGGCATTGAATTGTGTTTGTATGAATATTAGAAGTCACTTTGAAGTCACCTTTGGCCTTGGCATGAGGTTTTGCAACTTTCTCTCTTTGGTGCAAAAGTGAAAATTTCATGATTTTTCCCAACTTTGCAAAGCCATAACTTTTGATCCAAAATGAATTAGAAAGAGTTCTTGTACTTTTTGAAAAGGGAATGATCCAATCTATAACTTTCATGACCAAAGTTTTCTCATTTGAAGCATTTTTGAATCAATAAGAGGAGGTTGAAAAACTTTCCCAAAATAGCAAGTTTACATTATAAGTCACTTTCCAAAAAAGGCAACTTTGCAAATGGCTTGAAATTCTTCAATTTTGTGAACTTATAACATCTTCTATGACCAAATAAAGATCATACACATTCAAAATGATGGAGAACACCCTTTGGTTGGGTCATTGGAGGCCTCAGATGCCCTGATTTTACACTGACTTGCTCAAGAAGTCATCTTGTGATCAGATGCCTCCCCCATGGAATTTCTTCATGAAAATTGATATGAATGATCATCATAACATATAGAGACCAATAGAAACAAGAATGACCAAAAAATTTGGAGTTATGGCCTCTGAAACCAAAACCCTAATTTCAGGTCATCTGTGCAGTTAAACCTGGCTCTGCTTCCATGCCTTTCTCAGTTCTTGTGATTCTTTGACTTCCTTGACCTTGTGAGGATATAATATGATGCTTGAACATACATGGACCCCTTTGAAGTGATTGATGACCTCTGGAGTGGCTCAAATGGCTCAGGGATGGCTCAGATCACAAACCCTAGATGCAGATGACTTAGAAACAATGCAGTGGAGCAAAAATGCAATATGAGATGCTATGATTGAACTTATGCACATGAAAATATCACAAGCCATGGTGTCAATGGGTGAGGGAAAATTTGGGGTGTTTACAGCTGCCCCTATTCAAACCTGAGTTAGCTGTGCAGGATGTAAGCGACGGCTTAACAGGCAAACAAGATAACTTGTGGTTGAATACCAAAGACAGTCCAAAATTTGCACTCACTGAATGAAGAAGAAAAGGGATATAGATTGTAAAGGAAAATAAAGTATGTTTATAAAGTGCGGGTGACGGAGGACGACCGTCAAGCAGAGGACGACTGCTGGGGATGAAGCAATGACGGGGACGACCGACATGCTGGGGATATAAGAGATTATGATGGGGACGGCCATCAGGTAAAGATATAAGACTCTCTGGGGATTATAGGTAAATGATGAGGACGACCATTAAGCTCAAGGCATAAATGAAATAAATGATGAGGTACGGTCATCAGAGGTGAAGGACGATCACCTGGCAGGGTACGGCTGCTCTGTTGGGGATAAGATGAGGGACGGTCATCTAAGGTGAAGGACGATCACCTGGCAGGGTACGGCTGCCGAAAGTATCACGACATAGGACGAATGTCGGATGAAAAGGTCGACAATGGGGACGGCCATCAGATAAGCATGATGAAGGACGATCATCAAGAGGTGAAGGACGATCACCTAGCAGGGTACGGCTGCTCTCGGGGTTTATCATGACATAGGACGAATGTCAGATAACAAGATCAACGATGGGGACGGCCATCAGATAGAATGATGAAGGACGATCATCAAGAGGTGAAGGACGATCACCTAGTAGGGTACGGCTGCCTAAAATATCACGACATAGGACGAATGTCGGATAGGAAGGGGTTCTAATGAATAGAGACTCCACTGGGGGTGATGAAGGACGATCATCAAAAAGGTGAAGGACGATCACCTGGCAGGGTACGGCTGCCGGAAGGTATCATGACATAGGAAGAATGTCAGATAGAAAGGAAATAGATCAACAAGATTTGTTGGGGACTCTCTTGGGGAAGGGTAGATACAGACGAGTGTCTAAATTTAAGAGGACATAAGTGTTTGACACGGTGTATAGATTAAAGATGCGGACGAGCATCCTTAAGACTATGATACGGACGAGTATCAGTAGAAACAAACGCTTGACGCATATTCAGAGATGATGATACGGACGAGTATCAACTGGTCAACAAAGAACACGGACGAGTGTCGAATCTGAGGGGATATAATTGGTATATACTAGATACGGACGAGTATCTGTATGAGTAGAAAGTGATGAGTGAGACACAGACGAATGCTTAACTTGATAGGGAGAACACAACACTGAAGAGTGTCAGAAAAAGTGTATTATAAACAAGTATTTGATTTACAAAGTGTTCAGGTAACTATGTTGGGGAAGGTGACACGGACAGGTGTCAAGGAAGTGTATATATATGTGTTCGTGAGTGCAAAGGGGATGCTTTGGCTTTCTGCTGGGGGTATGACACAGACGAGTGTCAAGAAGCATCTGTCATGTGTAAGTATCTGTTTTCTCGGGCAATTTTACTGGGGAATGATGACACGGACGAATGCCCAAAGGAGTGTGTATATATGTATCTGTGAGTGTAAAGGAAATGCTTTGGCTCTCTGGTGGGGAATTGGGGAATATTCTGTATATTGTTGATGGATTGTCAGTATTTACAAGTGTTTGATTTTACACATGGCTTATGATTATGCAATATGTTTGATTTTTGCCGTAATGCTCCGTATTAGACGGAATGCTACGCTCTGTGGGAAAATATGATGTGAATGCTATGATTATGCAAAGATACCAATCCGGGGTTCGGATCCCGTTGCCGTGGAGATCTCTGGCTGATCTGCTATTGGTAGATCTGACATATATGACTTTGATCGGGGAAATAGATCATTGATAGACCTATCTTGGTAATGAGGGACCCAGCTGGGGTCTGTAGAAGCTTTCGTCACTCTGTTGGGAGATCTCCAGGCGTTGCTCTTCTGGATAGAGGCTGAAACTCTGTGGGGAGATGGTTCCCTGTCTAGCACTTGGCTGGGGAAGAAGAAAGATCACTGGAAGATTTTTCTAGAGATTTCTATGGGGATCCTACTAAGGATGATACTTGACAACTCAACTAAGGATATGAACACCTTCTGGTGCTGCCCTTTTGAAGGAAATGTTGGTGAAGTGATGCCTGGCAACTCTGATAAGGAGAAAGCATCTCTGGTACCGCTTGGAAGGTGTGCTGAGGAAACAATGATTTGGCAGCCTACTGGGGAGGAGCTTTCATGCCCCATGTTGCGCTTTGGATACCTGCAATCCTGTAAAGACAAAGAAACGCACAAGTACCCCGAGGTATCCCTTACTGGATTCCATCATAGGAGTTTAGACACTCCCGGGAGTAAGTATATTTCCTGTAAGCACGTATTTTTTAGAAGGGAAACATCTGTATTTATGCAATCAATATCTTAAAGACATCAGACATTTTTGCAAACGAAAATAAAATGTACGAGACGAAACATGACTGAAAATCTGATTTATTAATTCATGTGCCCTGAATTGGCAAGATACAGTCAAAGAAACGGATCCCCTGAAATGAGGAAATCGTTACAAATTGAGAAACAAAAAGATGCTGGCAATGTTGATGACGCTTCAAGGAGCTTCCCTTTTGCTATGACTCGTATGACATTTGACGTTCTTCTCGTCTTGCTTTCTGAAGAAGGCTGATTCTGACCGACGCTCGAACCTTTCGAAGCTTACCATGTTGTAAGTGATACAGATGAATTCAGAATGCAGTTGTTCGCTTATTCCCTTATTTTGCGTGGATCGCCCTTTCAGGTTTTCAATCCACCGGGATACCCATTTTTGCCTGAGTTGTCCAATGCGGCTTTTCAACTCAGTGGGTGTACATTTTTTTATTCATTTTCCCTTATTTTTGCCCGAGTCTTTTATTCTGTTTTTGACTCGCCGGGATGCCCTATTTTTGCCTGGACTTACATTCTGTTTTTATGTCCAGCGGGTCATTTTTATGCGAAGTATTTTTTAACTGCATCTGAATTCACAGGGGACAAGAAGTCTTCGCCATCCATAGTACTGAGCATCAGTGCTCCACCGGAGAAAAATTTCTTTACTATGAATGGCCCATCATAATTCGGAGTCCACTTGCCCCTGTGGTCTGTATGAGGAGGGAGGAGTCTTTTCAGCACAAGATCTCCTACTTGGTATTCTCGAAGCCTGACTTTCTGATCGAAGGCTTTCTTCATTCTTTTCTGATACAGCTGCCCATGACAAATTGCAGCCAATCTCTTTTCTTCAATCAGATTCAGTTGTTCATATCGGGATCGGACCCACTCTGCTTCGTTCAACTTAACATCCATCAATACCCGCAGGGAAGGTAATTCAACTTCAACTGGTAGGACTGCCTCCATACCATACACAAGCTGATACGGTGTTGCCCCAGTGGATGTTCTGATTGACATACGGTACCCATGCAAGGCAAATGGTAGCATTTCATGCCAGTCTTTGTAGGTAACCACCATTTTCTGTACAATCTTCTTGATATTATTGTTAGACGCCTCTACAACGCCGTTCATCTTTGGCCTGTAAGGAGAAGAATTGTGGTGTTGGATCTTGAAGTCCCGACATAGTTCTGCCATCATTTTATTGTTCAAGTTGGAACCATTATCAGTAATGATTCGCTCGGGCACTCCATACCGACAGATGATGTCTCTCTTCAGAAATCGGGCTACCACTTGCCTTATAACGTTTGCATAGGAAGCTGCTTCCACCCACTTGGTAAAATAGTCAATAGCTACCAGGATGAATCTGTGGCCATTTGAAGCAGTCGGTTCAATCTTGCCAATCATATCAATGCCCCACATGGCAAAGGGCCAGGGTGAAGACATCACATTTAGAGGATTTGGAGGCACATGCACTTTATCCGCATAAATCTGGCATTTATGGCATTTTCTGGCATAGGTACAACAGTCGACATCCATTGTGATCCAATAATAACCTGATCTTAGCAACTTTTTAGCCATTGCATGCCCTCCAGCATGGGTACCAAAGGATCCTTCGTGCACCTCGTGCATCAACAAGTCTGCTTCTGTCTTATCAACACATCTGAGGAGTACCATATCAAAGTTTCTCTTGTACAAGGAACCGTCAGTATTCAGGAAGAAACTACCAGCAAGCCTTCTTAACGTCTTCTTATCATTGGAGGACGCCCCAGGTGGGTATGTTTGATCCTCCAAGAAGCACTTAATGTCATGGAACCAAGGCTTATCATCTTTAATAACCTCTGCTGAGAATACATATGCTGGTCTGTCGAGTCTGGATACTGAGATCCGAGGCACAAAATTGGCAGCTTGAACTTTGATCATGGATGAAATGGTAGCCAGAGCATCTGCAAACTGATTTTCATCTCGGGGGATATACTCAAGTTTGACCGTTGTGAAGAAAGTCAATAACCTTCTTGTATAATCCCGGTAAGGTATCAGATGATCCTGGTGAGCATACCATTTGTCGTTGGTTTGATTGATTACCATAGCTGAATCTCCGAACACAGTTAAAGTCTTGATCCTGAGGTCAATGGCTTCCTCAAGACCCATAATACAAGCTTCGTATTCAGCTTCGTTGTTAGTGCAGTTGAAGGTGAGTTTTGCCGAGAAAGGCATGTGAACTCCTTTAGGTGTAATGAGTATTGCACCAACACCACGACCATTCATGTTAACAGCCCCATCAAACATCATAGTCCATTCTTCTTCCGGGTCAGGCCCTTCAGTGTGAACAGGCTCTTCGTGATCTTTTGATTTTATGAACATGATGTCTTCATCAGGGAAGTCAAATCTCATAGGCTGGTAATCATCAATGGGTTGCTCGGCAAGATAATCGGACAATACACTGCCTTTGATGGCTTTTTGAGATGTGTACTGAATGTCATATTCCGTAAGGATCATTTGCCATCTTGCAACCCGTCCGGTGAGTGCTGGCTTCTCAAAAATGTACTTAACTGGGTCCATCTTTGATATCAATAAAGTAGTGTGGGTCAACATATACTGCCTTAGTCGGCGAGCAGCCCACGCTAAAGCACATCAAGTTTTCTCGAGCAGTGAATAACGTTGTTCACAGTCGGTAAACTTTTTGCTTAGGTAGTATATTGCATACTCTTTTCGACCAGACTCGTCATGCTGGCCCAGCACACACCCCATTGACTCTTCTAATACTGTCAAGTACATGATTATAGGTCTTCCTTCCACTGGAGGCATAAGGATTGGAGGCTCTTGTAAATATTCCTTGATTTTGTCAAAAGCCCTCTGGCAGTCTTCGTTCCACCTGACCATTTGTTCTTTTCTTAACAGCTTGAACAAAGGCTCACAGGTTGCCGTAAGGTGAGATATGAACCTTGAAATGTAGTTCAATCTATCCAGAAACCCCCGAACTTCTTTTTCAGTCTTCGGTGCAGGCATTTCTTGAATGGCTTTGACTTTGTCAGGGTCAACTTCAATCCCTTTCTCACTTACAATAAATCCCAGCAGCTTACCAGATTGCACCCCGAATGTGCATTTGTTGGGGTTTAACTTCAGTTGGTACTTCCTCAGACGCTTGAATAACTTCAACAGATTTACCAGGTGGTCTTCTTCTGTGAGGGACTTGGCAATCATGTCATCCACATAACATTCAATTTCTTTGTGTATCATGTCATGGAATAATGTTACCATAGCCCGTTGATAAGTGGCACCAGCATTCTTCAGTCCGAATGGCATCACCTTATAACAGAATGTGCCCCAGGGTGTGATGAAAGTTGTCTTCTCCATGTCTTCAGGTGACATCTTGATCTGATTGTATCCTGAAAATCCATCCATGAAGGAGAACACCGAGAACTGAGCCGTATTATCAACCAATACGTCAATGTGAGGTAAAGGGAAATCATCTTTCGGGCTGGCTCTGTTCAGATCCCGGTAGTCCACACACATCCTCACCTTGCCATCTTTCTTGGGCACAGGTACAATATTAGCAACCCACGGAGGATAGCTAGTTACAGCAAGGAAACCGGCGTCCCACTGCTTTTGTACCTCTTCTTTAATCTTCATTGCCATATCCGGGCGAGTACGGTGCAATTTCTGTTTTACTGGCGGACAATCCTCTTTCAAAGGCAGCTTGTGCATGACAATATCGGTGTCCAACCTTGGCATATCCTGATAAGACCAAGCGAAAACATCCACGTATTCCTGAAGCATGTCAATCAGTTGCTTTTTTACTGAATCTTGCAGGCAGGCCCCGATCTTAACCTCTTTCACGTCTTCTTCCGTACCAAGATTAACCGTTTCAATCTCCTCCTGATGAGGAGTGATAACCTTCTCCTCTTGCCTTAACAACCTGGCTAGCTCTTCAGGTAGCTCATAATCTTCTTCAACCCCTTCATCAGCTTGATTGATTGGATTGTCGAAGTCATACGAAGTCATAGCAGTGTTGTTGTCGGTGCAGTCTGAAGGGAACTTTCTACAAGGTTTTAGATTGGTTCATTTTAGTGATCAATTTTAATCTTGTTTAGAAAAAGTGAAAATGAAGTTATTTATTTTGAAAAACATCGCCATTTTATTTTTTGTACAAAAAGAAAAGATGAAAAGACAGTGAGCAAAAAAGAGACTCGTTTGCAAAAGATGTCCGATATTCATTGATTAATCCATTTGCACAAAATTACAAGATGGCCCGATTACAAAATGAGTCTTGACATCTTGGGCAAGATGCAAGACTTGATGCATGCTTTAAAAATACAGGAAATAATAATTACTCTGCAGGAGTAACCCTTATAATTTCCTGGGAAGACTAGTTAAGGACTTGGCTCCCCGGGATCCTTGGACGTATCCAGCTCTCCAGGTTGCGGTCACTTTCCTCCTCGTCTTCCAAGTTGTTCACAACATCCAGGGTGAGCATTCCCCCGCTGACAAAATTGGGCTCTTTTGCAGCCTCTGATTGATCTTGTTGAGTTGGTTTGTAACCCAACCCAAATCGGTCTTCTTTCTTTTCCACGGGCAGCAACTTGCCCCAGCCTTGGGCGGTACCTTCCTCAACAACCTTCCAGGCTTGCTGATATGACGTCATGGAAGTTCCCAATATAGAAGATGCTTCATTAATGTTCAGGGCCTCAAACCCTTGGCTCATAGTTTCATGGATTTCTCCATCCATTTCTATGTACTTATACGTAGCCAGATGGCTAACAAAGATGTCTTCCTCCCCACAGATGGTGATGATTTGGCCTTCCCACTCGAATTTCAACTTTTGGTGAAGGGTAGACGTAACAGCGCCAGCGGCGTGGATCCAGGGTCTACCCAACAGACAGTTGTAGGCCGGCTGAATGTCCATCACATAGAAGGTAGTTTTGAAGGTCTGCGGGCCAATCATCACAGGCAGATCAATCTCCCCAAGCACTGATCTTTTAGAGCCATCAAATGCTCTCACCACCAAATTACTCGGACGCAGTGCCAAGCCATCATACTCCAGCTTCACTAAGGCTTTCTTTGGCAGAACATTGAGTGATGACCCAGTGTCCACCAGTACATGAGATAGAACAGCACCCTTGCATTCCAAGGTGATATGCAAAGCCTTGTTGTGGTTACGTCCCTCTGTTGTTAAGTCAGCATTGGTGAAGCACAGTCCATGACTGGTGTTGACATTTGCCACCACAGTTTCTAGCTGATTAACAGTAATCTCCTCTGGCACGTATGCTGCGTTCAGGACTTTCAATAATGCATTCCTGTGAGATTCAGAACACATCAACAGGGATAATATGGAGATTTTTGAGGGAGTTTGGTGAAGCTAATCCACCACCTTATAATCACTCCTTTTTATGATTCTCATGAACTCGTCTACATCTTGTTCAAAAGATGTCTTCTGAGTTTCCTTGGCAATTGGCTCTTCAGGCACCACACTCTTTCCTTTTGCTTTGGCAGCAGCTTCTACTTCAACATTAGGTCTTTGGATTTGTGAGGCAAAAAGGCGTCCGCTTCTGGTGAAGCCTCTGCCTCCCCCAACATTATCAATTTGTGGAGAAGAGGTTGATGAATCCAGAGTGATTTTCTCCCCGTTGCAGTAAAGATCAGAGCCATAATGCCAAGGTATGGCATTGCTACTTTCATAAGGAACTGGTCCAGGTACCGTAATAGTAACTGGACTGGCTGCTGCGGAGGAGGGTACTGTAATGGTGTGCGGATCGTAGTAAATTGTGACTGGTGACCTGACAGGAGGCGCCACTGTTTGTTGTTGAAAGTTGTTGTTTGGAGGAACATTTGATGGGTCATAGTAGATTGTAACTGCGGAGACATCTTCATTAATTTCTATTGGCGTTGTAGAAGATTCTGTTAATAACATGGATGCTGATGTTGTAGAAGAAATGGTTGTTGAAATCTGACTTGTTGAAGTGATGGATGGAGCCATTGCTGATGATACTGATGAATCAGTAGGAATGATTGTTGCTGCTGTTGTAGAAGAATCAGGAATTGTTGTCAAAGGAATTGCTGGGTTTGTAGGCGCCATTGTTGAGATCTGAAGGATACCATCCTTAATAAGACCATCTATGCCTCTTCTCAAATTTTCACACCCGTTGACTGCAATGTGTCGCTCCCGATAAATGGGAATGGCCCAGATAAAGGTACAGACGCGAACGGTCCGCGAAAGGAGGATGTGAGAACACACAGGAGTGAACTCACAAGAAATGAAAAGAGTCGCCAGCTAGGAATTTTTATCCCGAAGGAAAGGCAATGCTGCATAGACCTAGAAAGGTATGGATAAGACGGTTGCGAACCAGAGAGACTGAGAAAGGGGGTTGGTTACAACCTGGGAAGGTATTAGCACCCAGATTGTCCGTCGTACTCGACGGGATCCACGCTTAAAAGATTTGTGTTTTAAAGGGGTAGTGTTAGTGCAATTTGTGCATAAAATAACTGGAAAAGGATGTACAGGTGTCGGTGTATAGTGTATAAGTGATATGAAGTATGAAAGTGTCAGTGTAAGAGTGAAATGATCATGATAATGAGGCTAAAAGAATAAAGCTGGAAAGAGGTGGAATATACAGAGACTTTTGTTCGATAACTGTTAAGTTATGCCTACGTATCCTCTCGTGCAATGAGGAAGTCAGAACACCGTAGTTCGACCCAAAGAGACTGAAAGGTGGATTGACTTGTGAACTGCCTGCTTGTCTATGCTCAAGTGTATGACCTGTCTGGCTCAGGTGCAAACTGTCTTGCATTAGACGGAAGAAGCAAGTTCTCGTTTATGAGTGAAGGTGATGAGAAAAGAATCCCGGAGGAGACGATTATTGTTTGTTTTTGAGTTTTCAGTCTTTTATTGCTTTTGAAAGTTTGTCATAAGTTAATGAGCTTAAACCTAAACCAATGGATTTAGTAAACTCATCACATCCTCCCTCTGATCAGGGGTAATGAGAATACCTTAAGTGTGAAGTCAGCTTCTCACACTTAATCACCTTTGATGTAGGATTAAGATCATTAACCTACTTGTGATTATTTAGATGTTTTTGGTGTTTTTGTTTAGTGTTAGGTAATGAGTTTAAGCCATAATCAGGGATTAAACAGACTCATTACACCATCCTAATAGAAGGATAATAGATGAAAATGTTTAAGCTGAGGAAAGCTCCTCAACTTAATCCATGATTAGGGATTAAACTCATGACAAAACAAGCCTTTGTTAAGTGGGTTTTAGTTAATGGTATGATGATGAAGTTATTTTTAGGGTTTGTAAGACAACTTGAGGGGGACTTGTCCATTAACATTAGGGTTAGTCCTTCTTAACCAATTAAGGAAGAATTAGAACCCTAATGCAAGGCCCAAGTTACAAGTGTGATGTCTTGATGATTATTAAGTGAATTAATTAAGAGATTTAAACACATTAAGGGTTTAACACTTAGGATTAAAGTTATACACTCCATCCTAATAGAAGGATGCAGGCATAAACTTAACCACAAAGCCTTAAAGCCTTTAGGGTTTAGTCCCTGATTATGAGGTGAGAAGAGAAAACTCAAAGAGACACAAAGGTAAAACTAAGTGGGGGACTAATCAAAACCCTAATTATTGTCATGCTTAGTTGTTCCTAGGGTTTGTGAGGTTTATCTGAAAAATTGAAAAGTAATCTGAAAAATGGAAAAGTAATCAGATCCAAAGGCCCATGTTTGAACTGGCTGCGCGCGCGTTTGACCTGATGCCATATCCAATGGCTGACATTCAAACCTGGCTAATTATGATTAACCCTAATTAATTGTGCCCTAATCACTTTCAGGCGACCGGAACACTGTTCCGGTCGTCTTCTCCGACCAACCAAAATCTCAAACTCTCTTTATACGCATCCAAAACAAAATCTAACTGCCCAAAACTCTTCCCCACTCAAAAACGAATCAAACCCCTCAATCAAACAACATTTATCATTCAGAAACAAGGAGAATCGAATCAAACATTTTTTAGGGCAAAAGTTTCAGACAAAGCATACATCCTGGTTTCTCAACCATTTTCAAAAGTAAACATATATTCATGATCAGGGAAGCATGTAGATTCATTTAGAAACTTAAAATACACGTTCTGGAAAAAAAAGTTCATGAAGCTACCTGAGTTTGAAGCTTTTCAGTTTGGAGCTTTCAGACCTCTTCTCTTGTGCAAAACTGCTCCTATGACCTCCCTTGTTCTTCTGAAAGGCTTGGAGCAAGTTTATTTTGGCTGATTTGGGAGATTGAACAAGTTCTGTTCAGTGCAGTGAGGGAATCATGTTTCTGATTTTGGGGGTTTAAGACAATGGTGATGGGTGCTTTGTGATCAGGAAGGTGTGTTGAGTTGGTTTATGAAGTTTGTTTGTGTGTTTGTGGCCTGTGTGATGAGTTTCGAATGCTTTTGCTCAAGAGGGTGAAAATGAGAATGCTGTCTTGTGGGAGCTTTTAGGCTTGCTTCTTGTTATGTTTGGCTTGCATTTGATTAGTATAAACAATTGCCATTGGTCAGAAGAAGTGACATGTGCTTTATTGATTGGTATGGGTGCTTTTGCAAAAATGTCAAAGTTGTGTAAGAAGGGAATGGGCTACTTGCTAGCTGAGTACAAAAGGCATGTCCTGCGCAGCATGAGGTGAGGAAAGGCCTAGGACTGATCAGCTAGCTAGCCAGCAAGTGGATGAGAAGCTATGATGAGTTTTGCAACTTGGCTTGCCTTTGATCCTTATGAAAAAGTCTTGCTCCATAGGCCATAAAACATGTGATCCCTTGGCCCATTCTGATTTTTAAATGTTGTGTGATCATGTTGTGTGGATTAGAAGTGCATTTGATAGCTTTAGAACACTTGATCAAGTCATTTTGCAAAATACCTCTTTGGTAGAAACTTTGAAATTTTGTGATTTTTGCCAACTTTGACAAGCCATAACTTTTGATCCAAAATGAATTAGGTCATGTTCTTGTACTTTTTGAAAAGGGAATGATCCATTCTACAACTTTCATGACCAAAGTTTTTCCATTTGAAGCCTTTTTGAATCAAAAAGTAAAGGTTGAAAAAGTTGCCTAAAATGACAATTTCATTAAAAGTCAAACTTGCCCAAAAAGTCAACTTTGCAAAAGACTTGAAATTCTTCAATTTTGTGAACTTCCAACCTCTTCCATGATCAAATAAAGATCATATACAATCAAAATGATGAAGAACACCCTTTGGTTGGGTCATTGGGGGCCTCAGATGCCCTGATTTTGCACTGACTTGCTTGAAAAGTCAACTCTTGATCAGATGACTTCCCCATGGAATTTCTTCATGAAAATTGATATGCATACTCCCTATACCATATAGAGACCAATAGAAACAAGAATGACCAAAAAATTTGGAGTTATGGCCTCTGAAACCAAAACCCTAATTTTAGGTCAACTGTGCAGTCAAGCCTGACTCTGCTTCCACACCAATCCCAGTTCTTGTGATTCTTTGACATTCTTGAATTTGAGAGGATATAATATGATACTTGAACACACATGGACCCCTTTGAAGTGATTGATGGCCTTTGGAGTGGCTCAAGAAGCTCTTGGATTGCTCAGATCACAAACCCTAGATGCAGATGACTTTGAATCTATGCAGTGAATCAAAAAATGTTATGCTTTATTTTTCTATGCAAAATGATAAGGATATGGTATGCTCGTGATGATTATGATATGATAACGATGCTAAACAAGAAGAGGGCAAATTTGGGGTGTTACAGCTGCCCCTATTCAATCAACTGTTAATCTGAAAAGGATGAGAGCAGCGGCTATCAGACATTCGAGATGAACTGTGATTGAATACCAAGAAGACCTGAAATTTGCACTCTGACGAAGAATGCAACACTGGGAAATAAACCCAACCAGATGACGCTCTGGGGATAAGAAGGAGAGAAAAAACAGACGAGCTTCTTCCAAGTTGAAACTGATATCTGAAATACTATCATGCTGACAGACGAGTCTTCGCATGACCTGTGACGCCAGGTACAGAGAGCGGACGAGCCCTTAAGGATCTTCAAAGTAACCTGAGATGGACGAATCTCCTTCACTAATCCTTACGCAGATAAGTGGAATAAGACGGACGAGTCTTCTTCGGATAACCCTTACGCAGGCTCCGGGAATGCATATAAGTCTGTGGGATAGACATGCAATCAAGGTAGACGAACCTTCCTCATATATTATCCGCGGATATATGGTATAAGACAGACGAGTCTTCTGAGCAAACCTGTTACGCCAGGTGCAGCAACCATAATTGGTGCTTGAGACAGACGAGCCTCCTTCGGATTTACCTGTTACGCCAGGACCGGTAACCATTTCGACATTTAATTCCCACTGTCAGGATTTTAAACCTCTTCAATACAGACGAGTATTGGATGATCGTCAAGAGAACACAAACGAGTGCCAATAGTCAAAGATACAGACGAGTATCGGACGATGATCTGAGAAACACAGACGAGTGCTTCAGGCGATGATACAGACGAGTATCAGCCACTGGTATAGACGAATACCAGAAATTCAAACACAGACGAGCATTTGAAGTAGTCACAGAGATATCAGGGTAAACAACAAATCTTCACATTCAGGTGCAAGCTAGCACAGACGAGTGCTGAGGATGATACAGACGAGTATCCAGGCAAAGCAGACGAGCTTCAGAACACAAACGACTTCTGGGGGATAAAAGCAGACGAGCTTCAAACACACACAGACGAGTGCTGGACAGTTGCAGACGAGCAACAACAGAGAATACATATCAAGGCACAGACGAGTGCAGCGAAGGATCCAATACCAAACACAGACGAGTGTTGGAAGGTTGCAGACGAGCAACAACAGAGAATACATATCAAGGCACAGACGAGTGCAGCGAAGGATCCAATACCAAACACAGACGAGTGTTGGAAGGTTGCGGACGAGCAACAACAAATATCATCTCAGAACACAGACGAGTGTTGAGGAGTTGCGGACGAGCAACAACGGAGGCATCATGACACAGACGAGTGTTGGAAATTGCAGACGAGCAATAATAAGGTAATCACTTCAAAACACAGACGAATGCCGAAAATTGCAGACGAGCAAACAGCAACACAGAGCTAACACAGACGAGTGTTGGAAATTGCAGACGAGCAACCATAAAGCAGTGATATGTCCTCGCTGGGGAAACTTGCTTAGGGATAACACATACGAGTGTTGAAGATTGCAGACGAGCAATAAACGAATGCCTGATCGGCAACAAGAGATACAACTCTGCAGGGGAGAAAAAGTCAAGAGGTCTGGATACCCACTCCGACTGAGGTGATGAATACCTGGCTGCATCATCATATGAACCAACCATAGGGCAACTTTGCTGGGAAATATTTCACGGACGGAGGCGAAAATCAAATATGAACTCTGTGGGGGGACAGATCATCTTCAGACTTGGCTAGGGAAGCTTCCTGGGCAAATACTCTGGCTGGGGAGAGCATCCGATGATTCAAAACTCTGAGGGGATATCAGGCCCTCAATCACGCCTACTGGGAAGGACTCTTGCTGATGATAAAATACTGTTAATTCCACCTCTGATGATGACATGCTCTCAGGTACTTGCTAGGCACACTCCGCTGGGGAAGAATGGACTACTACTTCACTTGGGAAGAAGAACCTGCTTGGGCTGCTGCCAAGACTTAGTTGGAGGAAAATATCTATTTAGACAAGTCAGGCTTTCAGCTACCTGCTGGAGAAGAAAAATCCGCTTGGGGAAATACTCTACTGGGGAAGAGTACCTTGCTTGAGAGAATGTGACGCCATCCTGCAACCTGCAACAACAGAAAACACACGTGTGTCCCGGGGATTTGCATGGCGTGATCTGTTCATCCATTATCACCCGACACTCAAAGAGGGTTACAGTTTCCCTGCATGTCAGTTTTCTTTTCAAGATTATCACCATGTTTAGATGCAATGCTATTTTTGCCAAAAAATTCAGGACATTTTGCAAACAAAAATAAACACACACAGCTTTTTGACTGAATATTATTTTTATTGAATGGCCTCTAAATAGGCAAAGATTTACATCAAGAAGCAACCACCTGGAAAGAGGTAGCCACTATAGAAATTGAGAAAAGAAACTATCCTAATGGCAATGTACATGGCATTCCAAGGAGTTCCATTTCTGCTATGACCTGCATGTCTTCAAGACTCTCCATTCTGCTTTGGCTTTCTGAGAGAACAAGGGGACTGTTTCCTATCCTTCTGATATTGTCAAACCGTACGAAACGATGACGTGGTTCAGATAACTTGGATCACAGTTGTTCGCTTATTCCCTTATTTTGCGTGGATCGCCCTCTCGGGTTTTCAATCCACCGGGATACCCTTTTTTGCCTGAGCTGTCCAATGTGGCTTTTCAACTCAGCGGGTGTACACATTTTTTATATTTATTTCCCTAATTTTTGCCCGAGCTTTTTATTCTGTTTTTAGCTCGCCGGGATGCCCTTTTCTTGCCTGGACTTACATTCTGTTTTTGTGTCCAGCGGGTCTCTTTACGCGAAGTATTTTTTAACTGCGTCCGAGTTGACAGGGGATGGGAAGTCCTCTCCATCCATAGTGGTGAGCATCAGCGCTCCTCCTGAGAAGACTCTCTTCACTATGAATGGTCCTTCGTAGTTTGGGGTCCACTTGCCCCTGTTATCTGAACCTGGAGGAACGATCCTCTTCAATACAAGCTCTCCCACTCGATACTCTCGAGTACGTACTCGTTGGTCGAATGCCCGCTTCATTCTCCTCTGATAAAGCTGACCATGACAGATAGCCGCTAATCTCTTTTCCTCAATTAGACATAGCTGGTTGTAACGAGCACGCACCCATTCAGCCTCATCCAGTTTGACGTCCATCATCACACGCATTGAAGGAATCTCTACTTCAACAGGCAGGACTGCTTCCATGCCATACACTAGAGAGAAGGGAGTTGCCCCTGTTGATGTCCTGACCGACGTTCGGTACCCATGCAAAGCAAACGGTAACATCTCATGCCAATCCTTGTAGGTGACAACCATTTTCTGCACAATCTTCTTGATATTCTTGTTAGCTGCCTCTACCGCACCATTCATCTTTGGTCGGTAAGGAGAAGAATTGTGATGCTGTATTTTGAAGTCCCGACATAAGTCTGCCATCATCTTGTTGTTGAGATTAGAACCATTATCAGTAATGATCCTTTCGGGCACTCCATATCTGCATATGATATCCCTTTTCAGAAATCTTGCCACCACTTGACGAGTGACATTGGCATAAGACGCTGCTTCTACCCACTTGGTAAAGTAATCAATCGCGACCAGGATGAAGCGATGACCGTTCGAAGCAGTCGGTTCAATCTTCCCGATCATGTCAATGCCCCACATAGAGAAAGGCCAAGGAGATGACATGACGTTGAGCGGATTTGGAGGAACATGCACTTTATCTGCATATATTTGGCACTTGTGGCATTTACGAGCGAATGAACAACAGTCTGCATCCATTGTCATCCAGTAATACCCTGATCTCAGCAGTTTCTTTGCCATAGCATGCCCTCTTCTATGGGTACCAAAAGATCCTTCATGGACTTCCTGCATCAACAGGCTTGCTTCGTGTCTATCCACGCATCTGAGCAAGACCATGTCGAAGTTCCTCTTGTACAAAACCCCGTCTGTGTTCAAGAAGAAACTAGCAGCAAGTCGTCTCAAGGTCTTCTTGTCTTTGGAAGATGCCCCTGTTGGGTATTCTTGCTTTTCCAGGAATAACTTGATATCAAAATACCAAGGTTTCTCGTCAGACACGGTGTCTACAGAGAAAGCATAAGCTGGAGAGTCAAGCCTGGAGATGTCAATTCTGGGCACAAAATTCCAACACAGGACTTTAATCGACGAAGAGAGAGTGGCCAAAGCATCGGCAAATTGATTTTCATCACGTGGTATGTATTTGAGCTCAACTGTCGTGAAGAATGTCAACAGTTTTCTAGCATAATCCCTGTACGGAACTAGATGCTCTTGATGTGTATACCACTTGCCGGTAATTTGGTTAATGACGAGGGCTGAATCTCCGAATATATCGAGGTTCTTGATCCGAAGATCAATTGCCTCCTCTATTCCCATTATACACGCCTCGTATTCCGCTTCATTGTTGGTGCAGCCAAAAGTAATTCTGGCAGCGAAGGGTAAGTGAACACCTTCAGGAGTAATAAGTACAGCACCAACTCCACGACCATTGATATTGACAGCCCCATCAAACATCAACTTCCATTTGGATTCAGGGTCAGGCCCCTCCTCCGGAAGTGGTTCCTCATAATCGTTTGTTCTGAGGTACATGATGTCCTCATCAGGGAAATCAAATCTCATCGGCTGATAGTCATCCTCAAGAGGTTGCTGAGCAAGGTATTCCGACAATACACTTCCTTTGATGGCTTTCTGAGAAGTGTACTGGATGTCGTATTCAGTTAAAATCATCTGCCATCTAGCAACCCTTCCGGTCAATGCTGGTTTCTCAAAGATGTACTTGACAGGATCCATCCTGGAAATGAGAAGTGTAGTATGGGTCAACATGTACTGCCTCAGTCGGCGAGCAGCCCATACCAAAGCGCAGCAAGTTTTCTCGAGCAGTGAGTATCGGGATTCACAGTCGGTAAACTTTTTGCTAAGGTAATAAATGGCGTACTCTTTTCGACCAGACTCGTCATGTTGGCCAAGCACACACCCCATCGACCCTTCTAGCACGGTCAAGTACATGATTAACGGTCTCCCCTCCACTGGAGGCATCAGAATTGGAGGCTCCTGCAAATATTCCTTTATTTTGTCGAAAGCCCTTTGGCAATCATCATTCCACCTGACTGTTTGCTCTTTTCTTAGCAGTTTGAATATCGGTTCGCACGTGGCGGTTAGGTGAGATATGAACCGAGAAATGTAGTTCAATCTACCTAAGAACCCGCGCACTTCTTTTTCTGTCTTTGGTGCAGGCATATCTTGAATAGCTTTCACTTTAGCAGGATCTACCTCAATTCCTCTTTGACTTACAATGAAACCCAGTAACTTTCCAGAACGCACTCCGAAAGTGCACTTGTTCGGATTCAACCTCAATTTATACTTGATCAATCTATCAAACAACTTCTTCAAATTAACCAAATGCTCCTCTTCGTCTTTGGACTTTGCAATCATATCGTCCACATAACATTCGATCTCCTTGTGGATCATATCATGGAACAATGTGACCATCGCCCGTTGATAAGTTGCCCCGGCGTTCTTCAAACCGAAGGGCATGACCTTATAGCAGAATGTTCCCCACGGGGTAATGAACGTTGTCTTCTCCATGTCCTCCGGCGCCATTTTTATCTGATTATAACCGGAGAATCCATCCATGAAGGAGAATACTGAGAATTGAGCAGTACTGTCGACCAACACGTCGATGTGTGGCAACGGAAAATCATCCTTCGGACTTGCTCTGTTCAAATCTCTATAGTCAACGCACATCCGGACCTTGCCGTCCTTCTTAGGCACTGGTACAATGTTAGCTACCCAAGGTGGGTAACTAGTCACGGCAAGGAACCCGGCATCCCACTGCTTCTGTACCTCCTCTTTAATCTTTATCGCCATATCCGGGCGAGTTCTTCTCAACTTTTGCTTCACAGGAGGACAGTCTTCTCTCAGAGGTAGCTTATGCATCACGATGTCGGTATCCAACCCTGGCATATCTTGATATGACCAAGCAAAGATATCTACATACTCTCTCAGCATACTGATCAGCTCTTGTTTGACGTCGGCCTGCAGATTGGCTCCTATCTTGATTTCTTTCTTTGCATCTTCACTGCCAATGTTGATGGTCTCAATCTCCTCTTGATGAGGCTGAATAACTCGTTCCTCTTGTTTCAACAATCTGACCAATTCTTCAGGTAGGTCACAGTCTTCCTCAACCCCTTCATCAGCTTGGTAGACTGGATTATCAAAGTCATGCATAGTCATAGCAGGAACGTTATCCGTGGAATCCGGATGATCAACACTGCACAAATGATGTGCTTATTCAGAATCTGCTTATTTTGAAAAGAGACGCTAACACAAAGCAAAAAATGAAAAAAAACACATTGCCATTTTTATATTGTTTTTGTGAAAAAGTTTTAAAAACAAAGAAAAAGAGCACAGTTTGTCTGAAAATGTCCTTTTATTAGCAAAAATAACAATGCGATACAAAACATGGTGGCCCAGTACAATGGATCCAAACATCTTGGGCAGAATGCTGGATTTGACAATGCAGTATGCTAATAAAAGGAAACAAAACAATTACTTTGAGAGCCAGGTGACTTGAACAATGTCCTCAGCAGACCAATTTCCTAGCTCCTCGCCGGGTGCACACGGGCGGATCCAATTGTTGTCCCAGTCTCTGTCACTATCCCCGTCTTTGTTCGCCGTACAGATTTGATCGCGGTCGAGCGACCCAGCACTTGTGAATGAGATAGCCTTACCACTCTGAGCAGACCCCCCAGGCTGATACCCTAAGCCGAATTTATCACCCTTCTTTTCCACCTCCAGTAGCTTGCCCCAGCCCTGGGCCTTGCCTGATTGGACGACCTCCTTTGCTTCCCGGTAGGAATGAATTGACGTGCCTTCGTTGTTTTTCTTCACCGGAGTCAGGATACTGACATCTGCCTCAAAAGCTTGGCACAAAGTCTCGTGAATTTCCCCGTCCATTTCCACATATTTAAACGTCGACAGGTGGCTGACGAAAATATCTTCTTCCCCGCAAACTGTGATGACCTGGCCATCCACCACATATTTAAGCTTTTGGTGCAGGGTTGAAGTGACAGCTCCAGCTGCGTGTATCCACGGTCTGCCCAACAAGCAACTATACGCAGGCTGGATATCCATGACATAGAAGACACTCTTGAAGACTTGAGAGCCTATCTTGACAGGCAACTCAACCTCTCCGAAAACGGATCTTCTTGAACCATCGAAAGCTTTAACCACTAGATCACTCGGCGTCAGAATAACCCCATCAATGTTAAGCTTCATCAATGCCTTCTTCGGGAGCACATTCAAGGAAGAGCCTGTGTCCACAAGAACATGAGACAAAACAGCGCCCTTGCATTCCATCGTGATATGCAGTGCTTTATTGTGATTCCTTCCCTCCGAAGTAAGGTCTCGGTCAGTGAAGCCTAAACCATGGCTGGCATTAACACTTCCAACAACAGCTTCGAGTTGATTAACAGTGATTTCTTGAGGAACATAGGCCATTTGAAGTACTTTCAGCAAGGCTTCTCGATGCGCGGGAGAGCACATCAACAGTGACAAGATAGAAATCTTTGAAGGCGTTTGATTCAGTTGATCAACCACCTTATAGTCACTCCTTTTGATGATCTTCATGAACTCCTCTACCTCCTTTTCAAATGTCCCCTGCCCAGCCACAGGAGTATCTGACTCATCATTCGCAGTCTGCTTTCCTTTGTCTTTGGACGAAGCTTCGGCCTCAAGATCCTTTCTCAGTGCAGGGGGAGCAAATAAACGGCCACTTCGAGTAAAACCCCCAACACCTCCTACATTCTCAATAGTCAGGTCAGCAACAGGTCTACTCTCCATCTTCTGTCCCGCCACATAAACATCAGAACCGTAATGCCAAGGAATGGCTCTATCATCGGTGTATGGTACCGGCCCAGGTACAGTTATAGTCACAGGACTAATCTGAGGAGTGTAAACAGTAACTGGCTCTTGTCTGACGGGCATGTCAGCTTCATCGTAAAAGATAGTAATGGTTGACACATCATCAGCCCTTTCATTACTAATCTTGCTAAATTGCAGAGACCCATCATCAATCAACACTTGCAAACCCATCTTCAATTTCTCGCAGCCGTTCGCAGCACTTATACAGTCTTCGCAATCGAAACAACAACCAGGAAATACTTGACCCTTCAACAGTCTCTCTTTCACCACCCCCAAAGGCGTCCTGACTTCATCAATACTCAGCACCAAACTCAACTTGTCATCTCCCTCAACAGCGTTAACTCTTGCCCCTCCATGATTAGGTATAGGGTTCGAGTTGATATTCGGTGGTGGCGCAAAGTTGATTGCCTTGGAATCTAGGAGATCCTGAACTTTGTGATGTAGCGCCCTGCACTTCTCAGTTGAGTGCCCGGGTGCTCCTGAATGAAAAGCGCATCGCGCGTTGACATCATAACCAGCTGGAAGCTCTCCAGGAGGTGGTGGTGCCAAAGTCCTTAATTGAATAAGGTTCAAGTCTAGTAGTCTCGGCAACAAGGCAGCATATGTCATCGGAATAGCTTCAATCACCCTGTTAGCAGGACGAGCCTGCCTTGGCTGATAAGGCCTTTGCTGGTAGTTGGCTCTGGGTTGTTGTTGTTGTTGTGGTTGTTGTGGTGGAGGTAGCATCTGTTGTACGGGAGCTGCAGGAATAGTGACAGCAGCCACATGTTCATAAGGTCTTCTGTAACCACGACCCTGGCTTCGGCCGAAAACAGCATTGGTCTCTCCTTCTCGTCTTCTTGGAGGTCCGCTAAAAGCTTTCCTCGCCCCATTTGAACTACTAGCACCGGGGTCTTGTATCTTCCCCATTTTCAACAGTGTTTCAACCCTTTCTCCCGCAATGACAATATCGTTGAACTTTGTAGCAGAACTTGACGCCAATCTTTCAAGAAATACTCCCTGGAGGGTACCCATAAACATATCGGCCATTTCATTCTCTAACAAGGGTGGCTGCACCCTGGCAGCTAGCTGACGCCACCTCTGGGCGTATTCTTTGAAGCCTTCTTTTGCTGTCTGAGCCATATGTTGCAACTGGGTGCGATTCGGAGCCATGTCCATGTTATACTGGTACTGCCTCACAAAGGCTTCAGCAAGATCTTTCCAGCTCTTAACATTGACCCTGCTGAGTTTCATGTACCACTCAAGGGAAGCTCCCACTAAGCTGTCCTGAAAGTAATACATCCACAGTTTTTCATCGTCTGTATGAGCGGCGATTCTTCCCACATATGATTGCAGATGGGTCTTCGGGCAAGCAGTGCCGTTATACTTCTCGAAAGTAGGAACTTTGAATTTGTACGGGATTCTGACTCCCGGAACCAAACCCAAGTCTGTTATATCGAACCCCAAAGAACTCTGGGACTGAATAGCCTTGATTTGCTCAGCCATCTCTTCAAACCTCTTGTTCATTTCGACCCCTTGACCCTCGGTCTCATCAAGTAAAGTGAACTGGTCCTCCTGGTGATCCACATGAATGTTATGCATCCCGTCATTGACTACGGTCGCCCCTGGTTGTATAACATGAGGTCCACCCTGACGTGTGCCCGCACCGGTATGATTATCAGCATTAGCAGCAGCAGCAGCGTTTCTGTTCTGATTCTCCACCATCTCTCGCAGACGCTCTTGATTCTGCCCCATGCCGGCCATTAATGTCATGAAGTTGTCCATCCTCTGCTTTAGATCTGCCAAATCTGCCTGCATCTGATCCATGGCTCTCTCTCTGTTAATCTTGGTTGGGTACCTGTGTACTGTTGGTTGTTCTCGAACTTTTCGAGGAGCTATAGTGCCTGAAACACAAAATACGTTAGTAATTGATGCAACACCTGCAAAACAGACAAACGGGTTATATGCAATGCAATGTAACTGTTCATGTTCCCAATTTTAAGCATTTGGCATGCCCCAGTTCTGGTATCTATCTCGGCAATCACTTTCAGTGTTTAGCTTTCAAACTTTCTCTTTGATAAGTGTTCAGACGTTAGTAGTATCCAGACAAACGAGTCTTGCACATTCAAAACGATAACTTGCACATTAATACTGAATATGGACAAACCGCTATAGGCTAAAAGTCAGAATACATCCAAGAATATTCCCCGAAGGGTTACAAATCAGTACATAAAGACAAAGGAAATGAAAGCAAAACCCCTACAACAAGCCTGTAGGTAGTCTGAAAAATAAACTAAGCTAAGGACCCCGACTCTGCCACCTCTGCCCTGCTCTTCTTGACGCCTGCTCTCAGCTTGAGCTCTTCAATCTCTTTCCTGGCTTCCTCCAGAGCTAATTGGCTTTGGATTAGCTGTTGGGTCCTCTCCCTCCGGATGGCGTGGGCTTGCTCCACTTCCTCCTTCTTAAAAGCCATCTGAACTTCAAAGAACTCTTCCTTCTCTTTGAATTTCTTTTGCTCTTCCTCCCTTTGGCCTTTCAGCCAAACAATGGACTGTCGAGCACTCCTGAGAGTCTTTAAAGTCTCCTTGTGCCTGGCTTCTCTTTGCGCTTCCATCATACCCAATCGGTGGAAATGGGCTTCTCTTCCGGCAAAATCCTTCTCTTTGTTTTCCAAGGAGGACTGGAGCTTTTGCAGTTTATCTTCAGCTTCCTTCTTGGCTCCATTGGCCTGGTGGTATAAGCTTACCATCTCAACATTCTCTACTCTGACCGCATGCAGCTGAGCTTCTAGCTTCTTGTACTCCTCCAAGGAAACCGTACTGCTCGGACCTGGTACCTCTCGAGGATAAAGTGGAGCTTCGACTGAAAAAGGCATGAGAACTGACTCGATATGCCTTTGCAACCATTCAACGTATGGTGGATATGCTTTGGGATTAACTCGGCCGAAGTCCTTCTTCCCTTTCCTTTTCCTGTGATCCCAGGATTGAACTGCTTGTTGGACTAGCTCTCTGTTTCCATCAACAGGAAAATACAAAGATTCAACAAACATTTCCATCTGAGGAGGATCCTTCAAAGGGTAGCCAAACTGCCTTCTGGCTAATGTCGGGTAGTAACTGATGACACCTTTCCTTCCCAGCAAAGGTACTCCGGCAAACCTTCCGCAGCTAACCATCACCTCTTTTCCTAGCAGATCCCTGTCATAACCCCAAGCAATGTCTTCTTCAGTCAATCCCATCAGTCTTCTGGACCATCTCCATTCGTCTCGTATATCCTTGAAGGCACCTGATTTAGGCAACTGTCTAGCGAACCATTCAGCAAACAAAGGAGCACAGCAGACCACTGGACCACCTCTACCTTTCTCGTTTCTGTAATGGACACTAAAATAAAAGTCACCCAATAAAGTAGGCACCGGATTGCCTTTTGCGAAGATTGAGATCACTTCTAAGCTGACAAACTCTTTCTCTCCGGGAAACAAGCTAGACCCATATACCATCAATGCGAGCAAAGCTCCAAAGTCATTCCACTTAGCTTCTGTAGCATACTTCTCAGCTTCTGGGATAAGCACACTCCATGGTAGACCTCTGCCTTTACTCTCTTGCAAAGCTTTTCTGACTGAAGCAACTGGCAACCTACAAACCTTGGCTATATCTTCATCTCTGAGCACAACCTCTGACCCGTAGAACGGCAATGTCTCTCTGATCGGAACACTCAGCATGCTGGAGATCTCTTCCAATGTCGGAGCTAAGATGTAACCTGGAAGAATAAAGCAACGCAACATGGGATCATAAAATTGCAACAAGGTATGCAAGCTGTCCTTTTGGTCTGTAGTAGGCTTGTCCACAAATTTCAGTATCTGGCCATATCTTTTCTTGAAATTACCCAAGACTTGATCGTTCATCAGACCTGCTAACCTCTGAACACTTCTGACTTCCGGCTGAAGAAAGGTGTAATGCACATTCTTTTTTCTCGGATCGCTTTTAATTTCTGCCATGGAGATAAGAATACCAGAACCGGGAACAAATGTGAGTAATGACCTGAAAAAATGGGAAACATAAACAGTTAATGCAAAGAATGATGCAAATGTAATGCAATGCAAGCATATGACCAACGGGGACCATCTGAACTGGCACACTGACAAGGGCCCCTCGGAACAACTGGCAAACTCAACAGTTCACTAAGTCACCCCCTCTGGTAATCACAACCCTCTGATAGAAGATCTCAGACCCACAGTATCAAGAAATCCAGAATTCCAGGATCATAACCTCGGAACCATAGAATCAATAGAACCACCGGTCATATTCACAGGACCAAAGATCATAACTGAACAGATGAGTGTATGTTGAGGTCATGGGTTCCTGCACACCTGTACACACCCCCCAATCTCACGGGTAAAAGGCTCCGGGTCAGACATCACGGACTCTCAAAGCCACATAGCAATAATACTGTCACCATCTCCGAGAAATGGCTCATGACCAAATCAGGGAATCGGTTAGGCATTATGTACTATGCAGGGAGGCCTCAGCTGAGTCCGGGAAAAACAAGCATCCCTTATAAGTCCCTAGCTTCAAGCGCTGAAATCAAGAAACAATAGTACATTCAGCCCGTAGGATACAGTACTAATGTCATATGACCAGATGCTTTAACTGAGTTCTTATAAGAGAACCAGGCCATCCTATGCGAGTTCCTAGTGGACCCTCGGGTGCGAATGGGTTTGCCACAAAATGTGGTCTGCCACTGTCACCACTGGAGAAGGTTGTTTCCACAAAGGTTCTCAATGATCGGTCCCCAGCTGCACATAACTGTCAGGGTTATGTAATGAGAGAGGAAGATCCCCAAATCAAGACATTTCCAAGACAATCGCAACCTGGGTGTGGAACTCACTACTACCCCCATGACAAGATCTCATGAGGCCAAAGTGGAACCACTCTAAGTCCTATGGTGCACTCGAGCCGGGTACTTGGCTCATATCTCTCAAGAACCAGTAACTCCCATCCCACCAAAGAAAACCAGTCCAGACAGTCCAGTATGATATATGATGCAGAAAATAAATACTGAAAACTGTAAATAAAGCTGTAAATAAAGCTGTAAATAAAGCAATAAACAAACAGCAATATAATACAACAAGCCACATCAAACAAACATCACCCAATGAAACAGCAACACACAAGCGCTAGGAGAGACTCACAGGGGAACCAGAGATCATCTAGTGTCATTCTCCCCAGCAGAGTCGCCAGCTGTCGCTCCCGGGATTTCCATCCTGGTACAAACGCGAAAGTGGCGCGGAAAAAGAATAGAGTCGCCAGCCAGGCATTTTTATCCCGAAGGAACGGGAATGGTAATGCTGCACAAACCAGAAGAAAGAAAGAGGAAGGACACGGGTCCTACGAACCAAAGAGACTGAGTTCGGGAGTCAGTTACGACCTGGGAAGGTATTAGCACCCAGATCGTCCGCCGTACCCGACGGGATCCACGCTTGCAAAGAAACTGTTTCAAAGGGTGAGGGTATGAAAAATGCAGCAAAGAAATGAATATGAAAAGAAACTGGAACTGAAAAAGAACTGAATAAGGAAGCAAAAGAGAAAAATGTAGGGAAAATAAAGATTGTGCTCGAACGGGCCCTACCCCGCTGCCTACGTACCTCATCGGGATAATGAGGATCAGAGACGCCGTAGTTCCCCTAACTAGGGGTACTATAAGGAAATCGCTTGTGAATTAAGGCTTGAACTGCCTATGCCATTGCTCAGGTGTTGCAGACTCGGACGACGAGTGCGTAACCGTCTTGCAAAATGACAAGTAGGAGCAAGTTCGCGTACGGAGCGAAGGAGATGAGAAAAGAATTCCCGAAGGAAAGACGCTTATTGTTTGTTTTGTGTTTTTTAGAAGCTTTTATGAGTGTGTCACAAGGAAGTGAACTCAAACTCTCACCAATGGAATGTGCACTTGTCACTACATTCCAAGATGGAATAATAGAACAAGCACACTCAAGTAAGGAGAAGATCCCCAAAACTTGAACCCAAAGATTAGGGCTTAGGCTCACTAACTTGCTTAATTATTAAGTGTTTTTTTGGTTATTTACATGAAGAAGTGTTTTTTATGCTTTTCTTTATGAAGAAGATACCTTGATCAGACTTGTGCATCACAAGGTAAACATGTACTATCCCAAGATGGGAAGACTACAAGCATACCTCATGGAATAAGGCTATGGATCAATGCATCACTTCACATTTATTAAAGTGTTTTCTTTTTAAGAGTTATGAGATGAGAAGAGAAGAAGAACCAAAAGATCTCAAAGGAAAAATTCTAAAGGGGGACTAAAATAATCCTAAGTATTCACATGCGTGGAAGTCCTAAGAGTTAGTGAGGTTTCTACCCTAATGAAGAAGGAAGAAGATAGAAAAAGAGAAGAGGAAACTAGAAAGGGGAAAGAGAACCACATGATGGCACAAAGCACATCAAACACCACAAAGAAAAAAAACAAAGCAAAAGAGGAAAGATGAAAAGTTGAAATGTGGATAAACATCCACACTTCTCTTACCATGAGCCCCTGAAATGTTAGCAAAAATCCAGCAAATTGACCAACACAATCATGGAATTAATCATGCTCAAAGGTTCTTGTAAACAAGAAACAAACAACATGCCAAGCATTGCAAATACACGACTTACGCGTCGAAAACATGAAAGCATACATCAACCAGCAAGCAAATCACCCTAAAATATCATGCTTAATGATCATGCAATGATCCAAGGCAATTAGAACAAGCAAAGGGATCAAACAAGCTCAAAACAACACTAAAAAAGCCATTCTGCTTCAGTGTTAACCGGTTAACCAAATGCGTTAACCGGTTAACCAGCTCAAACCTGCACAAAATACGCATGAAACAGGGGCGTTAACCGGTTAACCATATACGTTAACCGGTTAACACTGATAAAACAGCAACAAATCCTGCAGAAAACAGCAACTCAAAACAGCTTATCCAAATAAGCTTGCACCAGACCAGCAATCAATTACACATGGAAAATTAGATCAATTCACATTAATCCATATCATTAAGCTCATGAACAAATAACATTCGGATCCGGATACAAATCAAACAATCAATTCATGCAACACAATCAAATACACAAACACATGGTGGATCTAAAGCACAAGCATGCAAATAAGCTAAAAACAGAGCTAGATCTGAAATTAACCAACCTACAAAGCTGAGGTATGCTTTGGTAATTGTTGATTGAGCTGAAAACGGTAGATCTCGCGCAAAACTTTAAAGATCCGATGCTAAGCTCCACACTCCATGCAAAATAAATGCAAGAACAAGCCCTTGATGCAGAATTTTGGATCCAAAAGCACTTCTAGATCTCAAACCAGATCTGAATCTCCAATAAAACCAGCAAAAAGATGCAAAGAAGCTATGAATGGAGGTTTAGTTCCAAGATCTACACACCTCAAGGCAAGGTTGTGTGATCTTCAAAGAGGAACTTTGAGTGATTTGGAAAATTGGGAGAGAAAAGTGAGAGAATTGTGAGTGAGAGGAATGAAAATTCAGAAATGAGAGTGAAAAATGAGTGAGAGCTCCCTTGGTTTGGAGGAAAATGGAATAAATATGGTTTAGGTTTGGGGCCCAAAATTTTGGTTTGGGATCCAAAATTATGGTTTGGGTAGTGTGATTAGGATGTAGCAATGGGATTAGGCTTGGATAAATGCTCTAGATCCTTCTCCCAAATTCAAATGAATAAAACTCAGAAAATTGGAAAATGGAGCCAAAACACACATGCTGAAATTGCTGCTGGAAATTCAAATTTCGCAGCTGTTAACCGGTTAACCATATGCGTTAACCGGTTAACGCATGGAAAATTTGAATTTCCCTCCCTTTGGTGGGAACCTTCAAAAATAGACCTGCACCAACCGTTTCAAGCAAATTTTGATCCATCTTCTCTTTCTAGGGCTCTGAACATGATACCAGGCTTGTGCAAAATGATCCTGTGAGATTCTTGCCAGATCACCATGCTCTTGATTTTGACTTGCAGATTCAGATTTTCCCAGATGACCGATCATATGCCTTATGCTAGAACATGTGAGTGTTATGCTTTATTTTTCTATGCAAAATGATAAGGATATGGTATGCTCGTGATGATTATGATATGATAACGATGCTAAACAAGAAGAGGGCAAATTTGGGGTGTTACACCCCATGTTGCGCTTTGGATACCTGCAATCCTGTAAAGACAAAGAAACGCACAAGTACCCCGAGGTATCCCTTACTGGATTCCATCATAGGAGTTTAGACACTCCCGGGAGTAAGTATATTTCCTGTAAGCACGTATTTTTTAGAAGGGAAACATCTGTATTTATGCAATCAATATCTTAAAGACATCAGACATTTTTGCAAACGAAAATAAAATGTACGAGACGAAACATGACTGAAAATCTGATTTATTAATTCATGTGCCCTGAATTGGCAAGATACAGTCAAAGAAACGGATCCCCTGAAATGAGGAAATCGTTACAAATTGAGAAACAAAAAGATGCTGGCAATGTTGATGACGCTTCAAGGAGCTTCCCTTTTGCTATGACTCGTATGACATTTGACGTTCTTCTCGTCTTGCTTTCTGAAGAAGGCTGATTCTGACCGACGCTCGAACCTTTCGAAGCTTACCATGTTGTAAGTGATACAGATGAATTCAGAATGCAGTTGTTCGCTTATTCCCTTATTTTGCGTGGATCGCCCTTTCAGGTTTTCAATCCACCGGGATACCCATTTTTGCCTGAGTTGTCCAATGCGGCTTTTCAACTCAGTGGGTGTACATTTTTTTATTCATTTTCCCTTATTTTTGCCCGAGTCTTTTATTCTGTTTTTGACTCGCCGGGATGCCCTATTTTTGCCTGGACTTACATTCTGTTTTTATGTCCAGCGGGTCATTTTTATGCGAAGTATTTTTTAACTGCATCTGAATTCACAGGGGACAAGAAGTCTTCGCCATCCATAGTACTGAGCATCAGTGCTCCACCGGAGAAAAATTTCTTTACTATGAATGGCCCATCATAATTCGGAGTCCACTTGCCCCTGTGGTCTGTATGAGGAGGGAGGAGTCTTTTCAGCACAAGATCTCCTACTTGGTATTCTCGAAGCCTGACTTTCTGATCGAAGGCTTTCTTCATTCTTTTCTGATACAGCTGCCCATGACAAATTGCAGCCAATCTCTTTTCTTCAATCAGATTCAGTTGTTCATATCGGGATCGGACCCACTCTGCTTCGTTCAACTTAACATCCATCAATACCCGCAGGGAAGGTAATTCAACTTCAACTGGTAGGACTGCCTCCATACCATACACAAGCTGATACGGTGTTGCCCCAGTGGATGTTCTGATTGACATACGGTACCCATGCAAGGCAAATGGTAGCATTTCATGCCAGTCTTTGTAGGTAACCACCATTTTCTGTACAATCTTCTTGATATTATTGTTAGACGCCTCTACAACGCCGTTCATCTTTGGCCTGTAAGGAGAAGAATTGTGGTGTTGGATCTTGAAGTCCCGACATAGTTCTGCCATCATTTTATTGTTCAAGTTGGAACCATTATCAGTAATGATTCGCTCGGGCACTCCATACCGACAGATGATGTCTCTCTTCAGAAATCGGGCTACCACTTGCCTTATAACGTTTGCATAGGAAGCTGCTTCCACCCACTTGGTAAAATAGTCAATAGCTACCAGGATGAATCTGTGGCCATTTGAAGCAGTCGGTTCAATCTTGCCAATCATATCAATGCCCCACATGGCAAAGGGCCAGGGTGAAGACATCACATTTAGAGGATTTGGAGGCACATGCACTTTATCCGCATAAATCTGGCATTTATGGCATTTTCTGGCATAGGTACAACAGTCGACATCCATTGTGATCCAATAATAACCTGATCTTAGCAACTTTTTAGCCATTGCATGCCCTCCAGCATGGGTACCAAAGGATCCTTCGTGCACCTCGTGCATCAACAAGTCTGCTTCTGTCTTATCAACACATCTGAGGAGTACCATATCAAAGTTTCTCTTGTACAAGGAACCGTCAGTATTCAGGAAGAAACTACCAGCAAGCCTTCTTAACGTCTTCTTATCATTGGAGGACGCCCCAGGTGGGTATGTTTGATCCTCCAAGAAGCACTTAATGTCATGGAACCAAGGCTTATCATCTTTAATAACCTCTGCTGAGAATACATATGCTGGTCTGTCGAGTCTGGATACTGAGATCCGAGGCACAAAATTGGCAGCTTGAACTTTGATCATGGATGAAATGGTAGCCAGAGCATCTGCAAACTGATTTTCATCTCGGGGGATATACTCAAGTTTGACCGTTGTGAAGAAAGTCAATAACCTTCTTGTATAATCCCGGTAAGGTATCAGATGATCCTGGTGAGCATACCATTTGTCGTTGGTTTGATTGATTACCATAGCTGAATCTCCGAACACAGTTAAAGTCTTGATCCTGAGGTCAATGGCTTCCTCAAGACCCATAATACAAGCTTCGTATTCAGCTTCGTTGTTAGTGCAGTTGAAGGTGAGTTTTGCCGAGAAAGGCATGTGAACTCCTTTAGGTGTAATGAGTACTGCACCAACACCACGACCATTCATGTTAACAGCCCCATCAAACATCATAGTCCATTCTTCTTCCGGGTCAGGCCCTTCAGTGTGAACAGGCTCTTCGTGATCTTTTGATTTTATGAACATGATGTCTTCATCAGGGAAGTCAAATCTCATAGGCTGGTAATCATCAATGGGTTGCTCGGCAAGATAATCGGACAATACACTGCCTTTGATGGCTTTTTGAGATGTGTACTGAATGTCATATTCCGTAAGGATCATTTGCCATCTTGCAACCCGTCCGGTGAGTGCTGGCTTCTCAAAAATGTACTTAACTGGGTCCATCTTTGATATCAATAAAGTAGTGTGGGTCAACATATACTGCCTTAGTCGGCGAGCAGCCCACGCTAAAGCACATCAAGTTTTCTCGAGCAGTGAATAACGTTGTTCACAGTCGGTAAACTTTTTGCTTAGGTAGTATATTGCATACTCTTTTCGACCAGACTCGTCATGCTGGCCCAGCACACACCCCATTGACTCTTCTAATACTGTCAAGTACATGATTATAGGTCTTCCTTCCACTGGAGGCATAAGGATTGGAGGCTCTTGTAAATATTCCTTGATTTTGTCAAAAGCCCTCTGGCAGTCTTCGTTCCACCTGACCGTTTGTTCTTTTCTTAACAGCTTGAACAAAGGCTCACAGGTTGCCGTAAGGTGAGATATGAACCTTGAAATGTAGTTCAATCTATCCAGAAACCCCCGAACTTCTTTTTCAGTCTTCGGTGCAGGCATTTCTTGAATGGCTTTGACTTTGTCAGGGTCAACTTCAATCCCTTTCTCACTTACAATAAATCCCAGCAGCTTACCAGATTGCACCCCGAATGTGCATTTGTTGGGGTTTAACTTCAGTTGGTACTTCCTCAGACGCTTGAATAACTTCAACAGATTTACCAGGTGGTCTTCTTCTGTGAGGGACTTGGCAATCATGTCATCCACATAACATTCAATTTCTTTGTGTATCATGTCATGGAATAATGTTACCATAGCCCGTTGATAAGTGGCACCAGCATTCTTCAGTCCGAATGGCATCACCTTATAACAGAATGTGCCCCAGGGTGTGATGAAAGTTGTCTTCTCCATGTCTTCAGGTGACATCTTGATCTGATTGTATCCTGAAAATCCATCCATGAAGGAGAACACCGAGAACTGAGCCGTATTATCAACCAATACGTCAATGTGAGGTAAAGGGAAATCATCTTTCGGGCTGGCTCTGTTCAGATCCCGGTAGTCCACACACATCCTCACCTTGCCATCTTTCTTGGGCACAGGTACAATATTAGCAACCCACGGAGGATAGCTAGTTACAGCAAGGAAACCGGCGTCCCACTGCTTTTGTACCTCTTCTTTAATCTTCATTGCCATATCCGGGCGAGTACGGTGCAATTTCTGTTTTACTGGCGGACAATCCTCTTTCAAAGGCAGCTTGTGCATGACAATATCGGTGTCCAACCTTGGCATATCCTGATAAGACCAAGCGAAAACATCCACGTATTCCTGAAGCATGTCAATCAGTTGCTTTTTTACTGAATCTTGCAGGCAGGCCCCGATCTTAACCTCTTTCACGTCTTCTTCCGTACCAAGATTAACCGTTTCAATCTCCTCCTGATGAGGAGTGATAACCTTCTCCTCTTGCCTTAACAACCTGGCTAGCTCTTCAGGTAGCTCATAATCTTCTTCAACCCCTTCATCAGCTTGATTGATTGGATTGTCGAAGTCATACGAAGTCATAGCAGTGTTGTTGTCGGTGCAGTCTGAAGGGAACTTTCTACAAGGTTTTAGATTGGTTCATTTTAGTGATCAATTTTAATCTTGTTTAGAAAAAGTGAAAATGAAGTTATTTATTTTGAAAAACATCGCCATTTTATTTTTTGTACAAAAAGAAAAGATGAAAAGACAGTGAGCAAAAAAGAGACTCGTTTGCAAAAGATGTCCGATATTCATTGATTAATCCATTTGCACAAAATTACAAGATGGCCCGATTACAAAATGAGTCTTGACATCTTGGGCAAGATGCAAGACTTGATGCATGCTTTAAAAATACAGGAAATAATAATTACTCTGCAGGAGTAACCCTTATAATTTCCTGGGAAGACTAGTTAAGGACTTGGCTCCCCGGGATCCTTGGACGTATCCAGCTCTCCAGGTTGCGGTCGCTTTCCTCCTCGTCTTCCAAGTTGTTCACAACATCCAGGGTGAGCATTCCCCCGCTGACAAAATTGGGCTCTTTTGCAGCCTCTGATTGATCTTGTTGAGTTGGTTTGTAACCCAACCCAAATCGGTCTTCTTTCTTTTCCACGGGCAGCAACTTGCCCCAGCCTTGGGCGGTACCTTCCTCAACAACCTTCCAGGCTTGCTGATATGACGTCATGGAAGTTCCCAATATAGAAGATGCTTCATTAATGTTCAGGGCCTCAAACCCTTGGCTCATAGTTTCATGGATTTCTCCATCCATTTCTATGTACTTATACGTAGCCAGATGGCTAACAAAGATGTCTTCCTCCCCACAGATGGTGATGATTTGGCCTTCCCACTCGAATTTCAACTTTTGGTGAAGGGTAGACGTAACAGCGCCAGCGGCGTGGATCCAGGGTCTACCCAACAGACAGTTGTAGGCCGGCTGAATGTCCATCACATAGAAGGTAGTTTTGAAGGTCTGCGGGCCAATCATCACAGGCAGATCAATCTCCCCAAGCACTGATCTTTTAGAGCCATCAAATGCTCTCACCACCAAATTACTCGGACGCAGTGCCAAGCCATCATACTCCAGCTTCACTAAGGCTTTCTTTGGCAGAACATTGAGTGATGACCCAGTGTCCACCAGTACATGAGATAGAACAGCACCCTTGCATTCCAAGGTGATATGCAAAGCCTTGTTGTGGTTACGTCCCTCTGTTGTTAAGTCAGCATTGGTGAAGCACAGTCCATGACTGGTGTTGACATTTGCCACCACAGTTTCTAGCTGATTAACAGTAATCTCCTCTGGCACGTATGCTGCGTTCAGGACTTTCAATAATGCATTCCTGTGAGATTCAGAACACATCAACAGGGATAATATGGAGATTTTTGAGGGAGTTTGGTGAAGCTAATCCACCACCTTATAATCACTCCTTTTTATGATTCTCATGAACTCGTCTACATCTTGTTCAAAAGATGTCTTCTGAGTTTCCTTGGCAATTGGCTCTTCAGGCACCACACTCTTTCCTTTTGCTTTGGCAGCAGCTTCTACTTCAACATTAGGTCTTTGGATTTGTGAGGCAAAAAGGCGTCCGCTTCTGGTGAAGCCTCTGCCTCCCCCAACATTATCAATTTGTGGAGAAGAGGTTGATGAATCCAGAGTGATTTTCTCCCCGTTGCAGTAAAGATCAGAGCCATAATGCCAAGGTATGGCATTGCTACTTTCATAAGGAACTGGTCCAGGTACCGTAATAGTAACTGGACTGGCTGCTGCGGAGGAGGGTACTGTAATGGTGTGCGGATCGTAGTAAATTGTGACTGGTGACCTGACAGGAGGCGCCACTGTTTGTTGTTGAAAGTTGTTGTTTGGAGGAACATTTGATGGGTCATAGTAGATTGTAACTGCGGAGACATCTTCATTAATTTCTATTGGCGTTGTAGAAGATTCTGTTAATAACATGGATGCTGATGTTGTAGAAGAAATGGTTGTTGAAATCTGACTTGTTGAAGTGATGGATGGAGCCATTGCTGATGATACTGATGAATCAGTAGGAATGATTGTTGCTGCTGTTGTAGAAGAATCAGGAATTGTTGTCAAAGGAATTGCTGGGTTTGTAGGCGCCATTGTTGAGATCTGAAGGATACCATCCTTAATAAGACCATCTATGCCTCTTCTCAAATTTTCACACCCGTTGACTGCAATGTGTCGCTCCCGATAAATGGGAATGGCCCAGATAAAGGTACAGACGCGAACGGTCGGCGAAAGGAGGATGTGAGAACACACAGGAGTGAACTCACAGGAAATGAAAAGAGTCGCCAGCTAGGAATTTTTATCCCGAAGGAAAGGCAATGCTGCATAGACCTAGAAAGGTATGGATAAGACGGTTGCGAACCAGAGAGACTGAGAAAGGGGGTTGGTTACAACCTGGGAAGGTATTAGCACCCAGATTGTCCGTCGTACTCGACGGGATCCACGCTTAAAAGATTTGTGTTTTAAAGGGGTAGTGTTAGTGCAATTTGTGCATAAAATAACTGGAAAAGGATGTACAGGTGTCGGTGTATAGTGTATAAGTGATATGAAGTATGAAAGTGTCAGTGTAAGAGTGAAATGATCATGATAATGAGGCTAAAAGAATAAAGCTGGAAAGAGGTGGAATATACAGAGACTTTTGTTCGATAACTGTTAAGTTATGCCTACGTATCCTCTCGTGCAATGAGGAAGTCAGAACACCGTAGTTCGACCCAAAGAGACTGAAAGGTGGATTGACTTGTGAACTGCCTGCTTGTCTATGCTCAAGTGTATGACCTGTCTGGCTCAGGTGCAAACTGTCTTGCATTAGACGGAAGAAGCAAGTTCTCGTTTATGAGTGAAGGTGATGAGAAAAGAATCCCGGAGGAGACGATTATTGTTTGTTTTTGAGTTTTCAGTCTTTTATTGCTTTTGAAAGTTTGTCATAAGTTAATGAGCTTAAACCTAAACCAATGGATTTAGTAAACTCATCACATCCTCCCTCTGATCAGGGGTAATGAGAATACCTTAAGTGTGAAGTCAGCTTCTCACACTTAATCACCTTTGATGTAGGATTAAGATCATTAACCTACTTGTGATTATTTAGATGTTTTTGGTGTTTTTGTTTAGTGTTAGGTAATGAGTTTAAGCCATAATCAGGGATTAAACAGACTCATTACACCATCCTAATAGAAGGATAATAGATGAAAATGTTTAAGCTGAGGAAAGCTCCTCAACTTAATCCATGATTAGGGATTAAACTCATGACAAAACAAGCCTTTGTTAAGTGGGTTTTAGTTAATGGTATGATGATGAAGTTATTTTTAGGGTTTGTAAGACAACTTGAGGGGGACTTGTCCATTAACATTAGGGTTAGTCCTTCTTAACCAATTAAGGAAGAATTAGAACCCTAATGCAAGGCCCAAGTTACAAGTGTGATGTCTTGATGATTATTAAGTGAATTAATTAAGAGATTTAAACACATTAAGGGTTTAACACTTAGGATTAAAGTTATACACTCCATCCTAATAGAAGGATGCAGGCATAAACTTAACCACAAAGCCTTAAAGCCTTTAGGGTTTAGTCCCTGATTATGAGGTGAGAAGAGAAAACTCAAAGAGACACAAAGGTAAAACTAAGTGGGGGACTAATCAAAACCCTAATTATTGTCATGCTTAGTTGTTCCTAGGGTTTGTGAGGTTTATCTGAAAAATTGAAAAGTAATCTGAAAAATGGAAAAGTAATCAGATCCAAAGGCCCATGTTTGAACTGGATGCGCGCGCGTTTGACCTGATGCCATATCCAATGGCTGACATTCAAACCTGGCTAATTATGATTAACCCTAATTAATTGTGCCCTAATCACTTTCAGGCGACCGGAACACTGTTCCGGTCGTCTTCTCCGACCAACCAAAATCTCAAACTCTCTTTATACGCATCCAAAACAAAATCTAACTGCCCAAAACTCTTCCCCACTCAAAAACGAATCAAACCCCTCAATCAAACAACATTTATCATTCAGAAACAAGGAGAATCGAATCAAACATTTTTTAGGGAAAAAGTTTCAGACAAAGCATACATCCTGGTTTCTCAACCATTTTCAAAAGTAAACATATATTCATGATCAGGGAAGCATGTAGATTCATTTAGAAACTTAAAATACACGTTCTGGAAAAAAAAGTTCATGAAGCTACCTGAGTTTGAAGCTTTTCAGTTTGGAGCTTTCAGACCTCTTCTCTTGTGCAAAACTGCTCCTATGACCTCCCTTGTTCTTCTGAAAGGCTTGGAGCAAGTTTATTTTGGCTGATTTGGGAGATTGAACAAGTTCTGTTCAGTGCAGTGAGGGAATCATGTTTCTGATTTTGGGGGTTTAAGACAATGGTGATGGGTGCTTTGTGATCAGGAAGGTGTGTTGAGTTGGTTTATGAAGTTTGTTTGTGTGTTTGTGGCCTGTGTGATGAGTTTCGAATGCTTTTGCTCAAGAGGGTGAAAATGAGAATGCTGTCTTGTGGGAGCTTTTAGGCTTGCTTCTTGTTATGTTTGGCTTGCATTTGATTAGTATAAACAATTGCCATTGGTCAGAAGAAGTGACATGTGCTTTATTGATTGGTATGGGTGCTTTTGCAAAAATGTCAAAGTTGTGTAAGAAGGGCATGGGCTACTTGCTAGCTGAGTACAAAAGGCATGTCCTGCGCAGCATGAGGTGAGGAAAGGCCTAGGACTGATCAGCTAGCTAGCCAGCAAGTGGATGAGAAGCTATGATGAGTTTTGCAACTTGGCTTGCCTTTGATCCTTATGAAAAAGTCTTGCTCCATAGGCCATAAAACATGTGATCCCTTGGCCCATTCTGATTTTTAAATGTTGTGTGATCATGTTGTGTGGATTAGAAGTGCATTTGATAGCTTTAGAACACTTGATCAAGTCATTTTGCAAAATACCTCTTTGGTAGAAACTTTGAAATTTTGTGATTTTTGCCAACTTTGACAAGCCATAACTTTTGATCCAAAATGAATTAGGTCATGTTCTTGTACTTTTTGAAAAGGGAATGATCCATTCTACAACTTTCATGACCAAAGTTTTTCCATTTGAAGCCTTTTTGAATCAAAAAGTAAAGGTTGAAAAAGTTGCCTAAAATGACAATTTCATTAAAAGTCAAACTTGCCCAAAAAGTCAACTTTGCAAAAGACTTGAAATTCTTCAATTTTGTGAACTTCCAACCTCTTCCATGATCAAATAAAGATCATATACAATCAAAATGATGAAGAACACCCTTTGGTTGGGTCATTGGGGGCCTCAGATGCCCTGATTTTGCACTGACTTGCTTGAAAAGTCAACTCTTGATCAGATGACTTCCCCATGGAATTTCTTCATGAAAATTGATATGCATA
Organism: Lathyrus aphaca; assembly: GCA_963966055.1. NCBI lineage: Eukaryota > Viridiplantae > Streptophyta > Magnoliopsida > Fabales > Fabaceae > Lathyrus > Lathyrus aphaca. The sequence continues at coordinate 344,767,546 of OZ014519.1, read as the reverse complement.
CTCCCTATACCATATAGAGACCAATAGAAACAAGAATGACCAAAAAATTTGGAGTTATGGCCTCTGAAACCAAAACCCTAATTTTAGGTCAACTGTGCAGTCAAGCCTGACTCTGCTTCCACACCAATCCCAGTTCTTGTGATTCTTTGACATTCTTGACTTTGAGAGGATATAATATGATACTTGAACACACATGGACCCCTTTGAAGTGATTGATGGCCTTTGGAGTGGCTCAAGAAGCTCTTGGATTGCTCAGATCACAAACCCTAGATGCAGATGACTTTGAATCTATGCAGTGAATCAAAAAATGTTATGCTTTATTTTTCTATGCAAAATGATAAGGATATGGTATGCTCGTGATGATTATGATATGATAACGATGCTAAACAAGAAGAGGGCAAATTTGGGGTGTTACACCCCATGTTGCGCTTTGGATACCTGCAATCCTGTAAAGACAAAGAAACGCACAAGTACCCCGAGGTATCCCTTACTGGATTCCATCATAGGAGTTTAGACACTCCCGGGAGTAAGTATATTTCCTGTAAGCACGTATTTTTTAGAAGGGAAACATCTGTATTTATGCAATCAATATCTTAAAGACATCAGACATTTTTGCAAACGAAAATAAAATGTACGAGACGAAACATGACTGAAAATCTGATTTATTAATTCATGTGCCCTGAATTGGCAAGATACAGTCAAAGAAACGGATCCCCTGAAATGAGGAAATCGTTACAAATTGAGAAACAAAAAGATGCTGGCAATGTTGATGACGCTTCAAGGAGCTTCCCTTTTGCTATGACTCGTATGACATTTGACGTTCTTCTCGTCTTGCTTTCTGAAGAAGGCTGATTCTGACCGACGCTCGAACCTTTCGAAGCTTACCATGTTGTAAGTGATACAGATGAATTCAGAATGCAGTTGTTCGCTTATTCCCTTATTTTGCGTGGATCGCCCTTTCAGGTTTTCAATCCACCGGGATACCCATTTTTGCCTGAGTTGTCCAATGCGGCTTTTCAACTCAGTGGGTGTACATTTTTTTATTCATTTTCCCTTATTTTTGCCCGAGTCTTTTATTCTGTTTTTGACTCGCCGGGATGCCCTATTTTTGCCTGGACTTACATTCTGTTTTTATGTCCAGCGGGTCATTTTTATGCGAAGTATTTTTTAACTGCATCTGAATTCACAGGGGACAAGAAGTCTTCGCCATCCATAGTACTGAGCATCAGTGCTCCACCGGAGAAAAATTTCTTTACTATGAATGGCCCATCATAATTCGGAGTCCACTTGCCCCTGTGGTCTGTATGAGGAGGGAGGAGTCTTTTCAGCACAAGATCTCCTACTTGGTATTCTCGAAGCCTGACTTTCTGATCGAAGGCTTTCTTCATTCTTTTCTGATACAGCTGCCCATGACAAATTGCAGCCAATCTCTTTTCTTCAATCAGATTCAGTTGTTCATATCGGGATCGGACCCACTCTGCTTCGTTCAACTTAACATCCATCAATACCCGCAGGGAAGGTAATTCAACTTCAACTGGTAGGACTGCCTCCATACCATACACAAGCTGATACGGTGTTGCCCCAGTGGATGTTCTGATTGACATACGGTACCCATGCAAGGCAAATGGTAGCATTTCATGCCAGTCTTTGTAGGTAACCACCATTTTCTGTACAATCTTCTTGATATTATTGTTAGACGCCTCTACAACGCCGTTCATCTTTGGCCTGTAAGGAGAAGAATTGTGGTGTTGGATCTTGAAGTCCCGACATAGTTCTGCCATCATTTTATTGTTCAAGTTGGAACCATTATCAGTAATGATTCGCTCGGGCACTCCATACCGACAGATGATGTCTCTCTTCAGAAATCGGGCTACCACTTGCCTTATAACGTTTGCATAGGAAGCTGCTTCCACCCACTTGGTAAAATAGTCAATAGCTACCAGGATGAATCTGTGGCCATTTGAAGCAGTCGGTTCAATCTTGCCAATCATATCAATGCCCCACATGGCAAAGGGCCAGGGTGAAGACATCACATTTAGAGGATTTGGAGGCACATGCACTTTATCCGCATAAATCTGGCATTTATGGCATTTTCTGGCATAGGTACAACAGTCGACATCCATTGTGATCCAATAATAACCTGATCTTAGCAACTTTTTAGCCATTGCATGCCCTCCAGCATGGGTACCAAAGGATCCTTCGTGCACCTCGTGCATCAACAAGTCTGCTTCTGTCTTATCAACACATCTGAGGAGTACCATATCAAAGTTTCTCTTGTACAAGGAACCGTCAGTATTCAGGAAGAAACTACCAGCAAGCCTTCTTAACGTCTTCTTATCATTGGAGGACGCCCCAGGTGGGTATGTTTGATCCTCCAAGAAGCACTTAATGTCATGGAACCAAGGCTTATCATCTTTAATAACCTCTGCTGAGAATACATATGCTGGTCTGTCGAGTCTGGATACTGAGATCCGAGGCACAAAATTGGCAGCTTGAACTTTGATCATGGATGAAATGGTAGCCAGAGCATCTGCAAACTGATTTTCATCTCGGGGGATATACTCAAGTTTGACCGTTGTGAAGAAAGTCAATAACCTTCTTGTATAATCCCGGTAAGGTATCAGATGATCCTGGTGAGCATACCATTTGTCGTTGGTTTGATTGATTACCATAGCTGAATCTCCGAACACAGTTAAAGTCTTGATCCTGAGGTCAATGGCTTCCTCAAGACCCATAATACAAGCTTCGTATTCAGCTTCGTTGTTAGTGCAGTTGAAGGTGAGTTTTGCCGAGAAAGGCATGTGAACTCCTTTAGGTGTAATGAGTACTGCACCAACACCACGACCATTCATGTTAACAGCCCCATCAAACATCATAGTCCATTCTTCTTCCGGGTCAGGCCCTTCAGTGTGAACAGGCTCTTCGTGATCTTTTGATTTTATGAACATGATGTCTTCATCAGGGAAGTCAAATCTCATAGGCTGGTAATCATCAATGGGTTGCTCGGCAAGATAATCGGACAATACACTGCCTTTGATGGCTTTTTGAGATGTGTACTGAATGTCATATTCCGTAAGGATCATTTGCCATCTTGCAACCCGTCCGGTGAGTGCTGGCTTCTCAAAAATGTACTTAACTGGGTCCATCTTTGATATCAATAAAGTAGTGTGGGTCAACATATACTGCCTTAGTCGGCGAGCAGCCCACGCTAAAGCACATCAAGTTTTCTCGAGCAGTGAATAACGTTGTTCACAGTCGGTAAACTTTTTGCTTAGGTAGTATATTGCATACTCTTTTCGACCAGACTCGTCATGCTGGCCCAGCACACACCCCATTGACTCTTCTAATACTGTCAAGTACATGATTATAGGTCTTCCTTCCACTGGAGGCATAAGGATTGGAGGCTCTTGTAAATATTCCTTGATTTTGTCAAAAGCCCTCTGGCAGTCTTCGTTCCACCTGACCGTTTGTTCTTTTCTTAACAGCTTGAACAAAGGCTCACAGGTTGCCGTAAGGTGAGATATGAACCTTGAAATGTAGTTCAATCTATCCAGAAACCCCCGAACTTCTTTTTCAGTCTTCGGTGCAGGCATTTCTTGAATGGCTTTGACTTTGTCAGGGTCAACTTCAATCCCTTTCTCACTTACAATAAATCCCAGCAGCTTACCAGATTGCACCCCGAATGTGCATTTGTTGGGGTTTAACTTCAGTTGGTACTTCCTCAGACGCTTGAATAACTTCAACAGATTTACCAGGTGGTCTTCTTCTGTGAGGGACTTGGCAATCATGTCATCCACATAACATTCAATTTCTTTGTGTATCATGTCATGGAATAATGTTACCATAGCCCGTTGATAAGTGGCACCAGCATTCTTCAGTCCGAATGGCATCACCTTATAACAGAATGTGCCCCAGGGTGTGATGAAAGTTGTCTTCTCCATGTCTTCAGGTGACATCTTGATCTGATTGTATCCTGAAAATCCATCCATGAAGGAGAACACCGAGAACTGAGCCGTATTATCAACCAATACGTCAATGTGAGGTAAAGGGAAATCATCTTTCGGGCTGGCTCTGTTCAGATCCCGGTAGTCCACACACATCCTCACCTTGCCATCTTTCTTGGGCACAGGTACAATATTAGCAACCCACGGAGGATAGCTAGTTACAGCAAGGAAACCGGCGTCCCACTGCTTTTGTACCTCTTCTTTAATCTTCATTGCCATATCCGGGCGAGTACGGTGCAATTTCTGTTTTACTGGCGGACAATCCTCTTTCAAAGGCAGCTTGTGCATGACAATATCGGTGTCCAACCTTGGCATATCCTGATAAGACCAAGCGAAAACATCCACGTATTCCTGAAGCATGTCAATCAGTTGCTTTTTTACTGAATCTTGCAGGCAGGCCCCGATCTTAACCTCTTTCACGTCTTCTTCCGTACCAAGATTAACCGTTTCAATCTCCTCCTGATGAGGAGTGATAACCTTCTCCTCTTGCCTTAACAACCTGGCTAGCTCTTCAGGTAGCTCATAATCTTCTTCAACCCCTTCATCAGCTTGATTGATTGGATTGTCGAAGTCATACGAAGTCATAGCAGTGTTGTTGTCGGTGCAGTCTGAAGGGAACTTTCTACAAGGTTTTAGATTGGTTCATTTTAGTGATCAATTTTAATCTTGTTTAGAAAAAGTGAAAATGAAGTTATTTATTTTGAAAAACATCGCCATTTTATTTTTTGTACAAAAAGAAAAGATGAAAAGACAGTGAGCAAAAAAGAGACTCGTTTGCAAAAGATGTCCGATATTCATTGATTAATCCATTTGCACAAAATTACAAGATGGCCCGATTACAAAATGAGTCTTGACATCTTGGGCAAGATGCAAGACTTGATGCATGCTTTAAAAATACAGGAAATAATAATTACTCTGCAGGAGTAACCCTTATAATTTCCTGGGAAGACTAGTTAAGGACTTGGCTCCCCGGGATCCTTGGACGTATCCAGCTCTCCAGGTTGCGGTCGCTTTCCTCCTCGTCTTCCAAGTTGTTCACAACATCCAGGGTGAGCATTCCCCCGCTGACAAAATTGGGCTCTTTTGCAGCCTCTGATTGATCTTGTTGAGTTGGTTTGTAACCCAACCCAAATCGGTCTTCTTTCTTTTCCACGGGCAGCAACTTGCCCCAGCCTTGGGCGGTACCTTCCTCAACAACCTTCCAGGCTTGCTGATATGACGTCATGGAAGTTCCCAATATAGAAGATGCTTCATTAATGTTCAGGGCCTCAAACCCTTGGCTCATAGTTTCATGGATTTCTCCATCCATTTCTATGTACTTATACGTAGCCAGATGGCTAACAAAGATGTCTTCCTCCCCACAGATGGTGATGATTTGGCCTTCCCACTCGAATTTCAACTTTTGGTGAAGGGTAGACGTAACAGCGCCAGCGGCGTGGATCCAGGGTCTACCCAACAGACAGTTGTAGGCCGGCTGAATGTCCATCACATAGAAGGTAGTTTTGAAGGTCTGCGGGCCAATCATCACAGGCAGATCAATCTCCCCAAGCACTGATCTTTTAGAGCCATCAAATGCTCTCACCACCAAATTACTCGGACGCAGTGCCAAGCCATCATACTCCAGCTTCACTAAGGCTTTCTTTGGCAGAACATTGAGTGATGACCCAGTGTCCACCAGTACATGAGATAGAACAGCACCCTTGCATTCCAAGGTGATATGCAAAGCCTTGTTGTGGTTACGTCCCTCTGTTGTTAAGTCAGCATTGGTGAAGCACAGTCCATGACTGGTGTTGACATTTGCCACCACAGTTTCTAGCTGATTAACAGTAATCTCCTCTGGCACGTATGCTGCGTTCAGGACTTTCAATAATGCATTCCTGTGAGATTCAGAACACATCAACAGGGATAATATGGAGATTTTTGAGGGAGTTTGGTGAAGCTAATCCACCACCTTATAATCACTCCTTTTTATGATTCTCATGAACTCGTCTACATCTTGTTCAAAAGATGTCTTCTGAGTTTCCTTGGCAATTGGCTCTTCAGGCACCACACTCTTTCCTTTTGCTTTGGCAGCAGCTTCTACTTCAACATTAGGTCTTTGGATTTGTGAGGCAAAAAGGCGTCCGCTTCTGGTGAAGCCTCTGCCTCCCCCAACATTATCAATTTGTGGAGAAGAGGTTGATGAATCCAGAGTGATTTTCTCCCCGTTGCAGTAAAGATCAGAGCCATAATGCCAAGGTATGGCATTGCTACTTTCATAAGGAACTGGTCCAGGTACCGTAATAGTAACTGGACTGGCTGCTGCGGAGGAGGGTACTGTAATGGTGTGCGGATCGTAGTAAATTGTGACTGGTGACCTGACAGGAGGCGCCACTGTTTGTTGTTGAAAGTTGTTGTTTGGAGGAACATTTGATGGGTCATAGTAGATTGTAACTGCGGAGACATCTTCATTAATTTCTATTGGCGTTGTAGAAGATTCTGTTAATAACATGGATGCTGATGTTGTAGAAGAAATGGTTGTTGAAATCTGACTTGTTGAAGTGATGGATGGAGCCATTGCTGATGATACTGATGAATCAGTAGGAATGATTGTTGCTGCTGTTGTAGAAGAATCAGGAATTGTTGTCAAAGGAATTGCTGGGTTTGTAGGCGCCATTGTTGAGATCTGAAGGATACCATCCTTAATAAGACCATCTATGCCTCTTCTCAAATTTTCACACCCGTTGACTGCAATGTGTCGCTCCCGATAAATGGGAATGGCCCAGATAAAGGTACAGACGCGAACGGTCGGCGAAAGGAGGATGTGAGAACACACAGGAGTGAACTCACAGGAAATGAAAAGAGTCGCCAGCTAGGAATTTTTATCCCGAAGGAAAGGCAATGCTGCATAGACCTAGAAAGGTATGGATAAGACGGTTGCGAACCAGAGAGACTGAGAAAGGGGGTTGGTTACAACCTGGGAAGGTATTAGCACCCAGATTGTCCGTCGTACTCGACGGGATCCACGCTTAAAAGATTTGTGTTTTAAAGGGGTAGTGTCAGTGCAATTTGTGCATAAAATAACTGGAAAAGGATGTACAGGTGTCGGTGTATAGTGTATAAGTGATATGAAGTATGAAAGTGTCAGTGTAAGAGTGAAATGATCATGATAATGAGGCTAAAAGAATAAAGCTGGAAAGAGGTGGAATATACAGAGACTTTTGTTCGATAACTGTTAAGTTATGCCTACGTATCCTCTCGTGCAATGAGGAAGTCAGAACACCGTAGTTCGACCCAAAGAGACTGAAAGGTGGATTGACTTGTGAACTGCCTGCTTGTCTATGCTCAAGTGTATGACCTGTCTGGCTCAGGTGCAAACTGTCTTGCATTAGACGGAAGAAGCAAGTTCTCGTTTATGAGTGAAGGTGATGAGAAAAGAATCCCGGAGGAGACGATTATTGTTTGTTTTTGAGTTTTCAGTCTTTTATTGCTTTTGAAAGTTTGTCATAAGTTAATGAGCTTAAACCTAAACCAATGGATTTAGTAAACTCATCACATCCTCCCTCTGATCAGGGGTAATGAGAATACCTTAAGTGTGAAGTCAGCTTCTCACACTTAATCACCTTTGATGTAGGATTAAGATCATTAACCTACTTGTGATTATTTAGATGTTTTTGGTGTTTTTGTTTAGTGTTAGGTAATGAGTTTAAGCCATAATCAGGGATTAAACAGACTCATTACACCATCCTAATAGAAGGATAATAGATGAAAATGTTTAAGCTGAGGAAAGCTCCTCAACTTAATCCATGATTAGGGATTAAACTCATGACAAAACAAGCCTTTGTTAAGTGGGTTTTAGTTAATGGTATGATGATGAAGTTATTTTTAGGGTTTGTAAGACAACTTGAGGGGGACTTGTCCATTAACATTAGGGTTAGTCCTTCTTAACCAATTAAGGAAGAATTAGAACCCTAATGCAAGGCCCAAGTTACAAGTGTGATGTCTTGATGATTATTAAGTGAATTAATTAAGAGATTTAAACACATTAAGGGTTTAACACTTAGGATTAAAGTTATACACTCCATCCTAATAGAAGGATGCAGGCATAAACTTAACCACAAAGCCTTAAAGCCTTTAGGGTTTAGTCCCTGATTATGAGGTGAGAAGAGAAAACTCAAAGAGACACAAAGGTAAAACTAAGTGGGGGACTAATCAAAACCCTAATTATTGTCATGCTTAGTTGTTCCTAGGGTTTGTGAGGTTTATCTGAAAAATTGAAAAGTAATCTGAAAAATGGAAAAGTAATCAGATCCAAAGGCCCATGTTTGAACTGGCTGCGCGCGCGTTTGACCTGATGCCATATCCAATGGCTGACATTCAAACCTGGCTAATTATGATTAACCCTAATTAATTGTGCCCTAATCACTTTCAGGCGACCGGAACACTGTTCCGGTCGTCTTCTCCGACCAACCAAAATCTCAAACTCTCTTTATACGCATCCAAAACAAAATCTAACTGCCCAAAACTCTTCCCCACTCAAAAACGAATCAAACCCCTCAATCAAACAACATTTATCATTCAGAAACAAGGAGAATCGAATCAAACATTTTTTAGGGCAAAAGTTTCAGACAAAGCATACATCCTGGTTTCTCAACCATTTTCAAAAGTAAACATATATTCATGATCAGGGAAGCATGTAGATTCATTTAGAAACTTAAAATACACGTTCTGGAAAAAAAAGTTCATGAAGCTACCTGAGTTTGAAGCTTTTCAGTTTGGAGCTTTCAGACCTCTTCTCTTGTGCAAAACTGCTCCTATGACCTCCCTTGTTCTTCTGAAAGGCTTGGAGCAAGTTTATTTTGGCTGATTTGGGAGATTGAACAAGTTCTGTTCAGTGCAGTGAGGGAATCATGTTTCTGATTTTGGGGGTTTAAGACAATGGTGATGGGTGCTTTGTGATCAGGAAGGTGTGTTGAGTTGGTTTATGAAGTTTGTTTGTGTGTTTGTGGCCTGTGTGATGAGTTTCGAATGCTTTTGCTCAAGAGGGTGAAAATGAGAATGCTGTCTTGTGGGAGCTTTTAGGCTTGCTTCTTGTTATGTTTGGCTTGCATTTGATTAGTATAAACAATTGCCATTGGTCAGAAGAAGTGACATGTGCTTTATTGATTGGTATGGGTGCTTTTGCAAAAATGTCAAAGTTGTGTAAGAAGGGCATGGGCTACTTGCTAGCTGAGTACAAAAGGCATGTCCTGCGCAGCATGAGGTGAGGAAAGGCCTAGGACTGATCAGCTAGCTAGCCAGCAAGTGGATGAGAAGCTATGATGAGTTTTGCAACTTGGCTTGCCTTTGATCCTTATGAAAAAGTCTTGCTCCATAGGCCATAAAACATGTGATCCCTTGGCCCATTCTGATTTTTAAATGTTGTGTGATCATGTTGTGTGGATTAGAAGTGCATTTGATAGCTTTAGAACACTTGATCAAGTCATTTTGCAAAATACCTCTTTGGTAGAAACTTTGAAATTTTGTGATTTTTGCCAACTTTGACAAGCCATAACTTTTGATCCAAAATGAATTAGGTCATGTTCTTGTACTTTTTGAAAAGGGAATGATCCATTCTACAACTTTCATGACCAAAGTTTTTCCATTTGAAGCCTTTTTGAATCAAAAAGTAAAGGTTGAAAAAGTTGCCTAAAATGACAATTTCATTAAAAGTCAAACTTGCCCAAAAAGTCAACTTTGCAAAAGACTTGAAATTCTTCAATTTTGTGAACTTCCAACCTCTTCCATGATCAAATAAAGATCATATACAATCAAAATGATGAAGAACACCCTTTGGTTGGGTCATTGGGGGCCTCAGATGCCCTGATTTTGCACTGACTTGCTTGAAAAGTCAACTCTTGATCAGATGACTTCCCCATGGAATTTCTTCATGAAAATTGATATGCATACTCCCTATACCATATAGAGACCAATAGAAACAAGAATGACCAAAAAATTTGGAGTTATGGCCTCTGAAACCAAAACCCTAATTTTAGGTCAACTGTGCAGTCAAGCCTGACTCTGCTTCCACACCAATCCCAGTTCTTGTGATTCTTTGACATTCTTGACTTTGAGAGGATATAATATGATACTTGAACACACATGGACCCCTTTGAAGTGATTGATGGCCTTTGGAGTGGCTCAAGAAGCTCTTGGATTGCTCAGATCACAAACCCTAGATGCAGATGACTTTGAATCTATGCAGTGAATCAAAAAATGTAATATGGGATAGTATGACTGAGCTTATGCATATGAAATGATCACAAGCCATGGTGTGAATGGGTGAGGGCAAATTTGGGGTGTTTACAACTGCCCCTATTCAAACATGAGTTAGTTGTGAAGGATGTAAGCGACGGCTTTTCAGGCAAACAAGATAACTTGTGGTTGAATACCAAAGACAGTCCAAAATTTGCACTCACAGAATGAAGAAGAAAAGGGATATAGATTGTAAAAGAAAATAAAGTATATTGTAAAGTATGGGCGACGGAGGACGACCGTCAAGCAGAGGACAACTGCTGGGGAAGAGCAATGACGGGGACGGCCGACATGCTGGGAAAGGTGCGGGAAATAAAGCAATGACGGGGACGGCCGACATGCTGGGGACAAAAAGAATTATGATGGGGACGGCCATCAAGTAAAGCTGTAAGATTCTCTGGGGATTAATGAAAAATGATGGGGACGACCATCAAGTTCATAAAGTAATGTAACCAACGATGGGGACGGCCATCGGGCTAAGAAAGAAAAAGGGACCACGACGGGGACGGCCATCGGGTTAAAGAATAAATGAAATAAACAGATGATGAGGTACGATCATCAAAGGTGAAGGACGATCACCTAGCAGGGGACGGCTGCTCTGTTGGGTTAAGATGAGGGACGGTCATCTAAGGCGGAGGACGACCACCTGGCAGGGTACGACTGCCGAAAATATCGCGACATAGGACGAATGCCGGATAAAAGGTCAACGATGGGGACGGCCATCGGATGAGCATGATGGAGGATGACCATCAAGAGGTGGAGGACGACCACCTAGCAGGGGACGGCTGCTCTCAAGGTTTATCACGACATAGGACGAATGTCAGATAACCAAAATCAACAATGGGGACGACCATTGGATAAGATGATGAAGGACGATCATCAAAAGGTGGAGGACGACCACCTAGCAGGGGACGACTGCTAAATATTACGACACAGGACGAATGTCGGATAGGAAATCAATGATGGGGACGACCATCGGATGATCATGATGAAGGACGATCATCAAGAGGTGGAGGACGACCACCAAGCAGGGTACGGCTGCTCTCAGGGTTTATCATGACATAGGACGAATGTCAGATAAAAAGAAATTTGCTTTACTGGTGAGTAGTAAACACGGACGAGTGCTTACATCCAAGAAATAAAAGGTATAAGTGTTTAGATGTGTATAGATTAAAGATGCAGACGAGAATCCTTAAGACTATGATACGGACGAGTATCAGGTAGAAACAAATACTGACACGTGTTCGGAGATGATGATACGGACGAGTATCAACCGGTTAACAAGGAACACGGACGAGTGTTGAATCTGAAGGGACTCTTCTGGGGAATAGTAGACACAAACGAGTATCTATATTCAAGAAGACATGAGTGTATGGATTAAAGATGCAGACGAGCATCCTTAAGACTTATGATACGGACGAGTATCATGTAGAAACAAACGCTTGACGCATGTTCTGAGATGATGGTACGGACGAGTACCAATTGGTTAACAAAGAACACGGACGAGTGTCGAATCTGCGGGGATATAGATGGTGTATACAAGATACAGACGAGTATCTGTATAAGCAAAATGAGTATGAGTGGTCAACCTGCTGGAGAGAGCGTGACACGGACGAGTGTCAAAGGAGAAAAGTATAGTATAAACAAGTATATGATATACAAAGCGTTTACATTACTGTGCTGGGGAAAATGACATGGACGGATGTCAAGGAAATGTATATACATATCGGTGAGTGCAAAGGGGATGTCTTTGGCTTTCTGCTGGGGATATGACACGGACGGGTGCCACAAGGAGCATATACTGATGTTTGTGAGTGTAGGGCAACTGTGCTTGCTGGGGAATCCGGGAGGGATTCTGCATATTGTTGATGAGTTGATAATATTCACAAGTGTTTGATTCAGATCATGACTTATGATTATGCTATATGTTTGATTTTTTCCGTAATGCTCCATTTTAAACGGAATGCTACGCTTTGTTTGGTGAATATGATGCGAATGCTATGATTATGCAAAGGAAAACAGATCCGGGGCTCGGATCCCGTTGCTGTGAAGATCTCTGGTTGATCTGTTGGAGTGAACATCCCGGCTGGGGATGAGATCGTTGGTAGACCTAATGAGGTGTATCTGCTTGGGGAAATGGGTCAATGATAGACCTATTCCTGTAAATGAGGGACCCAGCTGGGGTTTGTAGAATCTTTCGTCACTCTGTTGTGACTCCTTCGTGCGTAGCTCTTCTAGATAGAGGCTGAACTCTGTGGGGGGATGGTTCCCTGGCTTTTATACTTGGCTGAGGAAGAATGACTGGCAATTCGGCTGGGAGAAGCAACAAGTGGTAACTCGGCTGGGGAGAAAACACTTTGAGTGCTAAGATTGAGTATTGATTTGCCAGCTTGCTGGGATGAAGCTTACATGTCCCATGTTGCGTTTCGGATACCTGCAATCTTACAAAGATAGAGAAACGCACAAGTAATCCCGAGGTATCCCTTACCGGATTCCGTCATAGGAGTGTGACACTCCCGAGAGTAAATATACTTCCTGTAAGCACGTAGTTTTATATTTTATTTTGAGGATAAACATCTGTTTTCATGCAATCAGTATTTAAAGATATCAGACATTCTTTGCAAATAGAAATGAAGTGTACGAGATGAAACTTGACTAAAAATCTGTTTTTATTAGTTCATATGCCCTGAATTGGCAAGATACAGTCAAAGAAACGAATCTCCTGAGATGAGGAGATTGTTACAAATTGAGAAACAAAAATGCTGGCAATGTTGTCGATGCTTCAAAGAGCTTCCCTCTTGCTTATGACTCGTATGACTTTTGACGTTCTTCTCGTCTTGCTTTCTGAAGAAGGCTGATTCTGACAGAAGCTTGATCCTTTCGAGGTTTACCAAGTTGTAAGTGATACAGACGAATTCAGAATGCAGTTGTTCGCTTATTCCCTTATTTTGCATGGATTGCCCTTTCGGGTTTTCAATCCATCGGGATACCCATTTTTGCCTGAGTTGTCCGATGCGGCTTTTCAACTCAGCGGGTGTACATTTTTTTTGTTTATTTCCCTTATTTTTGCCCAAGTCTTTTTATTCTGTTTTTGACTTGCCGGGATGCCCTATTTTTTCCTGGACTTACATTCTGTTTTTATGTCCAGCGGGTCATTTTTATGCGAAGTATTTTTTAACTGCATCTGAATTCACAGGGGACGGGAAATCTTCACCGTCCATGGTGCTGAGCATCAGTGCTCCACCGGAGAAAACTTTCTTTACCACGAATGGTCCTTCATAGTTTGGAGTCCACTTGCCCCCGTGGTCTGTATGAGGAGGGAGGATTCTTTTCAGCACAAGGTCTCCTACTTGGTATTCTCGGTGCCTGACTTTCTGATCAAAGGCTCTCTTCATTTGTTTCTGATACAACTGCCCATGACAGATTGCAGCCAATCTTTTCTCTTCAATCAGGCTCAGTTGCTCGCATCGGGATCGGACCCACTCTGCTTCGTTTAGCTTAACATCCATCAGTACTCGCAAGGAGGGTAATTCAACTTCAATCGGTAGGACTGCTTCCATACCATAAACCAATTGATACGGTGTTGCCCCAGTGGATGTTCTGATTGACGTGCGGTACCCATGCAAGGCAAACGGTAGCATCTCGTGCCAGTATTTGTAGGTAACTACCATCTTCTGCACAATCTTCTTGATATTTTTATTTGCTGCCTCAACAGCGCCATTCATCTTTGGCCTGTAAGGAGAAGAATTGTGGTGTTGGATCTTGAAGTCCCGGCACAGCTCAGCCATCATTTTGTTGTTTAAGTTAGAACCGTTTCAGTAATGATTCGCTCGGGCACTCCATATCGACAGATGATATCTCTCTTCAGGAATCGGGCTACCACTTGCCTTGTAACATTTGCATATGAGGTTGCTTCAACCTACTTGGTGAAATAGTCAATGGCTACCAGGATGAATCTGTGGCCATTTGAAGCAGTCGGTTCAATCTTGCCAATCATATCAATGCCCCACATGGCAAAGGGCCAGGGTGAAGACATTATATTCAGAGGATTGGGAGGCACATGCACTTTATCCGTGTAGATCTGGCATTTATGGCATTTTCTGGCATAGGCACAACAGTCGGCATCCATTGTGATCCAGTAATAACCTGATCTTAGCAACTTCTTGGCCATGGCATACCCTCCAGCATGGGTACCAAAGGATCCTTCATGCACCTCGTGCATCAACAAGTCTTCTTCTGTTTTATCAACGCATCTGAGGAGTACCATATCGAAGTTTCTCTTGTACAGGGAACCATCAGTATTCAGGAAGAAACTACCAGCAAGCCTTCTCAAAGTCTTCTTATCATTGGAAGATGCCCCAGGTGGGTATGTTTGATCCTCCAAGAAGCACTTAATGTCATGGAACCAAGGCTTATCATCTTTTACGGCGTCTGCTGCAAATACATATGCCGGTCTATCAAGTCTGGACACTGAAATCTGAGGTACAAAGTTGGCAGCTTGAACTTTGATCATGGATGAAATGGTAGCCAGGGCATCTGCAAACTGATTCTCATCTCGAGGGATATACTCAAGCTTGACCGTTGTAAAGAAAGTCAATAACCTCCTTGTATAATCCCTGTAAGGTATCAGATGATCCTGGTGTGTGTACCATTTGCCATTGGTTTGATTAACTACCAGAGCTGAATCTCCGAATACAGTCAACGTATTGATCCTGAGGTCAATAGCTTCCTCAAGACCCATAATGCAAGCTTCGTATTCAGCTTCGTTGTTAGTGCAGTTAAAGGTGAGCTTTGCCGAGAAAGGCATGTGAACTCCCTTAGGTGTAATGAGTACTGCACCAACGCCACGACCATTCATATTAACAGCCCCATCAAACATCATAGTCCATTCTTCTTCTGGGTCAGGCCCTGAATAGGCTCTTCATGATCTTTCGCTTTTATGAACATGATGTCTTCATCAGGGAAGTCAAACCTCATAGGTTGGTAGTCATCAATAGGTTGCTCAGCAAGATATTCAGATAGTACACTGCCCTTGATGGCTTTCTGAGAGGTGTACTGGATGTCATATTCTGTGAGAATCATTTTCCATCTTGCAACCCGTCCGGTAAGAGCTGGCTTCTTGAAAATGTACTTGACTGGGTCCATCTTTGAGATCAATAAAGTAGTGTGGGTCAACATATACTGTCTCAGTCGGCGAGCAGCCCACGCTAAAGCACAGCAAGTTTTCTCGAGCAGTGAATAACGTTGTTCACAGTCGGTAAACTTTTTGCTTAGGTAGTATATTGCATACTCTTTTCGACCAAACTCGTCATGCTGGCCCAACACACACCCCATTGACTCTTCTAATACTATCAAGTACATTATCAGAGGTCTTCCTTCAACTGGAGGCATAAGGATTGGTGGTTCTTGCAGGTATTCTTTGATCTTGTCAAAAGCCCTCTGGCAATCTTCGTTCCACCTGACCGTCTGCTCTTTTCTTAACAGTTTAAACAAGGGTTCACAGGTTGCTGTAAGGTGAGATATGAACCTTGAGATGTAGTTCAATCTACCTAGAAACCCTCGAACTTCTTTTTCAGACTTCGGTGCAGGCATCTCTTGAATGGCTTTGACTTTATCAGGGTCCACTTCAATCCCTTTCTCGCTTACAATAAAGCCCAGCAGTTTACCAGATCGCACCCCGAATGTGCACTTGTTGGGGTTCAGCTTTAGTTGGTACTTCCTCAGACGCTTGAATAGTTTCAGCAGGTTTACCAGGTGGTCTTCTTCTGTGAGGGACTTGGCAATCATGTCATCCACATAACATTCGATTTCTTTATGGATCATATCGTGGAATAACGTTACCATAGCCCGTTGATATGTTGCACCAGCATTCTTCAATCCGAATGGCATCACCTTGTAACAGAACGTGCCCCAGGGTGTGATGAAGGTTGTCTTCTCCATGTCTTCAGGTGACATTTTGATCTGATTGTATCCTGAAAATCCGTCCATGAAGGAGAATACCGAGAACTGAGCCGTATTATCGACCAATACATCAATGTGAGGTAAAGGGAAGTCATCTTTTGGGCTGGCTCTATTCAGATCCCGGTAGTCAACACACATCCTTACCTTGCCATCTTTCTTTGGAACAGGCACAATGTTAGCAACCCACGGCGGGTAGCTAGTTACAGCAAGGAATCCGGCGTCCCACTGCTTTTGTACCTCTTCTTTGATTTTCATTGCCATGTCTGGACGAGTACGGCGCAGTTTCTGTTTGACCGGTGGACATTCTTCCCTCAAAGGCAGCTTATGCATAACAATATCGGTGTCCAACCCTGACATATCCTGATAAGACCAAGCAAACACATCCACATATTCCTGAAGCAGGTCAATCAGTTGTCTCTTCATTGAGTCTTGTAAACAGGCCCTTTGACTTCTTTCACATCTTCACCTGTACCGAGATTAATCGTTTCGACCTCCTCCTGATGAGGAGTGATAACCTTCTCCTCTTGTCTCAACAATCTGGCTAGCTCTTCAGGAAGCTCGTAATCTTCTTCAACCCCTTCATCAGCTTGATTGATCGGATTGTCAAAGTCATACGAAGTCATAGCCGTGCTGTTGTCGGTGCGGTCTGGAAGGCACTCTCTGCAAGGGTTCAGTTTGTTCATTTTAGTGATTGATTTTAATCTTGTTTAGAAAAGTGAAATGAAGTTGTCATTTTGAAAACATTGCCATTTATTTTTTGTACAAAAAGAAAAATGGAAAAACAGTGAGCGGAAAAGAAAAAGACCCGTTTGCAAAAGATGTCTGATATTTCATTGATTAATCTTGTTGCACAAAAATTACAGATGGCCCGATTACAAAATGAGTCTTGTCATCTAGGGCAAGATGCAAGACTTGATGCATGCTTAAAATATACAGGAAATAATAATTACTCTGCAGGAGTAACCCTTATAATTTCCTGGGAAGACCAGTTTGAGATACGGCTCCCCGGGATCCTTGGACGTATCCAGCTCTCCAGGTTGCGTTCATCTTCTGACTCATCTTCCAAGTTGTTGACAGCATCGGGGTGAGCATCCCCCCACTAACAAAGTTGGGCTTCTTAGCAGCCTCTGCTTGATCTTGTTGAGTTGGTTTGTAACCCAACCCAAATCTATCTTCTTTCTTCTCCACAGGCAACAGTTTGCCCCAGCCTTGAGCATTCCCTTCTTCCACAACCCTCCGGGCTTGTTGGTAGGATGTCATGGAAGTCCCAAGTACAGCAGATGTTTCATTAATATTCAGGGCCTCAAACCCTAAACTCATCGTTTCGTGGATCTCCCCATCCATCTCAATGTATTTGTATGTAGCCAGATGGCTAACAAAAATATCTTCCTCTCCACAAATAGTAACGACTTGGCCCTCCCACTCGAATTTTAACTTCTGGTGAAGGGTAGACGTAACTGCGCCAGCGGCATGAATCTATGGTCTACCCAACAAATAGCTGTAGGCAGGCTGAATGTCCATCACGTAGAAGGCCGTTTTGAAAGTTTGTGGGCCAATCGTTACAGGCAACTCAATTTCTCCCAGAACTGATCTCTTAGAACCGTCAAAGGCTCTCACTACTAAGTTGCTGGGACGTAATGCCAATCCTTCATACTCCAGCTTCACAAGGGCTTTTTTAGGTAAGACATTGAGGGATGACCCTGTGTCTACCAGTACATGTGAAAGAACTGCACCCTTACACTCCATGGTAATGTGCAAAGCCTTGTTATGATTGCGGCCTTCCGAAGTCAAATCAGTGTTGGTAAATCCTAGTCCATTACTAGCATTAACATTTCCAACCACAGCTTCCAACTGATTGACCGTGATCTCTTCTGGCACATAAGCTGCGTGCAAAACTTTTAGTAGTGCGTTCCGATGAGCCTCGGAGCACATAAGCAATGATAGAATGGAGATCTTGGAAGGCGTCTGGTGAAGCTGGTCCACTATCTTGTAATCACTTTTCTTGATGATTCTCATGAATTCATCAACTTCCTGATCAAAAGGTGTTTTCAAAGCTTCTTTAACAATTTGTTCTTCTTGCACCATGCTCTTCCCTTTTGCCTTGGCAGCAGCTTCTGCTTCAGCAGTGGGTCTTTGAATTTGCGGGGCAAAGAGACGTCCGCTTCGAGTGAAGCCTCCGCCTCCCCCCACATTGTCTATTTGTGGTGAAGAAGTTGATGATTCGAGAGTGATTGTCCTTCGCAGTATAGGTCGGATCCGTAATGCCAAGGGATGGCATTACTGCTTTCATAAGGTACTGGCCCAGGCACTGTGATAGTGACTGGACTGATGGCAGCTACAGAAGGGACCATGATAGTCTGTGGATCATAGTATATTGTGACTGGTGCTCTGGTAGGAGTGGCATTTTGTGAGTTGTAGGCGGAATCATTTGCAGGATCATAATAAATTGTAACTGTTGCGACACTTGCATTGTTTGTTGCTGATGTTGTAGGAGACATTGCTGGAAGGATGGGTGTTGTTGTTGTAGGAGTTTCTGAATGAAGGGGTGCTGAGGTTGTAGAAGGGACGTTTGTTGATATTTGGTCCGTTGAAGTAACAGATGAAGCATTTGTTGATGAAACTGAAAAGTTGTTTGGAACAATGGTTGTTGCAGTTGTAGACGATTCTGGAACTGTGGTTAAGGAGATTGCTGGATTGGTAGGTATTGATGTTGTGATTTGAAGCAGGCCACTCTGGATGAGACCATCTATGCCATCCCTCAAGTTATCACAACCATTCACTGAAATGTTGCAATAAGCACACCCTAGCTCACATCCCGGGAATATTTGACATTCAAGGAGTTGAGCTTTAATCTCCACCAAGGGTGTCCGAATCTGACCCATACTGGTTATCAAGTAAGACGGCTTGTCTTCTTCAATAGCATTAATTATGGGACCACCATGGTGTGGCATAGGGTTCTTGTTAACATTTGGTGGTGGTGCAAAATTTAGAGCCTTGGAATCCACTAGATCCTACACTTTCATGTGCAAAGCTCTGCACTTCTCTGTACTATGGCCAGGCGCATTTGAGTGAAAAGCACATCTGGCGCTGGCGTCATAATTTCTGGGCAGACTGGCAGGATCTGGAGGTGCCAATGTCCTTAGCTCAACTAGGTTGAGTTTTAGGAGTTGTGGCAATAATGTGGCATAGGGCATAGGGATCGGATCGATCACCCTATTGGCCTGAGAGGGTCTCTGTTGAAATGGTCTTTACTGATTGCTGTTGTTGGTGTTGCTGTTGTTATAATTTCTCTGAGGAGGATACTGAGTTTGTTGCTGATAATTTTGTTGTTGTGGTTGATAAGCTGGTTGAGGATGAATCAGAGCGGGAATGGTGACTGCTGCCACAGACCTATGAACATATTGGGGTCTGCCCCTGCTGGTATGGATAGCATTGGTTTCACCAGTTCTTCTTGGGACCACAAAAGGCTTTCTTGTGTTGCTGGATGAGCTAGCACCGTTGTCAGAAATTTTGCCCATCTTTAATAGGCTCTCAATTCTTTCCCCAGCTATAACGACATCTGCAAAGCTGGTAGAAGAAAAGGCAGCTAGCCTATCAATGTATGTCCCTTAGAGGGTGTTCATAAACATATCAGCCATCTCTCTCTCTGACATGGGTGGCTGGACAGCAGCAGCAAGCTGTCTCCACCTTTGAGCGTACTCCCGGAAGCTTTCCCTGGATGATTGTGTCATTCCCATCAAGAGGGTCCTGTTGGGAGCCATATCCAAGTTGTACTGATACTGTCTGATAAAGGCCTCAGCCAGGTCCTTCCAGCATCTAATGGTTGCTCTAGTCAGGTGAGAGTACCATTCCCTTGAAGCTCCTGTTAAGCTATCCTCAAAATAAAACATCCATAGCTTTTCGTCCATGGTATATGCCTTCAGCCTCCCCAGAAAGGATTGTAAATGGGTCCGGGGGCAGGAAGTTCCGTTGTATTTCTCAAAACATGGAGGTTTAAATTTGTGGGGAATCCTAACCCCGTCCACTAGACCCATGTCCATAACATCAAAGCCCAAAGAATTCTGGGACTCCAGGGACCTCAGTTTCTCAGCAATCTCATCTAGCCTTCTGTCATAGGCTTCCTCCCCAGCTCCCATCACTGTGAATTGATCTTCCTGGGGGTCTTCTTGCAGCACTCTACCTGCAGTGGCAGTCCCTTGCACATTAACAGGGATGTTGATCTCTGGATGCAGGTGGGGTCCATAGACTGGGGGATTAACATGAGGTTGGACTCTCTCATTGTTGCTTGTCCCAGCAGTCCCTGGATGAGGGTCTTCCTGATTCCTCCCCTCTACCAGTGCTCTTAACCTCTCTTGGCTTTGAGCCATATTATTCATCACCTCCATAAACTGTGTCATCTGATTCCTCATTTCTAGCCTTTCATTGGCCATTTGAGTCCTGACCTCTGTAAGGTCCTGCTGTACTTGGTCCATTTGTATGCCCGGAAGGTTGTTGTGGGTTGGATATCTGTGTGGACGGTTGAGTGGAAACACCCGACGTCGAGCAATAGTTCCTGAGTTTCACAACAGAGTTAGAAACAAAAAAAAACAAAAACCTACAAAACAAAACAAAAGGTTAGCATGCAATGCAGTATGCTTATTTGTTTCCAAGGTATCCGACTTGGCACTTGGTTTTGACCTTTCCAGACCCTTGAGGAAGATGCTTGTGACGTCGCTTGAAAGAAACCCAGATAAAACAAACTAATGAATATATTACAAAAGCGAATGATACATAGTTTGCTTCTTTTTACAAAACATGCCCTCTGAGGGGTCAAAAATACAACATAAAGAAAAGTACATGAAACGAAAGCAACAACAAGCAAAAGTCAGACACTAAGACCAAACTCATCCTCCTGAACTTCCTTTAGAAGTGCTTCAGTCACAGGATCAGCTGGACGCTCTGTGAGATTCCTGATAAGGAGATTCCTGGTAGTAATAGCTGCAGTTAGCTTCTTGTATTGACTCTGGTCCTTTGACCTCTTCACACCAGCTCTAATCTTCAATTCTGAGATCTCTCTCTGGGCTGCTGCCAGGGCTTCCTGTTGCTCCTTTGCACTAGCCTCCAACTGCTCAATCTTATCCTGAGTCCTTTTATCCTCCTGAGTGCGAGCTTCGGTGATCCTGACCCACCTAGCCTGACTCTCCTTCAGATACAAATCAGTCCTAGCTCTCTGGAATTGGGCCTCTTTGCAGGCATTCTTCAAAATCTGTTCTCCAGCCCTTGCCTTCTTGATATAGTCCTCTGACTTTTCAATCCTGGCTAGATGCTCCACCTTTAGCTTCTCTAACCTCTCAATGTCCAGCCGACCATCACTCCTCTCCCAAAGGGTCTTCTGTAGAGCCTGAGTCAGTTTCTCATTTCTCTCTTTCAATTTTTCAAACTCCTCTAAGCTGACAGTTGCTGGAGATGATGTTGTGGAAGGTCCAGGCACATCTTCAATAGTGAAGGGCATCCCAGAAATTTGAGCCCTGGCATGAGACCACTCATAGTACTGAGCTGAGGCCACATTGTTGCATCTTCCAAGAATAGTTACCCCTTTAGTCTGTACATTGTCCCAAGCCCAGGATGCTTGCCTGACAATAGCCAGAGTATGCTTGATCTCACAATAAAGGGTCTCAGCTAGATCCTGTGCTCTAGGAGGGTGGACCAATGCATAGCCCAGTTGTCTTTTGAATAGCAGAGGGTTGTAGTTGATGCAACCCTTCACTCCTATCAGAGGCACATTGGGAAACTGCCCACAACTTGTAATGATGTCTCTGCCCTTAGTGCTCTGAGTGCACCACCTGATATCATCTGAGGTTAAAGCAACAAGTCTTCTAGCCCAATTTCTTTGCTGGTGAGGGTTCAAGAATGCATCAGTCTTTGGCAAATGTTTGAGCAGCCAAGTATGGAACAAAGGAGCACAGCATCTCACTAATCTTCCCCTTTGCTTTTCATTCCTTTGGTGAACAGAGTAGTAAAGATCTCCCAGTAAGGTGGGCACTGGGTTCCTCAGGATGAAAAGATGGATTGCACTCTTGCTAACAAACTTAGGCTCATCTGCAAATAAAATGATCCCATATATGCTAAGGGCTAATAATGCACAGACTGCCTTCCACTCTCCCAAGGAGGCCTTCAGAGTGGCCTGAGAAGTCAAGAAATCCAGATGAAAACCAGGGACTCCAGCTTTAGTAGTCATATTCTGCCCAATCAGAACTGGTTCCAGATACAAGGCTTTTGCCACCTCTTCATTACTAGGGAAAGCCATCTCAGGGTTGAAGGGGACTCCACCCCTGATAGGTACACCAATCAGTGATGAATACTCTTCCAACAAGGGTCCCATCTGAAAATTATGGAAGGTGAAGCACCTCAGAGGGGGATCATAGAACTGCAAGCAAGTATGAATCAAGCTCCTCTGTGAAGGGTCCAAATCCATAACCACATCAAGGATTCCTCCATAATGTTCTCTGAATAGTGGTATATGGTCTGGAGTAATCAGGGTCTGAATCTTCCTGATGCTAGCCAACTCAGGCTCAAAGAAATGATAGGAGATGTTGCTCTTCTTGGGTGTCATGTTGCTGAAGAAGAGCTGAGACAGATGCTGAGAATAACACTGAGGATGGGCCACTGACAGGATGAGACTGGTGATGCAGGTGACTGAAGCAGGTAGCTGATAGCTGAAGTAAGTACTGATGAAGATAGGTCTATGCTGAAGAAGGGGTCAAAACCAAGCCAAAATGTATGATGGATACCCTGAAAAACAAATAAACACATGTTAAAATGATGCAATGAGGATGTATGCAAATGATATGCAAGGGTTTGTGACTGAGCTGGATCTGATTAATTGCTCTAATATGAGTCCAGGTATTGTTCAAGAAATCCAGATGGAGGTTCATAAGTCCAGTAACCAAGGTGGGGGACTCAAATAAAGAGTCACATGTCCAGGGTTAAAAATCACAAGAACTGTTCCAACATGGAGTACTCTTAATCAAAACAAAGTAACAGGGTATGCTGAGGTCAAGGGTACCTGCAAACCTGTAAACAACCCAACTCCCTCGCAGGTGATGTTCTAAAACAAGGATCCTCAGACTTGGATCAGTTATGAGAAGTGTAAACACTTCTAACCCGGAGGTACAGTGTTTACAATAACCATAAAAGATCCTCCTCTAATTCACCTCAGTTTCTGAAGGTCAATACTAAAGGTCATCCAGACTTAGCAGGCTTCCCAGATAGCCCTAGCACTACAGGAAATCTGTAGCATAGAGTTCTCAAGAAGAAACCCATATCTGAACCGTGTTTCATATTCCCGCACCAGACCGAAATGGAATGGGAAAGAACATGAACCACTCTAGCCTAGGTGTCACTCAGGTCCCAGGTATAGGACCTCAACTCTCAGTAGAACACCCACCCACCAAAACAACAAAACAGATCCAGCCAGCACAGTATGACAGTATGATATATGTAAAGCTATAAAGAAAGCAATAAAACAACTGTACATAAAGCAAAAATAAATACAAATACAAGCACAAATAGCACATAACACCCCATTAAACACAAATCAAACAAACGCTAGGAGGAACCCACAAAAAGAACCAGAAGCCCTGGTTGCAGTATAAGGGTTCCCCAGCAGAGTCGCCAAGCTGTCGCTCCCGATAAATGGGAATGGCCCAGATAAAGGTACAAACGCGAACGGTCGGCGAAAGGAGGATGTGAGAACACACAGGAGTGAACTCACAGGGAATGAAAAGAGTCGCCAGCTAGGCATTTTTATCCCGAAGGAAAGGCAATGCTGCATAGACCTAGAAAGGTATGGATAAGACGGTTGCGAACCAGAGAGACTGAGAAAGGGGGTTGGTTACAACCTGGGAAGGTATTAGCACCCAGATTGTCCGTCGTACTCGACGGGATCCACGCTTAAAAGATTTGTGTTTTAAAGGGGTAGTGTCAGTGCAATTTGTGCATAAAATAACTGGAAAAGGATGTACAGGTGTCGGTCTATAGTGTATAAGTGATATGAAGTATGAAAGTGTCAGTGTAAGAGTGAAATGCTCATGATAATGAGGCTAAAAGAATAAAGCTGGAAAGAGGGGGAATATACAGAGACTTTTGTTCGATAACTGTTAAGTTATGCCTACGTATCCTCTCGTGCAATGAGGAAGTCAGAACACCGTAGTTCGACCCAAAGAGACTGAAAGGTGGATTGACTTGTGAACTGCCTGCTTGTCTATGCTCAAGTGTATGACCTGTCTGGCTCAGGTGCAAACTGTCTTGCATTAGACGGAAGAAGCAAGTTCTCGTTTATGAGTGAAGGTGATGAGAAAAGAATCCCGGAGGAGACGATTATTGTTTGTTTTTGAGTTTTCAGTCTTTTATTGCTTTTGAAAGTTTGTCATAAGTTAATGAGCTTAAACCTAAACTAATGGATTTAGTAAACTCATCACATCCTCCCTCTGATCAGGGGTAATGAGAATACCTTAAGTGTGAAGTCAGCTTCTCACACTTAATCACCTTTGATGTAGGATTAAGATCATTAACCTACTTGTGATTATTTAGATGTTTTTGGTGTTTTTGTTTAGTGTTAGGTAATGAGTTTAAGCCATAATCAGGGATTAAACAGACTCATTACACCATCCTAATAGAAGGATAATAGATGAGAATGTTTAAGCTGAGGAAAGCTCCTCAACTTAATCCATGATTAGGGATTAAACTCATGACAAAACAAGCCTTTGTTAAGTGGGTTTTAGTTAATGGTATGATGATGAAGTGATTTTTAGGGTTTGTAAGACAACTTGAGGGGGACTTGTCCATTAACATTAGGGTTAGTCCTTCTTAACCAATTAAGGAAGAATTAGAACCCTAATGCAAGGCCCAAGTTACAAGTGTGATGTCTTGATGATTATTAAGTGAATTAATTAAGAGATTTAAACACATTAAGGGTTTAACACTTAGGATTAAAGTTATACACTCCATCCTAATAGAAGGATGCAGGCATAAACTTAACCACAAAGCCTTAAAGCCTTTAGGGTTTAGTCCCTGATTATGAGGTGAGAAGAGAAAACTCAAAGAGACACAAAGGTAAAACTAAGTGGGGGACTAATCAAAACCCTAATTATTGTCATGCTTAGTTGTTCCTAGGGTTTGTGAGGTTTACAAGAGAAGTCTTCAGAGGAACCACCAGGAAGCAGATGAAAGTGTAAGGAGAAGCAAAGTAACTTGCTTCATTCAAGAAGTCAAGTCACTTGAGGAAAGAAGGTAAGAAGAAGAAGAATGAGCAAGCTCAATCTCAAACACATAACAAAATGCAGCATGGATGCATAAAAGAGATGAAAAGAAGTTGTGAGAAGTGAAGGCAAATTCACTTCTCAAAATTACTTACCACCTGAAAAGTTAGTGAAAGGAATGCAATGCAATGCAAAATGAAATGAAATGGCATGATGTAAATCAAAACCAGAAACTCATACATGATGTTAATGATGCTATGAGATGATGCAAACATGAAACAAAGTATGGGGATGATCATACAAACTTATGGATGCAAATGAAGCAAGTTAAGAACCATGATCATACATGAAATGTTATGAAGTGAAAATGGCATACAACATGGCAAATTCAAGATGCAATGATCAAACATGCTTCTAATATGTCTTAAGATGCTCAATGAACCAAATGGATGCACAAAATGCTATGGCAAGTCAAGGTATGAATGCAAATGCAAGATGGATGCATATGGAAATTCAAATTAGGGTTTATGATCAGAGCATCAAACAAAAACCAAAATCAGAAGCAAACATCAAGATAAAAAATTGAAAATGCATTCAAGGGAACCCTAACCCTACACAAACTCACTGCCCAATAGGATCTGACGACCGATACTTAGAGTGTTGCACCCCAAAATTTGCCCTCACAATACAAGACTTTGTGTGCTAAGAAGGTTCACAAGGTTCACAAGATTCACAACACTTACAAGACCTTTCATGAGGTTCATGAAGTCTACAAGTCACTTTATGAAGTTCACAAGGTTCACAAGATTCACAATGCTTACAAGACCTTTCATGAGGTTCATGAAGTCTACAAGATACTTTATGAGGTTCACAAGGTTCACAATACCTCCCATGAGGTTCACAAGACATCTTATGATGGTTCACAAGGTTCACAACTGGTCAGAAGAGTTGACAATTCCCTCAGACAATGCACCTCCTAAGCAGTGCATCCAAAACTAGGGTTTTGACTTTAATCAGGCTAAATGGACTTCCAAAACTTCAAGTGAGCTTCATAACATCTTATATGTGTGTAAGAACCCCCATGACAAGTTTCAAGACTTTTCTCAAAAGTTTGCTCAGTCAGATGATCAGATAAGTCAAAACCAGTCAAAGTAGTTAAAAAGTCAAACTGAGGTCAACTGTGGTCAAACCAAAGTCAAACTTCATGATTTTTTGCCAACATCAAGTATATGAAGTAAAATTCATCATTTGATCAAGGGTTGATCATGATTCATCAAGGAGATTTCAGATCGTCATGAATCAGGACTTTCTAAATTAGGGTTTCCTTAGTAAAAGTCAATTGAACTTTGACCAGCCATAACTTTCACATGCTTCATCACCAAGTCTCCATCCAAAGCTCATTTTGAAGGAAATTGAATTCTCTACAACTTTGTGTCTCACAAGCCAAGCCCAAAAATGCTTCATTTGGAAGGTATGAGCTAAGACATTATAGGTCCTTTTGAAAGTCAACAAAAAGTCAACAACTTCAAAAGGGCATAACTTGAGATTGGTAAATGATATGGACATGAAACCAGTGGGGTTGGTTAGAGGACTCTTCAAGCTTTCCAAAATGTCCAAGAACACCCTCATAGCATTAAAATTGAAGGATGTATGCCCTTGCAAAGTTGGGAAATTTTTGAGGAGAATATTGAACAAAAGGGGTCTTATAATCAATTTTTTTCAAATGGGCTTACCATTGTGCAACCCAATCCTTGAGATATTATCCCACACGACCCAATCCAAGCATTTTCATGATTTTTATTTTTTATTTAGTATTTATTTGAATTTTATTCATTAAAAATCAAATTAAATCTAAATAAAATATGAAAATTGAATATTTAAAAGTGATTCTTCTTCTAGAAAGTCTTAAAAACCATTCAAAGCTGATTGATATCACACAAATTCGTGCTAGCCTAATTTGGAAGGGTTAGATAAGATATTTTTCAATATTTGAAAGGAGAAAACTTCATGATCAAGTAATCAAGACAAGGCCCATAAATCCATGTTATTTTGACCTAATTCAGTTCACTACATATAGACAAACTCATTACAAGCATTGGGACGAATTTTTGCAGCCAAGAACACCTCATTCAAACTTTCAAAAAGTGTTAAAAAAGTCACATTCAGATTGTGCAATAGAGGCTGTATCAAGACATCCTAAAGGTTGTAATAGGTTCCTGGGACATCACTGAAGCTATCCCAATCATTCTCATCATTCAAAACATCATGATTCATTGAAACCGAATCATCACATTCTTGAATTTTTGAGTTTTTCGATTTCATTGATTCAACTAATATAAATGATTTTTGTGCACTAATTCTTGTTATTTGATGTCTCTGGAATGTTTTTGCATACTTGAATTGAGTTTTCATTACAGAATCAAAGAGATGCCATTGCTAGGGTTTGAAGCTCGAATTTGGGATCTTAGGTTTTAGGACATTTAAATGAAATCTAAGCACATGACCGTGACCTATGATCCTTGTATAGTTAATCTGGGCTGTTGATTTGAATTGATGTTGTGATTTGAGTGATGTTCAAAAAAACATAGGATTCTAGTTTTGAATGTTTGCAGGAAAATTCGCAGGAGAAATTCGCAGGAAATTTTGCAGGTCTGGAGGTAGGAGAAGGAGTTTCGCGCGCAGCCTGGAATTCAAATTTGTTTTTATATTATATAGTTTTATTTGTATTTAATTTGTTGAATGATGCTGATGGTGTAGTGGTAAGCTTGCGCGCGTGTGAAAACCAGGGCAGGGGTTCGAATCCCTGCTTCAGCGTTTTTTGTTCATTTTCTTTGTATTTTTCAGGTTTGATATATATTGATCAGTACTCATCCAGTGTTCACAAGGCATGCGCAGCCCAATGGTTAGACTGCTGGTACAAGGAGAATGAGGCCTAGGGCGTGGGTTCGATCCCTGCCCCAGGTAAGTTTCAATTTTTTTTCTTTTTCTGTTTTATTTTGTTTAATTGATTTGTTTAATTGTTTTCTTATTATTAATTAGAAATAATCATGTATATATATATATATTTAAAAAATTCTAAAATAATACATATATATATATATATATATATATATATCTTATATTTTCTAAATTCTAAAAATTATTTTCTAAAATTCTAAAGTTAGTTTTTTTTATTATTATGTACTTAAATAATATTGTATATTAAGTTATAAACCTTAAAATATTTTTTCTAAAAAACCTAATATTTTACAAACCCTAATTTATTTTTTCTAAACAATTAAAAAAAACCTAATTTCTTTTTCTTCTATTTTTTGTTTAATATTATTATTAATCTAATTTTTATTAAATGACTTAATTGTTTATAATTTAGAATTTTGTACATAAATATGCTTAAAAATTAAAATTCTTAATTTATTCTTTATAATAGGTAAATATGACTTAAATTGTTTATATTCTTAATTTTGCATTTAAATAATTGTTAATGTATGCTTAGGAATAATTAGAATTGTTAAATTGATTTTATAATTATATTTTCATAATATGTTTAAAGTTAATTTAATTTTTATAATTTGCATATAATTCAAAATTTTATAATGATTAATTAATTGTTCATATATTTTTTTTTTAACTTTAAATAATTGTTTATATTAAAATTAAATCTTTTAATTATTATATTGTTTTTTGCCTATTATTTTTAATTATGTTCTTATGATTTCTTCTACTAATCCCCTTTATTTTTAAATTGTGATTATTATTATTATTTTCACTAACCCCTATTTTAATTATTTATTTATTCTTGCTTATTTATTATTTTGCTATTTATTTAAATTGCTTTATTATTATTATTGTAATTGCTCCTGGATGTAATTTCTTGTAATATTTAAATTATTTATTTTTTATGCCATGGTTAGTAAAATAGGGAGTGAAAACTATTTGTATTTAAAATTGAATTTAGATCATTTTAATTAAAAGATAAATAAAATTGAACACTCACACACGTAAGTCGATCTTTGATCGCCATCTCACTTCCTAGGGTTACCCCTCAGTGTTGCCTAATTAAAAGGTCAAGTAGGGTGTATAAAGCAAAAGTCCCTTAAAGATAAAGTCATCTAGTCCCTTAACAATAAAAGATCAAGTCCCTTAATGGTTGCCTTTCATAATGATCTTGTCCCTTCCGAATAATGATGACAGTCCCTCTAAAGATGCTTAATACACCCTACAGTTGCCTTCATTAAGACAGATGACCCTTACTTGTCCCTCACATCCAAGGTAATGACTACCTATTCCTTAATAATAGGGATAGTCTTACCATTCAAAGGATAAAGAACAGAAAGACTTAAACTTTAGGGTAGGTTCCTCATAGTTACTTGCTCACGTTTTAAAAAAACTTCAAAACAATTTCAAACATTTCACAAATTTCAAACAATTTTCAAACACAAGTTTTTTACGCATCCGTACATGGATCATTATCAAACTCTTATGAAAATTTCTATTCACACACTTCACAATTTCAAAAACAATTCAAAGTGAGCTAAGTAACTAAGAGCCCATGGATAACCATGGATGTAAAGGGTGCTAACACCTTCCCTTTACATAACCTACCCCCCGGACCCAAAAATCTTTTAAAAGGTCTTTCCTGTTCTTTTATGCCTTTCCTTTGGATAAAATAAAAGTCGGTGGCGACTCTTGCTATCCGCAACATAACTAAAGTCAGTTCTCCCACCGTGTTACAGAACTGGCGACTCTGCTGGGGATTTAATTAAAGAGGGGTACCCTTAGGAATTAGATCACTTTAAAATTGTTTGCCTTGTTTGCTTTATACTTATATTGTTGGGTGCTCTTATGTGTGAAAGATCCTAACCCGGATCTAGTGTACCTTAGGTAAATGGCAATAGACCAAGGAAACTGTACGACGTATATCGATATGGTTGATCTGGTGGCCATAGTTAGTGTGACTTCTTGGTTGGTGCTTATGTTCCTTAAGTCAAGTTGAGGATAATATGAGGCTGCCATATGTTGTCAATGCACTAACTAACTTTTAGAACCCTAGTTATCCCATCTTGGCCTTTAGAAAGTAGTGAGGTAACCGGCTTTGGTGCAGACTGAAGTTGGTTGACACTCGATACTACGCTCATTGAGATTCTAAACTTGGAGGGTTTTGGTTGGCAAGTAAGTTGCCTTCTGAACAACCACCCTTGTGAAGGATCAATGATATTGAGATCCTTTAGAACATGGTTACTTTTATAGGACAGGATGAACCAACTAACTTCAGGGGAGGGTACTTACCTTTGAACCTCATGCAAGCCTTTAAACCTAGGGCTATTGTGTGACTTGTTTGTGTGTGCCACATGTTTGTGATTGAGCATAACATCATGACATCATCATGCATCATAAGCATAGCATTTTCACTAACCATTTCAAGGACCAAAAGATTTATCTTTGTTCTTTGTTGCAGGTCATGGCTACTGCTCGTAGAAATACCATCAGGATCAACTTTGTGGGCATACCTGCTAAGCTTAAAGAGTTGGTTTCTCAAGTGTCTGATCATTCCCAGTTCATCAAGAGACATGGCCACCTATTGGATCTAGTCATCTCAGGGTTCAATGAAGACATGATGAGTGTCCTGTTTCAGTTCTTTGATCCTAAGCACCATTGCTTCACATTCCCCGACTACCAGCTGGTTCCAACCATGGAAGAGTTCTCTAAACTTCTGGGTATACCTGTTCTTGATCAGAAACCATTCACAGGCTTGGAGAGGGAGCCTAAACCTGAGGTTATTGCTGCAGCTCTACATCTAAAGAAGGCTGACATTGTTCTAGAAACGAGAAGTGGAGTCAAGGGTGTTCTAGCCAAGGTGTTGATAGAGAAGGCTCAAGTGTTCTTGAAGGCCATGAGTTATGATGCTTTTGAGGATATCTTAGCCTTGCTGATATATGGCTTAGTGTTGTTCCCCAATCCAGATCAGTTCATCGACATTCATGCCATCAACATATTCCTGAGTCACAATCCAGTGCCTACATTGCTTGGAGACATCTTACATTCTCTTCACACCCGTACTACAAGGGCAAGAGGAACTTTGATGTGTTGCATACCTTTGCTTTCTAGGTGGTTTATTTCTCACCTTCCTCGCTCAGTAATGAAGAATGAGCAAGGGTTCAGATGGTCCAAGAGGATCATGTCACTTTCGCATTCAGATATCCATTGGTGCTCCAGATCTATGGAGAATGTCACTATCATTGACCGTTGTGGGGAGTTTCCTAATGTGCCACTTCTAGGCATAAGAGGAGGCATCACCTACAACCCCTCTCTAGCTTTACGACAGTTTGGTTACGCTCGGAGTGATGGCCCACATGACATGTTGATTCAGGGCATTGTGTTTGACTACGACAACGATCTTCAAGGTTACCGTCAGAAATTCATACGAGCTTGGGGAAAAGTAAACAGGGTTGACAGCAAGACACTGGAGCCTAAGTACACTATTCCTATGGAAGCTTATCTCAGATGGGTGCGATCTCGTTCTCAGACTCTCATGATGCCATATCCTGCTATCCTGCCAGTTACCATGGAACCTGTTGCTGAAGGAGATACTGCTTATACCATCCTTCACCCAGACATGCCTACTGACATGGAAGACTTACAGAGATCCTGGATCCAGTTGAAGGAGCAAAGGGATACTTTTGAGGCTCATTACAAAGCAAGCCAAGAAAGAATCCTGGAACTAACAAAGCAACTTCACGAGGAGCGGAATCTCAACTCATACCTCAACACAAAGAGGAAACGTCCATGGGAGACTTAAAACCCCATCTTTTGTATCCATTTCATTTCATTTTTTGTAAGCCCAAGAGGCAAAAAAAATTTATTACTAATAAAAGTTTACCTTCTTGTTTGTTTAAGCAAATTTAAATCCTGCGGTCCTTGAAAACATTGCATACGCATTAAAACATCATATCATTGCATCACAGGTTTATTTATGCACAGGTTTCTCATCTTCTCGCTGTTTATTTCAGCAATGGCTCTTGAACAAACAGTTAAGGATCTCCAGGCACAGAATGCACAGTTCCAAGAGCTGATCCTGAACTTGTCCAAGGGGCAGGATGAATTGAAGACACTGCTGGCCAAGAAGACTAAGAAGACTAGAAGGTCAGGTGGCCTGATCAACATGGGAAGAAGGTTCAGAGGTCCTGTCAAGACCAAAGAACAGGTTGAAGACTATGAATCTGAAGAGTCTGAAAAAGAGGGAGGCAGTCTCCACAACACAATGGGGGACTCTGATTCTGAGGCTAATTACTACCATGATCCTAATGAAGACAAATTCAAGATGCTGGTGGATAGAATGGATGCTATGGAGTTGCAGAAGTCCTCTGGGCTGGATTTTGAAGATTTGAGTCTGATATCTGGGGTTGTCATACCCATTGGTTTCAAGGTTCCTACCTTTGTTGTTTATGATGGGGTCTCTTGTCCCAAGCTGCATCTGAGGTCTTATGTCAGAAGAATTCAGCCCCACACTGCTGATAAGAAGTTGTGGATCCACTTTTTCCAAGAGAGCTTATCTGGAGCTCAATTGGAGTGGTATTATCAATTGGAGAGTGTCAACATCAGGGAGTGGAATGATCTTGCTGAAGCTTTCTATAAGCAGTATCAATACAATGCTGACTTAGCTCCCACTCGCATGCAACTGCAAAGCATGTCTATGGGTGCCAAAGAAAGTTTTAAGGAGTATGCTCAGAAGTGGAGAGATTTAGCTGGAAGAGTACAACCCCCTTTGACTGACAGGGAGTTGGTTGATATGTTCATGTGTACGCTGAATGGTCCGTTTTATAGTTATCTCATTGGAAGCTCATCATCTGGCTTCACTGAGTTGATCATGACAGGAGAGCGAGTGGAAAATGGTATAAAGAATGGCAAGATCCAAGTGGGTACTTCTTCATCAGGTGCTGCAAAGAAGCCTCCCACTGGGAAGAAAGAATCCAATGTTGTTTATGGTCAACCTGATCGTAGTAGAAGGCATCATTCTGTGAGTGCCGTTCATATTTAAAATCCAACTCCTACAACACCAGAGCAGCCACAGGGCAACCAACAGAGGGATAGAAGGCAGTTCACAAAGATCAACATGTCAATGGCTCAGGCATTGCAACACTTGTTGAAGGCTGAACTTATCACTCTGAAAGAGGCTCCTCAGAATCCTAATGTTACCTCACCCAGGTACAACCCCAATGCACGATGTGCATATCATTCAAACTGTCAGGGACATGATACTAATAACTGTTGGGTCTTGAAGAACAAAATTCAAGATATGATTGAGGCTGGAGAGATTGAGTTTGACCCTCTGGGTACTCCAAATGTGATTACTGCTCCCATGCCGAATCACGAGAAGACTGTCAATGCCATTGATGAAGATCTACATGTCTATTCAGTTGCGGAGTTGACCACACCATTGTCTGTTATCAAGAAAAAGTTAGTACAAGCTGGGCTCTTTCCAGGTTGTCGTGAAGACTGTTTGTATTGTACCTATAAGCCGGATAGTTGTTGGAAATTGAGAGATGGAATTCAACGTCTCATGGATAAGTACACTATAGTGTTTGAGAGGACTCCATCGTCTGTGGAAAGTATGGTGGATCATATTACTCAAGGTTGGAAGATTGAAGAGGTTGATATGGTTGATAAAGTACCAGTAAGGATCACTGCTAAGGGACCTGTTAAAATCACTCATAAGGGTCCAATCAAGATTACTGCTGAAGGCCCTGTGAAGATTGTTGCTGAAGCTAGAGTGGCTCCTCTGGTCATTACCACTCCTGGTCCTATTCCGTATACGTCTGATAAAGCTGTGCCTTGGCACTATGGATCCGATGTTTATATCCATGGTGTTAAGCAAGAACCATTAGCTGATGTGCCTGTTGATGTTGACAATATTGCTGGATCTAGTAAGATCACACGAAGCGGAAGAGTGTTTTCTCCACCAGTTATTTCCAAGAATGCGGTTACACCTGCTGTTACTTCCACCACTGATGCTCGGGGTAAAGGTCCTGTTATTGAGCCTATACCTACCGATGTGCCAACTGCTGACGATCTCTCTAAGCAAATGGAAGAAGTATTGAAAATCATTCGTAAGAGTGATTATGACATTGTCGATCAGTTGGGGCATACTCCCTCTAAGATTTCTATGCTGTCCTTGTTGTTATGTTCTGAAGCTCATGCAAAAGCTTTGATCAAGTTTCTGAAGACTGCCCATGTACCCAATGCAATTTCTGTTGACCAGTTTGAGAATTGTGTTGCCCACCTGACTTATGATAATGGGTTAGGGTTTTCTGATGCTGATTTGACCCCTGCCAAGAGGGATCATAACAGGGCTCTGCATATCTCAATTGAATGCAGGGGCACTACCCTGTCACATGTATTGATAGACAATGGTTCCTCTCTGAATGTGTTGCCCAAGGAAGTCCTGAATAAGTTGAGCCCTGAAGATGCTGTGCTGAAGCCCAGTAGTATAGTGGTGAAGGCTTTTGATGGTTCGAGAAGAGTGGTGCATGGAGAGATTGACTTGCCCATCAAAGTTGGTTCACAGATTTTTAATGCTACATTTTATGTGATGGATATTCGTCCTTCATACTCTTGTCTGCTTGGTCGTCCCTGGATCCATGGGGCAGGTGCTGTAACCTCTACATTACATCAGAAGCTGAGATATCCGGTAGAAGGAAAAGTTGTTACTGTCTATGGAGAGGAAGAATATTTTGTCAGCCATGTGAACACCTTTAAGTATCTGGAAGTGGAAGGTGAATACGTTGAAACTCCGTGTCAGACATTTGAAGTGGTTCCTTGGATTGTTAATGATTATGTAGCTCCTCCGGTTGCCAAGAAAGTTCCTGTGGTCACCAGAGTACCTCCAACAATGGCAATGGCCTCCCTCAAAGATGCTAGAGCTGTAGTGGATGAAGGTGGTTGTACTATTTGGGGACAGCTTCCTGATATTCCATACAAGTCTGACAAGTTTGGTTTGGGTTTCACTGCAGAGTCCCAGAAGGCTGTTCGTCGTGCTCGTGCCGTTCGTATCACCAATCAAGGAGTTATGAAAGATCAGATCAATGCTGTGGGAGACTATGATGAAGACTACAATCTGGATGCTTGGATTTTTCCTACTGTGGGTGCTGGACTCAATAATTGGAAAGCTGAAGATGTTATCCCTATCTCCTTTAGTCAGGAGTAAATACTATTACTGTGTTGTTGCTTTTAAGTTTGTAATTTCTTGAACAATAAAACTTTCAAGCCTTGTGCCTTACCCGGGGCACAATGGTGTGCTTGTTACGGGCTGTCATTTCATTTGCATACTTCATTCAATAAAATCAGTGGACGTTTCGTTTTAGTAAATATTGTGTTCCTTGTCTTTCTTTTCTTTTATTTTTTCTTTATCAGCTATGTGTTCTTACATACACCCACATCACTAAAATGCATATCCTCATCCACTCTGGATCCTGTTGATAACAGTTCTACTATTGCCAATTATAATTTCGAGAATCCGATCTATCAAACTGAAGACGGAAATAAGGACGATTGTGAAGTACCTGTAGAGCTTGCTAGGTTGTTACAAAAAGAGAAAGCTATACAGCCACATGAAGAGTCAGTCGAAGTTGTGAATCTGGGAACTGAAGAAAACAGGAAAGAGGTCAAGATAGGGGCTGATTTAGAGGATAGTGTCAAGAGCAGACTGGTTCAAATGTTACGTGACTATGTGGAGATCTTTTCTTGGTCTTATGAAGATATGCCAGGGTTAGATACAGACATTGTGGTTCACCGTTTACCAGTAAAAGAAGATTGTCGTCCAAAAAAGCAGAAAGTCCGTCGTATGCGTCCTGAAATGTCAGAGAAGATCAAAGCAGAGGTAATGAAACAGTTCAATGCAGGGTTCTTAGCAGTAACTTCTTATCCTCAGTGGGTTGCAAATGTGGTGCCGGTACCTAAGAAAGATGGTAAGGTACATATGTGTGTGGACTACAGAGATTTGAACAAGGCTAGCCCCAAAGATGATTTTCCACTTCCTCATATTGATGTTCTGGTAGACAACACTGCTCAGCATAAGGTATTCTCTTTTATGGATGGTTTTTCTGGTTACAATCAGATCAAGATGGCACCTGAAGATATGGAGAAGACAACCTTTGTTACACAGTGGGGCACTTTTTGTTATAAGGTGATGCCATTTGGTTTGAAGAATGCAGGGGCAACATATCAGCGTGCTATGGTGGCTTTGTTTCATGATATGATTCATCATGAGATAGAGGTATATGTGGATGATATGATAGCCATGTCCCAGAATGAAGAGCAACATCTTGATAATTTGCATAAATTGTTTGAGAGATTGAAGAAATACAAGTTGAGATTGAACCCAAACAAGTGTACTTTTGGAGTTAGGTCTGGAAAGCTCCTGGGTTTCATTGTCAGTGGGAAAGGTATTGAAGTGGATCCTGCAAAAGTGAAAGCTATACGAGAGATGCCAGCTCCCCGTACTGAGAAGGAGGTTAGAGGTTTCTTGGGACGATTGAATTACATTGCAAGATTTATTTCCCAATTAACTGCCATCTGTGAGCCAATCTTCAAGTTGTTGAAGAAAGATCAGGTGATGGAATGGAATGATGAGTGCTAGACTGCCTTTGATGAAATCAAGAGATATCTGCTAGAACCTCCAATTTTGATGCCACCAGTTGATGGAAGACCCTTGATTATGTACTTAACAGTGTTAGACAACTCAATGGGGTGTGTATTGGGGCAACATGACGAGTCTGGTCGAAAAGAGCAGGCAATATACTACCTTAGCAAAAAGTTTACCGACTGTGAAACAAGATACTCACTGCTCGAGAAAACTTGTTGCGCTTTGGCATGGGCTGCTCGCCGACTAAGACAGTATATGTTGACTCATACTACCTTGTTGATTTCGAAGATGGATCTAATCAAGTACATATTTGAGAAGCCTGCTCTCTCCGGAAGAATTGCAAGATGGCAAATGATCTTGACAGAATATGATATACATTATACTACTCAGAAGGCCATTAAAGGGAGTGTTGTGGCTGATCATTTGGCTCATCAAGCAGTGGATGATTACCAGTCAACGAGTTTTGAGTTCCCTGATGAAGATATTATGATTATTACCAAAGAACCTGGACAATATGACGGACCTGAACAAGGATCCCGATGGACTATGGTTTTTGATGGTGCTTCCAATGCACTTGGTAATGGTGTTGGTGTTGTGATTAGTTCCCCTGAAGGTTGTCATACCCCGATTACTGCCAGACTTTGTTTCTATTGCACCAATAACATGGCTGAATATGAGGCATGTATCCTGGGTATTAAAGCTGCTATTGATATGAAGATTCAGTTCCTTGACGTGTATGGAGATTCAGCCCTGGTAGTAAGTCAGATTAAAGGAGATTGGGATACCAAGCATGATAATCTCATTCCTTACAGAGAGCATGTGCTGTCTTTAATCCCACATTTTAAAGAAATTACCTTTGGACATATTCCACGAAGAGAGAATCAGTTGGCAGATGCATTAGCCACCATGGCATCCATGTTTGAGATCAGCTGGGATGATGAAGCTCCCAAGATTACTATTGATAGATTTGAAAAGCCTGCATACTGCAATGAGATTGGCACTGAAGAAGCAGAGGAGAAGCCTTGGTTCTATGAAGTAAAAAGATATCTTGAAGCTCAGGAATTCCCTGAAGGGGCATCTGTCAAAGATAGGAAATTTCTGAGAAGGTTTTCTGCTAAGTTCTTTTTGAGTAATGGGATTTTGTACAAGCGCAATCATGATTCAACTATGCTTCGTTGTGTGGATAAGAAAGAAGCAGCTGAGATTATGGAAGATATGCATGATGGGACATTTGGCACTCATTCTAGTGGTCATACTATGGCAAAGAAGATATTGAGAGCAGGTTACTATTGGTCTACCATGGAAGCTGATTGCTATCAACACTCCAGAACATGTCACAAGTGTCAAATTTATGCTGATAAAGTTCATGTACCTCCATCACCCTTGAATGTGTTGACTGCTCCTTGGCCTTTTGCCATGTGGGGCATTGATATGATTGGTGAGATCAAACCTACTGCTTCAAATGGTCATCGTTTCATCCTGGTTGCTATTGATTACTTCACGAAGTGGGTAGAGGCAGCTTCATTTGCATCTGTTACCAAGAATGTTGTGGCTCGATTCATTAAGAATAATCTCATATGTAGGTATGGCATACTTGAAAGGATTATTACTGACAATGCCTCTAATCTGAACAACACTATGATTACTGATCTCTGTACGCAGTTCAAGATTAAGCATCACAACTCTTCTCCGTATCGTCCGAAGATGAATGGGGCAGTTGAAGCTGCTAATAAGAACATCAAGAAGATTGTACAAAAGATGACTGTTACTTACAAGGATTGGCATGAGATGTTACCATTTTCTCTCCATGGTTATCGCACCACAATACGTACTTCAACAGGGGCAACCCCATTCTCCTTAGTCTATGGTATGGAAGCAGTTCTGCCCATTGAAGTTCAGATTCCCTCCTTAAGAATTATGAAGGATGCAGGCTTGGATGAAGATGAGTGGATTCAGACTCGACTGGACCAGATAAATTTGATTGATGAGAAGAGGTTAGCAGCAGTTTGTCATGGCCAGATGTACCAGAAACGGATGATCAAAGCTTTTAACAAGAAGGTTAAGCCAAAGGTATATCAGGCTGGTGACTTGGTAATCAAGCGTATCATATTACCACAGGGTGATCCTAGGGGCAAGTGGACTCCTACATATGAAGGACCATTTGTAGTCAAGACAGTATTCTCAGGAGGTGCCATGATACTCACTACTATGGATGGTGAAGACTTCCCGCAGCCTGTAAATGCAGACATAGTTAAAAAATACTACGCATAAAAAGAGACCCGCTAGGTTGACTGGCCTAGGAAAAAATAAGGGCATCCCGGGAAACCAAAAGGGTTTGGGCAAAAATTAGGGATATATATATAAAAAGATGTACACCCGGCAAGTCGAAAACCTGAAAAGGCGGCTTGGGCAAAAAAGGGTATCCCGGTGGATTGAAAACCTGAAAAGGCAATCCAGGCAAAAGTTAGGGATTAAAGCGTATGACTATGTCTCATTTGGATCACCCATGAAACTGCAACCAGTTGTACTACTCATTCAAGCTCGAACAGATAAAGCTCAATCCAATCGTTTCCGTCTCAACAGAAGAAGATGAGATACTTGAAGATAATGGCAATAGTAGAATTGAAACTCAATAGGATTGTTTCCCACATAGCTGATTTTCTTTGTTTTGTAAAATTTTATGACAAAATCCTCTTACTAGGGTTTATGTCCCTTTGTACAAATTTACCCGTGTATGGGTCATTTTTTGATATAAATAAATTCCATCTTTCAAATCCAGATTTACTTTTACCCTATTTACATAAGCGAAACGTCCATTGGTTGTGTTTGAATGTATGTATGCTTTTGAATATGATTGATGTTTACCAGAAATGCATGTATGCTTAATATGATTGATGTTTACCAGAAATGCATGAAAATGCAGTGATAGTATTTACTAAGGACGAACGAGGAAAGGATTTCAATGAAGCTTCGCCGGTTCATCTCCACAAAACAGTTACAAACCCTCAGTAGGGCAAGTCCATCTTCATAAAGTCACATCTCCCCTGGAATTTATATCCATCTCTTTTATCCTCATACGGATATATGGGAATTTACTTTCCAATAAGAGTACGACGAACGAAGACGAAGGTTATATCTACCCTACTATCAAACGAAGACGGAAGGTTATGTATACCTTACTATCCCCAGCAGACGGGAGGTTATATATACCTTGATATCCCCAGCAGACGGGAGGTTATATATACCTTGCTATCCCCAGCAGACAGGAGGTTATGTATACCTTCTTATCACACAAGACGGGAACGAATTCCCCATACCCTTCAGCAACAAACCGGGATTTATTTTCCCTGGCCAGCAGTTGTTATACAAAGATATCCAGACGCTTCAGGCAGCATCATATCATACATACATCATTTACATCATACCATAACATACATATCCATAGATACATAATACATTACTTAAGTGCATCATACAATACATGCATACATAATACATAAACTAATGCTACCATACAGGATGCTACCTTGTTTTCAGGTAAATTCTCCAGTAGACAGACTTCATCAACAACTTGTGACTATCAGGACTGCTTTATCCTCCTGAAAGCTTCTTATACATCAGGACTGCCTTATCCTCCTGAAAAGTTATCATTCCTCAGGATTGCTTTATCCTCCTGAAAGCTTCTCATACCTCAGGATTGCTTTATCCTCCTGAAAGCATACTATTACCTCAGGACTGCTTTATCCTCCTGATAGCTCATCACTACCTCAGGATTGCTTTATCCTCCTGAAAGCTTATTATTACCTCAGGACTGCTTTATCCTCCTGACAGCTTCTTATACCTCAGGACTGCTTTATCCTCCTGAAAGCATATCATCCCTCAGGATTGCTTTATCCTCCTGAAAGCTTATTATTATCTCAGGACTGCTTTATCCTCCTGAAAGTTATTATCACTACATCAGGACTGCTTTATCCTCCTGAAAGCATACTATTACCTCAGGATTGCTTTATCCTCCTGAAAGTTATCATCATTACATCAGGATTGCTTGATCCTCCTGAAAGCATATTACCACGTCAGGATTGCTTTATCCTCCTGAAAGCATATCACTACCTCGGGATTGCCTTATCCTCCTAAAAGCATATCACTACTTCAGGATTGCTTTATCCTCCTGAAAGCTATCATTATATCTTCATATTTTGGACTGCTTTATCCTCCAAGAAATGTATCTGAAGAACTTTTCTCCAAGTGGCATCTTTAAGCCCACTCAAGCATATATAACCCCAAACATCAGTATCACTCTACGCACCAGTGAGTGCAAATTTTTGGGCTTTTGTGTTCAATCCCCTTCAACCTTCCAGGTTACGACTGGCAAATATACCAATCTAACCCCTCAGGTTTCAAAAAATTAAACAGGGGCAGCTGTTGCACCCCAAAATTTGCCCTCACAATACAAGACTTTGTGTGCTAAGAAGGTTCAAAAGGTTCACAAGATTCACAACACTTACAAGACCTTTCATGAGGTTCATGAAGTCTACAAGTCACTTTATGAAGTTCACAAGGTTCACAAGATTCACAATGCTTACAAGACCTTTCATGAGGTTCATGAAGTCTACAAGATACTTTATGAGGTTCACAAGGTTCA
Organism: Lathyrus aphaca; assembly: GCA_963966055.1. Classification (NCBI taxonomy): domain Eukaryota; kingdom Viridiplantae; phylum Streptophyta; class Magnoliopsida; order Fabales; family Fabaceae; genus Lathyrus; species Lathyrus aphaca. The sequence goes on along the minus strand of OZ014519.1, from coordinate 344,725,789 downwards.
CAATACCTCCCATGAGGTTCACAAGACATCTTATGATGGTTCACAAGGTTCACAACTGGTCAGAAGAGTTGACAATTCCCTCAGACAATGCACCTCCTAAGCAGTGCATCCAAAACTAGGGTTTTGACTTTAATCAGGCTAAATGGACTTCCAAAACTTCAAGTGAGCTTCATAACATCTTATATGTGTGTAAGAACCCCCATGACAAGTTTCAAGACTTTTCTCAAAAGTTTGCTCAGTCAGATGATCAGATAAGTCAAAACCAGTCAAAGTAGTTAAAAAGTCAAACTGAGGTCAACTGTGGTCAAACCAAAGTCAAACTTCATTATTTTTTGCCAACATCAAGTATATGAAGTAAAATTCATCATTTGATCAAGGGTTGATCATGATTCATCAAGGAGATTTCAGATCGTCAAGAATCAGGAGTTTCTAAATTAGGGTTTCCTTAGTAAAAGTCAACTGAACTTTGACCAGCCATAACTTTCACATGCTTCATCACCAAGTCTCCATCCAAAGCTCATTTTGAAGGAAATTGAATTCTATACAACTTTGTGTCTCACAAGCCAAGCCCAAAAATGCTTCATTTGGAAGGTATGAGCTAAGACATTATAGGTCCTTTTGAAAGTCAACAAAAAGTCAACAACTTCAAAAGGGCATAACTTGAGATTGGTAAATGATATGGACATGAAACCAGTGGGGTTGGTTAGAGGACTCTTCAATATTTCCAAAATGTCCAAGAACACCCTCATAGCATTAAAATTGAAGGATGTGTGCCCTTGCAAATTTGGGAAATGTTTGAGGAGAATATTGAACAAAAGGGGTCTTATAATCAATTTTTTTCAAATGGGCTTACCATTGTGCAACCCAATCCTTGAGATATTATCCCACACGACCCAATCCAAGCATTTTCATGATTTTTATTTTTTATTTAGTATTTATTTGAATTTTATTCATTAAAAATCAAATTAAATCTAAATAAAATATGAAAATTGAATATTTAAAAGTGATTCTTCTTCTAGAAAGTCTTAAAAACCATTCAAAGCTGATTGATATCACACAAATTCGTGCTAGCCTAATTTGGAAGGGTTAGATAAGATATTTTTCAATATTTGAAAGGAGAAAACTTCATGATCAAGTAATCAAGACAAGGCCCATAAATCCATGTTATTTTGACCTAATTCAGTTCACTACATATAGACAAACTCATTACAAGCATTGGGACGAATTTTTGCAGCCAAGAACACCTCATTCAAACTTTCAAAAAGTGTTAAAAAAGTCACATTCGGATTGTGCAATAGAGGTTGTATCAAGACATCCTAAAGGTTATAATAGGTTCCTGGGACATCACTGAAGCTATCCCAATCATTCTCATCATTCAAAACATCATGATTCATTGAAACCGAATCATCACATTCTTGAATTTTTGAGTTTTTCGATTTCATTGATTCAACTAATATAAATGATTTTTGTGCACTAATTCTTGTTATTTGATGTCTCTGGAATGTTTTTGCATACTTGAATTGAGTTTTCATTACAGAATCAAAGAGATGCCATTGCTAGGGTTTGAAGCTCGAATTTGGGATCTTAGGTTTTAGGACATTTAAATGAAATCTAAGCACATGGCCGTGACCTATGATCCTTGTATAGTTAATCTGGGCTGTTGATTTGAATTGATGTTGTGATTTGAGTGATGTTCAAAAAAACATAGGATTCTAGTTTTGAATGTTTGCAGGAAAATTCGCAGGAGAAATTCGCAGGAAATTTTGCAGGTCTGGAGGTAGGAGAAGGAGTTTCGCGCGCAGCCTGGAATTCAAATTTGTTTTTATATTATATAGTTTTATTTGTATTTAATTTGTTGAATGATGCTGATGGTGTAGTGGTAAGCTTGCGCGCGTGTGAAAACCAGGGCAGGGGTTCGAATCCCTGCTTCAGCGTTTTTTGTTCATTTTCTTTGTATTTTTCAGGTTTGATATATATTGATCAGTACTCATCCAGTGTTCACAAGGCATGCGCAGCCCAATGGTTAGACTGCTGGTACAAGGAGAATGAGGCCTAGGGCGTGGGTTCGATCCCTGCCCCAGGTAAGTTTCAATTTTTTTTCTTTTTCTGTTTTATTTTGTTTAATTGATTTGTTTAATTGTTTTCTTATTATTAATTAGAAATAATCATGTATATATATATATATATATATATATATATATATATATATATTTAAAAAATTCTAAAATAATACATATATATATATATTATATTTTCTAAATTCTAAAAATTATTTTCTAAAATTCTAAAGTTAGTTTTTATTTATTATTATGTACTTAAATAATATTGTATATTAAGTTATAAACCTTAAAATATTTTTTCTAAAAAACCTAATATTTTACAAACCCTAATTTATTTTTTCTAAACAATTAAAAAAAACCTAATTTCTTTTTCTTCTATTTTTTGTTTAATATTATTATTAATCTAATTTTTATTAAATGACTTAATTGTTTATAATTTAGAATTTTGTACATAAATATGCTTAAAAATTAAAATTCTTAATTTATTCTTTATAATAGGTAAATATGACTTAAATTGTTTATATTCTTAATTTTGCATTTAAATAATTGTTAATGTATGCTTAGGAATAATTAGAATTGTTAAATTGATTTTATAATTATATTTTCATAATATGTTTAAAGTTAATTTAATTTTTATAATTTGCATATAATTCAAAATTTTATAATGATTAATTAATTGTTCATATTTTTTTTTTAAACTTTAAATAATTGTTTATATTAAAATTAAATCTTTTAATTATTATATTATTTTTTGCCTATTATTTTTAATTATGTTCTTATGATTTCTTCTACTAATCCCCTTTATTTTTAAATTGTGATTATTATTATTATTTTCACTAACCCCTATTATAATTATTTATTTATTCTTGCTTATTTATTATTTTGCTATTTATTTAAATTGCTTTATTATTATTATTGTAATTGCTCCTGGATGTAATTTCTTGTAATATTTAAATTATTTATTTTTTATGCCATGGTTAGTAAAATAGGGAGTGAAAACTATTTGTATTTAAAATTGAATTTAGATCATTTTAATTAAAAGATAAATAAAATTGAACACTCACACACGTAAGTCGATCTTTGATCGCCATCTCACTTCCTAGGGTTACCCCTCAGTGTTGCCTAATTAAAAGGTCAAGTAGGGTGTATAAAGCAAAAGTCCCTTAAAGATAAAGTCATCTAGTCCCTTAACAATAAAAGATCAAGTCCCTTAATGGTTGCCTTTCATAATGATCTTGTCCCTTCCGAATAATGATGACAATCCCTCTAAAGATGCTTAATACACCCTACAGTTGCCTTCATTAAGACAGATGACCCTTACTTGTCCCTCACATCCAAGGTAATGACTACCTATTCCTTAATAATAGGGATAGTCTTACCATTCAAAGGATAAAGAACAGAAAGACTTAAACTTTAGGGTAGGTTCCTCATAGTTACTTGCTCACGTTTTAAAAAAACTTCAAAACAATTTCAAACATTTCACAAATTTCAAACAATTTTCAAACACAAGTTTTTTACGCATCCGTACATGGATCATTATCAAACTCTTATGAAAATTTCTATTCACACACTTCACAATTTCAAAAACAATTCAAAGTGAGCTAAGTAACTAAGAGCCCATGGATAACCATGGATGTAAAGGGTGCTAACACCTTCCCTTTACATAACCTACCCCCCGGACCCAAAAATCTTTTAAAAGGTCTTTCCTGTTCTTTTATGCCTTTCCTTTGGATAAAATAAAAGTCGGTGGCGATTCTTGCTATCCGCAACATAACTAAAGTCAGTTCTCCCACCGTGTTACAGCTGGTTGTTGAGGAATCGGAGCTGGAATGGTGACGGCTGCTACTGATCTGTGAACATACTGAGGTCTGCCCCTATTGGCATGAATGACATTTGTCTCACCGGTCCTTCGGGGTCCCATGAAAGGCTTCCTGGGATTACTGGATGAACTGACACCATTATCAGAAATTTTGCCCATTTTTAATGGACTTTCAATTCTTTCACCAGCTATGACGACATCAGCAAAGCTGGTAGAAGAAAAGGCAACCAGTCTATCAATATATGTTCCTTGCAAAGTATTCATGAACATGTCAGCCATCTCCCTCTCTGACATGGGTGGTTGGACAGCAGCAGCAAGCTGTCTCCACCTTTGGGCATACTCCCTAAAGCTTTCTCTGGAAGATTGAGACATTCCCATTAGGAGGGTCCGGTTGGGAGCCATGTCCAGATTGTATTGATACTGCCTGATGAAGGCTTCAGCCAAGTCCTTCCAGCATCTAATAGTAGCTCTGGTCAAGTGTGAATACCACTCCCTTGATGCCCCAGTCAGACTGTCTTCAAAGTAGAACATCCACAGCTTTTCATCCATGGTATATGCTTTAAGTCTCCCCAGGAAAGACTGCAGGTGAGTTCGTGGACAGGAGGTTCCATTGTATTTCTCAAAGTACGGGGGTTTGAATTTGTGGGGAATTCTCACCCCATCCACTAGCCCCATATCCATTACATCGAAGCCCAAGGAGTTCTGAGACTCCAAAGATCTCAATTTCTCAGCAATTTCATCAAACCTCCTATCATAGACTTCGTCTCCAGCTCCCATGACAGTAAATTGCTCTTCTTGGGGATCTTCTTGTAAGATTCTCCCCCAGCAGTATTTCCTTGCACATTTTCCTGAATGTTGACTTCCGGATCTAGATGAGGTCCAAATACTGGTGGATTAACATGAGGCTGAGCGTTGGCTTGTCTGCTCGCGATAGGAGGCTGGAGCGCTAGCTTGTTTGTGAGATAGAAAGGATTTAAATAATGTTCGCTTGGAGAAATGCTTGATTCGATTAGGGTTTTTTAAGAATGAAAGGGTAAATAAACTGCGTCTTGAGGGGCGGGCCTCAGGAGAATTTATTCGAGAATTCGAGGAATGCTAGATTCCAGAATTTAATTCTTTCATTATTTGATATGTGTATTAAAAATTTAATTACGGAAGGTCGAATGAGCCGCATCCCGCGGGGTGAGCCTCGGGAGTGTTCATTCAAGAATTCGAGGAATGCGAGACTCCATAATTCAGATATTCCGTTACTTTAATCATAAAAATATTCGAATGTCGAGTTCGGAAAAATTTGATGGCGAGGCACAATGCGCTCGGCTTACACTAATTTGCGATTCGATTAAAGCGATAAAAAGAAAAAAAATTTAAATTAAATTGCCACAATTAGAATAAATGTATAAGAATAATCAAATTAAACTGAATTTAATAGAATGCTAAATAATTGAAATAATATAATAGAATATAAATTAACTTAAATTTATTTTATTGAACTTAAATTATATGATAAATAAAATAGGGGGGCCTCATATTAATTAAACTCTCCAATTAAAAATATTGGACAAAATTTAATTTGTTTTATATCATTGGCCCATAAAATAATAATAAAATAAAATAAAATATCAAACTATATAAAAATAGAGATTTAATCAAAAATAAACATAAAGAAAAAAATAGTGTTGGATTTTTAGGGTGTGATTATAAACAGAAACTAATGGGCTGAAAATCCCAACTCACAAAGGCAAAACATAAAAACAACATAATATATAAAAAACAAAAAAAAGTGAAACTCAGGACCAGCATTTCAAACAGGGCATAACGTTTACATTCACTCAGAAAACGACGGTAGAAAAAGGCACGGTGGTTCATAAACGGTCGGCCAACATGATGACTCTCTCTCCCGATTTTGCAACGGCGCGGTCTTTCCTCACGGTGGGTTTTCGCTTTGGTTCAACTTTTCTGATGGTTTTGTGCGTTTCGGATCGTTTGGATCTGCGTGTTTAAGAGTTTCAGGTTCGAAATCGCATGCGGCTATGGTTTTTTGTTGTTCATGGTTTTACACAAATCTGACTGAGTTTGGTTTCTGAGCTTATGGATTCCAGGTTGTTGTATTATTGTTTGGTTTGAAAGGTGAGGTAACGGTTCTCAGGAGAAGGAGAAAAGGATAATGAGTGAATAAAAGAGTTTATGGAAAATGAAATTTATTTTTGGTTTATGATTTGTGAAGAGTTAAAGAAGATGGTGAAGGTATATGAATGGTTTTGTGAGTGAAGCTTGGCTTTTTTAATTTTGTAGAGTGATTTTAAGGTTTTTCCAAGCTTGATTTTGGGAATGAAATGAGGTTGATTTATAGGAGAAAAATCTGAGGGTAATGAAGGAATTTGAGCTGAGATTTGGATAGAAATAGTGAGCTGTGAAATCTATTGTGGGATTGTGCAGAGAATTTGTGAAAATTCTGTTGTGTTGTTGCTGTGATTTTGTTTGTTGAGGTAGATTCTTTTTTTGCCGGAAGTCACATGGTTTGTTAGAAAGAAAACTAATAATAAACTAATACTAATAATAATAATAATAACTATAATATTAATAATAATAATAATAATAACTATAATAATAATACAGAAAATATAATAATGGTAAATATAATAATAGTAAAAAGAAATAATAATAAGGGAATGATGCTAATAATAAAATAGAAAATGAGAATAATAATAGTATTAAAGTAATGTGAAGAACAAAAAAGAAGGCATAAAAAAAAAGAAAAAGGATGGGGCCAAGAATCAAACCTCAGTCCTTATAGTAACACAAACACAAGTCCATCCGCTGAGGCGAGTATACATCCATTAATAAAACTGCATTAATAAATATATACTCCACATATTTGATAATTTCCAACCTTTCTCTTTTTCTTTCTCTATTTTTTTTGATAAATTTTATGATAATAATAATAATAACAAGAATGAAACTAAACTAATAACAATAGTAATAATAAAAATAATAATATGAAATCTGGGATAATAATAATAAGAAAAAGAAATAAAAAATAAAAATAAGAATAATAATAATAATAATAGTAAATGTAATGCAAATAATAAAAAAAATTTGTAATAATTTTTGGAATTGGTCAAAATTAATGGGCTTGAAAGTTGTTAGTAATGAAAAAGAAAATAGTAATTGGGTGTTGAAAGAAATTGCTAGAAATGGAATATGGATTAAAATAAATTGATTTCTTCTTAGAATTTTTTTTGTAATGACTAAATAATGAAGAATAATAAATAAAAAAACTTGAAATGGAATATTAATATAATTTGTATATATTAAATATAATTAAATATAACTTATATAATTTAGATAAATTAAAATGTTTGTATTTAAAACATATATATTTAAATATATTTTTTGAACAATTTAAAATATAATTTAAATTAAAAATAAAATAAAATAAAATATATTTTAAATATATTAAATAGAATTTGATATATGAATATAATTTAAAATATATTTTAAATTATTTATTAATATATATATATATATATATATATATATATATATATATATATATATATATATATTAAATATAAATTAATTAAATTAAAATGATTGTGTTTAAAACATATATAATAATTTAATTTAATTAATTACATTAGAGAGCGTTTTCCATAGAAAGCGCGTTCTAATGTCTATAAAATTATTTAATAATTTATCTTAATATATAACCTTAGAGAGCACTTTCTCTATAAAGCGCTCTCTAAGTTTAAGCTGAAAATTTCAAAAAGAATAAATTGAGTTTGGGACGAGGGAGATTCAAACCCCAAACCCAATGCATTCAAACAAACCTCCTTGATCAGCGGCGCTACGCACTCATCCATTAATTTAAATCACTCCAATTGTATATAATTTTAAAAGGTAATACTTTTAAATATAATTTAAAATAATTTAAAATCTAATTTAAAATATATTTTAAAATATATATTAATATAATTTATATATATTAAATATAATTTGTATATAATGTCAAAAAGTAATAATTTTAAATATAATTTTCAATATATTTTAAATTAATATATTTGAAATTATATATTAATATAATTTGTATATATTAAATATAACTAAATATAATTTATATAATTTAGATAATTTAGATAATTTAAAATGTTTGTATTTCAAACATATATATATATATATATATATATATATATATATATATATAATATATATATATATATATATATATATATATATATATTTAAATATATTATTTGTATAATTTTAAATATTATTTAATATATTATAATATAATTTAAATATATTAAATAGAATTTCAAATATTAGTATTATTTAAAATATATTTTAAATTAATATAATTTAAATTATTTATTATTATTATTATTATTATTATTATTATTATATATATATATATATATATATATATATATATATATTTATATATATATATATATATATATATATATATATACATATATATATATATATATATATATATTTATATATATTTATATATATATATATATATATATATATATATATATATATATATATATATATAAATTAAAATGTTTGAATTTAAAACATATATATTTAAATATATTATTTGAATAATTTTAAATATAGTTTAAAATAAATTAAAGCATAATTTAATACAATTTAAATATAAAAATATATTGATCATAATTTGATATATTAATATAATTTCAAATATATTTTAAATTAATATATTTTAAATTAATATATTTTAAATTATATATTAGTATAATTTTAGTATATTTAATATAATTTAAATAAATTAAAACATTTGTATTTAAAACATATATATTTAAATATATTATTTGAATAATTATAAAAATAATTTAAAATAAAACAAAATAGAATTTAATATGATTTAAATATATTAAATATAATTTGTATATTAATATAATTTCAAATATATTTTAAATTATATATTAATATAATTTTAATAAATTAAAATATTTGTATTTAAAACATATATTTTTAATTATGTTATTTAATTAATTTAAAATATAATTTAAAATAAATAAAAATATAATTTAATATGATTGAAATATATTATATAATTTGATATATTAATTAAATATAAAATTCATTTCCCTACCTAAAGGGCGTGGGTTCAACCCCTCCCCCCCCCCCCCCCCATTTTGCCATATTTTGTGATTCTTGATATTTTTCAGTATATTTGTGCCAAACGACAAAGACATCGCTTTTGTTAAAAAGTCCTGCTATAAGTCTTTGGACAAATAAACTAAAATAAAGTGATTTCTAAAACATTACCTTAGAAAGCGTTTTAATGAAAAACGCTCTCTAAAGGGTAATCTTAGAAAGCGCTTTCTAAAAGCGTTGTCTAAGGTTACCCTTTAGAGAGCACTTTTTTTGAGCGAATTTTCCAATGACCTATAGCAACGCTTTTTTATAAAAGCGCTATCTTTTTAATGCTGCGAAAAGTTATTTTTGGCGTAGAGAGTATATATGATGCATGAAAAGTAAATGTGGAAAGCGATAAATAAAGCGGTAAAGTAAATTTGTAAATAAAGCAGTAAATTTAAACTACAACACACAATAGCAAACAGATAAACACCCAAAGAAACAGAAATAGACAAGCGCTAGGATTGACTCGCATAGGGAACCAGAGACCCTGGTTATGAGGTCCCCAACAGAGTCGCCAGTTGTCGCTCCCAAGATTTTCATCCTAGTACAAACGCGAAAGTGGCGCGTAAAAAGAAGAAGAGTTGCCAGCCATGCATTTTTATCCCAAGAAAAGGGAAAGGTAATGCTGAACAAACCTAGGGAAAAGAAAGAAAGAGGTCTTGCAAACCAGAGAGAACGAGTAAGGGAGTCAGATACGTGAAGGGAATGTATTAGCACCCCTTCACGTCTGTCGTACTCGACGAGATCCATGTTTTCTAGTACTGTTTCAAAGGGTATAAACATTTGCTTCATCTACTGCTGAATTGGGAAAAAGAACGAGAAAAATGTAGGGAAAAGAAACAATTGTGCTCGAATGAGCCCTACCCCACTGCCTACGTATCTCGTAGGGAATGAGAATTAGAGTCAAGGTAGTTCCCCTAACTAGGGATGAAACTTGTTTGTTTGTGTTTTTTTATGATTGAGCTGCTTATACTTATGCCAGGGTGTTGCAGGATCGTCTGGTACAAGTGCGTTTACCGTCTTGCGAGAGACAAGTCGAAGTAATTTCTTTCGTTAAGAGTGAGGAGATGAGAAGATAATTCTCGAAGGAGAGACGCTTATTGTTGGTTTGGAGTTTCTTATTTGAATTTGCATAGGAGAGTGTATTCAAGTCTCATTCAATGGAGTGTGTACTTCTTACGTCACTCCAAGATGGGATGAGGAAGAAGAACACCTAAGTATAGAGAAGATCCCCAAGACTTAGTTCCAAGGATTGAGGCTCAAGCACACTAGCCTACTTTTGCTTATTAAGTGTTTTGTTGTTTTTTGATGAAGAAGTACTTTTTAGGTTTTCTTTGTAAAAATAACTTTAAGTTTAGAGTTGTACATCATGCTAAACAAGTTTACATTACCCCAATATGGGATATATGCAAATGCCCCATGGAATAAGTCTTTGACACAAGCAATCACTCCAACCTTTATTAGATGTTTTTTTAGTTTTATTTTAAAATGAGAAAGAGAAGACACCAAAAGAAACTCAAAAGGTAAAAGGTCTAAGGGAGACTAAACAATCCTAAGTAAGTTGTCATGCTTGGATATCCTAAGTTATTGAGGTTTAAGATCTCTACCTTAATGAAGAAGAAGGAGAGAAGAAGAGAAAAAAAGAAGAAGAAAATGATTAGAAGACAACTTACTTCCAAGATGGAAGTTAAGTTATTTCTAAGGGGAGCGAAAGAGAGTTATGCAAATCAAAGCATCTTGGATTCTTATATGAACACAATATTGAAATGTAAAAGAGATAGAAGAGGTTGGAATGTGGAGGCATATCCGCACTCCTATGACTTACCAAAGCCCCTAAAAGGTTAGTAAATGAAGCACAAAGGTTCATAAGAAGTGAAATAGAAGCTAAACACACAAAGATAGAAAATGGAAAAGATATTAAGGTTCAAGAACCTCACAAGTCAGAACCAAATCATAAATGAACTTTAGGAAGCTCAAATAACCCAAACCAAATCAAACAAGTGCAAAGAAACACCAAAGTGGCAAAGGAGTTCAAAGGAAGCACACATGAAGAAGTAAGGATGCAATAGAGCACAAACATGGATGAAAACACATGAGAAACACCAAATTCAGAATGTTATGTCATATTATAATGCCTAATGTTATCCTAAATGAACATACCAAAGTGCAAGGATTAGTTCATGATAGAATGAGAGAGGAAGAAAAGAAGACAATCACATGTTCATGTAAGAAGAAAACATAAGTCAAGATGAAAGTCAAAGAATAAAAAATGGACATGAGATGATGAAGATCAATATCATATTACCAAGATGACATGTTAAAGATGCATTTATAAACATATCAAATGAACATGGCAAACAAACTCAAACAACTCACCAAACATGCAAACGAAAGTCACATAAGGAAAGGATGCTTCATACTTAAGATGGATGACAAAAGATGCAACATGACATACAAATACATATGCTTATGCATGAAGTCAGTAGCATACTTTATGTGTAATGTAAATGAGATGAAGATATGAACATGTTAGATGCGCACAAACAAGCATAAGAAGTATAGTAGGAGAATGCATGGAAGAATTATGGCAAAGTTGAACAAATGATGCATCACACAAACCAAAAGGTAAACACAAACCAAATGGATCTACACATGATCAAACAAGACTTATAAGAGTCTAAACAAATCAATCAAACCCCTACAAGAGACCTCACACAATGGCATAAATGCCTTCAAGCAATTAGGGTTAAGGAAAGACAAGGAATGATCATGAAAAGTACCTTCAAATACAAGAAACCAAAAACACATAAAACAATATTAAAAAATTGTAAAAATGTACCTCTAATGACCTAGGTCAAAGACTATTCACTTGCCCAAATATCAAACAAAAAATAAAAACTAAACTACCTCAAACAATTATTCAAAGTTGCATAAAGATCAAAGAACAAGGATGCAAAAGAGATGGACCAAAATGCAATTAAAATGATTTAAACAAATATGTAAAAAAAATTTTTATGAGGCTTAAGATGTTGATGGATGACTGCAAAAAGAAGAGATGCAAAATGTTTTTATTCTATGCAAAATAAATGTTTGAAGTTGAAGTATCAAAATAAAAACAAATCTAAAAGAAAATAAAAGAAAAATATGAAAATATGATGAAAAATGAGGAAAATCAGAAATAAATAATATGAAAAATTATTTTAATAAGTGAGTATGCTTCATGAATTTTTGTAAGATTTTTGGATGATTAAAACTGATTTTAAAATACTAAATTGTGAAAACTATGTGAAAAGAAAATCAAAATGAGAAAATATGGACAGGGGTGAAGGCAAAGCAAAACACACGTTCAAACCGAAGAATGGGCTCAAGGGAGGGGTGTTGGTAGCAAGGTCCAGTCCAATAAGAGGTCACTGCAGGTCAACATATTTATCAAAGACTCTGGTCAACATAAAAACTAAATCTAAACCAACAGATCAATCTAACGTAATCAAGTAAGTCAAACAAAAACAAAAGTCAGCCAAATGAGTAGTTCAAGTCTACACGCGCATGGTAATAGCCTAGGGAAGCACACAAACCAATTAATTATGAAAACAAAAATCACGTGCAAGGTGTCATGTTTTTTAATGCATTTGCGTATTTAAGGCCACTAGATCAAATAAATGGACGCATGAGATTATGTCTTTCACCTTGAGACCTCTGGTCAACTATAACAAATGTTGGTGCCAGAGCCCTAGCTCCGGTCACCATCTACGGCGAGCACATGCACAAAAATCTCCAGAAATAAAATCTAAAAATACAGTCTCACTCCAAATTTCTCACTGATCAAGAATATGCTACTCAGATTCATAAATAATACTTGAAACACACAGATCGAAGCCAAACATAAAGAACTAAAAAAATTCAGAATCAAAATATGCTCATGCTATATGTCCAATCTTCAAACAAACTACACTAGATTGATCGCCATACTTCAAAGAGCACAAAGCATATAATAAAATCAAGATCTAGGAGCACAAAATTTGAACTAACCTAATGCTTGCATAAATGAAAATACTCCTAGAAAACCATCAATGAGTTGCATAGTTTATGATTGATATCATGTTTTAATATCACTTTGATTCATGTTTGTTCTGAACAAGTCGAATAGGTCTCAACGACCTTCAACGTAGGGCAGTGACAACAATGGGGAAGAGGTGATGGGGTACCTGTAAGGTACTCTGACGCTCAAGTAAGTTTCAGTGTAAGGATAAAAGCAAGACAAAAGTGTTAAGAAAATGTAGAATTTAGTATGATTGAATTGAATACCTGACCTTCCAAAGGAGGAGGGTATTTATAAGGGTATATGGCCGAAATATGTGGGTGCGTGGTCCATGACTGGGTCCAACTGCTTCCATGAGTTTCAGAGGGGCAGTTGGTCGCATGATAACTATTAAGCGCGTGAGGGGGAGATATCCAACGACTATAAATATAACGAATGTATTCCTTATTGGGTTGTTCCCAAATATGTATTGGGTCTTAACCAACTGTTGGGCATCTGCCAGTCCAGTCTAGAACATGAGTCCCCCAAGTCGTTGCTCTTATCTGATGGGAAATGACTTAGACTAGCATGATGGTCGACTGAAAATTATAGGCAACACCATAATAACTAATTAATGTGGTCGACAAAAAGTCACTAAAAGCTCGCGAGGTCAAGGTCGTTTCAAACAACGTTTTTAATGTAAAGCAGGAATGTAACACCCCATTCTACCCGTAATTAATTATAAATAAATCAGAGTTCAGCAAAAACGGGTATCACATTTTCTTCTTTTAAATCATACATCATGAATACGTCAAGTAATAAATCAAGTCTTTATTATGCAGCAGAAAATATTAAAGTCATAAATCTATCATTTTCAAATTTTAACTTCATAAATAACTCATCAAATTCTGAAACATCTTCTTAAAGGAAACGTCTTTAAATCAAATAAAACAAAACGAAAGTTCAACTAAAATCAAGCATTCGTTAATCCCTCCCGAAGTGTTACTATATCAGAGCGACCAACGAATCAAACCATCTACACACTCTTCGCTACTCGGGATTACCTGCACGTTACCAACCACGGGTAACAATCAACAGAAAAAGGTGAGATATCGACAATTATAAACAGGATACAATAATAAGAAGATATAAGTAAAGTCATTCAATCACCCATTCACATCATAATCATCATAAACGTCATTGTATCGTCATAACATCTATAAGGTCATCATAAATCATTCAACAATGCAATTCATATGCGACTCGACAATGCATGCATGTGGTACCATTCAGAGCGAACTACCATCTTAAAATTCATTCCATTTAGGTGGGCATCATCAAGACATAAGTCTCAATCTTAAACATCGTGGTTGCCAATCCAAGACATCTTAATAATGCACATGTATGTGATATGAGAAATGACATACAACAAGATCACACATCATAACATTGTTCAAACACATCGTCTTAATTCATCACAAGGTTATAATATCTTAAATCATCTTACATCATCTCAACATCGCAACATCGTTATCCTCTTTATATTGAAATATTGTCTTACTCAACTTAGTTCATCTCGTCTAAGTCCATCCTATAAATTCTTCTAACTACAAATCTTAGATCATCTCATTATTAATCTATAATTACTCCTATCATCACTCAATAACTCTCGCTCACCTTACGGATCATCAGCGAAAGTAACAGATGCAAAACGGTAAGCGAATCATTGAAAAATCACAAAAACGTGCACCTACTGCCTAAACGCCTATCAAATACATAAGGCCTCTCCATACGCGTATCAGTGTATGCCCATACGTGTAACAGGCGGCATGACCACCCGTTGTTACGCGTAATGCCTTGTCCCGTATGTGTAATCCATATCTGTTACGCAAACTGGCAGAAAGCTCACAAATTCATCTTCTGCTACGAGTTCATCATTTTACCACTCCAATTCAGTCCTATTTGGGTTCCTACCATGTTTTTAGACTCCTAATTCACCATCTTATCATCTATTCTTCATTACTACACCGATTAACCAACCTATTATCATTGTCTAAACAGATTCGTCAAAATTCGTCACACCTCCTAGAGAAATTATCATAGCATTTATCCATAACAACAACATCAATAGATTCATCTCAGATATAACAACATCAATTCATCAAAATCGTATAGAATCGTACACGAATCATCATACAAACAACAACAAGGAAAATCAAATAACCCTAACCCATACACACAAATTATTTCTCCCGGTTATAAGATACAAATCCCACCCTTACCTTTGGATTGAAGGCAACTCGAATCTTTGGGTCAATTCCTACGAATTTTCTCTGAAATCTTTGCCCTAGCTCTTGGTCTCCCAAAACCTTGTTTCTCTCTCCAAAATACGATTATGACTAATTCTCCCCTAAAACTCTTACTAATCCTTTTTTTTTATTTTAATTAAAATACCTTAAAATAAATCCTAGTATTATTATTACTAAATTACTTTTATTATTCACTAATGGGCTTCTTTCCACACCTCTCAATATTACTCTTAAAACTTCCCAAATTAAATCTGAACCACCCACCAACTTAAAACCACTTAAATCATCTAATCATCTTAACAACAAACATCACACATCTCAAGACACAACAAATCTCATCAAAATAATTTAATTAAATAAATTAATTAAATCAGGGTGTTACAACTCTCCCCCACTAGAACCTTTTCATCCTCAAAAATCTTACCTCGCTCAAACAACTCAGGATAAGACTCCTGCATCTTGCTCTCTAATTCCCACATCATACTCTCACCAGCAGCTCCTAGCCAAACAACTTTCACCAACGTGATCTCCTTGCCTCACAAGGTTTTCATCTCTCTATCTTTGATACGCACCGGCATAGTCTCCACTGTGAGATTATCCCGCACTTGAACATCATCCATACTAACAACATGAGACGAATCGAGAACATACTTCTGGAGTTGCGAAACGTGGAACACATCATGCAAATTCGACAAATTGGGCGGTAAAGCCACTCGGTAAGCAACTTTTCCAATTCTGTCCAAAATCTCATATGGACCAATAAACCTCGGAGTAAGCTTCTTAGACTTCAACGCCTTCCCAACACCAGTTACAGGTGTGATCAGTCACCATTTATGCTAGACATTCCACTATTTAACCGTAAATAAATCAAGTAAACTGTGTAAACTGAAGCATTTTTCGTTAGAAATAAGCTCAATTCCATGATAGTAAGTGTGTTGTTACTAATGAGTTTCTTGAGGATATTTTACACTTTTTGGTATGTCAGCAGGTAAAAAGCTAGTTTGGAAGCTCAGGGGATCAAACGTCAGATGAGAAATCGAGCCCGAGCTAGAAAACGGAAGAAAAAGTCAATTTTTGGAGAACCTGCTGTCCATACGCGTATGACCTTACTTGATACGCGTATGGATCTTCCCAGTACGCGTACCATACGCAAATGACCAGAGGGAAGGAAAATTCAGCCAAAATTCAAGCTTCTGGTGATACGCGTAACAACTTGGTGATACGCGTAACAACTTGGGCAATACGCGTAACAGGATGGCCAATACGCGTACCAGATGCTGTGTTACGTCCAATACGCGTTTCCTACTAGGCAGTACGCGTATGGGATAGCGCAGTACGCGTATGGAGCACAAATTCAGGAAAAATCCAACTGAATAGCTATTAAAAGGCCAGACCACAATTTTCCGAGGGTTGGACATTTTTTGAGAGAAAATATACGCGTTTTGAGAGCTGGAGACTCAAGGAAGATCACGGGATTCATATGTTCAAGAGTTTTCCGACTATTGAAGATTGATTCCTCACGAAATTCTGTAATGACAACAATATTCATCTTTGTTTTTACTTTTATTATGAGTAGCTAAAACCCCCATTGCTAGGGGGTGACCCTGATTCTGAATGTGACAGTATTGATGTTTATGAAAGTATTGCTTATTTCGTCTTTTCCATTAATTTGTTCTTATCGCCGTTCTTTATGCGTTATTTGTCGGACCAACGAATGATGATTCTTATGAATAGTGTAAGCTGGACAGCAATTATTCATTGACCTGGATAAGAACTTTGGATAGTAAAAATAACCTAGGACTAGGGATTTTCTATCTGACCGGTAATTCTTGATATGTGAATGCTTGAGTATGAACCTAACTGTTTATGGACATAGTAATTAGGTTACATAATCAAAGGTCTATTACTAAGGACTTAAGAATAGATACCCTTGAGGACCGGAATTAATTTGACAGAAATAGCTCTACGCCGTCATAAATTATATCTGTTACAAGAAGTTTCATTCACCGAACCCTAGCAATCTTCTCTCATTTGTATCTCGTTCAACCTTTTTACTAGTTTTATTTATTTGCAATTGGTAGTATAATTACACCACAACACAAAAACCAAAGGCTTTTGTCTAATTGAAACAATCTATAAACTCTGTATCGTCAAGCAGTCCTTGAGATCGACAAACGGGGAATTTCCCTTTTATTACTACAGTGAGAAAAATAGTACACTTGCTATTTTCCCATCAAGGTGTAACTCTCAAAAACACATGCTCGCCAACTTGGAATTCCAAATCTTTCCTTCATTTATCATGGTAACTTTTTTGTCTACTCCGAGACGCTTTCATCTTTTCTCTGATTAACTTAACCTTCTCGGTAGTTTCTTGGACTAACTCAGGTCCAAGCACCATACTTTCACCAGATTCATGCCAACATAACGGAGTCCTACATCTCCGACCATACAATACCTCAAAAGGTGTCATCCCAATACTAGAATGATAACTATTATTATACGTGAATTCTATCAATGAAAGATAAGTATCCCACGAACCTCCCTGCTCAAGAACACACACTCTCAACAAATCCTCTAACGATTGAATAGTCCTCTCAGTCTATCCATCCGTCTAGGGATGATAAGCCGAACTCAACCTCAACTTAGATCCCAATGCCTCTTGCAAACTCTTCCAAAATTCTGACGTAAACCTCAGATCTCTATGCGACATAATACTCAACGAAACACCATGCAGCTTCACAATTACTCTCACATAGATCTCAGCCAACTTAGTCACCGGAAAACTAATATTGATAGGAATGAAGTGAGTCGAATTCTTTAACCTATCAATAATTACCCAAATCGAATCATGCCTTCTGGCAGTATTAGGCAATCCTGTAACAAAATCCATAGAAATGCTATCCTATTTCCATTCTGGAATCTCCAACGGTTGCATCAATCCCATAGGCCTCTGATGTTCAACCTTAGACTTCTGACAATTCAAACAAGCATACACGAAACATGCCACATCTTCCTTCATACCAGACCACCAAAATAACTTCTTTAAATCTTGGTACATCTTAGTAGCTCCTAGATGAATACTCAAATTACTTCTATGACCCTCTTCAAGGACACTCTTCCTCATATCAACATTATCAGGAATATAAATCCTATCATACAATCTTAAGATACCATTTGCATCTATCTTGAAGTCATTCCTTTCTGATTTACCACATCCAACCATAATATCTACCAGCTTTACATCTAACTTCTGAGCCTCTCTTATATTATCCAGAAAATCATTATTAATATTAAGCATACCCAACTTTACACTTTGCAATGTTACTTCGCAAACCAAACTCATATCATGAAACTACTCAATTAATTCCAATTCCTTCACCATCATTGCTGGCATATGTAAAGTCTTACGACTTAAAGCATCAGCTACAACATTAGCTTTACCCAGATGATAATTCAAACCAAAATCATAATCCTTCAACAATTCCAACCATCTGCGTTGCCTCATATTCAATTATTTTTTATCAAATAGATACTTCAGACTCTTATGATCGCTAAACACTTCAAATCTGGAACCATACAGATATTGCCTCCAAATTTTCAACACAAAAACTATTGCAGCAAGTTCTAAATCGTGCGTAGGATAATTCTTTTCATGCACTCGCAACTGTCTCGATGCATATGCAATAAACTTATTATTCTACATAAGCACACCTCATAAACCCATTAACGAAGCATCACAATACACTACAAACAATTCATTTGGATTATGCAATGTCAAAACCGGAGTCGATGTTAACCTCTTCTTCAACTCCGTAAAACTCTCTTCGCATTGGATGTCCCAAACAAAAGCCTTACTCTTGCAAGTCAACCTAGTCAACGGAAGTGCCAACTTAGAAAATCCTTCAATAAATCTTCTATAATAATCAACTAACCCCAAAAAGCTCCTAATCTCAATAGTCGATCTTGGAGTTTCCCATTGTGACACAGCTTCTACTTTAGAAGGATCTACTGAAACACCACTGCCTGAAATTATGTCACAAAGAAAACTGACTTCCTTTAACTAGAATTCACACTTGGATAACTTTTCATACAACCTCTTTTCTTTCAAAACTCCTAACACAGTCCTCAAATGTTCTTTATGTTCATTTTCTAACTTAGAGTAAATCAGAATATCATCGATAAACACAACCATAAAACGGTCCAAATACTTATGAAATATACGATTCATGTACTCCATGAATACTCCCGGCGCATTAGTCACACCGAAAGGCATCACTAAATACTCTTAATGTCCATACCATGTTCTAAACACAGTCTTCTGAATATCCTCATCTTTAACCTTTGTCTGATGATAACCCGACCTTAAATCTATTTTGTTGAACACACAAGCACCCACCAACTGATCCATCAAATCATCAATTTCCGGAAGCGGATACTTATTCTTGATCGTTACTTTATTCAGCTGTCTATAATCCACACAAAGTCTCATACTGCCATCTTTCTTCCTTACCAACAACACTGGAGCTCCCCACGACGATACACTCTAACTTACAAACTTCTTCTCAAGTAACTCTTCTAACTGCTTCTTCAAGTCTGACAGTTCAGATGCAGACATTCTATACGGTGCCATAGAAACAGGTCTAGTACCAGGTACAAGATCAATCGTAAACTCAACTTCTCTTTCTGGCGACACATCAGGAATTTCATCAGGAAAAACTTCAGAAAAATCACTTACCACTTGAAGTTCATATATCTTAGCCTGGCTTTCAATAGACAACATCGCCATAAATGAAAACATTTGAGCTTCCTCTTTCATTAATTTATGCAATTCTCTGAAAGACATCAACCCAACTCCTTCTTCTTCCGGAGTAGAAAACCTCACTGACTTACGATAATAATTTATATGAACATAGTTATACTCTAACCAGTTCATACCTAGGATTACATCCATCCCAGTCAATGGTAGACAAACCAAATCAACTAAGAAATCTTTATCGAAAATCGACTAAGGACATTTCAAACACACGAGAGAAGTAGTCACTGACCCCGAAGCTGGAATCTCGACGATTAACTCTCCATTCATAGCAGACAACATAAGACCCAATCTCTTAACACAATTAGCAGAAACAAAACAATGTGTTGCACCAGTATCAATAATAGTAATTAAAGGAATACTATTAATGAAACATGTACCTCTAATAAGTCTGTCCTCGCTAGTAGTCTGAGTTCCTACTAATGCAAACAGTTTTCCAGTCTAAGCTTTCTTCGGCTTCTGACACTGGCTACCAATGTGTCCCTCTTCACCATAATTAAAATAGACTACCTCTTTATGCTTACAATCATTCGATGTATTCCCAATCTTGCCACATCGAAAACACCTCTTAACCTCGGCAGTACAAACGTTACTCTTGTGATCAGCTTGTCCACACTTGTAACAAACAATACTAGCAGGAGCATCTCCCTCACTAGTTCTCTGTCTTGAAGCAGTTTTCTTCTTACCCTTACTCGTTGAAACATCCTAAGGCTTGCCACGATTCTGTTGGTGCTTACCTCTTCTGTCATTCACAATCTTGTAATAAGCATTGCTATCTTCCTCGAAGATCCTGCAACTATCAACCAGATCCGAAAACACTCGAATCTTCTAATATCCCACAACCTTCTTAACCTTGGAGCACAATCCATTCTCAAACTTGATGCACTTAGAGAATTATGCTCCAGCTCCACCATAATGCGGATAAAACTTTGACAATTCGATAAACTTTGCAGCATAGTCAGTCACTGACATATTTCCCTGCTTCAGCTCAAGGAATTCAACTTCTTTCTTACCGCAAACATCTTTAGGTTAGTACTTTCTCATAAACTCTCTGCGGAAAACATCCCAAGTGACTTCCTCACCTGCAGCTTCCAATCTTGCACGAGTCTCCAACCACCAGTCATCATCCTCAAGCGCCAGCATGTGCGTACCATAGCAAACCTTCTGTGCTACCGTACAATCCATCACTATGAAGATCCTCTCAATCTCCTTCAACCATTCCAATGTTGCATCAGGGTCATACTTACCCTTGAAAGTAGGCGGATTCTCCCTCTGAAAAGTCGCCAAACTACGAGATCCCTCATTCTCGCAAACATTAGGTAGGTTCTGCACTACCTGAGCCATTACTTGCATTACAGCAACCATAGCAGCGTCATTTCTTCCAGCCATATCAACTTAAACACCACAACAAGAACAAAGATAAGCACACAATAACAATATTCAATTGTTAGACAACTAAGACTCGACACTTGGCCGGACAGACCGACCTGCTCTGATACCACTAATGTAACACCCCGTTCTACCCGCAATTAATTATAAATAAATCAGAGTTTAGAAAAAAAAGGGGTATCACATTTTCTTCTTTTAAATCATACATCACGAATACATCAAGTAATAAATCAAATCTTTACTATGCAGCGGAAAACATTAAAGTCATAAACCTATCATTTTTTAATTTTAACTTCATAAATAACTCATCAAATTCTGAAACATCTTCTTAAAGGAAACGTCTTTAAATCAAATAAAACAAAACAGAAGTTCAACTAAAATCGAGCATTCGCTAATCCCTCTCGAAGTGTTACTATATCAGAGCGACCAACGAATCAAACCATCTACACACTCTTCACTACTCGGGATTACCTGCACGTTACCAACCACGGGTAACAATCAATAGAAAAGGGTGAGATATAGAGAATTATAAACAGGATACAATAATCAGCACATATAAATAAAGTCATTCAATGACCCGTTCACATCATAATCATCATAAACGTCGTATCGTCATAACATCTATAAGGTCATCATAAACCATTCAACAATGCAATTAATATGCGACTCGACAATGCATGCATATGATACCATTCAGAGGCAACTACCATCTTAAAATTCATGCCATTTAGGTGGGAATCATCAAGACATAAGTCTCAATCTTAAATATAGTGGTTGCCAATCCAGGCCATCTTAATAATGCACATGTATGCAATATGAGAAATGGCATACAAAAAGATTACACATCATAATATCGTTCAAACACATCGTCTTAATTCATCACAAGGTTATAATATCTTAAATCATCTTACATCATCTCAACATCGCAACATCGTTGGTCATCAGACCTACATCATAATATATCCTCTTTATTTTGAAAAATTGTCTTACTCTACTTAGTTCATCACATCTAAGTCCATCCTCTAAATTCTTCTAACTATAAATCTTAGATCATCTCATTATTAATCTCTAAATACTCCTATCATCACTTAATAACTCTCGCTCACCTTACAGATCATCAGCGAAAGAAATGGACACAAAACGGTAAGCGAATCGCTGGAAAATCACAAAAACTCGCACCTACTGCCCAAATGCGTATCAAACGCATAAGGCCTCTCTATACGCGTATCAGTGTATGCCCATACGCGTAACAGGAGGTGTGACCACCCGTTGTTACGCGTAATGCCTTGTCCCATACGCGTAATCCAGATCTATTACGTAAACTGGCAGAAAGCTCACAAATTCATCTTTTGCTACGAGTTCATCATTTTACCACTCCAATTCAGTCCTATTTGGGTTCCTACCATGTTTTTAGACTCCTAATTCACCATCTTATCATCTATTCTTCATTACTACACTGATTAACCAACCTATTATCATTATCTAAACAGATTCGTCACAATTTGTCACACCTCCTAGAGAAATTATCGCAACATTTATCCATAACAGCAACATCAAGATATTCATCTCAGATATAACAACATCAATTCATCAAAATCGTACAGAATCGTACACGAATCATCATATAAATAGAAACAAGGAAAATCAAATAACCCTAAACCATACATACAGATTATTTCTCCTAGTTATAAGATACGAATCCCACCCTTAAATTTGGATTGAATGCAACTCGAATCTTTGGGTGCAATTCCTACGAATTTTCTCTGAAATCTTTGCCCTAGCTCTTGGTCTCCCAAAACCTTGTTTCTCTCTCCAATATATGATTATGACTAATTCTCCCCTAAAACTCTTACTAATCCTTTTATTTTATTTTAATTAAAATACCATAAAATAAATCCTAGTATTATTATTACTAAATTACTTTTATTATTCACTAATGGGCTACTTTTATTATTTTAGAAAAAATGTAGTTTTTGGCGATTCGTCCTATTTTCACATTCGTTTTGAGTTGAGCTGATCTTGGACTTTAAATGGAGATAAAATAAGTTGATTTTCGTAGATTGGAGGATTAAAAATAATTAATTTAGGAATTTAAATGATTAAGCCGTATTCAATCGTATTTCATGTTGAAGTTGTATTAAGTTGTTATAAGTTGTGTTGTCCCGATCTTGGGAAGAATTATTAAGTTGCGGGTCGATTCACCAATGTTGAATTATGTTATTAAGTTATTGAGTTGATAAGTTATTGTTTACGTCGTTGTTGTTGTATGCCATTCATAGTTAAATACATTTGCATATGTTCAAGTTGGAGCGAATGCTCGATTTAAGTTGGCATGGATTGGCAAATAAGTTGTTGATGCCTCAATAAACTGGCAAGATTTCAAGTTGGAAGTTTACTCCAAATGGTACCACATGCATATATAAGCTGAGTCGCATTTGAGTCGCATTATATATATGTTGTTATTGGTTGTTGGTTGCAAGTTATATGTTGATGTTGCTAGTTGTGTGAAGCGGGTGATTGTATGAATTCTTGCTTATGTATTGATTATCATACTCCTGTTTATGTTATTTGATATCTCACCCCTTCTGTTTGAATGTTTCCCTCCGTTGGTAACATGCAGGTAATCAAGATTCGAATACCTAGTCGTCTCAAGTCAGTGTTTGTCGCTCTGATACGTAGAACTTCAGGGGGATGAATGCATGTTTTGTTTTTATGGATTTTATTGAGTTTATGAACTTGTCTTTAGTTGTTTTTATGTTGAAAACCACGTTGAAGTACTTGAAGTTGAATATTTTGAAAATTGACTTTAAAGTTGCAAATTTGATGTTAAACCTGCTGCGTTGTTTTCAAAGTATCTTATTGATGGAGTTTTGTTATTTGATTTTAAAGTTGAAAAATGTAATATCCCATGTTTGTTGATGAATCTTTATAACTCTGATTTAAATTATAAATTCAGGTAGAATGGGGTGTTACATTAGTGGTATCAGAGCAGGTCGGTCTGTCTGACCAAGTTGTCGAGTCGTAGTTGTCTAACAATCGAGTATTGTTATGTGGTTCTAACTTTTGTTATGTTGTAGTGTTAAGTTGAGATGGTTGGAAGAAATGATGTTGCAATGGCTACTGCAATGCAAGCAATGGCTCAAGCTATGCAGAATTTACCAAATACTGGCGGGAGTGATGAGTCTCGTACTTTTGCGACTTTTCAGAGAGAGGATCCGCCTACCTTCAAGGGTAAGTATGACCCTGATGCTGCATTGTTCTGGTTGAAAGAAATTGAGAGAATTTTCCGTGTGATGGATTGCACTCTAGCACAGAAGGTTCATTATGGAACTCACATGTTGGCAGTTGAGGTTGATGACTAGTTGTGGGAAACTAGATAAAGGTTAGAAGCTGCAAGTGAAAAGATCACTTGGGTTGTTTTCCGTAGGGAGTTTATGTGGAAATATTAACCTAAAGATGTGCATGGTAAGAAGGAGATTGGATTCCTTGCGCTGAAATAGGGAAATATGCCAGTGACGGATTATGCTCTAAATTTTATGGAGTTGTCAAAGTTTTATATGCACCATGATGTAGCAACTGCTGAATTTTCGAAGAGCATCAAGTTTGAGAACAAGTTGCATTCAGAGATTAAGAAAGTTATAGGGTATCGGAAGATTCGTGTTTTTGCTGATATGATTGATAGTTGCAGGATCTTCGAGGAAGATAACAATGCTCACTACAAGATTGTTACTGATAGAAGGTGTAAGAATAAGAAAAACCGTGGCAAGCCGTATGATACTCCAGCTGGTAAAGGTAAACATAAAGTTGCTTCGGGTCAGAGAACTAGTGGGGGAGATGCTTCTGCTGGTATCATTTGTTTCAAGTGTGGAAAAGCTGGACATAAGAGTAATGTATGTACTGCTGAGGTGAAGTGTTGTTTCCGATGTGGAAAAGTTGGGCATGAGATATCTAATTGCACGCATAAAGAGATGATATGCTTTAATTGTGGTGAAGAAGGACATATTGGTAGCCAGTTCCAGAAACCAAAGAAAGCAAAGTCTGGAGGAAAAGTGTTCGCTTTAGCTGGGACCTAGACAATTAATGAGGATAAGCTAGTCAGAGGTACGTGTTTCATTAATAGTATTCCTTTAATCACTATTATTAACACGCGTGCTACCCATTCTTTTATTGTTGCTGATTGTGTTAAGAGATTGGGTCTTGAGTTATATGAGATGAAAGGAGAAATGGTCGTAGAGATTCCGGCTAAGGGATCAGTGACTACTTCTCTAGTGTGTTTGAGTTGCCTGTTGTCTATCTTTGATAGAGACTTTTATGTTGATTTGGTATGTTTACTGTTTACTGGGATGGATGTAATCCTAGGTATGAACTGGTTAGAGTATAATTATGTTCATATTAATTATTTTCGTAAATCAGTAAGGTTTTCTACTCCAGAAGAGGAAGGAGTTGTATTGTTGTCGTTTAAAGAGTTGCAGAAGTTGATGAAAGAGGAAGCCCAGATGTTTCCATTGATGGCGTCTTTATCTATAGAGAGTAAAGCTAAGATTGAAGAGTTGCAAGAAGTGAATGAATTTCCTAAGGTTTTCCCTAATGAAATTCCTAATGTACCACCTGAGAGAGAAGTTGAGTTTGTGATTGAACTTGTACCTGGTACTAGACCTGTTTCTATGGCACCGTACAGGATGTACGCATCTGAGTTGGATAAATTAAAGAAACTGTTGGAAGAGTTTCTTGAGAAGAAGTTTGTAAGACCAAGTGTATCGCCGTGGGGAGCTCCAGTTTTGTTGGTTAATAAGAAAGATGGAAGTATGAGACTTTGTGTGGATTATAGACAGTTGAACAAGGTGACAATTAAGAACAAGTATTCGTTACCAAGAATAGATGATTTGATGGATCAGTTGGTAGGTGCTCGTGTGTTTAGCAAGATCAATTTGAGGTTGGGCTATCATCAAATTAAGGTGAAAGATGAGGATATTCAGAAGAAGGCGTTTAGAACACGATATGGACATTACGAGTATTCGATGATGCCTTTTGGTGTGACTAATGCGCCAGGAGTATTCATGAGTACATGAATCATATTTTTCATGCTTATCTGGATCGTTTTGTGGTTGTGTTTATAGATGATATTTTGGTTCATTCTAAGTCAAAAGAAGAGCATGCAGAGCATTTGAGAACAATATTAGAAGTTTTGAAGGATAAAAAGTTGTATGCGAAGTTGTCCAAGTGCGAATTTTGGTTGAAAGAAGTCAGTTTTCTTGGCCATGTGATTTCAGGTAGTGGTATTACTATGGATCCTTCTAAGATAGATATTGTGTTGCAATGGGAAACTCCAAAGCCAGCTACCGAGATTAGAAGTTTCTTGGGATTAGCCAGTTATTAATGAAGGTTCATTGAAGGATTTTCTAAGTTGGCACTTCCGTTGACTCGATTGACTTGTAAGTGTCGCTCTCGGGATTTTCATCCTAGTACAAACGCGAAAGTGGCGTGGAAAAGATAGAGTCGCCAACCAATCATTTTTATCCAGAATGAATGTGAAAGGTAATGCTGCACAAACCTAAGGAAGAAGGAAATGACAAGGTCCTGCGAACCAAAGATCTGGATTCGGGAGTCGGTTACGACCTGGGAAGGTATTAGCACCCAAGATCGTCCGCCGTACCTAACGGGATCCATGCTTGTTAGTCGTTTTCAAAGGGTGAGAAATAAGATGCTACTGAATAAACCGATAACTAGAATGGAAATGAGAAAGGGGACATGGAAAAAGAGATCGAAAAGAAAGGGGAAAATGTAGGGAAAATAAAGAGTGTGCTCGAACGGGCCCTACCCCGCTGCCTACGTACCTCATCGGGAAAATGAGGATCAGAGTCGACGTAGTTCGCCTAACTAAGGCAAGAACTATTTATTTGTGTTTTTTATACGCTGGAACTGCGTATGTCTATGCTCAGGTGTTGTAGGCTCGCATTGAATGAGTGCGTTTACCATCTTGCATGCGAGATAGGTCGTCGCAAGTTTGAGTTTAGAGTGAGTGAGGTGAGAAGAGGATTCCCGTAGGAAAGTCGCTTATTGTTTGTTGTTTTCTTTTTAAGAGTTTTCTATGAATTTGGCACAAGGAAGTGAATTCAAACTCTTTTCCATGGAATGTGTACTTGCTACTACATTCCGAGATGGAATAGTAGAACAAGCACACCAAGTAAGGAGAATTTATCCAAGACTTGTTTCCAAGGATTAAGGTTTAAGTTGACTAGCTCGTTGAACTTCTTACATGTTTTTGTTGCTTTTTGAAGAAATGTCTTTTATGTTTTCTTTGTGAAGATAGTCTCATGATTAGACTTGTGTGTCATGCTAGACAAGCCCAAACTATTCCAAGATGGAATGAATATGAGTGCCCCATGGATTAAGGCTATATACAAGAGACTACTTCCATCCTTTATTAAGTGTCCTTAGGATTTTTGTTTGAAGATGAGAGAAGACTCAAATGGCAAAAGGACAAACTAAGGGGGACTAAGACACAACCCTAAGTTTTTCATTAAGATGGCGGTCCTAATGGTTAGTGTGGCTTTTCTAATCCTAAAGATTAAAAGGAAAATAAAGAAGGAAAAGGATACAACTTACTTCCTAAGGAAGATAAGTTGGTCCTAGCCAAAGGAGAAATCCTACCAATCACAAGTATGAAGGTAAAAAGCAAATTAAATGCATAAAAAATAAAAGAATAAAGGGTAAGGAAACATACCTCTCTCTCTCTCTCTCTCCCTACAAAACAAAGATTAGTATTGCATTTTATTAGAAATAATAAAGCAAACTCACACCAATTAAATCCTAATAACTCTATCTTAATTCTAAAAGAACTAAAAAAATGCTAAACAAAATTCAGCACCTACTACAGCCCCTAATACATAAACAGCTGTGAAAACATAAGGCAAATCACAAGCAACTTTTTACAGCCAACATACAACATGCAAAAATAGGTGTAAAAGACCCCCAAACAGCATGGACATCATAACATGCATCATACATTTAACAACTCCTATATGCAAAGACAACTATAAAATGTAAAATGCAGATTTGATTGTTTTTCATTTCTTATGCACAAACTCAACATGAAATGCTCAATTATCATGAATATGCAAATATGAATATAGATCAAGCACATAACTGAATGTCATGATTATTTTTTAGGGGTTATGCAAGAATGCACCACATGGTTTATTATGCAACAAGTATGTAAAATATGGAACATGAACATGAACAAGAACATGCATCAACATGGATCAACAAGCATGACATATATCTTGATGCAAAAAAAATTAGAATCGGATTAATGCAAATTATGAGCAAGCAAACATGTAATGAAATGTTGTGACATGCATATACGTATTCATGTAAAATGTAACATCCAATATATAACATACAAACAATGTAATGCGCATGAGTTAACGAAGCATGCAAGGAATGCAAAAACAGAATGCAACCTGATTATTTATATGCTAAATGTTGTATTGAACATGACAACAATTAAGCACTAAACACTTTATTCACAAACAACAAATAAATGCACAATAAGCGAAATGAACGGAAACATGTCGAAACGACTCGAAACGATGGAATCAACCACTGAAATTAACCTCAAAAATTCCCTAAAATCAATACCTAAACATACATGGAAGTTAAAGGTACAAGGAAACAAGAACAAGCAACTAAACAAGATGAAAATACAAATTCTTACAATGTTAACCGGTTAACGGAATTGGTTAACCGGTTAACGGACCCCAGACAACAACAATTTGGCATAAAACGCATGTGTTAACCGGTTAACCCAAAGCGTTAACTGGTTAACACTGAACAGAAAGTGAAAATTTGCTTTGAAATAAGTGCTTTTGGCCCCAAACTTACTTCTAAACATCCCTAACACATATATAATCATGTTAACATGAATTTCTACTTAATTATGGCTTATTAACACATGCTAGAACCTATAACAAGCTACAACCTAGCTTCTAATCCATTAAAATGCACAAATCGCAAGCAAATGGTAACGAAAACGTAATCAACCACAAGTAATACGAAAAGCGCTTAAAGAATGCCAAAATGGCGAGATGAAGAGAATGACTTAAAGGAAAAGTGATTTAGATCACCAACCTACGAAGCAGAGAAGTGCTTCGGTAGATGTTGCAAGAATTGGAGATTGATCAAAGAGAAATCTGAAGAATCCGCGAATACGCAAAATAAATGTGTTCTTGATGCTTGAGACTTCTTACACTTCCAATAAGTTAAAATCTCACAAAAAAACAGTAGCTTCTTCTTCTACAATGCCCAAATTAATGGAGGTTGGAGGCTAAGCTTTAAGATCTTCAAGTTTCAATTTGAAACTTGAAGAGCTTCTTTTAAAAAAGCTTTGGTGAAAAGGGAAATGGAGGAAAAGTGAGAGAGAAAAGTGATTCTAGAAGTGAAAATTATGAAATTATGAGAGAGTGACAAATTGGGAACCTTTTACATTGAAGTGATTAACGATTATATAAAGGGTAGGCTTGGAGCTAGGTTTGGGTATGGAGTTAGGTTTAGGAATGGAATTAAGTTTGTAGTTAGTTAGGGTTAGGGTTGGAGAGGGAATATTCCTTAGAATATTCCTTGAAATACTCTAAAAGGTGGTAGAACATGGTAGAAGCATCCAAGGGAAATGGAGTGGAATTGAAGTGGAAAAATAAGAGGGGAAAGAATGAAAGGAACTATGGAAAGAAAGTGGAGGGAAAGGTGAAACCAACCACTTTTCAAATGAGTTTTCCCAAAATCCGCCACCGTTAACCAGTTAACCAATCCATTAACCGGTTAATGGAACAAAAATCCCAATTTTTTGTCTTCTTGGAAGGCCTTCTCATGGAATTTATTTGTATTATTTTTGTAGTGTCTTTTCTTCTCTTGAGCCACGAATATCCTCAAGCGTTGCCCAACCACATGCCTCATGCACATGCAAATGCTCATGATTTATTATTATTATTTTATTTTTTATTTTTTATGTTATGCAATGCTCGAATGCTCATGCAAAATGTCGAAGCATAAACCACTTGAGGTTGGAAATAAATTAAGAGGGCAAATTTTGGGGTATTACAGTAAGAGTAAGGCGTTTGTCTGGGACGCCAATGTGAAGAGAGCTTTGCGAAGTTGAAGAAGAGATTGACGTCGACTCCGGTTTTGACTTTACCGAATTCAGAAGAACCATTTGTTGTATAATGTGATGCTTCATTGATGGGTTTATGAGGTGTTCTTATTCAGAATGGTAAGGTGATTGCTTATGCGTCGAGGCAGTTAAGGGTTCATGAAAAGAACTATCTTACATATGATTTGGAACTTGTTGTAGTTGTTTTTATATTGAAGATCTGGAGGCATTTTCTTTATGGTTCTAGATTTGGAGTGTTTAGTGACCATAAGAGTTTAAAGTATCTGTTTGATCAGAAAGAGTTGAATATGAGGCAACTAAGATGGTTGGAACTATTGAAAGACTATGATTTTGGTTTGAATTACCATCTAGGAAACGCTAATGTCGTAGCGGATGCGTTAAGTAGGAAAACGTTGTATATGTCAAAAATGATGGCTAGGAAGTTAAAGTTGATTAAGTAGTTTGGAGATATGAATTTGGTTTGGGAGGTGACGCCAAATAGTGTTATATTGGGTATGTTGAAGATTAATAATGATTTTCTGGACAATATTAGAGAAGCTCAAAAATTGAATGTGAAACTAGTGGATATAATAATTGATTACGGTGAATTGGAGAAGAAAGGTTTTAAGGTGGATGCGCATGGTGTTTTGATATTTCAGGATATAATTTGTATTCCTGATGATTCTGAAATGAAAAGAATGATTATGGAGGAAAGTCATAGAAGTAATTTGAGTATTCATCCAGGAGCGACTAAGATGTATCAGGATTTGAAGAAGCTGTTTTGGTAGCCTGGGATGAAGAACGATGTAGCGCATTTTGTGTATGCCTGTTTGATTTGTCAGAAGTCGAAAGTTGAACATCAGAAGCCTACTGGTTTGATGCAACCATTGGAAATTCCAGAATGCAAATGGGATAGCATTTCTTTGGACTTTTTGACGGGATTGCCTAATACTTCAAGAGGATATGATTTAATTTGGGTGATTGTTGATAGGCTTACGAAGTCGGATCATTTTATTCCTATTAACATCAGTTTTACAGTATCGAAGTTGGCTGAGATTTATGTCAGAGTGATTGCGAAGTTGCATGGTGTTCCTTTGTGTATCATGTCGGATCGAGATCTGAGGTTTAATTCAGAGTTTTGGAAGAGTCTACAAGAAGCATTGGGTTCTAAGTTGAGGTTGAGTTCAACGTATCATCCTCAGATAGATGGTCAAACTGAGAGGACGACTAAGATGTATCAGGATTTGAAGAAGCTATTTTGGTGGCCTAGGATGAAGAACGATGTAGTGCATTTTGTGTATGCCTGTTTGATTTGTCAGAAGTCGAAAGTTGAACATCAAAGGCCTGCTGGTTTGATGCAACCGTTGGAAATTCCAGAATGCAAATGGGATAGCATTTCTTTGGACTTGTTGACAGGATTGCCTAATACTTCAAGAGGACATGATTTGATTTGGGTGATTGTTAATAGGCTTACAAAGTCGGCTCATTTTAATCCTATTAACATCAGTTTTACAGTATCGAAGTTGGCTGAGATTTATGCTAGAGTGATTGTGAAGTTGCATGGTGTTCCTTTGTGTATCGTGTCAGATCGATATATGAGGTTTACTTCAGAGTTTTGGAAGAGTCTGCCAGAAGCATTGGGTTCTAAGTTGAGGTTGAGTTCAACGTATCATCCTCAGAAATATGGTCAAACTGAGAGGACGATTCAATCGTTGGAGGATTTGATGAGAGCTTGTGTACTTGAGCATGGAGGTTCGTGGGATACTTATCTTTCATTGATCGAGTTCATGTATAATAACAGTTATCATTCTAGTATCAGAATGACACCTTTTTGTAAGATCAAATATGCCTAAGAAGGGGGGGGTGAATTAGGCACTTAGATATTTTTCCAGATTTTTATCGATTATTGAATATTTCTTTTTATGATTCTGTTTTGAAAAGACGATAAATAAGAAAAGTAAAAAGACACCGAGAATTATCCTGGTTCCCTTCACAAACCGAAGGTACATCCAGTCCCCTTATACCTCGTAAGAGATTTTACTATAGTTTTAGATTGTACAACCTATCACACCATAAACCGGTGAAGCCTACGTTCTAACAACTATACAACAATCGAGTGTGCAAGAACAATCCTCTTGCCACACAAACTCTTGTGTCCAACAATCCTGGATCACAAGTCAATACAAGAAATAATTCTTTGAATAAAAGGAAATATAGAAATGTTGAAGTCTTGTAATATCAAGCAATGTTGATCTTCTCCTTTGATTGATGTTTCTCACTCAAAAACAATGAATATAAGTGTCCACTAAAGTGTATGAAAATTTAACTTTGTAAACAAATGAACTTAGTGCACTTGATAGATTTGAATGTTTGAGAATTTTTAAGTAAGAAAAAGTTTTATGAAAATTGTAGGTGTCTCAAAAATTCTGCACAAAACACTTTAAATAAAGACAAGACATCTTTTAGAAAAGGTACAAAAAAATGAAAGGATGTCTCAATCCAATTTGAAAATTATAAGACAAATTCAAAAATTTGAATGAAATATTTTCTGGAAATTTGAACAGTGGTAACCGGTTACTACCCAATGGGTAACCGGTTACTTGCTGTAATGTTAAAAGGATTTTTCAAATCTGGGCTGAAGTAACCGGTTACTACCTACAAGGTAACCGGTTACTTGATCAAAAACCAGAAAAATTTCTTTTAAATTTAAGATCAGTAACATAAGGCATGCAAAGTGATTTGTTTAGAAATAGTAAATTTGAGTGCATCTTAAGTTGAACACTTAATAAACATTATTGATTTGTGAGAAATAGAATTATACCTTCCGATGAGAAAAACTTATCTTTATTAAGACTTTATTTGAATGAAGTTTGAATGATCCTTTTTGCTTGCTTTCAAGACTTGATGGATTTGTTGTTATCATCAAAATATAATTTGAGAAGCTTACTTCTACAATCTCCCCCTTTTTGATGATGACAACCAAAAGTGAAAATGAAGTTTGCTTCTTGGTTTCTCCAAAAACTCCCCCTTTGAAGGTGTTCCCCCTCAATGTGATACTAGGAGGTATGAATGAAAAATTCTGCATAAGGAGAGAAACAAGAAAGCATACTAGAGACTTCTCCCCTTTGTCATCCACAAAAAGGATGGGAAAAGTACTTTAAAAATTAATTAGTACATGAATGTTTAAAAAAAGGCCATATAAAGAGCAATCATATAGAAACAAACACCAAATATAAATTATACGAAACATGAGTTTTACGAACATAAACATAACTGAATTTTAAAGAGAAACACGGTACGGAAACAGTAAAAAGAAACTAACAACATAAAGACTTAAAGGTAAATCTTAAACTAAGAACATAAATGAGAACATCAAGAGAACATGCACTAAAGCCTAGTCACTTCCGAAACCATCTTCATCCATATCATCTTTGTTACCATCCGAATCCCCCGCATTTGAAGGTTGAGAAGTAGAGAATTTCTGAAACATCTTCATCAGTTTTTCGAGGCTACGGGTGGTCTTTTCGTGATTATGGTTCATGGTGGTTTTGATACTTACAATTTAATTGTAGAGGAATTCATTTGTATAACCACCTTCCGGAGCGGCTTGAGCGGAAAAATCTTCCTTATATCCATATAAACCATTTGGACCACAAATGATACTGGTGTTCTTAGTAGCCGTGACCAAGTTGATTTCATTTTGCTTGACCTTCATCTCAAAGTGAGGTTCTCTTGAACTAGGGATACCAAAATGTTCCAAAATCTTTGAAACAAAATGGATGTACGGGAGACCGCTACCAAGACGAACTTGATACTTCATATGATGAAAGATGACATAGGCCCAGTTGATTGGCCAATCCTCCTTCAAAGAGCAGAACATCATCAACTCAAGTTCACTAACCTGAGCAATATTTGAACCTTTTGGAACCAACACATAAACCAATATATAATGAAGCATGCAGTCACTAAAAATTAAGGATTTAGCATATTTTATTACTTGGGAAGATTGAACATGCCTACCGAGTAAATCATCTTTTGTTCCTCCTGATCTTTCAATAAAATAAGCTAGTGTGTCAAAATTATTCCATCTGTCAGTGTTAGGCATAAAACCAACTTTGAAATCATATCCTTCATATGTTATATCAAGAATGGTTCCTAGCTTTTCAATAGTAACCTCTATGTCCTTTTTATTGACCTTAGCAGTAAATTGTTCATCACCAAATTCATCTTTCCAAAAGAAAGAGTGTGATAGAAAGTTCTTACCAAATCAGGATAGATTTTTGCTATGTCAGCAACCAGCTCTTTCACACCAGATGCATCCAGAAGAGCTTCAAAGGTGAAGCTATGAGAAAGGGAACTCTTCAAAGTTCACATATTTTATGCTCATGAACTTTCGAGAGTGAATGTCAATGTTGAGTCTCCTTTGCTTATGAGGTTTCATGAACTGCTCCTTACCAGTGTCAGAGTCAGAGCCAGAATCCACAATTTGTTGCTTTCCCCTATTATTTGAAGTAGCCATGGAAGAGATGATAATGTTAGGGTTTGGATATGGATTTTCGGATTTTGGAAGGGAGAGAGGTGAAGATGAGTTGCTCTTGTGAGGCTAGGGTTATAAAGTGGTAGATTATGAGTGGGTTTTAAATGTGAGTAATTTTGGTCAAGAGTATTTATGAGAGGAAGGTGGGAGGTTGAGAGAGTAAATGGAGATTAGGTTTCTAAGGAGTGAATGAGACTTTAGTGTTCCCAAAAATATGACTTTAAGACACATATGAAAAGAATAAGAGAAAAACATGTAGCAGTTATAATGCATTCTGCATTTTAATTGTTTTTCTTCAGAAAATGGCAGTGGTAACCGGTTACTACCTACTTGGTAACCGGTTACTTGCCTCAAATTTTCAAACAATATTTAAAAAATACAGCAACAAAATATAGAGCAAATGGTAATTATTTTTGACAAAAACTTTTCACAAAGTGTTAGCACATAATATTACGCAACTTTTGACCAAAAAATATTTTGAAACTGATTATTTTCGGGTATGCGAAAATGAGAAAAACGAAAAACGGCGAAATATGAGTGCTAGCATTTTGTGACGAAAAAGTGAAAATAATTATATTTTAAGCTACTATATCACATAATAAGCAATTTTAAGAAAATGTTAGATGTCACCTTCATCGAGAATACCAAGTTCTCGTCGAATCTTGAAGAATTGCTCTTTAGCCAATGGTTTTGTGAATATGTCGACAAGTTGATTATGTGTATCCACAAATGTAACATCTACATCTCCGTTGAACACGTGATCTCGAAGGAAATGATGTCGGATATCTATGTGCTTTGTCCTTAAATGCATGACCGAGTTCTTTGTGATGTTTATGGCACTTGTTTTATCGCATCGAAGAGGAATGCAACCGAGATCTATACCAAAATCAAGAAGTTATTGCTTAAGCCACAAGATCTATGAACAAAAACTTTCTGCTGCAATGTACTCCACTTCGGTCATGCTAAGTGCGACACATGCTTGCTTCTTGCATGCCCACGACACTAGTGCATTCCCGAGAATGTGACAAGTACCACTCGTGTTTTTTCTATCGGTCTTACATCCTGCATAATCAACGTCAGAATAACCTATCAAAGAACATGTACTACCTTTTGGATACCATAGTTCGACGTTCGTTGTTCCTTTGAGATACTTCATAATCCTCTTCATGACGGTGAGATGTGATTCCTTCGGATTTGCTTGAAAGCGTGCACACAAGCAAATACTAAACATAACGTCAGGACGACTTACCGTCAAATATAATAATGAACCGATCATACCTCGATATTTTGTGATATCTATTGAAATGCCGGAATCATCTTGATCAACGTACGTTCTGGATCCCATTGGAGTGGATATCACTTTGCAACTATCCATATCGAATATTTTCAATAATTCCTTGCATTACTTAGATTGGTTGATAGAAATGCCATCCTTTATTTGCTTGATTTGTAATCCAAGGAAATAGTTCATTTTTCCCATCATGGACATCTCGAATTCTCCTTACATCATAAGAGAAAATTCTTCGTAAAGATCTTTGTTTGTTGAACCAAAGATGATGTCGTCGGCATAGACTTGAACCAATAAGGTGTTACCCTTGAATTTCTTTATGAACAAAGTCTTGTCAACCTTTACTTTTACAAATCCCTTTTCACATAGAAAGTTGTTGAGGCAATCATACCATGCTCTTGGTGCTTTCTTTAAGCCATAAAGAGCCTTCTTCAACTTGTAAACGTGAGAGGGATTCTTGAAGTCTTCAAAACCCGAAGGTTGTTTGACATAGACTTCTTCATTGATGTAGCCATTCAGGAAAGCGCTTTTGACATCCATCTGGAACAACTAAAAATTCATAGAACAAGCATAAGCAAGTAATAATATAATCGCTTCTAACCTTGCTACTGGAGCGAACGTCTCATAAAAATCAATTCCTTCTTCTTGGTTGTATCCTTGTGCGACTAATCTTGCTTTGTTACGAACTATGATCCCATTCTCGTCAAGTTTTTTCTTGAACACCCATCTCGTTCCTATGATGTGCTTGTTGTCCGGTCTTGGTACAAGACTCCAAACTTGATTCCTTTCGAATTGGTTGAGTTCTTCTTGCATCGCTACTATCCATTGATCGTCGCCTAAGGATTCATCGACTTTGGTTGGTTCAATTTGAGACACAAAAGCCATGTTGAGACAAGCATCCTTGAGATTTAGTCTAGTTGCAACACCTTGGCTAATATCACCAATAACTTTATCTATCGGGTGATCTCTATAAGCTCTCCATTCTTTCGTAAGATTATGATGCTCTTCAATGATTGATGAGTCATCTTTTTGTGGTATTGTTTGATCCTTCGAAATCTCCTTTTGTTGTTCTTGCGTATCTACTATATCATCATCAACAACAATAATATTATCCTCTTTCGAGAGGTTAGTCTCATCAAAAGAAACATGAATAGATTCTTCAATAGTAAGAGTTCTTTTATTAAAAATTCTAAAAGCTTTACTAGAGAGGGAATAACCAAGGAATATACCTTCGTCGAGCTTCTCATTAAACTTACCGATATTGTCCTTGTCATTGTTGAGAATGAAACACTTGCATCCGAAAAATGTGAAAGAATGATATGTTTGGTTTCCTACCCTTGAACAACTCATACTAAGTCTTCTTGAGAATTGGTCGAATGTTGACACGGTTGCTTACGAAATAAGTTGTGCTAACTGCATCCGCCCAAAAATACTTAGGGAGATTTGAGTCGCTTAACATTGTTCTTGCAAGTTTCACCAATGACCTATTCTTCCTTTCTACGACACCGTTTTGTTGAGGAGTCCTTGGTGCAGA
Organism: Lathyrus aphaca; assembly: GCA_963966055.1. Classification (NCBI taxonomy): domain Eukaryota; kingdom Viridiplantae; phylum Streptophyta; class Magnoliopsida; order Fabales; family Fabaceae; genus Lathyrus; species Lathyrus aphaca. The sequence goes on along the minus strand of OZ014519.1, from coordinate 344,687,702 downwards.
AAAGTTGTGAGAAATTCCATGCTCTTCACAAAAATCTTCAAAATTTTTTTGGAATTCTCCACCATGGTCGCTTCTAATGGGGGCTATAGTGGGTGACTTTTTGTTTTGTATTTGCTTCGCATACTCTTGAATGCTTTGAAAACATCACTTTCTGCACTAAAAACAATGTCCATGTATATCGAGAGAAATCATCAATAATAACTAAAGCATATATGTTACCTCCGAAGCTTTTCGTTCTTGATGGACCGAAGAGATCCATATGCAACAACTGTAGTGGCCTAGATGTGGACACTACTTTCTTGGATTTGAAAGTTGTCTTGGTTTGCTTTCCCTTTTGGCATGCGTCGCGTAACTTATCCTTGATGAAATTTATCTTTGGTAGACCAACAACTAGGTAATGTTTTATCAACTTGTTCAAGTTCTCCATGTGAATGTGAGCGAACCTTTTATGCCATAGCCACGCCTCATTGTTGTTCGCCAATAGGCATTTTACCTTCAAGGAAGAGTCATCAAATGAAATCATAAAAAATATTATTAAATCTTTTACCTTTTAGAAAGATGTCATGGGTGACTTTATGTTCTATCAATCATTCATCCTTTGTGAAGTTGATTCGGAACCCTTTGTCACACAATTGACTTATGCGAAGTAGGTTGTGTTTAAGGCCTTCAACATAAAGGACGTCTTTGATGATTGTAAATGGAGGTGCACCAATGGTCCCTACTCCAAGAATCTTTCCTTTATTGTCATCACCATAAGTAATGTATCCTTTGGCCTTTAAAGATATCCTGTCGCCCGTCATATGCTTTGAACAACCACTACAAAGATACCATTGATTCAAAGTTGCCTTCAAGCATGCCTACAAAACAAAATCAAGTATTTTTAGGTACCCAAATTGCTTTGGGTCCTTGATAGTTAGTACCCTTTTCAACCCACACATAATTCCCTTTAGCAACGCCAATGTTGCGCACATAGAAAGCATTAGGTGTGTGCCCTTTGGTTCCACAATAAAAACAAGTTGGTGGAAAATGACTTCTATATCTAGGAACATAACTCTTTTTCTTAACAATTATTTTCTTTCTATGACTTTGATGCACACTTTTAGAATTGTTTGCCTTTTCTTTAACAACTTGTTCACTTGCTTTAACAAAAATGGTCTCATTTGTGCTTGGTTTGGAAAACTTAGAATATCCTAATCCACTTTTATCATTAGGATACCTTTGGTGCCTAAGAATTTCCTCCAAGCCAATTTGACCTTTTTCATATCTTTCTAAAACTCTTTTAAGTTGAAAAATTTGGAAAGATAAAGACTCACAATTTTACATACAAGACTTTGTTTTTCATCCATCAATTTTTGCTTTCACTTTCAATATATTTTTCCAAAGCAATATTATTTTCTTCTAAAGATGAAATTCGTTTCTTTTGGGATGGAATACTTTTATACAAAGTCTTGCATTCTTTACAAGTTCATCTAATATATCTTGTGCATCATTATCATTGTAACACCCCGAATTATATTTTATTATTTAAGTGAATTATAATGTGGTTGTGTGAAAGAATAATATGTGGTTGGTTTTACTATTAATTTGAAGGATTACTTTATGAAGAATAATGTTGTTGTTACTAATAAATTAAATAATAAGAATAATAAAAGGTGGAGGGGCAAGGTGGTCAATTAATGAAATTGGTGAGGGTAAAGGAGGAAGTTAATAGGTTGGGTCTTGAGGGTTAACTAGGAATAAGGAATAGAAAGAGAAGGAGGAATCGTGAAAAAGAGAGAACAAGAGAATGATCAGTAGAAGTGGAGAGAAGAGAAAGGTGAAGGCAAGAACGTGAAAGAGAAACCGCGAAGAAGAAGATTTCTCGTCAATTACAAGGTAAGGGTGGGATCTCTTCGTCTTTAAGGGTTTTATAATGGGGTTTGGGTAGGTTGTTGTGTAGAGATTAGAGAATGAGATGATAACCTTATGTGATGAATTGAAATAGATAGAATGAAGAATTAGTATGATTGAAATAGTTATGTGTTGTTATAAGAATGTTAATTGAACATTTTGATGCATTGTTGCTGTTAAAAGGACTGATTTTGGAGTTTTTGAGACATAAAATCGTAGAAGGAAATCAAAGGAACAAAATTGGGGAAAGTCGTAGCCTGACACGGGCCGTGTTGCATGACATGAGCGGCCGTGTCAGCTCTCTTTGGGGGAAGAAGGGAAATTTTAGTTACAGTGGACCTGACAGGGGCCGTGTCAGGCGACACGGGCGGCCGTGTCATACCACTGTGGATGGTTTTTGAGTGAGGTTTTAGGGACACTGGGCGTGTGTCTGTGACACGGGCCGTGTCCCATGACACGGGAGCCCGTGTCAGTCCTCTGTAATTATAGTTTTTTATGATGTTAATGGATCGAAGTGATTTATTAGTCGAGGTTATTGATAGGGAAGTTGTACGTAAAATGAATAAGATCGGTAGTTTAAGCTAAACATAAGGATTATAGTAGTAGTTTAGTATTGATATGATGAGATATACGTATGTAGAGGTATAATTGTTAATAACTTGTGTTTATATGTGGTATGTTGTCATTGCCTATGATGGATAAAAAGTTTATTGTTGTTATTATATGTTAAGGTATGCACGATGCTAATAATAATTGATGATGTTGTGAAGTGAAACATGGTGTAGTGATATATGTATGTCATTAGCGTTGATTGACATGTTGCATAATGTTTAACATACTATGGTGGAGTATGTTGTGATGTGATGTTGGTGCGGTCATGAAATAGGGATCGTACGTGGTCATGAAATAGGGACCGAGGGTGTGACCATGAAATAGGGGTCATACTGGACCACAAAAGAGGGGTCGAGAGTTCCGACGGGAACTGGGTCTTGAAATAGAGATCGAAGTCGGTACCACATGCATAGAGTCGAGTTGTGTTGCATAATGTGTGTTGTTGTGAAGATGTGGTTGATGTGTATACATTGTATGATTATGTATATGAGAAGTGTTATTGTTATTAATAGATGATGCTTTGTTAATGCTTCTCATTCCCTATCATATTAGCCTTTGCGATGTAAGTTATCTCACCCCTTCTGTTTAATGCTGCCCTTCGTGGGTAATATGCAGGTGAGCCAGATGAGTCGAGTGGTGGTCAGTGAAGTTGGTGTGCTTCGCGTCTTAGGATGTCAGCTCTGATACGTTGCTTTGGGAGTCGGGACGACGTTCCATTTAGTTTCTTTATTTTATGAAACATTTTGAAAGAGAATACTTTATGTTATTTTGAATTCCGCTGCAAGTTTAATAATTTTGTTTAAAGACGTATCATTGAGTTTATATTGAAGTTATTTGAAATGTGACACTCGAATATTTTATTAAAACTTTTACTCTGATTTTATAATTATTATCGTGGGTGTATTTTGGGGTGTTACAAAGTGGTATAAGAGTAGGTCGGTCCGTTCGACCAAGTAGTTGATTCGTTGAGTCGTCGAGTTGTTGAGTAGTGAGTTGTGATGTCGTTGTGAGTATGAATGTTGTGGTTGTTGTTATTAATTCTAAACCATCGTTGGACCATTGTTGTATGACATATTTAGAATGGCGGGAAGAAACGATGTTGCACTTGTCGTTGTTATGCAAGCGATGGCACAAGCTGTGCAAAATCCAAGGAATGTTGGGGATCGCGAGAATGACGAGTTCAGGAAGACTGATCCACCAACATTCAAGGGGCAGTATGATCCAGATGGAGCACAGGATCGGCTCAAGGAGATTGAGAGGATTTTCAGAGTCGTGGAGTGTTCGGAAGGCAGCAAGGTGCGATTGGGCGCACACAAACTGGTAGTTGAGGCTGATGACTGATGGGTTAGAACTCGTCAACGATTGGACACGGTTGGTGAAGTTGTCACTTGGGCCGTGTTTAAGAGGGAATTAATGAGGACGTACTTTCCTGAAGATGTTCGGGGAAAGAAGGAGATTGAGTTCCTAGAGCTGAAGCAAGGCAACATGACAGTGACAGAGTATGCTGCTAAGTTTACCGATCTGGTGAAGTTCTACCCGCATTATAGTGAGGCGACTGCTGAGTTCATGAAATGCGTCAAGTTCGAGAATGGTTTGAGGCCTGAAATTAAGCAGGAAATTGGTTATTAGAGGATCCAAAGATTTCTGGATTTAGTGGATTGCTGCAGAATTTTAGAGGAAGACAGTAAGGCTCGATCTAAGCACTTCAGAGGTCTAGCTGAGAGGAGAGGGAAGCAACCAATACATCATGGCAAACCTTATGCAACCCCTGCTGATAAGGGTAATCAGTAACAAAAGGAAGGTAAAAGGCCAAGTGGGGGAGGTGTTCCTGCTTCGCTTAAATGCTATAGATGTGGTGATATGGGTCATCGTGTCTGTGAGTGCATGAGCAACGTGAAGAAATGTTTCAAGTGTGGTCAGCCTGAACACTTGATTGCCGAATGCAAGACGAATGTGGTTACTTGCTACAACTATGGAGAGCAAGGTCACATCAGTACGCATTGTCAAAAGCCCAAGAAAGCTGCAACGGGAGGAAATGTGTTCGCTCTGACAGGGACACAAACTTCCAGCGAAGACCATTTGATATGAGGTATTTGTCATATTAATAATATTCCTTTGATTGTTATGATTGACATTGGTGCAACACACTGTTTCATTTCAATTGATTGTGTGAGGTGACTAGGACTTGTTGTTTCTCCAATGAACGGAGAGATGATTATTGAGACTCCTGTTGATGGGTCGTTAACTACTTCCCTAGTATGCCTGAACAGTCCGCTATCTATTTATGGCATGGACTTTGGTGTGGATTTGGTTTGTTTGCTGTTGAAAGGAATGGATGTGATTTTAGGTATGAATTGGTTGGAGTAAAACCATGTTCATATTAACTGCTTCAGTAAGTCGGTTCGGTTTCTTACTCCTGGCAAAGAGGAAGAGGAAGCTGGTTATTTGTCTGCACGAGGATTAAAAGAACTTATGGATGATGAGGCGCAAGTTCTAGCACTATTTGCTTCGTTGTCGATGGAGAATAGTATAGAGATTAGTGAAATGCAAGTGGTGAGAGATTTTCCTGAAGTGTTTCCAGATAATGTTATAGATGTGCCGCCAGAAAGAGATGTGGAATTTAATATCGACCTTGTGCCAGGAACGAGGCCTATTTCAATGACACCTTATCATATGTCGGCTTCTGAATTATCTAAGTTGAAGAAACATTTAGAAGAACTGTTAGAAAAGATATTTGTGCGACCGAGTGTGTCACCGTGGGGAGCACGGGTACTATTAGTGAAGAAGAAGGGTGGTAGCATGAGATTGTGCATTGACTACCGACAATTGAATAAAGTTACAATTAAGAATAAGTATCCGCTTCCAAGGATAGATGATCTGATGGATCAGTTGGCGGGTGCTCGCGTATTTAGTAAAATCGATTTGAGATCGGGTTACCATAAAATAAGAGTGAAAGATGAAGATATTCATAAGACTGCCTTTAGGACTCGTTATGGACACTATGAATATGTAGTGATGCCATTTGGAGTTACTAATGAACCTAGTGTATTCATGGAGTATATGAATCTGATCTTCCACGTATATCTGGACCATTTTGTTGTTGTTTTTATAGATGACATCCTGATTTACTCTAAGTCAGAAGAAGAGAACGCGGAACATTTGTGAATAGTGTTGCAGGTATTGAAAGAGAAGAAATTGTATGCTAAATTATCAAAGTGTGAATTCTGGTTGAAAGAGGTGAGTTTCCTGGGTCATGTAATTTCGGAAAGAGGGATTGTTGTGGATCCATCCAAGGTAGATGTAGTACTCCAATGGGAGACTCTGAAGTCGGTGACGAAAATTAGAAGTTTCTTGGGATTGGCAGGTTATTATTGAAGATTTATTGAGGGGTTTTCGAAATTGGCACTTCCATTGACCCAGTTGACTTGTAAGAATAAAGCTTTTGTGTGGGACTCTCAGTGTGAGAGTAGTTTTGTTGAGTTAAAGAAGAGGTTGACTACTGCACCGGTTTTGATTTTGCCAAAGGCAGATGAAACATTTGTAGTTTATTGTGACGCTTATTTGATGGGCTTAGGTGGAGTATTAATGCAGAATGGTCAAGTTGTGGCGTATGCTTCGCGCCAGTTGAGAGTTCATGAGAAGATTTATCCTATGCACGATTTAGAACTAGCAACTATTGTATTTGTGTTAAAAAGTTGGAGACACTATTTGTATGGTTCAAGGTTTGAGGTATATAGTGATCATAAGAGTTTGAAATATTTATTTGATCAGAAAGAACTGAATATGAGATAGAGACGCTGGTTGGAATTTCTGAAGGATTACGATTTTAGTTTGAATTACCATCCAGGTAAGGCTAATGTGGTAGCTGATGCCTTGAGTCGAAAGACATTGCATATGTCGGCTATGATGGCGAGAGAGTTGGATTTAATTGAACAATTCTGGGATATGAGTTTGGTTTGTGAATAAACACCTCATAGTGTGATGTTGGGTATGCTGAAGGTCAACAATGATTTTCTTGATCGTGTCCGAGAGGGCCAGAAGTCAGATGTGAAATTGGTAGATCTAATGGTTAGTAATGAGCGAGTTGGGAATGACGAGTTCCGAGTCGATGAACAGGGAGTACTTAGATTTCGAGATCGTACTTGTATCCCTGATGACCTTGACATTAAGAGAATGATTCTAGAAGAAGGGCACATGAGTGGTTTGAGCATTCACCCAGGAGCGAGGAAAATGTATCATGATTTAAAGAAGATATTTTGGTGGCCTGGTATGAAGCGCAATGTGGCTTAGTTTGTGTATGCGTGCTTGACTTGTCAGAAATCAAAAGTGGAACATCAAAAACCTGTTGGTTTAATGCAACCGTTGAATATTCCCGAGTAGAAATGGGATAGTATTTCAATGGACTTTGTTACGGGGTTGCCTACTAATTAAAAAGGGCATGATGCTATTTGGGTGGTTGTTGACAGGTTGACAAAGTCAGCATATTTTATACCGATTGGTATTACATATTCTTTGCAGAAGTTAGCAGAAATATATGTTGGTGTGGTTGTGAAGTTGCATGGGATACCTTTGAATATTGTATCGGATAGAGATCTGCGGTTCACTTCGAGGTTTTGGGAGAGTTTGCAGGAAGCATTAGGTTCAAAATTAAAGTTGAGTTCAGCTTATCATCCTCGGACTGACAGATAGACAGAGAGGATGATACAATCCTTGGAGGACTTGTTGAGGGCTTGTGTACTTGAATAAGGGGGTGGTTGGGATAGTCACTTGCCATTGATTGAATTTAATTATAATAATAATTATCATTCCAGTATCAGAATGGCACCGTTTGAAGCTCTATATGGACGAAGATGTAGGACACCTTTGTGTTGGAATGAATCAGGTGAAAGTGTAGTACTTGGACCTGATATTGTTCAACAGACTACATAAATGGTGAAGTTGATTCAGGATAAGATGAAGACTTCACAGAGTAGGAAAAAGAGTTACCATGATAAGAGAAGGAAAGACCTCGAATTTCAAGAAGGAGAGTATTTATTTTTGAGATTTACTCCAGTGACGGGTGTAGGAAGAACTTTGAAGTCCAGGAAGCTTACTCCTAAGTTTATCGGACCGTATCAGATTTCGGCAAGAGTTGGACCTGTCGCTTATAGAGTAGCGTTGCCACCAAGAGTTGGACCTGTCGCTTATAGAGTAGCGTTGCCACCAAGTAGTGATACCAATGGATGAAGTGAAAGTAAGAGATAACCTTATGGTTAAAACTTTACCCGAACGAATTGAGGATCGATAGGTAAAACAGTTGCGAGGAAAGGAGATAGCTCTCGTGAAGGTAGTTTGGGGAGGAGCTACCGGGGGACATATGACTTGGGAATTGGAAAGCAAGATGAAGGAGTCTTATCCGAATCTCTTTACTTTAGGTAAGTTTTCGAGGACAAAAACCTTTATAGTGGGGGAGTGTTGTAACGCCCCGAATTATATTTTATTATTTAAGTGAATTATAATGTGGTTGCGTGAAAGAATAGTATGTGGTTGGTTTTACTATTAATTTGAAGGATTACTTTATGAAGAATACTGTTTTTATTACTAATAAATTAAATAATAAGAATAATAAGAGGTGGAGGGGCAAGGTGGTCAATTAATGAAATTGGTGAGGGTAAAGGAGGAAGTTAATAGGTTGGGTCTTGAGGGTTAAGTGGGAATAAGGAATAGAAAGAGAAGGAGGAATCGTGAAAAAGAGAGAACAAGAGAACAATCGGTAGAAGTGGAGAGAAGAGAAAGGTGAAGGCAAGAACGTGAAAGAGAAACCGCGAAGAAGAAGATTTCTCGTCAATTACAAGGTAAGGGTAGGATCTCTTCGTCTTTAAGGGTTTTATAATGGGGTTTGGGTAGGTTGTTGTGTAGAGATTGGAGAATGAGATGATAACCTTATGTGATGAATTGAAATAGATAGAATGAAGAATTAGTATGATCGAAATAGTTATGTGTTGTTATAAGAATGTTAATTGAACATTTTGATGCATTGTTGCTGTTAAAAGGACTGATTTTGGAGTTTTTGAGACATAAAATCGTAGAAGGAAATCTAAAGACTAAGGATTACAAAACCTAAAGACTAAGTTCATGTTGTGCCTATTCATTCTTCAAGCATATATCACAACTCTTTCATCGGGTTTCGCCTTCCTCCACCGCACTCAATAAATGTCAGCACCTCCCGTAGCTCCACGGTCAAGCTCTATTGCTCAGATAACTTTTCAAGGTCTTCATTCTTGATGACCTGCACATAACACCATTTGAAATACTAGTTCAGCACAAGCATTTTGTTTATAGCGGTAAAAAAGGGGAAGGACATGCAGTGAAAATAGAAAGTCATGACAGTAAAAAAAATTTAAACTAATTCAATTCAGTCCCAACTCAACTCATCCAATTCATTTCAAACTAGGAAACACTGAGTCAAATTAGTAGCAGAGATATAAAACTGAGGGTTTCACAAATTTGGAATAAAAAAACTTTGAGACATAAAGGCAATTGCAGAAACTTAGCAAAGAAGACAGCAAGGGACCACCATATCAGTATAATAAAATAGATAAAATTGCAACCCCATGCCTTGTTTTGCGCTGACGCGAACTTGTATCCCGTTCCAAGGTCTTATCTTCAACTAATTGGTGCTACTTTGTCTCATCAACCTAGCATACGAAGAAAGTTATCATCAATTAAGAAGTTGTGTTGATATATCCAAGGGTTAACCTTAAACAGGGTTCATGAGCATCCCTTGATTGTTGTGTAATAGCACCTTTGGCTACAAACCAAACCAAAAGGTGTACCTGCACAAGCCAAAGTGTATCAGCGGAGTTCAGGTCTGAAAATGGTAATGAGAAAACATGTTTTGAACCCCAACAAAAAACTTTCACATTTTCGGTTCTTTTTTCCTGAGTATTAAAAAGCAAATTGAGACTAGCACGAATTAAGTTTTGAAAGAGAAAATTGAAGTCAGACAAGCCCTAATCCTAAGTATATAAAAGAGGAACATTACAAAGAAGTGGAGGGACAACAAGATCAGTGCAAAAACCTTAGCAGAAAAAACTTCACAACAAAAAACACCAAACCTGTAAGAGTTTATTCAAAACAGAAAAACTACCTTGAAACACCACCTTCAATATCGCCAAGAACCACTTGTCATGAACCATAATCGAATTCATCCGCACATCCTCTCACCGCACAACCTTCAAATTTTCCACAGCTACCGCTCCAGCAACCCTTCAACAACAACTGTCTCATTCAACAGAGCCCAGTATAATCACCCCAACGCTCATCCGAATGCCATCTTCCACAACATCACCATAAACAACAATAAACAAAAGAGATAGTCAAAGAAAAGAGGAGGATTCGAAGGAAACGGGGAAGACGATAAAGTGGAAGTTACCTGAGCATTTTCGGAAAGAGAGCTTCGAGAGGTAGTATCCGAATTTTATTTCTTTGCATTTCGGTCCTTTTAGTTGTTTCTTTTCTCTGCATGTTTTTGCCTCAAACACTTCTGAATTTAGGATTATGTGAACTCTGTAAATTTACGGTTTCTTCTTTCGTGGTTAAGTTTTTGTTAGGGGAAATCAACCCTAGTTTCCGCCTAAGCTTGGGATTAGGTTATGGTGCGTGTCTGTTTAGCCGTCATCTCTCATCATCTCTTTTAACTTGCGTCTTTTTGTTGGTCTTCGAGAGGTTTCCGGTAGGGGAATCGAAGATGGGAGAGTGGTGAGAAATACGTTTGTGAGGATGGGCATTTGAGGGCGATTAATGGTGAGAGAGGCACCAGACTTGAGAAGTTGAGTTGTGAGCGGTTATGGTTTTTAGTTTAGAGAAGAAAGGAAGTTTATGAGAGTGAAGCGAACATTGAGAGAAGTTGAGCGATTGAAAGGGGGGAGTTTGTTTATTTCCGATTTTGGAAGAATACACAGCGGCTAGGGTTAACTTAGGGTTTCCTTTTCCCTTTCAGTTTTAGACCAAACCGGATATGGGTCGTGGGTTGGACCTAATCCATTTATCCCTCCATTTCAGCGCCTCATTGGGCCTCCAGGTCGTGGATCCTCTTCCTACACCCTACATTCGTTTTCAAAAAACCCTGCCCCATCTAACTTTGTTTTTTTTTATGTTCTTTTGATATATGTTTCCTTTAAGTTCTATTTATTTCTTCCTTTTTATTTGATTTTTTTCCTTTTAAGCATTTTATATTATATTGTCCTTAATATATGGAAATATATAATTATTTATTTGATGTAATTTATTTAATTGATTTATTTAGTAATTGTATAATTCTATTTAATTTAGTTAGTTAATTAGTTACCTCCCGATCGATTCTACTAGTGTGATATGTGGTTTTATTTCTCGCCCACCACTTAATTAATTGATGTTGATGCATGAATTGTGCAAATGCAAATCCTATTCTCGATTCCCTATCGTAAATTATTAAGAAAGACGTGAAAATAATACTTCAAATAATAATTAGATCATTTCAAAAACAAATTTAATTTCTTGGTTCAACGCCATGTGAGAAATTCATCTCGTCTATATTTCACACACACGTAAGTCAGTCACTTGTGATCACAATCTGCACGATATTTATCACATCGCAATTAATTAACAAGGAACTTAGCTTCGGAATCTAGCATTCTGCGGGTCTTTAATGAACCACACCTGGGCTAGCCCCACGCGTAGTGTTTCATTTACTCCTTCGTTATTAAAATGTTAACCCTAAAACATTTAAAAATAAAATATCCATTTATTAAAAATTAAATACAAAAGAACAGAGCTCTGGAGTCTAGCACTCCAAACGTTCTGGAATGAATCACTCTTGGGCTAGCCCCACGCGACGTGGCTCATTCGCCCTTTCGTATTCAAAATATTTAATTCACAAATCAAATAACAGAGGAACTGGATTCTGGAGTCTAGCACTCCACATAATCTTTGAATTAAATCACTCCTAGGCTAGCCCCACGCGACGTGTTTTATTCACCCTCTTATTCCTAAAATATCTAATCATACAATTAATCAACGGAAGAACTGAACCCTGGAGTCTAGCACTCCACACGTTCTTGAATGAAATCACTTCTAGGTTAGCCCAACGCGACGTGATTCATTCGCTCTTTTGTACCTAAAACAACCTAAAATTACCAACCAATTCAAATCATTTTTACAATTAATCAACGGAAAAACTGAAACCTGGAGTCTAGCACTCTACACGTTCTTGAATTCAATCACTCCTGGGCTACCCCCACGCGACGTGTTTTATTTGCCCTTTCATTTTAAAGCGCCCTTAACAAAAGTCAAACACTTTTTCTCTAAAACGAACATTGTTTAAATCTTTCTATCTCGCAAACAAGCTAGCGCTTCAGCCTCCACCGCGAGTATAAGCCAACACTTAGCAGTAGAATGCGTTTTAAACAATTTTTCAATTAAAAAACACAAACCGTAGTTGCACGAACTACAAAGCTCTAACTTTCCCATTGCACAAGGGAATACGTAGGCACAGAGATTTTAATCCTTCGCGAGCACCCTAATGAAAAATTTAATCTTTTCTCCGTCTTAATAATAATAATTTAAAACTTTCTTTTCCTTTAAATAAACATATTAATAACCATTTAGAAGACAAAGACTTAAGATCAACATTTAATCGCATAGTTAGCTAAGAGATTCCCGTTGAGTACAACGGATGTGAGGGGTGCTAATACCTCCCCTTTCGTAACCGACTCCCGAACTTAGAATTTGGTTTCGTTGACCATTTCTTATCCTATTCAGGTGGTATCTATATCTCCCTTTTCTTTAATTAGAATAAATAGAATTAGGTGGCGACTCTGTTGTTTTTCCGCTTCCTATCGCGAGGATCGTATTTTTCGAGGTACGACAGCTTGGCGACTCTGCTGGGGAACTAGCTCCATACTAGAGAGGGTCGAGCCTAACTTAGCTTTGTGTGTTTATCTGTTTGATTTTGTCTTTTGTCTTCTCTATGTTTGTTATTTATGTCTTGTTTATTTGTTCTTTTATTCGCTTTCTTTTATTACTTATTATACTTGATTGTGGGATCTTGGGGTCACTTTGCAAGTAAAGATAAGTTATGGAAAAAGAAGAGGGAACACCTAAGTTAGAATTGGATGTTATTAGTGTTAGTCTCCAAGGAACCGCTCCTTGCAAGCCTAGCATGAAAGCTCCCCCGGATAGTTAGATTTTCGTAGATCTTTTCGCAACGCAGCTAGCCTGTCGCGTGATTGGATTCACGAAAGGGTTGTGATTCTGGGACCCCCTAGAACCGATTTCAATTTTGGTAGTTGTGTAATGTTAGGCTCTGAGGGCTCGCCCCTTTGTCAGACTAGCATGAGAACTCCATTATAGGTAGACTTTATCGTTATTATCATCACAATGCAGCTATCCTGCGGCGGGGCGTTAGTACGATTAACGTCCATGACCTTGAGTTTCCTTAAACCATCACCGTAAAACCCATCTTGTGAATGGGATTTATGGGCATAGAAACGTAAAATCAATCTTTTACAGCCCACCTATTAAGAAGGTTTCAGATTTTCTCATGACACCTTGCATCCCTACATCCTTGCATCTCTGCATCTTTGCATTTCAGCATCATATGCATCATTTAGTAAGGTCTTCAAGGAACAAAGAGATGTCTGCTGCAAACATCATAATTTTTTTACCATGAATGGACTTCAGTTTATTACTTCTTGAAAAAATATATAGGAGAGTTTTGTCCATTTTAATGTTTTGCAATAACTTTTTAAGTCCCTTGAAGCATTTGCATTTTTTCTACTCATGAGTGCATCTCCGCATTTCATCTGTCAAAAAAACTCATTCCTGTCACCTCCTTTCCAGACTGTCACGCTGAGGATCTCACGCAAATACTCCACTCGAGCTCAGGCCAGGAAGAAGATGGCTGACAGAGACTCAGAGATGGACAAAGTTAATGAGGAGCTTACTGATCTTCGTGGAAATGTGGACCAGATTATGGAAATGTTGCAAGTCAATCGAGCAAAGATGGACACCCAACAGACTGTGGTTTCTGAGATTGTCACTACAACAACTGAACCTACATCATCAGTCACTACCTCTATAACCTAGCCTCCTTTTGGGCTTCCTCACGGGTTTGTACATCCTCCCCAAGGATTTGCTTCCCACGGGTTTATACCTCCTTCCCAAGGATTCGTTTCTCAAGGTTTTATTCCTCCTTCCCAAGGTTTTACTTCTCAAGGGTTTTTTCCTCCTTCCCAAGGATTTGTTTCTCAAGGGTTCGCGCCTCCTTCTCAAGGGGTTGCATTTCCTTACCAAGGTTTTATGCCTCCCACTCAAGGATTTACCACTCAGCAAACTATTCCTTTGACTACTGAAGAGAACTAAGGGGTTACTAATTTTACACCAGATATTGTGCACACCTGTGTCCAACCGTACTTTAACGATCCTCAGGTGTACAATGTTCCAGACATGTCTGAAAACGGTAATGAGAAACATGAGAAGATGCAAGAGAATTTTGACACTCTTGAAAAGAGACTGAGAACAATTGAAGGTGACCAGATCTTTGGAGTTGCTGCCAGAGAGATGTGCCTTGTGTCTGGGCTAGTGATACCTCCCAAGTTCAAAACACCCACCTTTGATATGTATGAAGCTGCAACGTGTCCTAAGATCCATCTTTTAATGTACTATCGAAGAATGGCAGTGCAATTTGACAATGACAAACTGATGATCCATTGCTTCCAAGATAGTCTGAAAGGAACTTCCTCCAAGTGGTATTTAACCCTAGATCAGTCAAAAATCTGTTGTTTCCAAGATCTGTCGGATGCTTTCATTCAGCAATATAGTACAATATGGACCTTGCTCTTGATTGGAGGCAGTTGTTGAGTATGTTCCAGAAATATTCTAAATCTTTTAAAGAATATGCTCAAAGGTGGAGAGGGACCGCTTCTCAAGTAGATCCCCCGTTGACTGAGAAAGAATTAGCTGGTTGGTTTGTTGACACTGTACGACCAGAATTGTTTGAGAGAATGGTGGGAAGCGTAACTGCTAGCTTCTCTGATCTTGTGGCTGTTGGAATCAAGGTTGAACTCGGTCTGAAGAATGGTAAGATGAGTGGTGCATCCAGTAACTCCAGCAACAGTAGTGGAAACAATGATAAGAAGTTTACCAGCAATTTCCACAAAAAGAAAGAAGGCGAAACAAATGCAGTGATGACGAGTCGAGGGAGAAATCAGCTTTGCCAGAGGCCTCCACCTATGGCTCAACATTAGTATGCCTATCCACCACAGTACATTCAACATCCTTATGTAGCGTCAGTTCAACCATCATATAATTAACAAGTTCCAATGTATCGGCCAACTCAAGCAGTATCGATGTATCAACAAGCGGCTCTAGTGGTTCCAGCCTATCAACCAATGCTCAATAATCCAGGCTATCAACAAGCCCCCAATGCTTCAGCCTACCAGTAGAGGACTCCAGCTCCTCATCCGAATTTCAATTTTCAAAATAGAAGACCAGGAGGAAGGCCTCCCAATCCTCGGATCCCTATGACCTATACTGAATTATATCCCTCATTGCTAAAGAGAGGTTTGGTTACTCCAAGGCCTCTAGGTCCTCCACCAGACCCACTCCTACCAAGTTACAACTCAAGCGCCCACTGTTTATTCCATGAAGGTGCTTCAGGGCACAATTTGGAAAGTTCTATTGCTTTGAAGTATGCCGTGAAGGACTTGATGATAAAAATACTTTGTCATTCGGAAATGTTGGTCCCAATGTCAAAGATAATCCTTTACCCAAGCATGGGTCCGTAAATGCCATTGTTGATGAGTCTGACGAAGATTTGATTTTCGATGCCACCAAGATCAAAACCCCGCTTAGAGACTTCCATGCGAAGTTAGTAGAGGTGGGTATGCTGAAGAACTATCATAGGAAGTGTGAAGTTTGTGCTGATAATCCAAAGGGTTGTGAACTGGTCTTGAGAGATGTTCAAAGTTTGATTAATCTTGGAGTTTTGCAAGTAAGCGGTCATGTGAAAAGAAATGAAGTGGCAATGATTAAACCAATCTTTAACTTGCCTGAATCTGATTCTACCATAGCACCAGTGTTGAACATGCTTGAATCCCCGGGAGTTCAACCCATCTTCAATATGCCAAAACCTGTGGTGCCCATTTTCAATTTTCCAGAACCAAGAATTGAGAAAAGGAGTAATCCTTTCCTTTATGAAGATACCAAAGCAGTTTGATGGAAGTATGATACAGGGGGAGCTCATCAGAAGATTGAGCAGGCTGGTCAGAAGGAAAGTTTAAAAGTGGCGAGTGCTGACATAACAGGTGCAAGTCGATTTACTCGTAGTGGTCGTGTTTACACTCAACAAGTCAATAATGTTCCACCATTTCCACCTAAAGAAGTCATTCCCATTGTTGCCAACAAAGATAAAGGGTTGGTCTTGGAAGAGGAGGATGCAGAATTTCTCAGAATCATTAAGAAGAGTGACTATAAGGTTATTGATAAGCTACATCAAACGCCTTCCAAAATATTTATCTTATCACTTGTTATGCATTCGTCGGCCTACCGAGGTGCTCTCCAAAAATTATTAGCCCAAGCTCATGTTACGCATGACATAACTATGAATCAGTTTGACGGAGTCATTGCCAACATCATTGCATGTAATAATCTCAGCTTCAGTATGGAGGACCTTCCAAAAGATGGCTTGGACCATAATCGTGCTCTTCATATATCTGTGAAATGCCAGGAGGATACTTTAGCAAGAGTTCTTGTGGATACAGGATCTTCATTGAATGTTTTGCCGAAAAGAACACTTGCTAAATTATTTTATCAAGGGGCAGAGATGAGGCCTAGTCCACTGATTGTGAAAGCTTTTGATGGGTCAAGGAGGACTGTTATCGGAGAAGTAGACCTACCAATCTTGATTGGACCGCAGGTGTTCAAAACCACTTTCAGGTTATGGACATTAATCCTAATTAAAGTTGTTTGCTGGGAAGACCTTGGATTCATGCCGTTGGGGCAGTCACTTCTACCTTACACCAAAAGATGAAGTTTGTGGTCGATAACAAGTTGGTAACGGTGTCCGGGGAAGAAGACCTCATGGTTAGCAACCTTTCCTTCTTTAGCTATATTAAGGCTTATGAATATGCTTTGGAAACTGCTTTCCAAGCTCTTGAGATAGCCAATGTGGTCCTTATGGAAGTAGAGGAACCAAAGGGGAAGGGTATTCCATCTTTTGCGCCGCTGAAAAGTACCATTTCCACTATTGAAGAAGGAAGCTATGAAGGTTGGGGTGATGTTATTGAATTCAAGAAAAAGCTGGATCACTACGGGTTGGGTTAAAAACCAACTCATGTGAAGGAAGGAGCATCAACCTCCGTTAAAGGACGTCCAAAGACCATTCAAGAGGTGTTTTCCAGTTCCGGATATCAGATCAGTGCAATTAATGGGGATGTTGAAGATGAAGATGTGGATCATTTGGTGTATCAGTGTGAATCAACTTTGGGTAATTGGGAGGCAATTGAGATACCAGAGATTTTCCCACTGTCAAAGTAATTTATTGTTTTCTTTAAATGTTTTCAAAGTTCCCTAGCCATGTCCAAGGCTATGGGATCATTTTGTAGGGGCCCTTCTCATTTTCAAGTTATTTAATCAATGAAGGAATTTTGTTAAATTCTTATTTTGTTTTATTTACTGTTTTTTCTCTTTTCACTTTTAAAAGAAAATGGTAATCTTTCAAAACCAATAAAAAGTTTTTCTTGCATCTCTCTGTTTTCACTTTTAATAAAAGAAAATCATTCCCATATGCAAAACAAATGAAAACCTTGTTGAATCCAATGACTTTATATTCTCTCCTAACTTTGATTCGCCCATCTACCAAGCAGAAGATGAAAGTGAGGAAGATTGTGACGTCCCCGAAGAACTGGCAAGATTGGTTGAGTATGAGTACACAGATCTTCAGCCACATAAGGAGCATGTAGAGACCATCAACCTTGGCACTGATGAAGACAAGAAGGAAGTCAAGATTGGTACAACACTTGGGGCAGATGTCAGAGAAAGATTGGTCAAGCTCCTCAGAGAGTATGTGGATGTGTTTGCATGGTCGTATCAGGATATGCCCGGTTTAGACACAGACATAGTGGTCCACAAGTTGCCTCTTCGACGAGATTGTCCTCCAGTAAAGAAAAAGCTCCGAAGAACAAGACCGGACATGGCTTTGAAGATTTGAGAAGAGGTCAAAAGACAATTTGATGCTGGATTCCTCACAGTTGCAAAGTACCTTGAGTGGGTAGCTAACATTGTGCCAGTCCCCAAAAAGGATGGCAAGGTTAGAATGTGTGTAGATTATAGGTATTTGAATAAAGCTAACCCAAAGGACGATTTCCCTCTTCCGTATATTGATACTTTGGTTGACAACACTGCTAGATTTGTTGTCTTCTCCTTCATGGATTTTCAGGATACAACTAGATCAAGATGGATCCTGACGATATGGAAAAGACTACCTTCATCACACCATGGGGCACTTATTGTTACAAGTTTATGCCATTTGGTCTCAGAAATGCAGGAGCCACTTATCAGAGGGCAATGGTCACCCTTTTCCATGATATGATGCATAAAGAGATAGAAGTTTACGTGGATGATATGATTGCCAAATCACAGAGTGAGGAGGATCATTTGAATCATCTCCTGAAGTTATTTGAGCGCCTCAGAAAGTTCCAACTGCGTCTGAATCCAGCTAAGTGTACCTTTGGTGTCCGATCAGGAAAGTTACTTGGTTTTATTGTTAGTCAGCAAGGAATTGAAATAGATCCGGACAATGTCAGGGCAATTCAAGAGATGCCAGCTCCAAAAACAGAAAAGCAAGTCAGAGGTTTCCTTGGAAGATTGAACTACATCTCCAGATTTATCTCCAATATGACAGCTACATGTGAGCCTTTATTCAAGTTGCTTCGAAAGGATTAAACAATTGAGTGGAATTCTGATTGTCAACAGGCTTTTGAGAAGATTAAGGTTTATCTACAGGAACCTCCTATCTTGATCCCACCTACTCCAGGGAAGCCTCTCTTCATGTATCTAACTGTACTTGAGGGATCTATGAGTTGCGTATTAGGCCAACAGGATGAAACTGGTCGCAAGGAGCATGCCATTTATTACTTAAGCAAGAAGTTTACAGATTGTGAAAGCAGATATTCACTCCTAGAGAAGACTTGTTGTGCTTTGGCATGGGCTGCCAGACGCCTCAGGCAGTATATGATTTGTCACACTACTTTGTTGATCTCGAAAAGGGATCCAATAAAGTACATTTTTGAGAAGCCCGTTCTAACTGGAAGACTCGCCCATTGGCACATGTTGTTATCTGAACATGACATCCAATATGTGACCCAAAAGTCTATCAAGGGAAGTGTTTTGTCTGACTACCTTGTTGATCAACTTGTTGAAGATTATGAACCTTTGAAATTTGATTTTTCGGAAGAGGACATTATGTTGATAAAGGACTGTGAAGTTCCAGGTCCAGATGAAGGTCCTGAGCCAGGTTCTCGTTGGAAAATGATGTTTGATGGTTCCTGTAATTACATGGGGCATGGTGTAGGAGTTTTTTTGATGAATCCTGATGGTGGTTATACTCCTTTCACAGCCAGATTATGTTTTGAATGTACAAACAACATCGCAGAGTATGAAGCATGCGTTTTGGGTATCGAAGCTGCAATTGATACCAGAATCAAGATCCTTGAAGTATATGGGGACTCAACTTTGGTGATCTACCAAGTCAAAGGTGAATGAGAAACCCGTGACGAGAAGTTGATCCCGTACCGTGCCCACATTGTGGAATTGATCAAATACTTTGATGAAGTCACTTTCCATAACGTTCCAAGGGCAGAGAATCAAATAGCAGACGCATTGGCTATGTTGGCCTCTATGTTTCAAGTCAGATTTCTTAATGAAGCTCCACTCATTACAATCGAGTGAAGAACTACACCAGCCTACTATCTATTGGTTGAAGAAGAAACTGATGAGAAACCATGGTTCTATGACATCAATAACTACTTGAAAAATCAAGTATACCCAGCGGATGCAACAACTCTAAACAAGAAGACTTTGAGAAGATTGGTGTCCAAGTGTTTCCTCAGCAACAACGTGCTCTACAAGAAAAATCATGATATGGTCCTGCTCAGATCTGTGGACAAGCGCGAAGCAGACTTATTGATCAGAGAAATCCATGAAGGATCATTTGGAACACATTCCAATGGACAGGCCATGTCCATGAAGATCTTGAGAGGTGGTTACTTCTGGTTGACCATGGAATCAGACTGTTTCAAGTATACATGGAAGTGTCATAAATGTCAGATTTATGCCGACAAGGTGCACGTACCTCTGACCCTTTTGAATGTTCTGCCATCACCTTGGCCTTTCTCAATGTGGGGAAATTACATGATAGGGGAAATTGAGCCTAAAGCTTCCAATGGTCACCGATTTATCTTGGTTGCAATTGATTACTTTACCAAGTGGGTAGAAGCAGCTTCCTACGCTAATGTGACAAAGCAAGTGGTTATCCGTTTCATCAAAAACCAAATTATTTGCTGCTATGGGATCCCAAGTCGAATCATCACAGATAATGGGACCAATTTGAACAACAAGACGATGAAAGAGTTGTGTGAGACATTCAAGATTGAACACCATAACTCTTCTCCTTACCGTCTAAAGATGAATGGAGCCGTAGAAGCTGCAAATAAGAACATCAAAAAGATTCTACAGAAGATGGTGAAGACTTACAAAGACTGGAACGAGATGTTACCGTATGCCTTACACGGATACAGAACATTGGTTCGCACTTCAACAGGGGCAACCCCTTTCTCTTTGGTGTATGGGATGGATGCAGTTCTCCCTATTGAAGTAGAGATACCATCTTTGAGAATCTTGATGGAAACCAAACTAGAGGAAGCTAAGTGGGTCCATAACAGATATGATCAACTGAACCTCATTGATGAGAAGAGAATGACTGCCATGTTCCATGGCCAGTTGTACCAGAAGCGCATCAAGAGAGCATTTGACAAGAAAGTTTGTCTCTGAGAATTCAAAGAAGGAGATCTTGTACTCAAGAAAATCTTGCCAGTCCACAAAGACATGCGTGGAAAATGGAGTCCTAACTATAAAGGCCCATATGTTGTGAAGGTGGCATTCTCCGGAGGTTCCCTAATCCTCACAACTATGGATGGTGAACAACTGAAACACCCGGTGAATTATGATGCAGTCCAAAAATATTATGCCTAAATAAAGCCCGCTAGGTCGAAAACCAGAAATGGCGACCTAAGCAAAAAAAAAAAATGGGTATCCTGGTGGATCAAAACCTATGAAGGGGATTCAGGAAAAAGTTAGGGATACAAACAAAAAATGAGAGCTCGCTAAGTTGAAAACCCGAAAGGGCGGCTTAGGCAAAAAAGAGTGTCCCGGTGGATTGAAAACCCGAAAGGGAGGTCCAGGCAAAAATTAGGGACAAAGGCATTTGACTGTATCAGATAGTGTTTACCATTATTGAAGATCATTACTTGAAGACCAATCCAGTGGCATTTGTCAGAAGCAAAGTGTTGGGCGGTCTTAGTTATTAGGAACTGTAGTGGTCGTTGGATTCAATGTAGACCTTTCCCCATTGCCATTTTCAAATTGTAATTTCCCATGGAGTTTTGTTATTGGCAAGCTACCATTCTTGAATGAAATACAACCTTTGCCTTCAAATTTTGTCTTTCAGCTTCTTATTTTCTTTGTTATGCAAAATGTCTTTACTGAAGTACAATTTAACTCTGAAAATGACAAAAAAAAATTAGAAATAATTTTTGAAAACATACTAGAAAAAAACTTTCAAGTTTCTTTGACTTTAGAAAGATTAAAAATCTTTTGTCTTCTAGAAAAAATCTCTGGCATGCAACAACACTCTCATGCCATTATTACAGAAATCCCCATAAAGGATTAAAAAGCTGGAAGCACTCTTGGATGGATCCTGGGACCAAGCTTTAAGTTCCAAGTTCGGAGATATCCCCTAGCATTTTTATCGCTCGGTTAAGTATTGACGTTGAGATCCTACTCTCCCGTGAATTTCGTCAAAACTCTTTGTCTCCCCAGAGTCAGCATTTGCATATCATGATCATTCGCATCATGCTCAATCATATGCATTTGACATCATCATTTGTCCTTCCCCAGTTGTCGTCTGTCTGACTCCAGGTCCAGATTACTGTCAATTTTCATTTTGAAATCCATTGTTGTTGGTATCCCGAAGCGTAGTTAATCAAGGTCTTTTTCCCAGTAACACTGATATCCCCTACAGAGGCCCTCCTTGATATGTACCTTAGTACCACCAATATTTCTTTTAAGCCCATTTATCATTGGCATAAATCTTTTAAGTCATTTTCTTAAGATTTAAGGCCTTTTAATTCAACATGCTTCCGTGTTTTCCTGTTGGTTCTTGAAAGTTCTCTTTTTTTGAACTCTTTTTTTCCAGAGGTTGGTCGTTTATCTTGTTGAAAACTCCGACATTTATTCTTATCTTCCAGTCGGTCGCTTAGATCCGTTGACTTATATCTGAGTACGTCGCATTCTACTCCCAATATCAGTTGGTTGCACAGAGCCACTGCCCAAACACTGTTTTCGTTTTCCTTATCCTCGGTATCAACAGTTACACTTGAACCTGTTGATTTACCACTTTGGATTATTTATCTATTATTTATTTCCTCAACCGCCGTGTTGAACTACTTTCCCGATCGCCGTGTCGATAACTGTTATTTCGTTTTCCCGACCGCCGTGTCGATGTCTGGTATTTTGCTTTCCCGACCGCCGCGTCGATGTCTGTTATTTTATTTTCCGACCGACATGTAGAGATCTAATTATTTATTCCCTCAACCGCCATGTTGAGTTTTGTTTTCCCGACCGCCGTGTCGATGCCTACTATTTATTTCCTCAGCCTTCGTGTTGAGCTTTGCTTTCTCGACCGCCGCGTCGATGTCTGTTATCTTATTTTTTGACTGCCGTGTCGAGATCTAATTATTTATCCCTCAACCGCCGTGTTGAGTTTTGTTTTCCCGACCGTCGTGTCGATGTCTACTATTTATTTCCTCAGCTGCCGTGTTGAGCTTTACTTTCCTGACTGCCACGTCGATGTCTGTTATCTTATTTTTCGACCGCCGTGTCGAGATCTAATTATTTATTCCCTCAACCGCCGTGTTGAGTTTTGTTTTCCTGACCATCGTGTCGATGTCTGTTATTTATTTCCTCAGTCGCCGTGTTAAGCTTTGATTTCCCGACCGTCGCGTCGATGTCTGTTATTTTATTTTCCGACCGCCGTGTCGAGATCTAATTATTTATTCCCTCGACCGCCGTGTTGAGTTTTGTTTTCCCGACCGTCGTGTCGATGTCTGTTATTCATTTCCTCAATCGTTGTGTTGATTTTTTTTTGTTTTCTTGATCGCCGAGTCGATGTCATTTCAACTACCTTTCTCAACCGTCGAGTTGCTGTATTGGGATCCTCGGCAGTCATCCTTGAACTTGCTAACTCATCACTTTGGATAGTCTATTCTCGTTCATAGTATTTGATTGGGCACATCAAGCCATTACATTTTACTTCGAACCATTTTCTTGATATCATAGGGTGTCAGTCCGTCTTTAATCCTATGCTCTGAATTTCTGTTTTGTTTCCCGTCTTTTGTTATTCTTAGTGCCAACAGTTACACTAGACCTGTTGATCTATCACTTTGAGTCTTCACCCTCATTTGCGTTTTTGTGGATCACCGTTGCATTTATCTTCATCATACCATATTCAGCATATTCATCATTAAAAATTCAGCATGCTAGGGTTTATTGCATCTTGCATGTCCATCCCCAGCAAAACAAAAGTCCCTCATAAGTTCATAGCATGTCATTGCATTTAGGGGCAAAATTTTCGGTTATTTCTATATTTAAATACCTTTCACTCCGATTTTATGAGGATTAGCATCACTCATTCTATCTGGTAAAGATATTTAAATAGGGGCAAATATCACACCCCAAATTTTACCCCTAACTGCTTTCATCATACTTTCATTGCACTTAAAGGAAAATTCCAAGATTTGTTTTTCTGTCACTTTCAACTCATTTTCAAGTTACTCATGAATTTATCTTTTTTATTTATTTATTTCTTTTCACTTCCAAGCTTCCATTTTAAATTTAATTTATGTTTCTCATTTCTTACTTTTTAATTTATTTTTGTATTTTATTTTTAATTTCTAATTTTATTTCTATTTCTTTATTCTATTTTCAACTTCCTATTTCTATTTCAATTTCTATTACTAGTTTTTAGTTATTCTCTAGTTTGTATATATATATATATATATATATATATATATATATATATATATATATATATATATATATATATATATATATATATATATATATATATATATATATATATATATATATATATATATATATATATATATATATATATATATATATATATATATATATATATATCCATTTTAAATTTAATTTCTATTCATTTTCAAGTTCTCACTTATAAATTAATTTTTAATTTCTTAAATTTTTATCTCAATTTCTATTTCCAATTTTTATTTCATTTTCAAAAAAAATTGTTCCTATTTCTATTATAACTTCCAATTTCAATTTTTTAATTTCTGTCTCAAAAGTTGCAAGTCTAAATTCATGATCGTTCCAAACTTCTAATTCCCTCTCAATTTTATACTCCCAAATTCATCCCCATTTAATTTTGATCTTTTGTTTTAAGTATTGATCAATGATTTGGTTATTAGAATGGTTTCAAGTTCCAAAGGTTATTTCATTGGTATATTTTAAGATATGGTCATCATAATAAAGACACATGACATTTGCAAACTTCAGGTTACATGAGATTACTTTTTAAACAAATCTAAATTAGCTATTGGTATCAACAGCAACATGTTTATCATTTACTTGAAGTTAAAACCACCATTTGACCAAATTTATGAATTGATGGCTAAGGTACAGGGCCAAGTTGAAAGTCAAAGAAAAATTGAGATTTGTTTTCAAAGTTATTTTCTTGTTAAAAATATGAAGTTGCAAAATCCAAAAAAAAAACTAAGGATTACAAAACCTAAAGACTAAGTTCATGTTGTTCCTATTCATTCTTCAAGCATATATCACAACTCTTTCATCGGGTTTCGCCTTCCTCCACCATACTCAATAAATGCCAGCACCTCCCGTAGCTCCGCAGTCAAGCTCTCTTGCTCATATAGCTTTTCAAGGTCTTCATTCTTGATGACCTACACATAACACCATTAGCAAAGAAGACAACAGGGGACCACCATATCATTACAGAAAAATAGACAAAATCGCAACCCCATACCTTGTTTACGCTGACGCGAACTCGTATCCCGTTACAAGGTATTATCTTCAACTAATTGGTGCTACTTTGTCTCATCAACCTAGCATACAGAGAAAGTTATCATCAACTAAGAAGTTGTGTTGATATATCCAAGGGATAACCTTAAGCAGGGTTCATGAGCATCCCTCGATTGTTGTGTAATAGCACCTTTGGCTACAAACCAACCCAAAAGTTGTACCTGCACAAGCCAAAGTGTATCAGCGGAGTTCAGGTCTGAAAATGGTAATGAGAAAACATGTTTTGAACCCCAACAAAAAACTTTCACATTTTCGGTTCTTTTTTCCTAAGTATCAAAAAGCAAATTGGGACTAGCACGAATTAAGTTTTGAAAGAGAAGATTGAAGTCAGACAAGCCCTAATCCTAAGTATATAAAAGAGGAACATCACAAAGAAGTGGAGGGACAACAACATCAGTGCAAAAACCTTAGCAAAAAAAACATCACAACAAAAAACACCAAGCCTGTAAGAGTTTATTCAAAACAGAAAAACTACCTTGAATTACCACCTTCAATATCGCCAAGAACCACTTGTCACGAACCAGAATCGAATTCATCCGCACATCCTCTCACCGCACAACCTTCAAACTTACCGCAGCTACCGCTCTAGCAACCCTTCAACAACAACTGTCTCAATCAACAGAGCCCAGTATAATCACCCCGACGCTCATCCGCAAGCCATCTTCCACGACCTCACCAAAAACAACAACAAACAGAAGAGATAGTCAAAGAAAAGAGGAGGATTCGAAGGAAACGGGGAAAACGGTAAAGTGGAAGTTACCTGAGCATTTTCGGAAAGAGAGCTTCGAGAGGTAGTATCTGAATTTTATTTCTTTGCATTTCGGTCCTTTTAGTTGTTTCTTTTCTCTGTGTGTTGTTGCCTCAAACACTTCTGAAAATAGGATTATGTGAACTCTGTAAATTTATGGTTTCTTCTTTCGTGGTTGAGTTATTGTTAGGGGAAATCAACCCTAGTTTCCGCCTAAGCTTGGGATTAGGTTATGGTGTGTGTCTGTTTAGCCGTCATCTCTCATCATCTCTTTTAACTTGCATCTTTTTGTTGGTCTTCGAGAGGTTTCCGGTAGGGGAATCAAAGATGGGAGAGTGGTGAGAGATACGTTTGGGAGGATGGGCATTTGAGGGCGAGTAATGGTGAGAGAGGCACCAGAATTGAGAAGTTGAGTTGTGAGCGGTTATGGTTTTTAGTTTAGAGAAGAAAGGAAGTTTATGAGAGTGAGGTGAACATTGAGAGAAGATAAGCGATTGAAAGGGGGGAGTTTGTTTATTTTTGATTTTGGGAGAATACACAGCGACTAAGGTTAACTTAGGGTTTCCTTTTCCCTTTCAGTTTTAGACCAAACCGGATATGGGTCGCGGGTCGGACTTAATCCATTTATCTCTCCATTTCAACGCCTCTTTGGGCCTCTAGGTCGTGGATCCGCTTCATACACCCTCCATTCGTTTTCAAAAAACCCTTCCCCATCTAACTTTGTTTTTTTTATGTTCTTTTGATATATGTTTTCTTTAAGTTCTAATTATTTCTTCCTTTTTATTTGTCTTTTTTCCTTTTAAGCATTTTATATTATATTTTCCTTAATATATGGAAATATATAATTATTTATTTGATGTAATTTATTTAATTGATTTATTTAGTCATTGTATAATTCTATTTAATTTAGTTAGTTAATTATTTACCTCCCGATCGATTCTACTAGTGTGATATGTGGTTTTATTTCTCGCCCACCACTTAATTAATTGATGTTGATGCATGAATTATGCAAATGCAAATCCTATTCTCGATTCCCTATTGTAAATTATTAAGAAAGATGTGAAAATAATACTTCAAATAATAATTAGATCATTTCAAAAATAAATTTAATTTCTTGGTCCAATGCCAAGTGAGAAATTCATCTCATTTATATTTCACACACACGTAAGTTGGTCACTTGTGATCGCCATCCGCACGATATTTATCGCGTCGCAATTAATTAACAAGGAACTGAGCTTTGGAATCTAGCATTTTGTGGGTCTTTAATGAACCACACCTGGGCTAGCCCCATGCGTAGTGTTTCATTTACTCCTTCGTTATTAAAATGTTAACCCTAAAACATTTAAAAATAAAATATCCATTTATTATAATTAAATACAAAAGAAGAGATCTAGCACTCCACACATTATGGAATGAATCACTCTTGGGCTAGCCCCACACGACGTGGCTCATTCGCCCTTTCGTATTCAAAATATTTAATTCACAAATCAAATAACGGAGGAACTGGATTCTGGAGTCTAGAACTCCATATAATCTTTGAATTAAATCACTCATGGGCTAGCCCCATGCGATGTGGTTTATTCACCCTCTTGTTCCTAAAATATCTAATCGTACAATTAATCAACGGAAGAACTGAACCCTAGAGTCTAGCACTCCACACGTTCTTGAATGAAATCACTCTTGGGCTAGCCCCACGCGACGTGATTCATTCGCTCTTTCGTACCTAAAACAACCTAAAACTAACCAACCAATTCAAATCATTTTTATAATTAATCAACGGAAAAATTGAACCCTGGAGTCTAGCACTCTACACGTTCTTGAATGCAATCACTCCGAGGCTAGCCCCATGCGACTTGTTTCATTTGCCCTTTCGTTTTAAAGCACCCTTAACAAAAGTCAAACACTTTTCTTTAAAACGAAAATTGTTTAAATCTTTCTATCTCGCAAACAAGCTAGCGTTTCAACCTCCACCGCGAGTATAAGCCAACGCTTAGCAGTAGAATGCGTTTTAAACAATTTTTCAATTAAAAAACACAAATCGTAGTTGCACGAACTACGAAGCTCTGACTTTCCCATTGCACAAGGGAATATGTAGGCACAGGGATTTTAATCCTTCGCGAGCACCCTAATGAAAATTTAATCTTTTCTCCGTCTTAATAATAATAATTTAAAACTTTCTTTTCCTTTAAACAAACCTATTAATAACCATTTAGAAGACAAAGACTTAAGATCAACATGTAATCGCATAGTTAGCTAAGAGGTTCCCGTTAAGTACAACGGACGTGAGGGGTGTTAATACCTTCCCCTTGCGTAACCGACTCCCGAACTTAGAATTTGGTTTCGTTGACCATTTCTTATCCTATTTAGGTGTTATCTATATCTCCCTTTTCTTTAATTAGAATAAATAGAATTAGATGGCGACTCTGTTGTTTTTTCGCGTCCTATCGCGAGGATCGTATTTTTCGAGGTACGACATGCATGATGAATATGCTAGTTTGTATATATACATTGTGATGTATATGTGTGAGGGGTGATGAGTTGTGGTGAGAATATGTATATGTGTATTTTTTATGTTAAGATATATAATTATATGCTTTGTTATTATGATAATATTTCTCACCCTTTTGCTGTTTTATGATGCTCTATGAGGCATTGCAGAGTAGGTCTGCTGGAGGTCTTTTTGTGAAGCGTGTCTTCATTCTTTTGGTCGGCCGATTCTGATATGTAGCATCGGGTAGCTAGGGTCGGCTTGATGCCTTTAGTGATACATTTTGTATATGTATTTTGGTGATGAATTTTTATGTAAACATGAATTATTGGTGATTCAAACTTGATATATATATATATATGTGTGTGTGTGTGTGTGTGTGTGTGTGTGTGTGTGTTTAATGTTGATTAATGTTTAGTTTCCGCTGTTATTTTAATGTTGAATATGGGTGTAAGGATTAAATTCCTTTGTTGCAAGTTACCCCATTGTTGCATATCGTTTTCATGAGCAGGTGTTGTATGTTTTAATTTCACGGATAATGTGGCATGCCTCTTTTATACCATGTTTTAATCATACTCTGATGGAAAGTTTAATATGTGATTAATTGATTAATTGATTCTTTGGGGTATAGAAAGGGGGTGTTACATTAAGTGGTATCAGAGCCAGTGTTGAGTCAGTTGTGTATGTCTTGTTGTTGTGATGATTGAACTTTTGTTTAATCTTGTTGTTGTCTTTTGGAATAATCAGAATATGGCTGGTAGAAATGACAATGTGATGGCTGCTGCTTTGGAAGCAATGGCTAGGGCGGTGCAGGGTGCGCCGAATGTGAATGCTAATAATGAGTTCAGGAAGAATCAACCACCGGTCTTCAAAGGAAGATTTGATCCTGATGGTGCTCAGAATTGGTTGAGAGAGATTGAAAGAATCTTCAGAGTCATGGACTGTGCCGAGGAGAGTAAGGTGAGACTTGGTTCTCACATGCTGAAGGAAGAGGCCGATGATTGGTGGGTCGGTAGAAGTCAAGCTCTTAAAGAAGAGAATGAAGAGATAACTTGGGATGTTTTTCGTGCTAAGTTCTTGGGGAAGTATTACCCTAAAAGTGTGAAAGGGAAGAAAGAGATGGAGTTCCTTGAACTGAAACAAGGTAGAATGTTTGTGGTGGACTATATTGCTAAGTTTGTGGAGTTGGTTCAATTTCATCCTCATTATGCTGCTATTGCTGCTGAGTTCTCAAAGTGTATCAAGTATGAGAATGGTTTGAGTCTTGAGATTAAGCAAGTTGTGGGATATCAAAGGATAAGAAGGTTTTCGGATTTAATGGAATGTTGTAGAATTTTTTAGGAAGATAGCAAAGCTCGTTCTACACATTACAAGAGTTTGAATGAGAGGAAAGGAAAGCAACAAGCTAGAATTGGACCTTATGTGACACCCCCTGATAAGGGCAAGCATAAGGGAAACTTTGATAAGAGATCTGGTGGAGGGGGTTCTGGTCTCATTAAGTGTTACAAGTGTGGTGATTTGGGTCATAAGTCCTTTGAGTGTGGGAAGAACATAGTGAAATGTTCAAACTGTGGAGGTCTCGGGCATGCTACTACCGAGTGTAAGAGGAATGTTGTGAAGTGTTTCGATTGTGGAGAAGTGGGTCACATTAGTACAAAGTGTACTAAGCCGAAGGAAGATCAAGCGGGCGGAAAAGTGTTTGCATTATCAGGGAAGGACACTACTAGTGCAGATCGTTTGATTAAAGGTATATGTTTTATTAATAGTACGCCTTTAGTTACTATTATTGATACGGGAGCGACTCATTCATTCATTTCTCTTGAGTGTGTTAAGCATTTGAATTTGTTTATGTCTTCTTGGGGTAGTGAGATGGTTATTGAGACTCCTGCTTCAGGGTCGGTAACTACTTCTTTGGTGTGTGTAAGTTATTCTTTGACCATGTATGGTAAAGATTTTGTTATGGGTTTAGTTTGTTTGTTGTTGGAGGGTTTGGACGTAATCTTGGGTATGAACTGGTTGCAATTTAACCGAGTTCATATAGATTGCTATCATAAGTTAGTAAGGTTTCCTTCTTTGGATGATGGTGGAGATGAAATTTTCCTATCCACGAAAGAGTTGAAGAAACTTTTAGTGGACGAAGCTCAATTGTTCGGTTTGTTTGCAACATTGTCAGTGGAGAGTGAAGTGGAGCTCTATGGGTTCCTGTCGCTCCCCTGAAAAGACACCAGGGACCCCAGGGTGCAGACGCAAACGGTCAGCGAAAGGAGAAGATGAGAAAGTGAATAGAGTCGCCAGCTAGGCATTTTTATCCCGAAGGAAAGGTAATGCTGCATAAACCTAGAAAAAGATGGATAAGACGGTTGCGAACAAGAGAAACTGAGAAAGGGGGTTAGTTACAACCTGGGAAGGTATTAGCACCCAGATTGTCCGTCGTACTTGACGGGATCCATGCTTAAAAGATTGTATTTAAAGGGGTAGGTGTGTGTGCTATCTGTGTGCAAAAGCTAAGAAAAGAAAGTACAGGTGTGTCGCTCCCGATAAATGGGGAATGGGCCCAGATAAAGGTACAGACGCGAACGGTCGGCGAGGAGAACAATGAGAACACACAGCAGTGAACTCACTGGAGATGAATAGAGTCGCCAGCTAGGCATTTTTATCCCGGAGGAAAGGCAATGCTGCATAGACCTAGAAAGATATGGATAAGACGATTGCGAACCAGAGAGACTGAGAAAGGGGGTTGGTTACAACCTGGGAAGGTATTAGCACCCAGATTGTCCGCCGTACTCGACGGGATCCACGCTTAAAAGATTTGTGTTTTAAAGGGGTAGTGTCAGTGCAATCTGTGTATAAAATGCTAGAAAAGAATGTACAGGTGTCAGTGTAAAAGAAGTGAAGTGTCTAAGTGAAGTGTCAGTGTAAGAATGAGAGTGAAATGCTCAAGAATATGAGGCTAAAAGAATAAGGCTAGAAAGAGGGGGGATATACAGAGACTTTTGTTCGATAACTGTTAAGTTATGCCTACGTATCCTCTCGTGCAATGAGGAAGTCAGAACACCGTAGTTCGACCCAAAGAGACTGAAAGATGAATTGACTTGTGAACTGCTTACTTGCCTATGCTCAAGTGTATGATCTGTCTGGCACAGATGCAAACTGTCTTGCATTAGACGGAAGAAGCAAGTTCTCGTTTGTGAGTGAGTGAGATGAGAAAAGAATCCCGTAGGAGACGATTATTGTTTGTTTTTGAGAGTTTGTCATAAGTTAATGAGATTAAGCCTAAACCAATGGATTAGTAAACTCATCACATCTTCCCTCTGATTAGGGGTAATGAGGATACTTTAAGTGTGAAGTCAGATTCTCACACTTAATCACCTTTGGTGTAGAATTAAGATCATTAACCTACTTGTGATTATTTAGATGTTTTTGGTGTTTTTGTTTAGTGTTGAGTAATGAGGTTAAGCCATAATCAAGGATTAAACAGACTCATTACACCATCCTAATAGAAGGATAATAGATGAGAATGTTTAAGCTGAGGAAAGCTCCTCAACTTAATCCATGATTAGGGATTAAACTCATGACAAAACAAAGCCTTTATTAAGTGGATTCTAGTTAATGATATGATGATGAAGTGAGTTTTATGGTTTGTAAGACAACTTGAGGGGGACTTGTCCATTAACACTAGGGTTAGTCCTTCTTAACCAATTAAGGAAGAATTAGAACCCTAATGCAAGGCCCAAGTTACAAGTGTGATGTCCTGATGATTATTAAGTGAATTGATTAAGAGATTTAAACACATTAAGGGTTTAACACTTAGGATTAAAGTTATACACTCCATCCTAATAGAAGGATGCAAGCATAAGCTTAATCACAAAGCCTTAAAGCCTTTAGGGTTTAGTCCCTAATTATGAGATGAGGAGAGAAGACCCAAAAGAGACACAAAGGTAAAACTAAAAGGGGAGACTAATCAAAACCCTAATCATTGTCATGCTTGGTTGTTCCTAAGGTTTGTGAGGTTTGCAAGAACAATCTTCAATGGAACCACCAGGAAGCAGATGAAAGGATCAAGATAAGCAAAGTGACTTGCTTCATTTAAGAAGACAAGTCACTTGAAGAAAGAAAGTGGGAGGAAGAAGAATGAGCAAGCTCAAACTCAAACACATATAAAAATGCAGCATGGATGCAAGAGAGATGAAAAGAAAAGTTAGGAGAAGTGAAGGCAAATTCACTTCTCAACATCACTTACCACCTGAAATGTTAGAAAAGAAATGCAATGCAATGCAAAAATGGGATGGAATGACATGATGAGAAACAAAACCAGAAGCATACACATGATGCTAATGATGTTATGAGATGCTACAAACATGAGGCAGCACATGGAAATGATCATACAAGTTCATGAATGCAAATGAAGCAAGTTAGGAACCATGAACATACATGAAAAGTTATGAAGTGCACATGGCATACAACATGGCAAATACATGATGCAATGATCAAACATGCTTCCAATATGTCTTATGATGTCAAATGAATCAAATGGATGCTTGAAATGTCATGGCAAGTCATGTTATGCAAGAGAATACAAGATGGATGCATATGGAAGTCCAAATTAGGGTTTATGAACCAAACATCAAACAAAAATCAAAATCAGAAGCAAACCCTAAGATAAAAAATTGAAAATGCCACTCAAAGGACCCCTAATCCTACACTAAACCAATGCCCAAAGGAGAGGTCTCAACTCCTAACCAAACTCAAGATATGATTTTTCTAAGTTTATTAGGGTTTTAGGGTTCCTAAAGAAGAAAATTACCAAACAAAAGGAAAATGAAAGATCAAATCATGGCCATTTAATCTCACAAACTACATGCTAAACACAATGCAATGCAAAAAGGAACAAGGTCCAACTCTTCATGGTTAGGCAGGAGTGATTTTTTGAAGTTTGGATCAAAATAATGCACAAAAATGATTTTAATTCAATGAAAAATTCTCAAAATGCATCAAGATCAAAAAAGAAATTTGGTTTGAAGGTTGGACAATGTTCCTAAATGTCTTAGAACATTTCATGAATTTTTTGGTGATTTTTAAATACCTAAAAGTATTTTTAATAAATTAATTTTCATTAATCAATTAAAAATAAACCTTTAAATATTTAAAAATACTTTTTAAATGCTAAAAATGAAAATAAAAATATTTTTGTGTTTTAAAAATTGATGAAACTCTTGACAAAAAGTTTCATAGTTTTTAAAACAATTTTGTTATTTTAAATAAATTATGCAAAACAAATGAAATAAATGAAAATAAAAATGAATTTAAACTGAATTAATGAGAAGTCAACAGATCCTAAGGCCTGGATTCAAAGTCACATGCGCGGGAGTTGACTTGGCGCCAGATCTCACGGCCAAAATTCAAACTCAGCTAATCAATGCTTATGCCCTAATTACGCCGTTAAACACTTTCAGATGACCGGAACAGTGTTCCGGTCATCTTCTCCGTTCACCCCAAACCTCAAACTCACTCCATACGTTACGAAAATGAAATCTAATTGAACAGAAATGTTTCCCACTCACTCACGAATCAAAACACTCAATCAAAACAAATTTATTTTTCCTACAAAGGCTGAATCGAAGCAAACAAGAACTAGGGCAAAAAAGTTTCAGAGACTAATTAAACTCTCATCTCTCCACCATTTTCAAAACTAAAGATATCAGAGCAATCAGTGAAGCATATAGAACAACTTAAGAACTTAAAAAATGATTTCTGGAAAAAATGTTCTTGAGCTACCTGAGTTTCGAAGCTTTCAATCCAGCAACTTTCTGACCTCCCCTCTTGATGTAATCCACTCCACTTGATCCTCTGGTGATGCTTGAATGCTTAGAAGGAGTTTAAGTTGGCTGGTTGAGGAGTTTGAGCAGCTTCTGCTCAAGCTCAGTTGAAAATGGTGATGGTGATTCAGGCTGTTTCTGGCAATGGTGAAGGGTTGTTTGTGGTCAGGGTGATGTTTTGAGAAGGTTTGTGGAGTTTGTTTGGGTGTTTGTGAGCTGTGGAAGATGTTTCGAAGGAAACTGCAGGTTGGAGTGAAAATGGGAATGAGGTGTTCTTGCTGGATTCAGGCTTGAGTCTTGTTGGTTTAGGCTCAATGAAACATGGTGAGATGATTAGTGAAACTTGTTTGAATGTTTGTGAGTTGTGCAGAGAGTTTCGAAGAGAAATGCAAAATGGGGTGAGTGTGTGTATGCTGTGCTAGGGCTTGCTTCAGGCTGGCTTGTTGTATGAAATGGCTAGCATTTTCCTTGCATAAAGAACTCCCATTGGTCAGATGATGTGACCTGGCCTGCTGTGATTGGGATGTTCACTTTTGCAAAATGTCAACTTTGTTGTAAGAGAGGCATGGGCTAAGTTCTAGCTTGGTACAAGAGCATGGGCTGGCGCAGCATGGTGTGTGTGGAAGGCTAGGGTGTTTCAAAGGCCAATGCAGCAAGTTGGTGAAGTGTGATGAGTGGTTTTGCAACTTGGTTACTTTTTGAAACTTCATAAAAATGTCTTGTTATGCAAACCATGTAACATGTGATCTTGGTTCAAATCTGATTTTTAGAACTTATGTGATGTTTGTACATTGGTTTGAAGTGAACTAGAAGCTACAAATGCCTTGGTACAAAGTTTTTGCAAGTTTCTCATTTGAGGCATATCTTGAAAATTAGTGATTTTTGCCAACTTTGACACACCATAACTTTTGATCCAAAATGAATTAGATCATGCTCTTGTACTTTTTGAAAAGGGAAAGATCTAATCTACAACTTTCATGACCAAAGTTTTTCCATTTGAAGCATTCTTGGATCAAAAAGCAAGGCTTGAAAAATAGCATAAAATGACATATTCTTGAAAAGTCAACCATGCCCTAAAAAGTCAACTTTGCAAAAACTTGTAATTCTTGATTTTTGTGAACTTCAACCTTCTTCCATGATCAAATAAAGATTATATACACTCAAAATGATGAAGATCACCCCTTGGTTGGGTCATTGGGGGCCTCAGATGCCCTGATTTTGCACTGACTTGTCCAGAAAGTCAACTCTTGATCAGATGACTTCCCCATGGAATTTCTTCATGAAAATTGATATGCATACTCCCTATACCATATAGAGACCAATGGAAACAAGAATGACCAAAAAATTTGGAGTTATGGCCTCTGAAACCAAAACCCTAATTTTAGGTCAACTGTGCAGTCAAACTTGGCTCTGCATCCATACCAATCCCAGTTCTTGTGATTCTTTTGCATTTTTGACTTTGAGAGGATGTAATACGATATAAGAACACACATGGATCCCTTTGAAGTGATTGATGGCCTTTGGAGTGGCTCAAGAAGCTCCTGGATTGCTCAGATCACAAACCCTAGATGCAGATGACTTTGAACCAAAGCAGTGAATCAAAAATGAGATATGAGATGATATGATTGTGTTTATGCATATGAAATGATCACAAGCCATGGTGTGAATGGGTGAGGGCAAATTTGGGGTGTTTACAGCTGCCCCTATTCAAACGTGAGTTAGCTGTGCAGGGTGTAAGCAACGGCTTAACAGGCAAACAAGATAACTTGTGGTTGAATACCCAAGACAATCCAAAATTTGCACTCACATAATGAAGAAGAAAAGGGATATAGATTGTAAAAGAAAATAAAGTATATTGTAAAGTATGGGCGACGGAGGACGACCGTCGAGCAGAGGACGAATGCTGGGTATAGAGCAATGACGGGGACGGCCGACATGCTGGGAAAAGTGCGGAAAATAAAGCAATGACGGGGACGACCGACATGCTGGGGATAAAAGGTAAAGCCAAGACGGGGACGGCCGACTAGCTGGAAAAAATAAGATATCATGATGGGGACGGCCATCAAGTAAAGCTGTAAGATTCTCTGGGGATTAATGAAACATGACGGGGACGGCCATCAAGTTCATAAAGCAGAGCAACCGACGATGGGGACGGCCATCGGGCTAAAAAGAAAGGGAAAAGGGACCACGAAGGGGACGGCCATCGGGTTAAAGAATAAATGAAATAAACAGATGATGAGGTACGGTCATCAAAGGCGAAGGACGATCACCTAGCAGGGGACGGCTGCTCTGTTGGGTATAAGATGAGGGACGGTCATCTAAGGTGGAGGACGACCACCTGGCAGGGTACGGCTGCCGAAAATATCGCGACATAGGACGAATGCCGGATAGAAAAGGTCAACGATGGGGACGGCCATCGGACGAGCATGATGGAGGACGACCATCAAGAGGTGGAGGACGACCACCTAGCAGGGGACGGCTGCTCTCGAGGTTTGTCATGACATAGGACGAATGCCAGATAACCAAAAATCAACAATGGGGACGGCCATTGGATAAAATGATGAAGGACGATCATCAAGGGGTGGAGGACGACCACCTAGCAGGGGACGACTGCTGAAAATCAACGATGGGGACGGCCATCGGATGAGCATGATGGAGGACGACCATCAAGAGGTGGAGGACGACCACCTAGCAGGGTACGGCTGCTCTCAGGGTTTATCATGACACAGGACGAGTGTCAGATAAAAGAGAATTTGTTCTGTTGGCGATCTACTGGGGACATAGTAAACACGGACGAGTATTTACAACCAAGAAAAGAAAGTATAAGTGTTTAGGTATTGTGTATAGATTAAAGATGCGGACGAGCATCCTTAAGACTATGATACGGACGAGTATCATGTAGAAACAAGTACTGACACATGTTCAGAGATGATGATACGGACGAGTATCAACGGGTTAACAAAGAACACGGACGAGTGTTGCATCTGAAGGGACTCTTCTGGGGAATAATAGACACAAACGAGTATCTATATTCAAGAGGACATAAGTGTTTGACACAGTGTATGGATTAAAGATGCGGACGAGCATCCTTGAGACTATGATACGGACGAGTATCATGTAGAAACAAACGCTTGACGCATGTTCTGAGATGATGATACGGACGAGTACCACCTGGTTAACAAAGAACATGGACCAATGCCGAATCTGTGGGGGTATAAGTGGTATATACAAGATACGGACGAGTATCTGCATAAGTGTAACATGAGTGGTGAGTATGAACATCGTATAGATGAGTATTTATCTGCTGGGGAGAATGACACGGACGAGTGTCAAGAGAGAAAAGTATATCAACAAGTATATGGGTTGTAAAAGTGTAAGCGACTGCGCTGGGGATATGACACGGACGGGTGTCAAAAGAGTGTATATATAAGTAGGTGTGAGTGCAAAGAGGATGTCTTTGGCTTTTTGCTGGTGATTATGACACGGACGGGTGTCAGGAAGTATCTGTAATACGGGTAGTTTTGTTTGTAAAGAGTGTTCAGGCGACTTTATTGGGGGGTGATGATACGGACGGGTATCAAAAGGAGTATATGATATGGTTTTGAATTGTGAGGCAACTGCTTTTGCTGGGGACCCTGGTGGGGATTTTTGTGTATTGTATTCTGCATTCTGATGAACGGTTTATTATTCACAAGTGTTCGATTCACAACATGACTTATGATTATGCTATGTATTTGATTTTTGCCGTAATGCTCCGTATTAGACGGAATGCTACGCTTTGCGGGTAAATATGATGCGAATGCCATGATTATGCGAGGGTACCAAATCGGGACTCGGATCCCGTTGCTGTAAAGATCTCTGGCTGATCTATTTGGAGTGAATATCCCAGCTGGGGATGAGATCATTGGTAGATCTGATGAGATGCATCTGCTTGGGGATCTAGGTCACTGATTGACATATCCCTGTAATATGGGACCCAACTGGGGTTTGTAGAAGCCTTCTGTACTCTGTTGTGACTCCTTCATGTGTTGCTCTTCTGAATAGAGGCCGAGGATTCTGTGGGGAGATGTTTCCCTGAATTTTGTACTTGATTGAGGAAGAAAGACTGGCAACTCAGCTGGGGATATGGGCATCTTCAGATACTGCCCTGTTGGAGAGGTGATGCCTGGCAACTCTGATGGGGATAAGTGACAAGTGGCAAACTGGCTGGGGGAAGTTGTTGGCAACTCAGCTGGGGAGAAAACACCTGGGTGCTAAGACTGAGCGAGTATTGATTTGTCGGCCTGTTGAGGTGTAACTTGCATGCCCCAAGGGGCGTTCTGGATACTTGCAATCCTGCAAAGATAAGGAAACGCACAAATGGTCCCGAGGTATCCTTTACTGGATTCCGTCATAGGAGTTAAGCACTTTCGAGAGTGAGTATATTCCCTGCCAGCATGTGTTTTTATTATTTAGAGAAAAACATCTGTACTTATGCAATTAGTTTTTTAGAGACATCAGACATTCTTTGCAAATAAAAGATGTACAAGACGAAACATGACTGAAAAATCTGATTTTATTAATTCACGTGCCCTGAATTAGCAAGATACAGTCAAGGAAACAAATCTCCTAAAATGAAGAGATTGTTACAAATTGAGAAACAAAGTGCTGGCGATGTTGATGACGCTTTAAGGAGCTTCCTCTCTCGCTATGACTCGTATGACTTTTGACGTTCTTCTCGTCTTGCTTTCTGAAGGAGGCTGATTCTGATTGAAGCTTGATCCTTTTGAAGCTTTCCAAGTTGTAAGTGATACAGACGAATTCAGAATGCAGTTGTTCGCTTATTCCCTTATTTTGCATGGATCGCCCTTTCGGGTTTTCAATCCATCGGGATACCCATTTTTGCCTGAGCCGTTCAATGCGGATTTTCAACTCAGCGGGTGTACATTTTTTGTTTATTTTCCCTTACTTTTGCCCGAGTCTTTTATTCTGTTTTTGACTCGCCGGGATGCCCTATTTTTGCCTGGACTTACATTCTGTTTTTGTGTCCAGCGGGTCATTTTTTATGCGAAGTATTTTTTAACTGCATCTGAATTCACAGGGGATGGGAAATCTTCACCATCCATGGTACTGAGCATCAGTGCTCCACCAGAGAAAACTTTCTTTACCACGAATGGTCCTTCATAATTCGGAGTCCATTTGCCCCTGTGGTCTGTATGAGGAGGGAGGATTCTCTTCAGCACAAGATCTCCTACTTGGTACCCTCGGTGCCTGACTTTCTGATCGAAGGCTTTCTTCATTCTCTTCTGATATAACTGCCCATGACAGATTGCAGCCAATCTTTTCTCTTCGATCAGACTCAGTTGTTCGTATCGGGCCCGAACCCATTCTGCTTCACTCAGCTTAACATCCATTAATACTCGCAGAGAGGGTAATTCAACTTCAACAGGTAGGACTGCTTCCATACCATACACAAGCTGATACGGTGTTGCCCCAGTGGATGTTCTGATTGACGTGCGGTACCCATGCAAGGCAAATGGTAGCATTTCATGCCAATCTCTGTAGGTGACTACCATCTTCTGCACAATCTTCTTGATATTCTTATTTGCTGCCTCAACAGCGCCGTTCATCTTTGGCCTGTAAGGAGAAGAATTGTGATGCTGGATCTTGAAGTCCCGGCATAGCTCTGCCATCATTTTGTTGTTTAGATTGGAACCATTATCAGTAATGATTCGCTCGGGAACTCCATATCGACAGATGATATCTCTCTTCAGAAATCTGGCTACCACTTGTCTTGTAACATTGGCATAGGAAGCTGCTTCGACCCACTTGGTGAAATAATCAATGGCAACCAGGATGAATTTGTGGCCGTTCGAAGCAGTTGGCTCGATCCTGCCAATCATATCAATGCCCCACATGGCAAAGGGCCATGGTGAAGACATGATGTTCAAAGGATTGGGAGGCACATGCACCTTATCTGCGTAGATCTGGCATTTGTGGCATTTTCTGGCGTAGGCACAACAGTCTGCATCCATTGTGATCCAGTAATAACCCGATCTTAACAATTTCTTAGCCATGGCATGCCCTCCAGCATGGGTACCAAAGGATCCTTCGTGCACCTCGTGCATCAACAAGTCTGCTTCTGTCTTATCAACACATCTGAGGAGTACCATATCAAAGTTCCTTTTGTATAAGGACCCATCAGTGTTCAGAAAGAAACTACCAGCAAGCCTTCTCAAAGTCTTCTTATCATTGGAAGATGCCCCAGGTGGGTATGCTTGATCCTCCAAGAAGCATTTAATGTCATGGAACCAAGGCTTATCATCTTTGACAACTTCTGTTGCGAACACATATGCTGGTCTATCAAGTCTGGACACTGAAATCTGAGGTACAAAGCTAGCAGCTTGAACTTTGATCATGGATGAA
This sequence comes from Lathyrus aphaca, assembly GCA_963966055.1. Taxonomy (NCBI): domain Eukaryota; kingdom Viridiplantae; phylum Streptophyta; class Magnoliopsida; order Fabales; family Fabaceae; genus Lathyrus; species Lathyrus aphaca. The sequence goes on along the minus strand of OZ014519.1, from coordinate 344,647,321 downwards.
ATGGTAGCAAGAGCATCTGCAAACTGATTCTCGTCCCGAGGGATATACTCAAGCTTGACTGTTGTGAAGAAAGTCAATAACCTCCTTGTATAATCCCTGTAAGGTATCAGATGATCCTGGTGGGTGTACCATTTTCCGTTGGTTTGATTAACTACCAGAGCTGAATCTCCGAATACAGTCAATGTCTTGATCCTGAGGTCAATGGCTTCCTCAAGACCCATAATGCAAGCTTCGTATTCAGCTTCGTTGTTAGTGCAGTTGAAAGTGAGTTTTGCCGAGAAAGGCATGTGAACTCCTTTGGGTGTAATGAGTACTGCACCAACACCACGACCATTCATGTTAACAGCCCCGTCAAACATCATAGTCCATTCTTCTTCCGGGTCAGGCCCTTCAGTGTGAACAGGCTCTTCATGATCTTTTGTTTTAATGAACATGATTTCTTCATCAGGGAAGTCAAACCTCATAGGCTGCTCAGCAAGATATTCAGATAGTACACTGCCCTTGATGGCTTTCTGAGATGTGTACTGGATGTCATATTCCGTGAGAATCATTTGCCATCTTGCAACCCGTCCGGTAAGAGCTGGCTTCTCGAAAATGTACTTAACTGGATCCATCTTGGATATCAGCAAAGTGGTGTGGGTCAACATATACTGTCTCAGTCGGCGAGCAGCCCACGCTAAAGCACAGCAAGTTTTCTCGAGCAGTGAATAACGTTGTTCACAGTCGGTAAACTTTTTGCTTAGGTAGTATATTGCATACTCTTTTCGACCAGACTCGTCATGCTGGCCCAACACACACCCCATTGACTCTTCTAATACTGTCAAGTACATTATCAGAGGTCTTCCTTCAACTGGAGGCATAAGGATTGGAGGTTCTTGCAAATATTCTTTGATCTTGTCAAAAGCCTTCTGGCAGTCTTCGTTCCACCTGACCGTCTGTTCTTTTCTTAACAGTTTGAACAAAGGCTCACAGGTTGCTGTAAGGTGAGATATGAACCGTGAAATGTAGTTCAATCGACCTAAGAACCCTCGAACTTCTTTCTCAGTTTTCGGTGCAGGCATCTCTTGAATGGCTTTGACTTTATCAGGGTCAACTTCAATCCCTTTCTCGCTTACAATAAAGCCCAGCAGCTTACCGGATCGCACCCCGAATGTGCATTTGTTGGGGTTCAATTTCAGTTGGTACTTCCTCAGACGCTTGAATAGTTTCAGCAGATTTACCAGGTGGTCTTCTTCCGTAAGGGACTTGGCAATCATGTCATCCACATAACACTCTATTTCTTTATGGATCATATCGTGGAATAATGTCACCATAGCCCGTTGATATGTTGCACCAGCATTCTTCAGTCCGAATGGCATCACTTTGTAACAGAACGTGCCCCAGGGTGTGATGAAGGTTGTCTTCTCCATGTCTTCAGGTGACATCTTGATCTGATTATATCCTGAAAATCCATCCATGAAGGAGAATACCGAGAACTGAGCCGTATTATCCACCAATACGTCAATGTGAGGTAATGGGAAGTCATCTTTCGGGCTGGCTCTGTTCAAATCCCGGTAGTCAACACACATTCTTACTTTGCCGTCTTTCTTAGGCACAGGTACTATATTAGCAACCCACGGCGGATAGCTAGTCACAGCAAGGAACCCGGCGTCCCACTGCTTTTGTACCTCTTCTTTGATTTTCATTGCCATGTCTGGGCGAGTACGGCGCAGTTTCTGTTTGACCGGTGGGCACTCTTCTCTCAAAGGCAGCTTGTGCACAACAATGTCGGTATCCAACCCTGGCATATCTTGATAAGACCAAGCAAACACGTCCACATATTCTTGAAGCAGATCAATCAGTTGTCTCTTCACTGAGTCTTGCAGGCAGGCCCCGATTTTAACTTCTTTCACGTCTTCATCTGTACCAAGATTAATTGTTTCGACCTCCTCCTGATGAGGAGTGATAACTTTTTCCTCTTGTCTCAACAACCTGGCTAGCTCTTCAGGAAGCTCATACTCTTCTTCAACCCCTTCATCAGCTTGATTGATTGGATTGTCAAAGTCATACGAAGTCATAGTCGTGCTGTTGTCGGTGCTGTCTGGAAGACACTCTCTGCAAGGGTTCAGTTTGTTTATTTTAGTGATTTGATTTTAATCTTGCTTTAGAAAAAAGTGAAATGAAATTATCATTTTGAAAACATCGCCATTTATTTTTTTGTACAAAAAGAAAAATGGAAAAACAGTGAGCAGAAAAGAAAAAGACTCATTTGCAAAAAGATGCCTAATATTTCATTGATTAATCTTGTTTGCACAAAAAGTACAGATGGCCCGATTACAAAATGAGTCTTGTCATCTTGGGCAAGATGCAAGACTTTGATGCATGCTATAAAAATACAGGAAATAATAATTACTCTGCATGAGTAACTCTTATAATTTCCTAGGAAGACCAGTTTGAGATACTGCTCCCCGGGATCTTTGGACGAATCCAATTCTCCAGATTGCGCTCCTCTTCCAGCTCGTCTTCCAAATTGTTGATAGCATCAGGGGTGAGCATCCCCCCACTGACAAAACCGGGCTTCTCAGCAGCCTCTACTTGATTTTGTTGAGTTGGTCTGTAACCCAACCCAAATTTGTCCTTCTTCTCCTCCACAGATAAAACCTTGCCCCAGCCTTGGGCAGTTCCTTCTTCAACAACCTTCCGGGCTTGTTGATAAGATGACATGGAGATTCCAGATACAGCAGATGCTTCATTGACATTCAAGGCCTCAAATCCTTGGCTCATTGTTTCATGGATCTCCCCATCCATCTCAATATACTTATAAGTAGCCAGATGGCTAACAAATATATCCTCCTCCCCACAGATAGTGACAACTTGGCCTTCCCACTCAAATTTTAACTTCTGGTGAAGGGTAGACGTTACTGCGCCAGCGGCATGAATCCAAGGTCTACCCAACAAACAGCTGTAGGCAGGCTGAATGTCCATCACATAGAAGATCGTTGTAAAAGTTTGTGGGCCAATTGTCACAGGCAGCTCAATCTCTCCCAGAACCGATCTCTTAGAACCATCAAAGGCTCTTACTACCAGGTTACTGGGACGCAATGCTAACCCTTCATACTCTAGCTTCACCAGGGCCTTCTTTGGTAAGACATTTAGGGATGACCCTGTGTCTACCAGCACATGGGAAAGGACTGCACCTTTACATTCCATGGTGATGTGCAAGGCTTTGTTATGGTTACGACCCTCCATTGTCAAGTCAGTATTGGTGAACCCTAGCCCATTGCTAGCAGTAACATTTCCAACCACGGTTTCCAATTGATTGACAGTGATCTCTTCAGGCACGTAAGCTGCGTGCAATACTTTGAGTAGTGCATTCCGATGGGCTTCGGAGCACATAAGCAATGATAGGATAGAGATCTTGGATGGCGTCTGGTGAAGCTGATCCACTATTTTGTAATCACTCTTTTTGATGATTCTCATAAAATCATCAACTTCTTGATCGAATGGTGTCTTCAAAGCTTCCTTAACAGCTTGATCTTCCTGCACCGGGCTCTTTCCTTTTGCCTTGGCAGCAGCTTCTGCTTCGGCAGTGGGTCTTTGAATTTGTGGAGCAAAGAGACGTCCGCTTCGAGTGAAGCCTCCGCCTCCTCCCACGTTATCTATTTGTGGTGCAGGTGTTGATATATCAAGAGTGATTCTTTGTCCCTCGCAGTATATGTCAGAGCCGTAGTGCCAGGGGATGGCCCTACTACTTTCATAAGGTACTGGTCCAGGCACTGTGACAGTGACTGGACTGATGGCTGCTGCAGAGGGAACTGTGATAGTTTGTGGATCGTAATAAATTGTGACTGGTGCTCTAATGGGAGCAGCACTTTCTGAGTTGTAGGCAGAGTTGTTTTCAGGATCATAAAATATTGTGACAGTTGAGACATCTTCATGGTTTGTTGCGGGTGTTGTAGGAGACATTGTCGGAAGGATGGATGTTGTTGTTGTAGGAGATTCAAAATGGAGTGAAGCTGAAGTTGTAGCAGGAGAAATTGTTGATAACCGATCAGTTGAGAAGACAGATGAAGTACTTGTTGATGAAGCCGAAGAATTGTCAGGAACAATGGTTGCTGCAGTTGTAGGAGATACATGAACTGTTGCTGGTGAGATTGCTGGATTTGTTGGAAATGATGTGGTGATCTGAAGCTGGCCACTCTGAATAAGGCCATCTATGCCATTCCTCAGATTATCGCACCCATTTACTGAAATATTGCAGTAAGCACACCCTAACTCACACCCCGGGAACATGTGACATTCGAGGAGCTGAGCCTTAATTTCTACCAACGGTGTTCGGATCTGACCCACACTGGTTATTAAATAAGACGGCTTGTCTTCTTCAATAGCGTTGATTCTGGGGCCACCGTGGTTTGGCATAGGGTTTTTGTTGACATTGGGTGGTGGTGCGAAATTCAGAGCTTTTGAGTCTACCAGGTCTTGTACCTTCATGTGCAAGGCTCTGCACTTTTCTGTACTATGACCAGGTGCATTTGAATGAAAGGCACATCTGGCGTTGGAGTCGTAATTCCTGGGTAGACTGTTGGGATCTGGAGGTGCCAATGTCCTTAGCTCAACTAGGTTGAGTTTCAGGAGTTGTGGCAGCAATGTAGCATATGGCATGGGGATCGGATCGATTACCCTGTTGGCTTGAGATGGCCTCTGTTGGAATGGCCTTTGCTGATTATTGTTGTTGGTGTTGCTGTTGTTGTAATTTCTCGGAGGATACTGATTTTGCTGATGGTACTGAGGTTGTTGCTGATAGTTTTGCTGAGGAGGTTGATAAGCTGGCTGCGGATGAGCTGGAGCGGGAATGGTGACTGCTGCCACAGATCTGTGAACATATTGGGGCCTGCCCCTATTGGTGTGGATGGCATTGGTCTCACCAGTCCTTCTTGGGCCTGCAAAAGGCTTTCTTGCATTACTGGATGAGCTTGCACCGTTGTCTGAGATCTTACCCATCTTTAATAGGCTTTCAATTCTCTCCCCGGCTATGACTACATCTGCAAAGCTGGTAGATGAGAAGGCATCTAGCCTATCAATGTAAGTCCCCTGAAGGGTGTTCATGAACATATCAGCCATCTCCCTTTCTGACATAGGTGGCTGGACAGCAGCAGCGAGCTGTCTCCATCTTTGAGCATACTCTCAGAAGCTCTCTCTAGATGACTGTGACATTCCCATTAGGAGGGTCCTGTTGGGTGCCATATCCAGATTATACTGATACTGTCTGATGAAGGCCTCTGCCAGGTCCTTCCAGCATCTAATAGTTGCTCTTGTCAGATGGGAATACCATTCCCTCGAAGCTCCAGTCAAGCTATCCTCAAAATAGAACATCCACAGCTTCTCGTCCATGGTATAGGCCTTTAGCCTCCCGAGAAAAGATTGTAGATGGGTTCGGGGACAGGAAGTCCCATTATACTTCTCAAAGCATGGGGGCTTAAACTTGTGGGGAATCCTGACCCCGTCTACCAAGCCCATATCCATAACATCAAAACCCAAAGAGTTTTGAGACTCCAAGGATCTTAACTTCTCAGCTATCTCATCCAACCTTCTATCATAAGCTTCTTCCCCGGCTCCCATCACTGTAAACTGGTCTTCTTGGGGGTCTTCTTGCAGTACCCTCCCTGCTGTGGCAGTCCCTTGTATATTGACAGGAATGTTGGCCTCTGGATGGAGGTGGGGTCCAAAGACTGGGGGATTGACTTGAGGTTGGACTCTTTCATTGTTGCTAGTCCCAGCAGTCCCTGGCTGATGATCTTCCTGATTTCTCCCTTCTACCAAAGCTCTGAGCCTCTCCTGGCTTTGGGCCATGTTGTTCATTACCTCCATAAACTGTGTCATTTGGTTCCTCATTTCCAACCTTTCGTTGGTCATTTGGTTCCTGACCTCTGTAAGGTCCTGCTGCATCTGATCCATCTGTATGCCCGGAATATTGTTACGGGTGGGGTACCTGTGTGGTCAGTTGAGTGGAAACCCTCGTCGTCGAGCAATAATTCCTGAACATCACAACAGAGTTAGCAACAACAAAACAAAAACCTACAAAACAAACAAAGGGTTAGCATGCAATGCAGTATGCTTATTTGTTCTCAAGGTATCCGGCTTGGCATTCAGTTTTGACCCTTCCAGACCCTTGAAGATGCTGTTGATGTTGCTTGAAGAACACCCAGATGGAACAAACTAAAACATATATTACAAAAGGCCAATGGTACATAGTTTGTTTACAAACACAAGCCCTCTGAGGGGTCAAAATATATTACAAGAAAATAAGAAGTCAAAATACATGGAATGAAAACAACAACAAGCAAATGGTCAAACACCAAGACCAAACTCATCCTCCCGAACTTCCTTGAGAAGTGCTTCGGTCACAGGATCAGCTGGACGCTCCGTGAGATTCCTGATAAGGAGGTTCCGGGTAGTAACAGCTGCAGTTAGCTTCTTGTGCTGACCTTGGTCCTTTGACCTTTTCACTCCAGCTCTGATCTTCATCTCTGATATCTCCCTCTGGGCTGCTGCCAGGGCTTCCTGCTGCTCTTTTGCACTAGCTTCCATCTGTTCTATCTTGTCTTGGACCCTCTTGTCCTCCAGTGTACGAGCCTCGGTGATCCTGACCCACCTAGCCTGACTCTCCTTCAGATACAAGTCTGTCCTAGCTTTCTGGAATTGGGCTTCCTTGCAAGCATTCTTCAAAATCTGTTCTCCAGCCCTAGATTTCTTAATGTAATCCTCAGACTTCTCAATTCTAGCCAAGTGTTCCACCTTCAACTTTTCTAACCTCTCAATATCCAGTCTGCCATCACTCCTCTCCCAGAGGGTCTTCTGTAGAGCTTGAGTCAGCTTCTCATTTCTCTCTTTCAACTTTTCAAACTCCTCTAAGCTGACAGTTGCTGGAGGTGGTGCTGTGGAAGGTCCAGGCACATCTTCTATAGTGAAAGGAAATCCAGAAATTTGGGCCCTGGCATAGGACCAGTCATAGTATTGTGCTGATGCCACATTGTTACACTTTCCCAGGGTGGTTACCCCCTTAGTCTGCACATTGTCCCAGGCCCAAGCTGCTTGCCTAACAATAGCCAGATTAAGCTTGTTCTCACAATAAAGAGTCTCAAACAAGTCCTGTGCCTTAGGAGTGTGGACCAGTGCATAGCCCAGTTGTCTTTTGAACAGCAGAGGGTTGTAATTAATACTACCTTTAACTCCTATCAGGGGCACATTGGGAAAATGCCCACAGCTGGTGATGATATCCCTGCCTTTTGTGCTTTGGGTGCACCACCTGATATCAGCTGAAGTTAGAGTAGTAAGCCTTCCAGCCCAGTTTTTCTGCTGATGAGGATTCAAAAATGCATCTGTCCTGGGCAAATGCCTGAGAAGCCAAGTATGGAACAAAGGAGCACAGCATCTCACTAATCTTCCCCTCTGCTTTTCATTCCTCTGATGCACTGAATAGTAGAGGTCTCCCAATAAAGTTGGCACTGGGTTCTTCAGGATGAAAAGATGAATTGCATTCTTACTAATGAATCGAGGCTCATCTGCAAATAATACAATCCCATATATGCTCAAAGCCAATAAAGCACAGACTGCTTTCCACTCTCCTAAAGAAGCTTTCAAAGTGGCTTGAGAAATCAAGAAATCCAGATGGAGGCCAGGGATTCCAGCCTTAGAAGTCATATGCTGCCCAATCAGGGCTGGTTCCAGATGCAATGCCTTTGCTAACTCTTCATTACCAGGAAAGACCATCTCAGGGTTGAAAGGGACTCCACCTCTGATAGGTATACCTACTAATGATGAGTATTCTTCCAATAAGGGGCCCAGCTGAAAGTCCTGAAAAGTGAAACATCTCAGTGGGGGATCATAAAACTGAAGGCAAGTGTGGATCAGGCTTCTCTGTGAGGGGTCCAGATCCATAACCATATCAAGTATATCTCCATGGTGTTCCCTGAACAGTGGTATATGGTCTGGAGTGATCAGGGTCTGAATCCTCCTGATGTCTGCTAATTCTGGCTGGAAGAAGTGGTAGGTGATGTTGCTTTTCTTAGGTGCCATGATGTTGAGACTGAGTAGAGACAAGTGCTGATGATGATGCTGAAGAATGGGCCACTGACTGGCTGGTGCAGGTGACTGAAGTAGATAGCTGATAGCTGAAGCAGGTGCTGATGAAGATAGGTCAATACTGAAGATGGGGTCAAAAGCAATACCAAATGAAGATGGATACCCTGAAACACAAATAAGCAAATGTCAATATGATGCAATGATTATGTATGCAAATGATATGCAAGGGTTTGTGACTGAGCTGGATCTGATCAAGTGCTCTGATATAAATCCAAGTGTGTAAGAAATCCAGATGGAGGTCTATAAGTCCAGTAACCAAGGTGGGGGACTCAAATAAAGAGCCACATGTCCAGGGTTTTAGAATCACAAGAACTGTTCCAACATGGAGTATTCTTAACCAAATCAAAGTAACAAGGTATTCTAAGGTCAAGGTACCTGCAAACCTGTAAACAGCCCAACCCCCTCACAGGTGGTGTTCTAAAACAAGGATCCTCAGACTTGGATCAGTTATGAGAAGTGTAAACACTTCTAACCCGGAGGTACAGTGTTTACAATAACCATAAAAGTTCCTCCTCTAATTCACCTCAGTTTCTGAAGGTCAATACTAAAAGGTCATCCAGACTTAGCAGGCTTCCCAGATAGCCCTAGCATTGCAGGAAATCTGCAACACAGAGTTCTCAAGAAGAAACCCATATCTGAACCGTGTTTCATATTCCCGCACCAGACCGAGATGGAATGGGAAAGAACATGATTCACTCTAGCCTAGGTGTCACTCAGGTCCCAGGTATAGGACCTTAACTCTCAATGGAACACCCACCCACCAAAGCAAACAAACAGATCCAGCCAGCAGTACAGTATGACAAATATGATAATATGCAAAACTATAAAGAAAGCAGTAAAGCAACTGTACATAAAAAAATAAAGCAAATACACAAACACAAATAGCACATAACACCCCGGTAAACACAAATCAAACAAGCGCTAGGAGGAACCCACAAAAAGGACCAGAAGCCCTGGTTACAGTATAAGGGTCCCCAGCAGAGTCGCCAAGCTGTCGCTCCCGATAAATGGGGAATGGGCCCAGATAAAGGTACAAACGCGAACGGTCGGCGAGGAGAACAATGAGAACACACAGTAGTGAACTCACTGGAGATGAATAGAGTCGCCAGCTAGGCATTTTTATCCCGGAGGAAAGGCAATGCTGCATAGACCTAGAAAGATATGGATAAGACGATTGCGAACCAGAGAGACTGAGAAAGGGGGTTGGTTACAACCTGGGAAGGTATTAGCACCCAGATTGTCCGCCGTACTCGACGGGATCCACGCTTAAAAGATTTGTGTTTTAAAGGGGTAGTGTCAGTGCAATCTGTGTATAAAATGCTAGAAAAGAATGTACAGGTGTCAGTGTAAAAGAAGTGAAGTGTCTAAGTGAAGTGTCAGTGTAAGAATGAGAGTGAAATGCTCAAGAATATGAGGCTAAAAGAATAAGGCTAGAAAGAGGGGGGATATACAGAGACTTTTGTTCGATAACTGTTAAGTTATGCCTACGTATCCTCTCGTGCAATGAGGAAGTCAGAACACCGTAGTTCGACCCAAAGAGACTGAAAGATGAATTGACTTGTGAACTGCTTACTTGCCTATGCTCAAGTGTATGATCTGTCTGGCACAGATGCAAACTGTCTTGCATTAGACGGAAGAAGCAAGTTCTCGTTTGTGAGTGAGTGAGATGAGAAAAGAATCCCGTAGGAGACGATTATTGTTTGTTTTTGAGAGTTTGTCATAAGTTAATGAGATTAAGCCTAAACCAATGGATTAGTAAACTCATCATATCTTCCCTCTGATTAGGGGTAATGAGGATACTTTAAGTGTGAAGTCAGATTCTCACACTTAATCACCTTTGGTGTAGAATTAAGATCATTAACCTACTTGTGATTATTTAGATGTTTTTGGTGTTTTTGTTTAGTGTTGAGTAATGAGGTTAAGCCATAATCAAGGATTAAACAGACTCATTACACCATCCTAATAGAAGGATAATAGATGAGAATGTTTAAGCTGAGGAAAGCTCCTCAACTTAATCCATGATTAGGGATTAAACTCATGACAAAACAAAGCCTTTATTAAGTGGATTCTAGTTAATGATATGATGATGAAGTGAGTTTTATGGTTTGTAAGACAACTTGAGGGGGACTTGTCCATTAACACTAGGGTTAGTCCTTCTTAACCAATTAAGGAAGAATTAGAACCCTAATGCAAGGCCCAAGTTACAAGTGTGATGTCCTGATGATTATTAAGTGAATTGATTAAGAGATTTAAACACATTAAGGGTTTAACACTTAGGATTAAAGTTATACACTCCATCCTAATAGAAGGATGCAAGCATAAGCTTAATCACAAAGCCTTAAAGCCTTTAGGGTTTAGTCCCTGATTATGAGATGAGGAGAGAAGACCCAAAAGAGACACAAAGGTAAAACTAAAAGGGGAGACTAATCAAAACCCTAATCATTGTCATGCTTGGTTGTTCCTAAGGTTTGTGAGGTTTGCAAGAACAATCTTCAATGGAACCACCAGGAAGCAGATGAAAGGATCAAGAGAAGCAAAGTGACTTGCTTCATTTAAGAAGACAAGTCACTTGAAGAAAGAAAGTGGGAGGAAGAAGAATGAGCAAGCTCAAACTCAAACACATATAAAAATGCAGCATGGATGCAAGAGAGATGAAAAGAAAAGTTAGGAGAAGTGAAGGCAAATTCACTTCTCAACATCACTTACCACCTGAAATGTTAGAAAAGAAATGCAATGCAATGCAAAAATGGGATGGAATGACATGATGAGAAACAAAACCAGAAGCATACACATGATGCTAATGATGTTATGAGATGCTACAAACATGAGGCAGCACATGGAAATGATCATACAAGTTCATGAATGCAAATGAAGCAAGTTAGGAACCATGAACATACATGAAAAGTTATGAAGTGCACATGGCATACAACATGGCAAATACATGATGCAATGATCAAACATGCTTCCAATATGTCTTATGATGTCAAATGAATCAAATGGATGCTTGAAATGTCATGGCAAGTCATGTTATGCAAGAGAATACAAGATGGATGCATATGGAAGTCCAAATTAGGGTTTATGAACCAAACATCAAACAAAAATCAAAATCAGAAGCAAACCCTAAGATAAAATATTGAAAATGCCACTCAAAGGACCCCTAATCCTACACTAAACCAATGCCCAAAGGAGAGGTCTCAACTCCTAACCAAACTCAAGATATGATTTTTCTAAGTTTATTAGGGTTTTAGGGTTCCTAAACAAGAAAATTACCAAACAAAAGGAAAATGAAAGATCAAATCATGGCCATTTAATCTCACAAACTACATGCTAAACACAATGCAATGCAAAAAGGAACAAGGTCCAACTCTTCATGGTTAGGCAGGAGTGATTTTTTGAAGTTTGGATCAAAATAATGCACAAAAATGATTTTAATTCAATGAAAAATTCTCAAAATGCATCAAGATCAAAAAAGAAATTTGGTTTGAAGGTTGGACAATGTTCCTAAATGTCTTAGAACATTTCATGAATTTTTTGGTGATTTTTAAATACCTAAAAGTATTTTTAATAAATTAATTTTCATTAATCAATTAAAAATAAACCTTTAAATATTTAAAAATACTTTTTAAATGCTAAAAATGAAAATAAAAATATTTTTGTGTTTTAAAAATTGATGAAACTCTTGACAAAAAGTTTCATAATTTTTAAAACAATTTTGCTATTTTAAATAAATTATGCAAAACAAATGAAATAAATGAAAATAAAAATGAATTTAAACTGAATTAATGAGAAGTCAACAGATCCTAAGGCCTGGATTCAAAGTCACACGCGCGGGAGTTGACTTGGCGCCAGATCTCACGGCCAAAATTCAAACTCAGCTAATCAATGCTTATGCCCTAATTACGCCGTTAAACACTTTCAGATGACCGGAACAGTGTTCCGGTCATCTTCTCCGTTCACCCCAAACCTCAAACTCACTCCATACGTTACGAAAATGAAATCTAATTGAACAGAAATGTTTCCCACTCACTCACGAATCAAAACCCTCAATCAAAACAAATTTATTTTTCCTACAAAGGTTGAATCGAAGCAAACAAGAACTAGGGCAAAAAAGTTTCAGAGACTAATTAAACTCTCATCTCTCCACCATTTTCAAAACTAAAGATATCAGAGCAATCAGTGAAGCATATAGAACAACTTAAGAACTTAAAAAATGATTTCTGGAAAAAATGTTCTTGAGCTACCTGAGTTTCGAAGCTTTCAATCCAGCAACTTTCTGACCTCCCCTCTTGATGTAATCCACTCCACTTGATCCTCTGGTGATGTTTGAATGCTTAGAAGGAGTTTAAGTTGGCTGGTTGAGGAGTTTGAGCAGCTTCTGCTCAAGCTCAGTTGAAAATGGTGATGGTGATTCAGGCTGTTTCTGGCAATGGTGAAGGGTTGTTTGTGGTCAGGGTGATGTTTTGAGAAGGTTTGTGGAGTTTGTTTGGGTGTTTGTGAGCTGTGGAAGATGTTTCGAAGGAAACTGCAGGTTGGAGTGAAAATGGGAATGAGGTGTTCTTGCTGGATTCAGGCTTGAGTCTTGTTGGTTTAGGCTCAATGAAACATGGTGAGATGATTAGTGAAACTTGTTTGAATGTTTGTGAGTTGTGCAGAGAGTTTCGAAGAGAAATGCAAAATGGGGTGAGTGTGTGTATGCTGTGCTAGGGCTTGCTTCAGGCTGGCTTGTTGTATGAAATGGCTAGCATTTTCCTTGCATAAAGAACTCCCATTGGTCAGATGATGTGACCTGGCCTGCTGTGATTGGGATGTTCACTTTTGCAAAATGTCAACTTTGTTGTAAGAGAGGCATGGGCTAAGTTCTAGCTTGGTACAAGAGCATGGGCTGGCGCAGCATGGTGTGTGTGGAAGGCTAGGGTGTTTCAAAGGCCAATGCAGCAAGTTGGTGAAGTGTGATGAGTGGTTTTGCAACTTGGTTACTTTTTGAAACTTCATAAAAATGTCTTGTTATGCAAACCATGTAACATGTTATCTTGGTTCAAATCTGATTTTTAGAACTTATGTGATGTTTGTACATTGGTTTGAAGTGAACTAGAAGCTACAAATGCCTTGGTACAAAGTTTTTGCAAGTTTCTCATTTGAGGCATATCTTGAAAATTAGTGATTTTTGCCAACTTTGACACACCATAACTTTTGAAAAGGGAAAGATCTAATCTAAAACTTTCATGACCAAAGTTTTTCCATTTGAAGCATTCTTGGATCAAAAAGCAAGGCTTGAAAAATAGCATAAAATGACATATTCTTGAAAAGTCAACCATGCCCTAAAAAGTCAACTTTGCAAAAACTTGTAATTCTTGATTTTTGTGAACTTCAACCTTCTTCCATGATCAAATAAAGATTATATACACTCAAAATGATGAAGATCACCCCTTGGTTGGGTCATTGGGGGCCTCAGATGCCCTGATTTTGCACTGACTTGTCCAGAAAGTCAACTCTTGATCAGATGACTTCCCCATGGAATTTCTTCATGAAAATTGATATTCATACTCCCTATACCATATAGAGACCAATGGAAACAAGAATGACCAAAAAATTTGGAGTTATGGCCTCTGAAACCAAAACCCTAATTTTAGGTCAACTGTGCAGTCAAACTTGGCTCTGCATCCATACCAATCCCAGTTCTTGTGATTCTTTTGCATTTTTGACTTTGAGAGGATGTAATACGATATAAGAACACACATGGATCCCTTTGAAGTGATTGATGGCCTTTGGAGTGGCTCAAGAAGCTCCTGGATTGCTCAGATCACAAACCCTAGATGCAGATGACTTTGAACCAAAGCAGTGAATCAAAAATGAGATATGAGATGATATGATTGTGTTTATGCATATGAAATGATCACAAGCCATGGTGTGAATGGGTGAGGGCAAATTTGGGGTGTTTACAAGGTGTCAGTGCAAAAAGGTGGGAATTGCTCAGGAACTGAGGCTTAGAAAAGAATGCTGAAAGAGGGGGATGACAAAGAGACTTTTTGTTCGATAACTGTTAAGTTATGCCTACGTATCCTCTCGTGCAATAAGGAAGTCAGAACACCGTAGTTCGACTCAAAGAGACTGAAAATGAATTGATTGTGAACTGCTTACTTGTCTATGCTCAAGTGTATGACTCGTCTGGCTCGAGTGCTAATTGTCATGCATTAGACGGAAGAAGCAAGTTCTCGTTTGTGAATGAGTATGATGAGAAAAGAATCCCGGAGGAGACGATTATTGTTTGTTTTTGTGTTTTTAGTCTTGTTATTGTTTTTGGTGTTTTGCATAGGATTATGAGCTTAAGCCTAAATCAAGGGCTTGTAAACTCATTTTATCATCCCTGATTAGGGATAATGAGTATACTTAAGTATGAGATAAGCATCTCAAATTAATTACCATGATGATGTAGGATTAAGATCATTAACCTACTTGTGATTAATTATATGTTTTTGGGTTTTGTTTAGTGTTAAGTAATGAGTTTAATCTCTAATCACAGATTAGTGAACTCATTACACCATCCTAATAGAAGGATAATAGATAGGAACACTTAAGTTAAGGAAGATACCTCAACTTAATCCATAGTTAGGGATTAAATTCATTATATAACAAGCCTTTATTAAGTGGGTTTAAATTAAGGGATGAGATTAAGAAGTGGATTTTAAGTTTGCAAGATAACTTGAGGGGGACTTGTCCATTAAACACTAAGGTTAGTCCCTCTTAACCATAAGGAAGAGATAGAACCCTAATGTAAGGCCCAAGTTACAAGATAAAGTCTTAGTGCTTATTAATGTGATTTGATTAAGAGGTTTAAACAAATTAAAGGTTTAACACTTAGGATTAAAGTTATACACTCCATCCTAAGAGAAGGATGCAGGCATAACCTTAATTCCAAAGTCCTAAAACCTTAAGAGTTTAGTCTCTGATTATTGAGATGAGAAGAGAGACTCAAGGAGACTCAAAGGTAAAAGTCTAAGGGGTACTATATACAACCCTAAAAGTTATCATGATTAGATATCCTATGGTTTGTTAGGCTTAAGAGGAAAGATCTTCAAGGCCACCAATGGAAGAAGCAGATGAAAAGAGAAGGAGAAAAAAGAACAAGTTACTTACTTCCTGAAGAAGATAAGTAACTTGAAAGAAAGAAAGAAGATGGATGGAACATAAGTGAACAAAATCACTTCAAAGACAAGTAAAATGTATATGAATGAGATAAGAAGAAATGAGAAGTGAAGGCAAATCCACATAAGTGAAGGCTTAGTATGAATGTATAAGATATAAAGCATAAAGAAATGAATTGAAATGAGATGCAAAGACCAAAGTCAGAAGTGTTTATAAAATGCAAATGACATATGATATGATGAAAAGTCATACAATGTGCATATGAATGATCATACAAAGATGAGATGTCATGAGAGCATGCTTGGAAGCTTGAAAACACATGAATGTACATGAAATGAAATGAATGCAAGACATGGCAAATGAATAAGGAAATGATCAAGCCAGGTTCTAACATGTCCTAAGAGGTCTAAGATGACATACAAATGCTTGAAATGTCATGGCAAGTTCATGTGATGATGAATATGCAAGGTGAATGCAAATGAACATGAAAATTAGGGTTTTATGGACATGTGAGATGCAAATGAACAAGACAGAAGCATACAACATGATAAAAATTTGAAATCAAGCTCAAACAAACCCTAAACCTATTCAAAAGAGAAAATGCAAATCAATTTAAAACTGCAAGATAAATTCATGAGGCAAATAACTTAGAAACTACATGCAATATGTGAAACAGTGCAAAAATAATCAAGTTCAAACTCTTCTTGGTTAGGCAGAAATGATTTTTCAAAGTTAGGGTTAAAAAATGTGATTTTAAAGACCATTAATTCAAATAAAATTGGTAAACTATGATCAAACCTAAAACAAATTTGTGTGAAGAATTTGAAAATGTTTCTAAATGCATTGGAATGGTTCATGATTATTTTGGTGATTTTTAGAAACCTAAATGCATTTTTAATTAATTAAAATATTTAAATTAATTAAAAATAACATTTAAATATTTTAAAAATACGTTTTTAATGCAAAAAATAAAATAAAAATTATTTTTGGGTTAAGAAAAATATTTAAAGTCAGAATGCAAAGGGAAATATTTTTGTGATGATTTTTGGTATTTTAAATTAATTATGCAAAAGAAATGAAAACAAATAAAATAAAAATGAATAAAATGCAAAGTAATCACATCTGAGGGTCCAGATTCAAACTGGGATGGAGGGAGTTGACCACGCGCGTAAATCAAGGGCTTGGATCAAATTTGACTAATTGAGTTTAATTAAATTAAATAATTATGGATTAATGCTAATGAACTAATCTGGTCCACTCATTTGCGCGCTAACCCTAAGATCTAAAGGCTCACATTCAAACCTGACTAAACCCTAATTAACTAAGCCTAATGACTTTCAGGTGACCGGAGCTAGCTCCGGTCATCTTCTTCGGCGAGTCAAAATGCCAACTTCTTCCCTAGGTCACTAAACTTCAAATTTCTTGCCCAGAAATGATCCCCAAACATCATATATCATGAATCCATAAGCAAAACACATTTATCTTTCGTAATAAAGCTGAATCGAAGTAAAAACATCTTAGGTTAAAAAGTTTCAGAAGCTTCATACATGGTCATTTCTCAAGCATTTTCAAAACAAAACATATCAGGGTGATCAGCTAAACATGTATAATCATTTAGGAACTTAAAACAAGAGTTCTGGAAAAAAAAAGTTCTTGGTGACTACCTGAGTTGAAGCTTTGCAAATTGGAGCTTTCTGACCTCTTCCTTTGTGTAAAATGCCTCCAATGATCCCTCTGATGCTTCTGAAAAGCTTGAATGGAGTTTAAATGAGCTAGTTTGAGTGATTCAGTTCTGATAACTCAGAAATTGTGTTTGTGTTGTGGGGTGTTTCAGGCCATTGTAATGGTTGGGAAATGATCCTTGAGTGTTTTTGAGTTGATTGGTGGAAGAAGTTTGAAGTTTTGATGGTTGTGTTATGAAATTCGAAGAGAGGAAGGTTTTTGCAAGTTTTTTTGATTATGAGTTTTTGTGTGGTTTCAGCCTTGTGTGTTATGATGTTTGAGGTCCATGAGGTTCACATAAGTCATGATGATTGGTTCAGAGAGTTGGTGTGGCATAGTTTGATTGGTATGGGCCAAGTTGCAAAAAGTCAAGGTTATGTGTAATTCAAGCATGGCACGGGTCAGAGGTGTTTCTATGGCTTGTCCTGCCTCAGCTTGATTTATGGAGGACCATGGGATTGAATTTGATGAGCTGGAAGGCTTGGATGAAGAGTTCTCATGGTTTATGCAAATTTCCCTCTTTGATGTTTCTTGTGATTCAAGCCATGAAATGCTTCAATTCTTGGGCCAATTTTGATCCTTTGAAGTTGTTTTGACATGTTGTAACATATTTGTGCACATTAGAAGTCATTTAGAAGCTTGAACATGCCAAAATGCAAAATCCCTCTTTGACATGAAACTTGAAATTATGTGATTTTTGCAAACTTTGAAAGGCCATATCTTGAGTTCTAGGATGAATCAAGACATGTTCTTGTAATTTTTGAAAAGGGAAAGACCTAATCTACAACTTTCATGCCCAAGAAATTTTCATTTGAAACATTTTTGGTCATGAAAGAGGAGGTTGAAAATCTTTCCCAAAATGGAAAGTTTGCATTTCAAGTCATTTCCAAAAATGGAAAGTTTGCAATTGGCTCAAAATTATTCAATCTTGTGAACTTCCAACCACTTATAAGATCAAATAAAGATCATAGAACTTCAATTTGATGAAAATGACCCTTTGATTCCATTGTTGGGGGCCTCAGATGCCCTGATTTTGACTTAACTTGCTCAGGAAGTTACCCAATGATCAGATGACTTCCACAATGAATTTGTTCATTAAACTTGCTACACATGATCCTTATAACATATTAAGAATATTAGAAACAATAATGACCAAAAAATTTGGAGTTAAAGCCTCTGAAACTAAAACCCTAATTTTGGTCATTTGTGTAGTGAAAACCCTAGCTCTGCTTCCATGCCTTTGCCAATTCTTGTGATCCCTTGACTTTCATGAAATTTGGGGAGCATAATATGATCATAGAACACACATGGACCTTCTTGGAAAGCTTTAAGACCTTTGGGATGGATCAGATGGATTCTTGGATTGCTCAGATCACAAACCCTAGATGCAGATGAAATTGAACTATGCAGTGAAACAAAAATGCAATATGAGATAGTATGCTTATGTTGATGCAAAAATGAAAGATCACAGGCCATGGTGTGATAAAGAGTGAGGGAAAATTTGGGGTGTTTACAGCTGCCCCTATTCAAACATGAGTTAGCTGTGTAGGATGTAAGTGTCTGGCTTAACAGACAAACAAGATAACTTGTGGTTGAATACCAAAGACAGTCGTAAATTTGTACTCACTGGGGAAAAGAAGAAAAGGGATATAAATTGTAAGAGATGGTATAGTATGATTATCAAATGAAAGCGATGGAGGACGACCATCGAGCAGAGGACGACTGCTGGGGGTAAAAATGGTAAGCAAAGCAATGACGGGGACGGCCGACAAGCTAGGGAAATAAAGAGATCATGATGGGGACGGCCATCGGGTAAAGAAATAAGATTCTCTGGGGGTTAAAGTAATGAGAAAATAAATGATGGGGACGGCCACCAGGATTTTGGAAAGTAAAGTAAACAACAATGGGGACGGCCATCGGTTAAAATAATAAATGAAATAATGATGAGGGATGGTCATCAAAGGTGAAGGACGATCACTTAGCAGAGGACGGTTGCTCTTTATCACGACATAGGATGAATATCGGATAGAAAAGGTCGACGATGGGGATGGCCATCAGATAAGCATGATGAAGGACAATCATCAAGAGGTGAAGGACGATCACCTAGCAGTCTACGGCTGCTCTTGGGGTTTATCACGACATAGGACAAATGTCGGATAACAAGATCGACGATGGGGACGGTCATCAAAAGGTGAAGGACGATCACCTAGCAGGGGACGACTGCTACAAAAGTATCACGACATAGGAAGAATGTCGGATAGAAGGTTCTAATAATGGAAATTCCGCTGGGGAAAGGATGAGGGGCGGTCATCCAAAGGTGAAGGACGATCACCTGGCAGGGGACGGCTGCCGAAAGTATCACAACATAGGACGAATGTCAGATAGGAGAAAGTTGTTCTGTTACGACTTACTAGGGAATGGTAAACACGGACGAGTGCTTACGCTTTCAAAAATAAAAGGTATAAGTGTCTGACAGTGTGTATAGATTAAAGATGCGAACGAGCATCCTTAGGACCATGATACGGACGAGTATCGGTAGAAACAAACGGTGACGTGTGTTCAAAGATGATGATACGGACGAGTATCAACTGGTTAACAAGGAACGAGTGTCGAATCTGCTAAGGAGTAATATATACAAGATATGGGGGGTATTAATGACTTATGTAAAAGTATGAGTGAGTATTGATCTGTTGGTGATGTATGAGCAAGACACGGACGAGTGTTTGACTTGCTGGGGAAGTATGACACGGACGAGTGTCAACTACGTATAAATATAAACAGTCATCTATTTTGAGAGTGCAAAGGAGATGCTTTAGCTTTCTGTGGGGAGATAAGACGACACGGATGAGTGTCGAGAAGAACATGTTAAGGACAAGTATCTGCTTGTAGAAGGTGTTCTGGCGACCTTACTGGGGAAGGATGACACGGACAAGTGTCAAAAAGAGCATGTATAGTTATCTGTATCTAAAAGTGCAAAGGGGACGCTTTGGCTTTTAACTGTAGGAGATGTATTATGTATATTACTGATGAAATATGACGGTATTTGCAGGTGACTAGTTTGATCCTGGCTTGTAATCATGCAACTGTTTGATTTTTGCCGTAATGCTCCGTATTAGACGGAATGCTACGCTTATTTCAGTGATTTATGATGCGAATGCTATGATTATGCAAAAGAGAGAATGATCTAAAGCTCGGATCCTGAGGGGATAAAGATCTCTGGCTGATCTGTTTGGAGGAATAACCCGACTGGGGAAGAGATCATTGATGAATCTGTGCGGAGGGAGAACTCTGCTCGGGGGAATAGATCATTGAGAGATCTATCCGAAGGGAGAACTCAGTTGGGAGAAGGAAGTTTTAGCCACTCTGTTGGGGATGTGTTTCAGGTATTTCTCTATTGGGGAGATAATGGAAAATCTGTGGGGAATTGGTTCCATCAACTCTACTGAGGATGAGGGAAATTTGGCACTCTGGTGGGGAATAGAGAGTTCTTGACCACCTTGTTGTGGAAGAGGCTGTCAGGCACTGCTCGGGAGGTCCTGCTTAGGGAGGAGATAACTTCTGAAACTAGCATGCTGGGGATTCAATGTTTGATATGCCCCATGCTGTGAAAGTTTGTCTGCAACCTATTAAGACAAAGGAAAACGCACAAGTATCTCGAGGTCTCCCTAACCGGATTTCGCCATAGGAGTTAGACTTATCTGAAAGTAATACATTTCCTGCAAGCAATTGTTAAAAATGGCTCATTTGTTTTATGTGAATGTTATATTATGAACATTGGACATCTTGCAAACGAAACAAAAATGTACAAAACAAAGTGAAACTGGAAACTCTGATTTTATTAATTTGGATGCCCTGAATTGGCAAGTACAGTTAAAAGAAGCGAATCCCCTGAAATGAGGAGATTGTTGTAAATTGAAAAAAATAAAAGTTTTGGCATGGGTACCGAAAGAACCTTCGTGCACTTCGTGCATCAGCAAGTCTGCTTCTTTCTTGTCAACACACCTGAGCAGGACCATGTCGAAGTTTCGCTTGTATAATGAACCATCAGCATTAAGGAAGAAGCTGTCGGCCAACCTTCTTAATGTCTTCTTATCATTGGATGATGCCCCAGGTGGGTATGTCTGATTCTCTAAGAAGCATTTGATGTCATAGAACCAAGGCTTATCATCACTAGCAATGTCCACG
The DNA here is from genome assembly GCA_963966055.1 of Lathyrus aphaca. NCBI lineage: Eukaryota > Viridiplantae > Streptophyta > Magnoliopsida > Fabales > Fabaceae > Lathyrus > Lathyrus aphaca. The sequence continues at coordinate 344,626,150 of OZ014519.1, read as the reverse complement.
GAGAATACATATGCCGGTCTGTCTAGTCTTGATACCAAAATCCGAGGCACATAGTTGGCAGTTTGAACTTTGATCATGGAGGAAATGGTAGCTAAAGCATATGCGAACTGATTCTCGTCTCGAGGGATGTACTCAAGTTTGACTGTTGTGAAGAAAGTCAATAACCTCCTCGTATAGTCACGATATGGAATCAGGTGCTCCTGATGAGTGTACCATTTGTTGTTGGTCTAGTTGATTACCAAAGCTGAATCTCCGAATACATTCAAAGTTTTGATCCTGAGGTCAATGGCTTCCTCAAGTCCCATGATACATGCTTCGTATTCTGCTTCGTTGTTGGTGCAGGCAAAGGTAAGTTTTGCCGAGAAAGGCATATGAACTCCTTTAGGTGTAATGAGCACTGCACCAACCCCATGACCATTCATATTGAAAACCCCATCAAACATCATAGTCCATGCTTCTTCTGGGTCAGGCCCTTCAGTGTGAACTGGCTCTTCACAATATTTTGCTTTTAAATACATGATGTCTTCATCAGGGAAGTCAAACCTCATGGGCTGGTAATCATCAATGGGTTGCTCAGCTAGATAATCAGACAGTACACTGCCTTTGATGGCCTTTTGAGAAGTGTACTGAATGTCATACTCTGTCAGAATCATTTGCCATCTTGCAACCCTTCCGGTAAGTGTTGGCTTCTCAAATATGTACTTGACGGGGTCCTTCTTTGAGATCAATAAGGTAGTGTGAGTCAGCATATACTGTCTTAGTCGACGAGCAACCCACGCTAAAGCACAACAAGTTTTCTCGAGCAGTGAATAACGTTGTTCACAGTCGGTAAACTTTTTGCTTAGGTAGTATATTGCATAGTCATTTCGACCAAACTCGTCATGCTGGCCCAACACACACCCCATTGATCCTTCTAATATTGTCAGGTACATTATTAGAGGTCTTTCTTCAGTTGTAGGCATGAGGATTGGAGGTTCTTGTAGGTACTCCTTGATCTTGTCAAAAGCTTTCTGACAATCGTCGTTCCACCTGACTGTCTATTCCTTTCTTAATAGTTTGAACAGGGGCTCACAGGTTGCTGTGAGGTGAGATATGAACCTCAAGATATAGTTCAATCTACCTAAGAACCCCCGAACTTCTTTTTCAGTCCTAGGTGCAGGCATCTCCTGAATGGCTTTGACTTTGTCGGGATCAACCTCAATTCCCTTTTCACTTACGATAAATCCCAGCAACTTACCAGAACGCACCACGAATGTGCATTTGTTGGGGTTTAATTTCAGCTGATACTTCCTCAGACACTTGAACAACTTCAATAGATTCACCAAATGGGTTTCTTCAGTAAGGGACTTGGCAATCATATCATCCACGTAGCATTCAATTTCTTTGTGGATCATATCGTGGAATAACGTTACCATAGCCCGTTGATAAGTTGCACCGACATTAATCAGTCCAAATGGCATTACCTTGTAACAAAATGTGCCCCAAGGTGTAATGAAGGTTGTCTTCTCCATGTCTTCGGGTGACATCTTGATCTGATTGTATCCAAAACATCCGTCCATGAAAGAAAATACCGAGAACTGAGCTGTGTTGTCGACCAATACATCAATGTGAGGTATTGGGAAATCATCCTTTGGGCTAGCTCTGTTCAGGTCCCGGTAATCCACACACATACACACCTTGCCATCCTTCTTAGGCACGGGTACAATATTAGCAACCCACGGCGGGTAACTAGTCACAGCAAGGAAACCGGTGTCCCGCTGTTTTTGTACTTCTTCCTTAATCTTCATGGCCATATCTGGGCGAGTACGACGCAGCTTCTGTTTAACTGGTGGACATTCTTCTTTCAAGGGTAGCCTGTGCATGACAATATCCGTATCTAGACCTGGCATGTCTTGATAGGACCAGGCGAAGACGTCGACATATTCTCGAAGCATGCTGATAAGCTGTTCTTTCACTGGAGCTTGCAGACTGGCCCCAATCTTTACTTCTTTCAAATCCTCCTCGGTACCAAGATTAACAGTCTCAATCTCCTCCTAATGAGGAGTAATCACTTTCTCTTCCTGCCTCAACAACCTGGCTAACTCTTCAGGCAACTCATAGTCTTCATCAACCCCTTCATCTGCTTGATTAATTGGATTGTCGAAGTCATATAAGGTCATAGTAGTGTTGTTGTCGGTGCAATATGGAGGATAATCTCTGCAAGGGTTGAGATTTGTTCGTTATAGTGATCAATTTTAATCTTGTTCAGAAAAAATGAAGTTATTTATTTTGAAAACATTTCCATTTTATTGTTTTGTGCGAAAAATAACAAAAATGAAGAGACAGTGAGTGAAAGGGAAAATTGTTTGCAAAAGATGTCCAATATTCATTGATATTCCATTTGCACAAAAATACAAATATGGCCCTATTACAAAATGAGTCCTGACACCTTGGGCAAGATGCAGGACTTGATGCATGCTGGAAAAAAGGCAGGAAATAATAATTACTCTGCAGGAGTAATCCTTATAATTTCCTGGGAAGACCAGTTAAGGACTTGTTGGCCCGGGATCCTTGGACGAATCCAGCCCTCCAGGTTGAGGTCGCTTTCCACCTCGTCTTCCACATTATTGACAACATCTGGGGTGAGCATCCCCCCACTTATGAACTTGGGCTCCTTAGCAGCCTCTGTTTGATCTTGTCGGAATGGTTTGTAACCCAAACCGAATCTGACCTCCTTCTTCTCCATCGGTAGCAGCTTGCCCCAGCCTTGGGCATTTCCATCTTCAATAACCTTCCGAGCTTGTTGGTATGAGAAAATTGAAGTACCCATCCTATCCTCTTGGGATGCAGCAAATACTTCAGTTGTCGCCTCATTGACGTTCAGTGCTTCGAAACCTTGGTTCATGGTTTTGTGGATTTCACCATCCATCTCAATGTATTTGTAGGTGGCCAGATGGCTAACAAAAATATCCTATTCACCACAGATTGTGATAATCTGCCCTTCCCACTCATATTTTAATTTCTAGTGAAGGATCGACGTAACTGCGCCAGCGGCGTGAATCCATGGTCGACCCAACAAACAGCTGTAGGTCGGCTGAATGTCCATCACGTAGAAAGTAGTTTGAAAAACCTGCGGGCCAATTATCACTGGAAGCTCCACCTCTCCAAGAACAGACCTCTTGGAACCATCAAAAGCTCTAACCACCAGATTACTTGGTCGGAGAGCTATACCATCATACTCAAGCTTAACAAGGGCTTTCTTTGGCAAGACATTGAGTGAAGACCCAGTGTCGACCAGAACATGTGAAAGCACAGCCCCTTTACACTCTAGAGTGATGTGTAAAGCTTTATTGTGGTGACGACCTTCCGTTGTAAAATCAAAGTTGGTGAAGCCTAGCCCATGGCTAGTATTACCATTAGACACCACTGTCTCGAGATGATTTACCGTGATCTCTTCAGGCACGTAGGCTGCGTGCAAGACTTTAAGTAATGCATCCCGATGAGCTTCAGAACACAATAGCAGGGATACGATGGAGATCTTGGAAGGAGTCTGGTGGAGATGATCCACAACCTTGTAGTCGCTTCTCTTGATTATCCTCATAAATTCATCCACATCTTGATCAAAGGATGTTTTATGGGCTTCTTTCAAAACTGGTTCTTCCGGCACCACATTTTTATCTTTGGCTTTGGCAGCAACCTCTGCCTCAGTATTAACTCTTGGAATTTGTGACGCGAAGAGGCGTCCGCTTCGGGTGAAGCCTCCACCTCCCCCGACATTATCCACCTGTGGTGTATGAGCTGAAGAATCAAGAAGGACTCTCTCCCCGTTGCAGTAGAGGTCTGAACCATAGTGCCATGGTACAACATTATCTTTTTCATACGGAATAAGTCCATATACCGTGATGGTGACTGGACTGACTGCAGCGGAGGTAGGAACTGTGAATGTATGTGGGTCATAATATATGGTGACAGGACTTCTGACTGGTGGTGGTGGTGATTGACTGAAGTTGGGTTGTTGTTGAGATTGTTGCTGAAAATTGTTGGAATCAGGGACCATTGCAGGGTCGTAGTATATGGTGACTGTGGAGACGTCGTTGTTAATGGTTGCTATAGTTGTAGAAGCGGATGCGGTTGAACTAATGTTTGTTGAAGTGGTGGAAGAAATGATTGTTGATTTTGTAGACGAGTCTGTCGGAACAATTGTCTTTGAAGTTGTAGGAGGAGTACTGGTTGTTGTAAAAGGAGTTGCTGATGTTGTAGAAACCGTTGATGCTATCTGCAGGGTACCTTTTCTGATAAGGCCATTGATGCCATTTCTCAAGCTTGCACACCCATTGACGGAAACTTTGCAAGATTCACAATAGGCCTCACAACCTGGAAACACCTGGCATTTTAAAAGCTGAGCATTAACCTCTGCCAGAGGTGTTTGAATGCTTGCAGTATCTTCAATTAAATTCATGGGTTGATCCTCCTCAATTTCATTTATCCTGGGCCCACCATGGTTGGGCATAGGATTCTTCGTGACATTAGGAGGTGGTGCAAAATTTAAAGCCTTTGAATCAACTAGATCCTAAACCTTCATGTGCAAAGCTCTGCACTTTTCTGTGGTATGGCCAGGTGCGTTAGAATGGAAGGCACATTTGGAATTAACGTCGTAATTTCGTGGAAGGTTCTGAGGATCTGGTGGAGCCAGAGTCCTTAATTCAACAAGATTAAGCTTCAGAAGTTGTGGCAACAAAGTGGCATAGGGAATTGGTATAGGCTCAATTACCTTGTTGACTTGAGATGGCCTTTGCTGGAAAGGACGTTATTGTTGGTTTTTGTTATTGTTATAGGACCTTTGTTGAGGAAAATGTTGCTGAGGGAATTGTTGTGGTTGCGGAGTGTATTGTTGTTGAGGAGGTGGAGTAGGAATTGTGACTACGGCAATTGATCTTGGCATATACTGGGGCTTTCCTCTGCCCATGTGTATTGAGTTTGTTTCACCGGACCTGCAAGGCCCTGCAAATGGTTTCCTTATGCTGCTTGAGCTGGCGTTGTTATCAGAAATCTTTCCCATTTTCAATAAACTCTCAATCCTTTCTCCATCTATGACCACATCTGCAAAGCTAGTGGAAGAGAAAGCAGCCAACCTATCAATGTATGTCCCCTGGAGGGTGTTCATAAACATATCTGTCATTTCTCTTTCTGACATTGGAGGTTGAACGGCAGCAACTAATTGCCTCCATCTCTGAGCATACTCTCTGAAGCTTTCCCTAGAGGATTGTGACATACCCATTAGAAGTGTTCTGTTAGGAGCCATGTCTAGATTGTATTGATATTGGCAAATGAAAGCCTCGACCAAATCTTTCCAATTTCTTACTGTGGCCCAAGTCAAATGAGAGTACCACTCATGGGATGCCCCTGTCAAGCTATCCTCAAAATAGAACATCCATAGCTTTTCATCCATGGTGTAGGCCTTTAATCTTCCTAGGAAAGATTGGAGATAGGTGCGAGGGCAGGATGTACCATTGTATCTTTCAAAGCAAGGAGGTTTGAACTTGTGAGGAATTCTAACCCCCTCCACTAGCCCCATATCCATAACATCAAAGCCTAAGGAGTTTTGAGACTCCAGAGACCTCAGCTTTTCTGTTATCTCGTCCAGGCGACGATCATAGACTTCATCTCCTGCCCCAACTACAGTGAATTGTTCCTCCTGAGGGTCCTCTTGCAAGGCACGCCCTCCAGTATTACCCTTGGTATTCCTGATAGCATTAATGTCAGGGTTAAGATGAGGTCCAAACTCCGGGGGATCGGTACGAGGCTGTACATGATCATTGTTGCTGGTACCTGTAACACAGTGGGAGAACTGACTTTCTATAAATGTTGCGGATAACAAGAGTCGCCACCGACTTTTATTTTATCCATAAGGAAAGGACATAAAAGAACAGGAAAGACCTATTTTAAAAGACTTAGGTTCGGGGGGTAGGTTATATAAAGGGAAAGTGTTAGCACCCTTTATATCCATGGTTATCCATGGGCTCTTAGTTACTTAGCTCACTTTAAATTGTTTTGAAAAAGGTGTAGTGTGTGATTAGAAACTTTCTAAGTACTTTGTAATGATCCTCGTATGGATGTATACAAAGCCTTGTTTTTTTGAAAATTATTTGAAAAGTGGGGTGTAAAGAGTGTTTTTGAAAAGTGAGCAAGCAACTTAAGAGAAGCCTACCCTAGATTAAGCCTTTCATGTTCTCATATGTTCTTTCAATGGTAAGAATATCTCTATTATTAAGGAATAGGTAGTCATTACCTTGGATGTTTTAAGAGACATGTGTAGGGTCATCTGAATATAGGCAACTGTAGGGTGTCTTTAGCCATATGGAGGGACAATCATCTTTTAACTGGGAGGGACAAGATCATTTATCGTAGGCAACCTCGTAGGGACTCGATCTTTTAGAATCTGGAAAGAGACTAGATGATTTATTTTATGGAAGGACTTTTGCTTAAGACACCCTACTTGACCTTTTGTATAAGGCAACTGAGAGGCAACCCTAGGAAGTGCAAGATGGCGATCTTAGATCGACTTACGTGTGTGCGTGTTTCTTTTCAAATATTTATCTTGTTAAATTAGTTTTCTAAGTTAATTTTAATTACAAATAATTATACACTCCCTAAATTACTAACCACACAATAAATATATTTACAATAAATAAAGCAAAAACATAAACCTATTACATGGCTTTAACAATTACATAATAATAAAAATAATAAACATAATAATAGTAGAAAATAAGCAATAATTAAATATTAGTAATAAAAAAATAAAAAATAAGGGTTAGAATAATAAAATAAAAGAAATAAGAATTTTAGCAAGAAAAATTAATATTAGAAAAGCTTTTAGGAATTAATTAAGAAAATAAGTCTAATGATAATAAACAAATAACAAATTATTTACATATTAGAAATAATGATTAATGATTTAATTAGGGTTTAGAAGAAAAAAAATTAGGTTAAATATTAGGGTTAAGATAAAAATTAGTCTTGACAAAAAAATTAGGGTTAATGTTTAAGAAAATTAGGATTTTGTTTATTATAATTATACATTATTAATTTATTTACAAAAAATACATAATAATTATACATATAAACATACTATAAAATAAATACAAACAATTTAAATTTAAGAAAATAAATTATGATTTTTGAAAATATAAAGTTTTTATAGGAAAATATTATGAATTATTGTTTAGAAATTATTTTTATAAGAATTTAAATGAATTGAATAATATAAAAACAAATAAATACAAAAAAAATGAAAGAAAAGCAAAATACCTGGGGCTGGGATTCGAACCCACGCCATAGGCTTTCCAACCCTTGGTCCAACATCACCACCACTAGGCCAGCTGCGCCTGGTGAGCATGTGATGAGCATTGATTGTTTTATATTGAACCTACAAAAAACAAATAAAATCCAAAACAAAATGGCCTGCGGCCAGATTCGAACCCAGGACCATTGCAATAACACACAAACACTCCAACCAGTTGAGCCACGTGGGGCGCGTTCAACAAATAACCATCACTAATCATTATAAAATAAAATAAATCTTAGAGTTGAATTTCCGCGCCAAAACTTCATCTTCTCCATTTGAATTACCTGCAAAAATTCATACAAGCTTTCCTGCGAAATTTCCTGCGTTTAAAACCTGCAAATCTCATATCATCACAAATACGTATTATTTCATCAAATTGATCATATGGTCATGATCCACAACCATCACACAGTTCATTTACAGTTTTAGAATCAATTTATAATAGCTAAATTGAGAAACCCTAAATTTTGTCCAAGAACCCTAACAATGGCAACTTTCGGTTTAGGTCATGGTTCTTCAATCTCTTTGCCCAGAAACCATCTAAACATCACAACTAACAAGAATATATGGTTAAAATTCATTATCATCACACAAATAATCAAAATCGAAAAAAATAAGAACAAGAATAATCTTGATTCGGTTTATGCAATATGTAATGATTTGGATGCTGCAAATGATTCAAATAGGTTCAATGATCATCTAGGAATGTATTGCAACCTTCAAAACCTCTTAATATGGCCTCTAGGTCAAAAACCAAATATCACTTTTTGGATGAAAATTTGAAGTTTTAAGAGTGTTCTTGGAGGCAGGATTTTGTGTCCTTATGCTTGTCTTCAGTTTGTGTATTTGTATGGAAGGTAATTAGGTCAAGAGATGCTGGATTTTTGGGCTTTGTAGTGATTGCTTGATCATGAAGTTTTCTCCTTTCAAATATTGAAAAATATCTCATCAAACCTTTCTAAATCAAGCTAGCATGAATTTGTATGATTTCAATCAACTTTAAATGATTTTTAAGATTTTCTAGAAGAAGAATCATGTCCAAATATTGATTTTTAAATTTTATTTTGATTTAATTTGAATTAAAATGAATAAAATTCAAATAAATATCAAATAAAAATAAATAAAAAATCAGAATGGCTTGCCATTGGGTCGTGCTTGAGGTCTTTGTATGGATTGGGTCACAACATTACAAGCCCATTTGGAAAAATTTGGTTTTAAGGCCCCATTTGCTTCATATACCTCCCAAACATTTCTCAACTTTGCAAAGGCATATCTCCCTCAATTTTAAGGCTATGAGGGTGTTCTTGGACATTTTGGAAATCTTAGAGAGTCCTATAACCAACCTAATTGGTCTAATATCCATATCTTTTATCATTTTCAAGTCATGCCCTTTGGAAGATGTTGACTTTTTGTTGACTTTTAAAATGACCTATAATGTCTTAGCTCATACCTTCCAAATGAAGCATTTTTAGGCTTGGCTTGTGAGACACAAAGTTGTAGAGAATTAAATTTCCTTCAAAATGAGCTTTGGATGGGAAATTTTTGATGAAGCATGTGAAAGTTATCGCTGGTCAAAGTTCAGTTGACTTTTCTTGTGAAAACCCTAATTTAGAAACTCCTGATTCTTGATGATCTGAAATCTCCTTGATGAATCATGATCAACCATTGATCAAATGATGAATTTTACTTCATATAATTGATGTTGGCAAAAAATCATGAAGTTTGACTTTGGTTTGACCACAGTTGACCCCAGTTTGACTTTTTAACTGCTTTGACTGATTTTTGCATATCTGATCATCTGACTGGGCAAGCTCTTTGGGGAAGTTTTGAAACTTGAAATAGGGATTCTTGAAGACATATAGGATGCTATGAAGCTCACTTTAAGCCTTGGAAATCCATTTTTCCTGATGAAACTCAAAACCCTAGTTTAGGATGCATTGCTTAGGAGGATGCTTTGTCTGAGGGAATTGTCAAACTTTCTGACTAATTGTAAACCTTGTGAACCTTGTGAACCTCTTGAGATACCTTTTGAACCTCTTGAGATACCTTGTGAGCCTCTTGAGATACCTTGTGAACCTTGTGAACCTCTTGGGACACCTTAGTACACAATGTCCGGTCTAGGTGAGGGAAAATTTTGGGGTGCAACAGCTGCCCCTGTTCAATTTTCTGAAACCTGAGGAGTTAGATTGGCATGTGTGCCATTCGTGACTTGGAAGGTTGAAGGGGATTGAACACAAAAGCCCAAAAATTTGCACTCGCCGGTGCGTAAAGTAACACTGTTGATTGATTGTATATGCTGGAGTGGGCTTAAAGATGCCACTCAGAGGACATGGAGATGGGCTTGTAGATGTCATCCATAATATCAGGAGGTGATAGCATCAAAAGGTTGTCACTGGATATCAGTACTAGGTCTTCGTATAGGCCGTCTCTGATTCATTCCTGTAACATGGTTTGAATTGAATGTCAGTATTAGATCTTCGTATAGATCTTCTCTGCTTTATCTCTAGGGGAACAGAATATCCTTCATTAGGTGCCAGTACCTAGATCTTCGTATAGATCGGCTTTGAACCATCTTTAGGAACATACTTTAATTTAAGTATCAGAATCAAATCTTTGTGGCGATCTTTTCTGAATTGTTTTTGGTAATTTCTTGGGCTAAATACAAAATCTTCGTATCGATCATTTATGTACCATCCCACAGATAAACTGTTGCATAGACCATTAGAAATAAATCTTCGTAGCGATTATCTCTTCTGGAAATATCCCGGATTAGGTAATAGATCTTCCTATAGACCATTTACATACCTTCCCAAGGACAAAAAGAATATCAGGATTAAATCTTCGTGGTGATTATCCCTGAAATTCTTCTGAAAGAATCTCTTGGATTAAGTGTTAGATCTTCGTATAAATCATTTACACACTATCCCAAAGATAGTTGACCATCAGAAATAAATCTTCGTAACGATTATTTCTTCTGGAAATATCCTGGATTAAGCACTAGATCTTCGTATAGATCATTTACGTACCCTTCCAAGGACAACTTGAGTATTGATCATCAGAAATGAATCTTCGTAGCGATTATCTCTGAATTAAGTATCAGTACTAGATCTTCGTATAGATCGTCTCTGAACTGTTTCGAATTATTGATAGTGTTTATCTGTCTGCAACTATCCTGAAAAGAAAAAAGTTAGTTTATGCAAGATGTATGCATGTATGGCATGATGTACCTAAGTAAATTTTTTATGCATTATGGTTGCGTATGCTGTGATATGGTGTAAATGATGTATGTATGAATCATGTAGCCTGAAGCGTCTGAATATCTCTGTATAATAACTGCTGGCTAGGGAAGATAAATCTCGGTTCGTTGCTGGGGAATATGAGGACTTCGTTCCCGTCTTGTTTGATAGTATGGTACTTATAACCTCCCGTCTTCGTTTGTCGTGCTTTTTATTGAAGGAATAAGTTCCCGAATATCTTGACTGAGGATAGAAGAGATGGACATAAATCCGAGAGGAGATGTTACTTGAAGTATCTTGTATAAATATTACTCTGTGGGGATGAACCGGCGAAGCTTCTTTGAATTCCTACCTTCGTTCGTCCTTAGTAAATAATATTACTGCAATTTATGCATTTCTGGTAAACATCAATCATATTCAAAAGCATACATACATTCAAACACAACCAATGGACGTTTTCGTTTGAGTAAACAAGGTAAAAGTAAATTTGAATTCAAAGACGAGACTTTATTTATTTTTAGCAAGTGGCCTATACATAGGCAAGTTTGTACAAGGAGACAGAAATCCTAGCAAGAGGAATTCGTCGTAAACGTTTTACAAAAACAAAGAAAAGCAGCTATGTGAGAAATAATCCTATTGAGTTCCAATTCCACTATTGCCATTATCTTCAAGTATCTCATCCTTTGCTGTTGAGATGGAAATGATTGGATTGATCTTTATCCGTTTGAACTTGATTTAGGTAGCACAAATAATTGGAGTAACATGGGTGATCCAACGAGACATAGTCATACGCTTTAACCCCTAACTTTTTCCTGGATTGCCTTTTCATGTTTTCAATCCACCGGGATACCCTTTTTTGCCCAAACCTCCTTTTCAGGTTTTCAACTTGCCGGGTGTACATTTTTTTTATATATATCCCTAATTTTTGCCCGAACCTTTTTGGTTCGCCGGGATGCCCTTATTTTTTCCTAGGACAGTCAACCTAGCGAGTCTCTTTTTATGCGTAGTATTTTTTAACTATGTCTGCGTTTACGTGCTGTGGGAAATCTTCACCATCCATAGTAGTAAGCATCATGGCACCTCCTGAGAATACCCTCTTGACTACAAATGGTCCTTCATATGTAGGAGTCCATTTGCCCCTAGGATCACCCTGTGGTAATATAATATGCTTGATTACCAAGTCTCCAGTCTGATATACCTTTTGCTTAAATTTCTTATTAAAAGCTTTGATCATCCGTTTCTGGTACATCTGACCGTGACAAACAGCTGCCAGCTGTTGCACCCCAAAATTTGCCCTCACAATACAAGACTTTGTGTTCTATGAAGGTTCACAAAGTTCACAAGTTTCCCAACACTTACAAGACCTTTCATGAGGTTCATGAAGTCTACAAGTTACTTTATGAAGGTTCACAAGGTTCACAAGTTCTCCAACACTTACAAGACCTTTCATGAGGTTCATGAAGTCTACAAGTTACTTTATGAAGGTTCACAAGGTTCACAAGTTCTCCAACACTTACATAACCTTTCATGAGGTTCATGAAGTCTACAAGTTACTTTATGAAGGTTCACAAGGTTCACAAGTCCCACAATGCTTTCAAGACCTTTCATGAGGTTCATGAAGTCTACAAGTCACTTCTTGAAGGTTCACAAGGTTCACAAGTTTCTCAACATATACAAGACCTTTCATGAGGTTCATGAAGTCTACAAGTCACTTCTTGAAGGTTCACAAGGTTCACAAGATTCACAATGATTACAAAGCTTTCCTGAGGTTCATGAGGTCTACAAAGCCACTTCATGAGGTTCACAAGGTTCACAAGATTCACAATACCTCCCATGGGTATCACAAGACACTTTATGATGATTTACAAGGTTCACAAAGTTCACAATTGGTCAGAAGAGTTGACAATTCCCTCAGACAATGCACCTCCTAAGCAGTGCATCCAAAACTAGGGTTTTGACTTTAATCAGGCTATATGGACTTCCAATACCTCAAGTGAGTTTCATAATATCTTATATGTGTGTAAGAACCCCCATTACAAGTTTCAATACTTTTCTCAAAAGTTTGCTCAGTCAGATGATCAGATAAGTCAAAATCAGTCAATGCAGTTAAAAAGTCAAACTGAGGTCAACTGTGATCAAACCAAAGTCAAACTTCATGATTTTTTGCCAACATCAAGTATATGAAGTAAAATTCATCATTTGATCAAGGGTTGATCATGATTCATCAAGGAGATTCCAGATCATCAATAATCAGGAGTTTCTAAATTAGGGTTTCCTTAGTAAAAGTCAACTGAACTTTGACCAGCCATAACTTTCACATACTTTATCACCAAGTCTCCATCAAAAGCTCATTTTGAAGGAAATTGAATTCCCTACAACTTTGATGTTGCAAGTTAAGCCCAAAAATGCTTCATTTGGAAGATATGAGCTAAGACATTATAGGTCATTTCAAAAGTCAACAAAAAGTCAACAACTTCAAAAGGGCATAACTTGAGATTGGTAAATGATATGGACCTGAAACCAATGGGGTTGTTTAGAGGACTCTTCACGCTTTCCAAAAAGTCCAAGAACACCCTCATACCTTTAAAATTGAGGGAGATATGCTCTTGCAAAGTTGGGAAATTTTGTGATGGTTTATATTGAAAATGGGGGTCTAGAACCAATTCCTTCCAAATGGGCTTGCTAAATTGTGATCCAATCCACATCATATCATTATGCACGACCCAATTGACCAAAATTCAGAATTTTTATTATTTTATTTTTATTTATTATTGATTTAATTCATAAAAATCATTTTAAATAAATATAAAATATGAAAATCTATTTTTGGGTGAAGATTGAGCTTCTAGAATTTCATAAATGTTGATTGAATTTGAAAGAGAAAGGAATCATAAGATTGATCCAAGAATAGCAAGTCTTCATGAACAAATATTTGACTTTTACACCATGATCTTTTTCAATCTTTTTTGGATCAAATCTCCACACAACCAATGAGTTTTTCTGACCTAATTCACTCACATATAAGAATCAAACATAACCCTAACAAGAGGACACGAATTCCAGCAGCCAAAGGTAAGTTCACAAAGTCAAAAAATCATCCAAAAGCTCACATTCGGTTGCTGATTTCCAGAGCTTTACAAGGTATTTTGAAGACATGGACATGATTATGGGACATCACTGATCATGAATCAATCATCATTTGCATCAAAAACCTCATAAATTGCATAACCCGAGCCAAAATTTGTTCTTGAATATGACTTTTCGAATCCATTGATTTACTATGTTTAATTTGTTTTTGATTGTTGTATGATGTTTATGATAAACCTTAGAACGATTCTGGGCTGTACAATTGGATTTTTCTTGCAGGTATGAGAATCCACCATGATTAGGGTTCACGGCCCCCTTTAGGGTTTCATGATTCCATAATGATAAATGGATTCTAAAGACATAGGACAATTGCAAAACTCAGTAGCAATTCAATGATATAATCAATTTGGTGAAATTTTGTTGTTTGGATTGAGTTTGTGATTCGCAGGGATGAAGAACACGTAGCAATATTCGCAGGTAAGATGGAGGGAAATTTCGCAGGAAATTTGGAGAAGAAGAAGCAGCTTCGCGCGCTCAGGAAATTCAAATTATGATTAACATATTTTATGTTGTTTGGTTATTTGGTTATCACAAGCGCTGGCTTGTCCCAGTGGAAGGAGGCGTATGCGTACTGGCAGCATGACCTGTGTTCGAATCCTGGTCATGGCAATTATTTTTGGTTTGTTTTCATCTATACTTTGAATATCATATATTATTATTGTTTGGTGGTTTGTCATCAGGTAGGCTCTCCCAGCCAGGTGGATGTGCGTGCATGCTGGTAATCTGAAGGTCCTGGGTACGATTCTCACCCCAGGCCTTTTGTTTTCATCATTTTTCTGGATTTTTCAAAGATATGGCATAAAAACAATTGAGGTCATCCTATGATCACCAACGCATGGTTGGCCTAGTGGAATGTTTTGATGCTGGCAAGCTTGAAGACCTGGGTTCAAACCCAGCCAAGGTAAGTTCTTATTTTTTATCACTTTTTTTCTATTTTTCTTTAATCAATTAATTTATTTGTTTTATATTCTTAATGAATCACATATATTAAAAATTTTAAAATAACATGTTATTCTCTAAAAGTTCTAAACTTTTCTTTTTTTTTATTCAAAAATTTATTTTATTATTTTATGTAATTATAATATATATATGTATGTTAGTTTAATATTTTGTATATAACTAAACCCTAATTTTCAAAACCCTAAAATTATTTTCTAAAATAAAACCTAATTCTATTTTTTTAATTTTATTTCCTAATTCTTAATGTAATTATTTATGTATATTTATTTAATATGATTCATGCAAATTTTGTAAATATAATTATAAATTATTTTTCTCATATAGGATGTAAATATATTTCATGCTATTAAAAATTAAATTTTATAATTATAATATATCTAAAAATAAATTAATAATCTGTATATTATCATAATCATTTAATTGTCTATATTCTTTCATATTATTAAATAATCGTTTATAATCTAACTTTTGTTTATTATTCTAATTTTGTTCTTATAATATTTTACTAATTATATTTTACTAACCTCTCTTATTTTATTATTACTAACTTTTTGCTTATTATTTAAATATTATTATTTATCACTAACCCCAATTTTATTTACTTATTCACTATTTTTGCTTATTATATTTATTTTGCTATATATTTATATTTTGCTATTTATTTTATTTTGCTTATAATTATGTAATTGCTTCCTTGGTGTAATTTTGTAAATATTTTAAATGTTTAATTGTTGCTATGGTTAGTAATTAGGGAGTGCAAAACATGTATGTTATTTAAAATTAATTTAGCTCATTTTAATATAAGATAAATAATATTAAACACTCACACACGTAAGTCGATTTTAATCGCCATCCTACACTTTCTAAGGTTATCCCTCAAGTTGCCTACGAATAAGGTCAAGTGGGGTGTATAAAGCAAGTCCCTTTAAAAAGAAAAATCATCAAGTCCCTCATGGTTGCCCTTACGAATCGAGTCCCTTCGAATAATGATGATAGTCCCTCCTATATGCTTATTACACCCCACAGTTGCCTTCATAAAACAGAATGTCCCTCACATGTCCCTCACATCCAAGGTAATGACTACCTATTCCTTAATAATAGGGATAGTCTTACCACTTAAAGGATTCAAGAACAAAAAGATTTAAACTTTAGGGTAGGTTTCTCATAGTTACTTGCTCACTATTCAAAAACTTTTCAAACACTTCACAATTTCAAACAATTTTCAAACACAAGTTTTTTACGCATCCGTACATGGATCATTATCAAACTCTTATGAAAATTTATATTCACACACTTCACATTTTCAAAAACATTTTAAAGTGAGCTAAGTAACTAAGAGCCCATGGATAACCATGGATGTAAAGGGTGCTAACACCTTCCCTTTACATAACCTACCCCCCGGACCCAAAAATCTTTTA
Source organism: Lathyrus aphaca (assembly GCA_963966055.1). Taxonomy (NCBI): domain Eukaryota; kingdom Viridiplantae; phylum Streptophyta; class Magnoliopsida; order Fabales; family Fabaceae; genus Lathyrus; species Lathyrus aphaca. The sequence continues at coordinate 344,610,062 of OZ014519.1, read as the reverse complement.
AAAAGGTCTTTCCTGTTCTTTTATGCCTTTCCTATGGATAAAATAAAAGTCGGTGGCGACTCTTGCTATCCGCAACATAACTAAAAGTCAGTTCTCCCACCGTGTTACACCAGCCTTTTCTCATCAATCAAATTTATCTGGTCAAGTCGAGTCTGAATCCACTCATCTTCATCCAAGCCTGCATCCTTCATGATTCTTAAAGAGGGGATCTGAACTTCAATAGGTAGAAATGCTTCCATACCATAGACTAAGGAGAATGGGGTTGCCCCTGTTGAGGTACGTATTGTAGTACGATAACCATGAAGAGCAAATGGTAACATCTCATGCCAATCCTTATACGTAACAGTCATCTTTTGTAGAATCTTCTTGATGTTCTTATTAGCAGCTTCTACTGTGTAAACACCCCAAATTTGCCCTCACCCATTCACACCATGGCTTGTGATCATCTCATATGCATAAACACAAACATATCATCTCATATCTCACTTTTGTTTCACTGCATAGTTTCTAAGGCATCTGCACCTAGGGTTTGTGATCTGAGCAATCCCAAAGCATCTTGGGCCATTCCAAAGGCCACCAATCAATTCAAAGGGGTCCATGTGTTCTCTTATATCATATTTCATCTCCTAAAAGTCAAAATTGCAAAGGAATCACAAGAACTAGGGTTTGAGTGGATGCAGAGCCAGGATGAACTGCACAGTTAACTGAAAATTAGGGTTTTGGTTTCAGAGGCCATAACTCCAAATTTTTTGGTCATTCTTATTTCCATTGGTCTCTATATGGTATAGGGAGTATGCATATCAATTTGCATGAAGAAATTCCATGGGGAAGTCATCTGATCAAAGGTTGACTTTTCAGACAAGTCAGTGTAAAATCAGGGCATCTGAGGCCCCCAATGACCCAACCAATGGGTGATCTTCATCATTTTGAGTGTATATGATCTTTATTTGATCATGGAAGAAGGTTGAAGTTCATAGAAATCAAGAATTTAGGGTTTTTGCAAATGTTGACTTTTTGGGCATAGTTGACTTTTCAAGAATGCATCATTTTAGGTCATTTTTCAAGCTTTGATTCTTGATCCAAAAAGGCTTCAAATGGAAAAACTTTGGTCATGAAAGTTGTAGATCTCATCTTTCCCTTTTCAAAAAGTACAAGAACATGATCAAACTCTTCTTGGATCAGAAGTTATGGCAATGCAAAGTTGGCAAAAATCATTGATTTTCAAGACATGCTTCAAATGGAAATTTTGCAAAGTCTTGAACCAAAGCCAATTGTGACCTCTAGTTCATTTCAAACCATTACACAAACATTCTCTAAGTCATAAAAATCAGATTTGAACCAAGATCACATGTGTTTAGTTCATGTAGCAAGGCATTTTTTCATGAAAGTACAAAAAGGTAGCAACTTGCAAAACACTCATGACACTTCCCTCAACTTGCAGCCTTGGCCTTTGAACCTTGCTAGCTCTCTCACCACACCATGCTGCGCCAGCCCTAGCCTTTGTACCAAGCTAGTATCAAGCCCATGCCTCTCTTACAAGATTTTTGACTTTTGGCAAAAGCAAACATCCCAATCACCACAGGCCATGTCACATCCTCTGGCCACTTGCATTTGTTTATTGCATCCTTTGGCAAGCCATAACACTAACTAAGCAAGCCTGAAACTCACACATTCATCACATTCACAAAACACTCCATCATTGCATAAGCCTTCGAATTTCTCTCCACAGCTTACAAACACTCAAACTATCTTCACCATTCAACTCACCTTGCTCCATAGACCACCCAGCACCAAGAACCCAGGCCTAAAACAACCAGAATACTCCATAACCATTTCTCACCTCAGCCTGCATTTCTCTTCGAAATTCTCACCACAGCTTGCAAACACACAAACAAACACCACAGACCTTCTCCATTCATCCTCAGGATCACAAACAACCATTCACCATGACTTGAAGCTCTCTATTTCACCATTGCCATTTCTGATCAAGCTTGAGCAGAAGCTTTCGAATCTCATTATCCAGCCAACTTAAACTCCTTTTGAGCATTCAAACATCTTCTGGGGACCAATTGGAGCAGTTTGCACTGAAGGAAGTGGCCAGAAAGTCCTTAAACTGAAAGCTTCGAATCTCAGGTAGCCTGAAATTTATTTTTCCAGAAATCATTTTTCTTGTTACAAACTTGTTCTATGTGATTCACTGATCATCCTGATGTTCTTAGTTTTTAAAATGGTTTTGATTTGAGAGTTTAATTTGTCTCTGAAGCTTGCGTGCCCTAGTTTTTCTTTCTTTCGATTCAGCTTGTTTAGGAAGAATAAATGTGTTTTGAGAGAGGGGTTTGATTCGTGAGAGGATGGAGATCATTTCCCAGTTCTTAGTTTTCATTTTTGATACGATTTGAGGGGTTTGGGAAGTTTTCAGGTGAGCTGCTCGCCGGAGAAGACGACCGGAGGTCTTCTCCGGCAGCCTGAAAGTGATTAGGGCTAATGGTCATTAATTAGGCAACTTTGAATCTGGTCCCTTGGATGGACTCTCCCGCGCGCGAATGAAAGGCTGAGATGAGCCATTAGAAACCCTAATCCTGATTATCCATTTAATTCCTGATTAATTAATTCGTAATTTTAATTTAACCAAGTTTGAATTTGGACCACTGGATCACGCGCCAAGTCAACCCATCCACTGCCAGAATCAATCTCAGCCATCCTTCCTGATTACTTTCATTTTATTTAATTTTTATTCATTTTCTTTTCAATTAACTTGCATAATTATTTTAAAATAGTAAAAAATTCTTAAAAATTATGAAACTTTTTCTCAAAAGTTTTATTAATTTTTAAGACCCAAAAACATTTTTATTTTATTTTTTATCATTAAAAAAGTATTTTTAAATATTTAAAAGATTATTTTTAATTGATTAATGGAAATTAATTAATTAAAAATACTTTCAGGTATTTAAAAATCATCAAAAAATTCATGAAATGTTCTAAGACATTTAGAAACATTGTCCAACCTTCAAACCAAATTTCTTTTTTGATCTTGATGCATTTTAAGAATTTTTCATTGAATTAAATCATTTTTTATGCATTATTTTGATCATGAGTTCAAAAATTCATTTCTGCCTATTGGAGAAGGTTGAGACATTGATTCTTTTTGCTTGGTCTTTTGTTTGGCATGTAGTTTCTAGGGTAAAAAGGCCATGATTTGTTCTTGCATTTCCAAATTGATTGGCATTTCTTTTGTTAAGAACCCTAAAAAACCCTAATAACTTGTAAAAATCATATCTTGAATTTGGTTGAGAGTTGAGAGCTCCCCTTTGGGCAGTGGTTCATTATAGGTTTAGGGTTTCCTTGGATGTCATTTTCCATTTTTTATCTTAGGGTTTGCTTCTGTTTTGGGTTTTTGTCTGATGTTTGATCCTTGAACCCTAATTTGGGACTTCTCTTGCATCCTCCTTGCATACTCTTGCATAACATGACTTGTCTTTGCATTTTGTGCATTCTTGTGATTCATTTGACATCTTAAGACATATAGAAAGCATATTTGATCATTGCATTACATATTTGCCATGCCATTTGTCTTGTATGCTTCATAACATTTCATGCTTGTTCATGCTCCTTAACTTGCATCATTTGCATCCATGATCTTGTATGAACATCCCCATGTCTTGCCTCATGTTTGCAGCACCTCATAACACCATAATCATCATCAACATGCTTCTGGTTTTGCTTAGCATCATACCATTTCATCTCATCTTGCATTGCATTGCATTTTTTTTCTAACATTTCAGGTGGTAAGTGAACTTGAGAAGTGAATTTGCCTTCACTTCTCATAACTTTTCTTTTCATCTCTCTTGCATCCATTGCTGCATTCCTATATGTGTTTGAGATTGAGTTTGCTCATTCTTCTTCCTCCCACTTTCTTTCTTCAAGTGACTTGACTTCTTGAATGAAGCAAGTCACTTTGCTTCTCTTGATCTTGTTCATCTGCTTCCTGGTGGCTCCTCTGAAGATTGTTCTTGCAAACCTCACAAACCTTAGGATCATCCAAGCATGACAATGAATTAGGGTTTTGATTAGTCCCCTCATAGTTTTACCTTTGTGTCTCTCTTTGAGTCTTCTCTTCTCATCTCATAATCAGGGACTAAACCCTAAAGGCTTTAAGACTTTGTGATTAAGCTTATGCCTGCATCCTTCTCTTAGGATGGAGTGTATAACTTTAATCCTAAGTGTTAAACCCTTTATGTGTTTAAATCTCTTAATCAATTCACTTAATAATCATTAAGACATCACACTTGTAACTTGGGCCTTGCATTAGGGTTCTAATTCTTCCTTAATTGGTTAAGAAGGACTAACCCTAGTGTTAATGGACAAGTCCCCCTCAAGTTGTCTTACAAACCATAAAACTCACTTCATCATCATATCACTAAATAAAATCCACTTAATCAAAGGCTTGTTTTGTCATGAGTTTAATCCCTAATCATGGATTAAGTTGAGGAGTTTTCCTCAGCTTAAACATTCTCATCTATCATCCTTCTTTTAGGATGGTGTAATGAGTCTGTTTAATCCATGATTATGGCTTAACCTCATTACTCAACACTAAACAAAATCACAAAAACATCTAAATAATCACAAGTAGGTTAATGATCTTAATCCTGCATCAAAGGTGATTAAGTGTGAGAATCTGACTTCACACTTAAGGTATTCTCATTACCCCTAATCAGAGGGAAGATGTGATGAGTTTACTAAATCCATTGATTTAGGCTTAAGCTCATTATCTTATGACAAACTTTCAAAGGTAATAAAAGACTGAAAACTCAAAAACAAACAATAATCGTCTCCTTCGGGATTCTTTTCTCATCACCTTCACTCACAATCGAGAACTTGCTTCTTCCGTCTAATGCAAGACAGTTTGCATCTGTGCCAGACAGATCATACACTTGAGCATAGACAAGCAAGCAGTTCATCAAAGTCAATTTTATCTTTCAGTCTCTTTGGGTCGAACTACGGTGTTCTGACTTCCTCATTGCACGAGAGGATATGTAGGCATAACTTAACAGTTATCGAACAAAAGTCTCTGTACATTCCCCCTCCTTCCAGCATTATTCTTTAAGCCTCATAATCATGAGCATACTCTTTCTTACACTGACACTATACATATTACACTTCACACTTCTTTTGCACTGACACCTGTACATTCTTTTCCAGCTATTTTACACACAGATTGCACTGACACTACCCCTTTAAAACACAAATCTTTTAAGCGTGGATCCCGTCGAGTACGACGGACAATCTGGGTGCTAATACCTTCCCAGGTTGTAACCAACCCCCTTTCTCAGTCTCTCTGGTTCGCAAATCGTCTTATCCATCTCTTTCTAGGCTTATGCAGCATTGCCTTTCCTCCGGGATAAAAATGCCTAGCTGGCGACTCTTTTCATCTCCAGTGAGTTCACGGATGTGTGTTCTCATTGTTCCTCTCGCCGACCGTTCGCGTCTGTACCTTCATCTGAACCAGTTTTCATTTGTCGGGAGCGACAGCCTGGCGACTCTGCCGGGGACCCTTATACTGCAACCAGGGCTTCTGGTTCTTTTTGTGGGTTCCTCCTAGCGCTTATTTGATTTGTGTTTATTGGGGGTGTTATGTGCTGTCTGTATGTGTATATTTGCTTTATTTATTGCTTTCTGTACAGCTTTATTTATTGCTTTCTTTACTGTTTTTATATCATACTGTCATTGCTGCTGGCTGGATCTGGTTATTTGCCTTGGTGGGTGGGTGATTCATTGAGAGTTAAGGTCCTATACCTGGGACCTGAGTGACACCTAGGCTAGAGTGAATCATATTCTTTCCCATTCCATTTCGGTCTGGTGCGGGAATATGAAACACGGTTCAGATATGGGTTTCTTCTTGAGAACTCTGTGTTGCAGATTTCCTGCAATACTAGGGCTATCTGGGAAGCCTGCTAAGTCTGGATGACCTTTTAGTATTGACCTTCAGAAACTGAGGTGAATTAGAGGAGGAATTGTTATGGTTATTGTAAACACTGTACCTCCGGGTTAGAAGTGTTTACACTTCTCATAACTGATCCAAGTCTGAGGATCCTTGTTCTAGATCACCACCTGTGAGGGGGTTGGGCTGTTTACAGGTTTGCAGGTACCTTGACCTCAGAATACCCTGTTACTTTGACTTTGTTAAGAATGCTCCATGTTGGATAGTTCTTGTGATTCTAAAACCCTGGACATGTGGCTCTTTATTTGAGCCCCCCACCCTGGTTTACTGGATTTTTAGACCTCCAACTGGAATTCTTGAACACACTTGGACCTATATCAGGGCATTTTTGATCAGATCCAGCTCAGTCACAAACCCTTGCATATCATTTGCATACATACCCATTGCATCATATTAACATTTGCTTATTTGTGTTTCAGGGTATCCATATTCATCTGGTTTTGGTTTTGACCCCATCTGCATTACTGACCTATCTCCACCAGCACTAGCTTCAGCTTGTCAGCCATATACTTCAAATACTTGCACTAGCCAGCCAGTGGCCCACTCCTCAGCATCTTCATCAGCACCCTACTCAGTCTTCAGCATCATGGCTCCAAAGAAAAGCAACATCACCTATCATTTCTTCCAACCAGACTTATCAGACATCAGGAGGATCCAAACCCTGATCACTCCAGATCACATACCTTTGTTCAGGGAGCATTATGGGGATATACTTGACTTGGTCATGGATCTGGACCCATCTCAGAGAAGCCTGATCCACACCTGCATTCAGTTTTATGACCCCCCATTGAGATGTTTCACCTTTCAAGACTTTCAGTTGGGGCCTCTTTTAGAAGAATACTCATCTTTGGTTGGTTTGCCTATCAAGAGGGAAATCCCTTTCAACCCTGAAATGGTCTTTCCCAGCAATGGAGAGGTAGCAAAAGCTTTGCACCTGGAACCTGTTTTGATTGAGCAACACATGACCTCTAAAGCTGGGATCCCTGGATTTCATCTGGACTTCCTGATTTCTCAAGCTAGTCTGAAGGCCTCCTTGGGGGAGTGGAAAGCTGTTTGTGCTCTGTTGGCCTTAAGTGTATATGGAATTGTGTTGTTTGCAGATGAGCCTCGATTCATTAGCAAAAATGCAATCCATTTGTTCATCCTGAAGAACCCAGTGCCAACTTTATTGGGAGATCTTTATTACTCAGTGCACCAGAAGAATGAGAAGCAGAGGGGAAGGCTAGTGAGGTGTTGTGCTCCATTATTCCATGCTTGGTTTCTTAAGCATCTACCCAGGACAGATGCATTCCTAAATCCTCATCAGCAGAGCAACTGGGCTAAGAGGCTCACTACTCTCACTTCAGCAGACATCAGATGGTGTACTCAAAGCACCAAGGGCAGAGATATAATCACAAGCTGTGGACACTTTCCCAATGTGCCTTTAATAGGGGTTAAGGGAAGTATCAATTATAACCCTCTGCTGTTCAGGAGGCAATTAGGCTATGCACTGGTTCATATTCCTAGGGAACAAGACTTGGTTGAGACCCTCTACTGTGAGAACAAGATTAGTTTGGCTGTTGTTAGGCAGGCTGCCGGGGCCTGGGATCATGTTCAAACCAAGGGAGTCACCATTCTGGGGAAGTGCAATAATGTGGCATCAGTCCAATATTATGAGTGGTCCCATGCCAGGGCCCAATTCTCTGGAATGCCCTTTACCATAGAAGACATGCCTGAGTCATCTTCAGCACCACCCCCTGCCACTATCAGTTTGGAGGAGTTTGAGAGCTTGAAGGAAAGAAATGAGAAGCTAACCCAGGCTTTGCAGAAGACCCTCCGGGAGAGGAGTGAAGGTGTGAGGGAGATTGAAAGATTGGAGAAATTGAGAATAGAACACTTGACTAAAATTGAGAAGTCTGGAGATTATATCAACAAGTCTAAAGCTGGTGAGCAGATTCTGAAGAATGCTTGTAAAGAAGCCCAGTTCCAAAGAGCAAGAACCGACTTGTACTTAAAAGAGAGTCAGGCCAGGTGGGTCCGGATCACTGAGGCCCGTACTCTAGAAGACAAGAGAGTTCAGGACAAGATGGAACAGATGGAAAAAGCCCTGGCAGCAGCCCAGAAGGAAATATCAGAGCTGAAAATCAGAGCTGGAGTGAAGAGGTCTAAGGACCAAAGTCAGAACAAGAAGTTGACTGCAGCTGTTGCAACAAGAAACCTTCTCATCAGAAATCTTACGGAGCACCCGGCTGATCCTGTGACCGAAGCACTTCTCAAGGAAGTTCGTGAGGATGAGTTTGGCCTTGGAGTTTGATCATTTGCTTGTTGTTGTTCTTATTCCATGTACTTTTGCCTTTTTGTGATGTATTTTGACCCCTTTAAGGGCTTGTGTTGTAAAATGAACAAGTTGTATTTATTTCACCTTTGTAATATATTTGTGTTAGTTTCCATCTGGGTTACTTCAAAAGCAACTTCAACAGCATCATCTTCAAGGGTCTGGAAGGGTCAAAACTGAAGACCAAACCGGATACCTTGAGAACAAATAAGCATAACTGCATTGCATACTAACCCTTCTGTTTGTTTTGTAGGTTTTGTTTTGTTGTTGCTAACCTCTGTTGTGATATTCAGGAATTATTGCTCGCCGCCGGGTATTTCCTCTCAACAGGCCACACAGGTACCCAACTAGAAACAACCTTCCGGGAATTCAGATGGATCAGATGCAGCAGGACCTTACGGAGGTCAGAAACCAGATGGCCAACGAAAGGTTGGAGATGAGAACTCAGATAACACAGTTCATGGAAGTGATGAACAACTTAGCTCAAAGCCAGGAGAGGCTCAGAGCTTTGGTAGAAGGGAGGAATCAAGATGAGCCCCATGCGGGTACTGCTGGCACAAGTAACAACGAGAGGGTCCAACCTCATGTCAATCCCCCAGTTTTTGGACCCCATCTCCATCCAGAGGCCAACATCCCAGTCAATATTCAAGGGACAGCCACAGCAGCCAGAGTACTTCAAGAAGATCCTCAGGAGGACCAGTATACAGTAATGGGTGCCGGAGAGGAAACTTATGATAGACGATTGGAAGAAATAGCTGAGAAGTTGAGATCACTGGAGTCTCAAAATTCTTTGGGCTTCGACGTCATGGACATGGGGTTGGTAGACGGGGTCAGGATCCCCCATAAGTTCAAACCTCCTTGTTTCGAAAAGTATAATGGGACTTCATGCCCCCGGACTCATCTACAATCATTTCTGGGAAGGCTGAAGGCCTATACAATGGATGAGAAATTGTGGATGTTCTATTTTGAAGATAGCTTGACTGGAGCTTCGAGGGAGTGGTATTCCCATCTGACAAGGGCAACTGTAAGATGCTGGAAGGACCTGGCAGAGGCCTTCATCCGACAGTATCAATACAACTTAGACATGGCACCCAACAGGACTCTCCTAATGGGAATGTCACAGTCTTCGAGGGAGAGTTTCCGAGAATATGCTCAAAGGTGGAGGCAACTGGCTGCTGCTGTTCAACCACCTATGTCTGAACGGGAAATGGCAGATATGTTCATGAATACCCTTCAGGGAACCTATATCGACAAGTTGGCTGCTTTCTCTTCCACTAGCTTCGCAGATGTTGTCATAGCTGGGGAGAGAATTGAAAGTCTGTTAAAGATGGGAAAGATCTCAGACAACGGCGCGAGCTCGTCCAGTAGTACAAGAAAGCCTTTTGCAGGCCCAAGAAGAACTGGCGAGACCAATGCCATCCATTCAAGCAGGGGTAGGCCCCAATATGTTCAAAGGTCAATAGCAGCAGTCACTATCCCTGCTCCAGCTCATCCTCAGCCAGTCTATCAACCTCCGCAACAAAACTTCCAACAACAACCTCAGTATCAGCAGAATCAGTATCCTCCAAGGAACTACAACAACAACAACAACAACAATCAACAAAGGCCATTCCAACAGAGGCCCTCTCAAGCTAACCGAGTGATCGACCCGATCCCAATGCCGTATGCTGCCTTGTTGCCACAACTTCTGAAACTCAACCTAGTTGAGCTAAGAACGTTGGCACCTCCGGATCCCAACAGTCTACCAAGAAACTATGACTCTAATGCTAGGTGTGCTTTTCATTCAAACGCACCTGGTCACAGTACAGAAAAATGCAGAGCTCTGCATATGAAGGTACAAGACTTGGTAGACTCCAAGGCTCTGAATTTTGCACCGCCGCCCAATGTCAATAAAAACCCAATGCCAAACCATGGTGGTCCTCGAATTAATGCTATTGAAGAAGACCAACCGTCTTATTTGATAACTAATGTGGATCAGATCAGGACACCATTGGTGGAAATCAAGGCTCAACTCCGCGAAAACCAAATATTTCCGGGGTGTGAACTAGGGTGTCCCTATTGTAATATTTCATGGAATGGGTGTGAGGACCTGAGGAATGGCATTGACAGCCTTATTCAGAGTGGCCTGCTACAGATCACTACATCATTCCCGACAAACCCAACAACTTCATCAGCAACGGTTTCAGAACCTCCTACAACTGCAGCAACTATTGTTCCCGACAATTCACCAGCACCATCAACAAGTACTTCACCTGTCCTCCCAAATGATCAGACTTCGACAGTTTCTCCTGCTACAACTTCAGCTTCATTCCATTTCGAATCTCCATCAACAACAACGACAGTCCTTTCAACAGTACCTCCTACAACACCAGCAATCAATCATGAAGATGTCTCCACTGTTACCATATTCTACGATCCTGAAAATAATTCCGCCTACCATTCAGAAGGTGCTGCTCCCGCCAGAGCACCAGTTATAATCTTTTATGATCCACAAACAATTACAGTCCCTTCAACAGCAGCAATTAGTCCAGTCACTGTCACGGTGCCTGGACCAGTACCATATGAAAGCAATAGGGCCATCCCTTGGCACTATGGCTCTGACGTGTACTGTGAAGGGAAAAGAATCACTCTTGAAACATCAGCACCTGCACCACAAGTAGATAATGTGGGGGGAGGCAGAGGCTTCACTCGAAGCGGACGTCTCTTCGCCCCACAAATGCAAAGACCTACAGCCGAAGCAGAAGCTGCTGCCAAGGCAAAAGGAAAAGGCCCGGTACAGGAAGATCCAGCTGCCAAAGAAACCCTGAAGACTCCATTTGATCGGGAAGCTGATGAGTTTATGCGGATCATCAAAAAGAGTGATTATAAAGTTGTGGATCAACTTCACCAGACGCCATCCAAAATCTCTATCCTCTCACTGCTTATGTGCTCCGAAGCCCATCGGAATGCACTACTTAAAGTCTTGCACGCAGCTTACGTGCCTGAAGAGATTACTGTCAACCAGTTGGAAACAGTGGTTGGAAATGTTACTGCTAGCAATGGGCTAGGGTTTACCAATTCTGACCTGACAGTGGATGGCCGCAATCACAACAAAGCCTTGCACATAACCATGGAATGCAAAGGAGCTGTCCTTTCTCATGTGCTGGTGGACACAGGTTCTTCCCTGAATGTCTTACCGAAGAAGGCTCTGGTGAAGTTAGAATATGATGGATTGGCATTAAGACCCAGCAACCTGGTGGTACGAGCCTTTGATGGCTCTAAGAGATCGGTTCTGGGAGAGATTGAGCTGCCCGTGACAATTGGCCCACAGACCTTTAAAACTATCTTTTATGTGATGGACATTCAGCCCGCCTACAGCTGTTTGTTGGGTAGACCCTGGATTCACGCCGCCGGCGCAATAACGTCTACCCTTCACCAAAAGTTAAAATTTGAGTGGGAAGGCCAAGTTGTCACAATCTGTGGAGAGGAGGACATTTTTGTCAGCCACCTGGCAACCTACAAATACATTGAGATGGATGGAGAGATCCATGAAACAATGAGCCAAGGTTTTGAAGCCTTGAATGTCAATGAAGCATCTGCTGTATCTGGTACTCCAATGTCATCATACCAACAAGCCCGGAAGGTTGTTGAGGAAGGAACTGCCCTAGGCTGGGGCAAGGTTTTAGCTGTGGAGGAGAAGAAGGACAAGTTTGGGTTGGGTTACAGACCAACTCAACATCAAGCAAAGGCTGCTGCAGAGCCAGGTTTTGTCAGTGGGGGGATGCTTACCCCCGATGCTATCAACTGTCTGGAAGACGAGCTGGAAGAGGAGCGCAATCTGGAGAATTGGATTCGTCCAAAGATCCCGGGGAGCAGTGTCTCAAACTGGTCTTCCCAGGAAATTATAAGAGTTACTCATGCAGAGTAATTATTATTTCCTGTATTTTTATAGCATGCATCAAAGTCTTGCATCTTGCCCAAGATGACAAGACTCATTTTGTAATCAGGGCCATCTGTACTTTTGTGCAAACAAGATTAAATTAATGAAATATCAGACATCTTTTTGCAAACGAGTCTTTTTCTTTTCTGCTCACTGTTTTTCCATTTTTCTTTTTGTACAAAAATAAATGGCGGTGTTTTCAAAATGATAACTTCTTTTCACTTTTTTTTCTAAAGCAAGATTAAAATCAATCACTAAAATGAACAACTTAACCCTTGCAGAGAGTGCCTTCCTGACAGCACCGACCATAGCACGGCTATGACTTCGTATGACTTTGACAATCCAATCAATCAAGCTAATGAAGGGGTTGATGAAGAGTATGAGCTTCCTGAAGAGCTAGCCAGGTTGTTGAGACAAGAGGAAAAGGTTATTACTCCTCACCAGGAGGAGATTGAAGTGATTAATCTTGGTACGGAGGAAGACGTGAAAGAAGTTAAAATAGGGGCCTGCCTGCAAGACTCAGTGAAGAGACAACTGATAGATCTGCTTCAAGAGTATGTTGATGTGTTTGCTTGGTCGTATCAAGATATGCCAGAGTTGGATACCGGTATAGTTGTGCACAAGCTGCCTTTGAGGGAAGATTGCCCACCAGTTAAACAGAAGCTGCGCCGAACCCGCCCAGACATGGCTATGAAAATCAAGGAAGAGGTACAAAAGCAATGGGACGCCGGGTTCCTTGCTGTGACTAGCTATCCGCCGTGGGTTGCTAACATAGTACCTGTGCCTAAGAAAGACGGCAAAGTAAGAATGTGTGTTGATTACCGGGATCTGAACAGAGCCAGCCCGAAGGATGATTTCCCATTACCTCACATTGACGTATTGGTTGATAACACGGCTCAGTTCTCGGTATTCTCCTTCATGGATGGATTTTCAGGATATAACCAGATCAAGATGTCACCTGAAGACATGGAGAAGACAACATTCATTACACCTTGGGGCACGTTCTGTTACAAAGTGATGCCATTCGGACTGAAGAATGCTGGTGCCACATATCAACGGGCTATGGTGACATTGTTCCACGATATGATCCACAAGGAAATAGAATGTTATGTGGATGATATGATCGCCAAGTCCCTTACAGAGGAAGATCACCTGGTGAATCTGCTGAAGTTGTTCAAGCGACTGAGGAAGTACCAACTAAAGTTGAACCCCAACAAATGCACATTCGGGGTGCGATCTGGTAAGTTGCTGGGTTTTATCGTAAGCGAGAAAGGGATTGAAGTTGACCCTGATAAAGTCAAGGCTATTCAAGAGATGCCTGCACCGAGGACTGAGAAAGAAGTTCGAGGGTTCTTAGGTCGATTGAACTACATTTCAAGGTTCATATCTCACCTCACAGCAACCTGTGAACCCTTGTTCAAGCTGCTAAGAAAAGAACAAACGGTCAGGTGGAACGAAGATTGCCAGAAAGCTTTTGACAAGATCAAGGAGTATTTGCAAGAACCTCCAATCCTCATGCCTCCAGTCGAAGGAAGACCTCTGATTATGTACTTGACAGTATTAGAAGAGTCAATGGGGTGTGTGTTGGGCCAGCATGACGAGTCTGGTCGAAAAGAGTATGCAATATACTACCTAAGCAAAAAGTTTACCGACTGTGAACAGCGTTATTCACTGCTCGAGAAAACTTGCTGTGCTTTAGCGTGGGCTGCTCGCCGACTGAGACAGTATATGTTGACCCACACTACCTTATTAATCTCAAAAATGGATCCAGTTAAGTACATTTTCGAGAAGCCAGCTCTTACCGGACGGGTTGCAAGATGGCAGATGATTCTCACAGAATACGACATACAGTACACATCTCAGAAAGCCATCAAGGGCAGTGTACTATCTGAATATCTTGCTGAGCAACCCATTGATGACTACCAGCCTATGAGGTTTGACTTCCCTGATGAAGACATCATGTTCATTAAAGCAAAAGATCACGAAGAGCCTATTCACACCGAAGGGCCTGACCCGGAGGAATAATGGACTATGATGTTTGATGGGGCTGTTAACATGAATGGCCGTGGTGTTGGTGCAGTACTCATTACACCTAAAGGAGTTCACATGCCTTTCTCGGCAAAACTCACTTTCAACTGCACTAACAACGAAGCTGAATACGAAGCTTGCATTATGGGTCTTGAGGAAGCCATTGACCTCAGGATCAAAACTTTGACCGTGTTCGGAGATTCAGCTCTGGTAGTCAATCAAACCAACGGAAAATGGTACACCCACCAAGATCATCTGATACCTTACAGGGATTATACAAGGAGGTTATTGACTTTCTTTACAACAGTCAAGCTTGAGTATATCCCTCGGGACGAGAATCAGTTTGCAGATGCTCTTGCTACCATTTCATCCATGATCAAAGTTCAAACGGCTAACTTTGTACCCCGGATTTCAGTGTCTAGACTTGATAGACCAGCATATGTATTTGCAGCGGATGTTGTAAAAGATGATAAGCCTTGGTTCCATGATGTTAAGTGCTTCTTGGAGGATCAGACATACCCACCTGGGACATCTTCCAATGATAAGAAGACTTTGAGAAGGCTTGCTGGTAGTTTCTTTCTGAACACTGATGGGTCTTTATACAAGAGGAACTTTGACATGGTACTCCTCAGATGTGTTGACAAGACGGAAGCAGATTTGTTGATGCATGAAGTGCACGAAGGATCCTTTGGTACCCATGCAGGAGGGCATGCCATGGCTAAAAAGCTATTAAGATCAGGATATTACTGGATCACAATGGATGCAGACTGTTGTGCTTATGCCAGGAAATGCCACAAATGCCAGACCTACGCAGATAAGGTGCATGTGCCTCCCAATCCTTTGAACATCATGTCTTCACCATGGCCCTTTGCCATGTGGGGCATTGATATGATTGGCAAGATTGAGCCAACTGCTTCAAATGGCCACAGATTCATCTTGGTCGCCATTGATTATTTCACCAAGTGGGTCGAAGCAGCTTCCTACGCCAATGTTACAAGACAAGTGGTAGCCAGATTTCTGAAGAGAGATATCATCTGTCGATATGGAGTTCCCGAGCGAATCATTACTGATAATGGTTCCAACTTAAACAACAAAATGATGGCAGAGCTGTGCCGGGACTTCAAGATCCAACATCACAATTCTTCTCCTTACAGGCCAAAGATGAACGGCGCTGTTGAGGCAGCAAATAAGAATATCAAGAAGATTGTGCAGAAGATGGTAATCACATACAAAGACTGGCACGAAATGCTACCATTTGCTTTGCATGGGTATCGCACATCAATCAGAACGTCCACTGGGGCAACACCGTATCAGCTTGTGTATGGTATGGAAGCAGTCCTACCTGTTGAAGTTGAATTACCCTCGTTACGGGTATTAATGGATGTTAAACTGAGTGAAGCAGAATGGGTTCGATCCCGATTCGAACAACTGAGTCTGATCGAAGAGAAAAGATTGGCTGCAATCTGTCACGGGCAGTTATATCAGAAGAGAATGAAGAAGGCCTTCGATCAGAAAGTCAGGCACCGAGAGTACCAAGTAGGGGATCTTGTGCTGAAAAGAATCCTCCCTCCTCATACAGACCACAGGGGCAAATGGACTCCAAACTATGAAGGACCATTCGTGGTAAAGAAAGTTTTCTCCGGTGGAGCACTGATGCTCAGCACCATGGATGGTGAAGATTTCCCGTCCCCTGTGAATTCAGATGCAGTTAAAAAATACTTCGCATAAAATGACCCGCTGGACATAAAAACAGAATGTAAGTCCAGGCAAAAATAGGGCATCCCGGCGAGTCAAAAACAGAATAAAAGACTCGGGCAAAAATAAGGGAAATAAATGAAAAATGTACACCCGCTGAGTTGAAAAGCCGCATTGGACAGCTCAGGCAAAAATGGGTATCCCGATGGATTGAAAACCCGAAAGGGCGATCCATGCAAAATAAGGGAATAAGCGAACAACTGCACTCTGAATTCGTCTGTATCACCTATAACTTGGTAAGCTACGAAGGATCAGACTTCAATCAGAATCAACTCTCTCCAGAAAGCAAGACGAGAAGAACGTCATTGTCATACGAGTCATAGCAGAAGAGGAAGCTCCTTGAAAGCCTCGTCAACATCGCCAGCATTTTGTTTCTCAATTTGTAACAGTCTCTTCATTTCAGGAGATATGTTTCTTTGACTGTATCTTGCCAAATCAGGGCACATGAATTAATAAAATCAGATTTTCGGTCATGTTTCGTTTTTACATTTATGTTTTGCAAAGAGTTGTCTGATATCTCTAAAAATACAATTGCATAAGTACAGATGCCTTTCTCTAAAAATAAAAACACATGCTTACAGGGAATATACTTACTCTCGAAAGTACTTAACTCCTATGACGGAATCCAGTGAGGGATACCTCGGGACCTTTTGTACGTTTCCTTACCTTTGCAAGATTGCAGGTATCCAGAACGCAACCTGGGGCATGCAGGTTACATCTCAGCAAGTTGGCGAATCATTATTAACTCGGTCTATCTTCCACGTGGCACTGGAGAGTGCCCACCTCCCCAGCAAAGTTGCCAAATCAACAAACAGGCTTAATACTCAGGATGTTTTCTCCCCAGCCGAGTTGCCTCTCATTACTCTCCCCAGCTGAGTTATCAACAGCATTCCCCAGCTGTAGTGCCAACCATTCTTCCTCAGCAGAATGCAGAAGTCAGGGAATCATCTCCCCCACAGAATCCCCAGCCTCTATTCAGAAGAGCAACGCACGGAGAAATCACAACAGAGTACGGAAAGCTTCTACAAACCCCAGCTGGGTCCCATATTATAAGGATATGTCAATCAGTGACCTATATCCCCAAGCAGATACATCATTAGATCTACCAATGATCTCATCCCCAGCTGGGATGTTCACTTCAAGCAGATCATCCAGAGATCTTCACAGCGACGGGATCCGAATCCCGGATCTGTGCCCCCTTTGCATGATCATAGCATTCGCATCATACTATCCCCTCAGAGCGTAGCATTCCGTCTAATACGGAGCATTACGGCAAAAATCAAATGCATAGCATAATCATAAGCCATGTTCTGAAGTAACACTTGTGAATAACAAACCGTTCATCATCATGGTACAGAAAAATCCCCACCAGAGTCCCCGGCAAAAGCAGTTGCCTCACAATCACAAACACCAGTATATACTCCTTTTGGCACC
Source organism: Lathyrus aphaca (assembly GCA_963966055.1). Taxonomy (NCBI): domain Eukaryota; kingdom Viridiplantae; phylum Streptophyta; class Magnoliopsida; order Fabales; family Fabaceae; genus Lathyrus; species Lathyrus aphaca. The sequence goes on along the minus strand of OZ014519.1, from coordinate 344,592,614 downwards.
CGTCCGTGTCATCTTTCCCCAGTAAAGTCGCCTGAACACACTTTACAAACAAAATCACCCGTACTACAGGTACTTCCTGACACCCGTCCGTGTCACATCACCAGCAGAAAGCCAAAGACATCCTCTTTGCACTCACATATACTTATATGCACTTTTCTTGACACCCGTCCGTGTCATATCCCCAGCGCAGTCGCTTACACCTTTATCACTCATATACTTGTTAATATTATACTTTTCTCTCTTGACACCCGTCCGTGTCACTCTCCCCAACAGTTAACACTCATCTATACAATACAATGCTCATTACTCATGGTACACTCATACAGATACTCGTCCGTATCTTGTATACACCATCACTCATACCCCCGCAGATTCGACACTAGTCCTTGTTCTTTGTTAACCCGTTGGTACTCGTCCGTACCATCATCTCAGAACATACGTCAGGCTTTTGTTTCTACATGATACTCGTCCGTATCATAGTCTTAAGGATGCTCGTCCGCATCTTCAATCCATACACCGTGTCAAACACTTGTGTCTTCTTGGATATAGATACTCGTCTGTGTCTACTATTCCCCAGAAGGATACTTTCAGATGCAACACTCGTCCGTGTTCTTTGTTAACCAGTTGATACTCGTCCGTATCATCATCTCTGAACGTGTGTCAGTTTGTTTCTACGTGATACTCGTCCGTATCATAGTCTTAAGGATGCTCGTCCGCATCTTTAATCTATACACAATACCAAACACTTATACCTTTTGTTTCTTGGATGTAAACGCTCGTCCGTGTTTACTATATCCCCAGTAGATCACCAACAAATTTTCTTTTTATCTAACACTCGTCCTGTGTTATGATACCTTTGAGAGCAGCCGTACCCTGCTAAGTGGTCGTCCTCCACTTCTTGATGGTCGTCCTCCATCATGCTCAGTCGATGGCCGTCCCCATCGTTGATTTTAGCAGCCGTCCCCTGCTAGGTGGTCGTCCTCCACCTTTTGATGATTGTCCTTCATCATTTTATCCAATGGCCGTCCCCATTGTTGATTTTGGTTATCTGACATCCGTCCTATGTCATGACAAACCTTGAGAGCAGCCGTCCCCTGCTGAGTGGTCGTCCTCCACTTCTTGATGGTCGTCCTCCATCATGCTCGTCCGATGGCCGTCCCCATCGTTGACCCTTTTCTATCCGATGGCCGTCCCCATCGTTGATATTTTCGGCAGCCGTACCCTGCCAGGTGGTCGTCCTCCACCTTTGATGGCCGTCCCCATCATATTTCTTTTATCCCCAACAGAGCAGCCGTCCCCTGCTAGGTGATCGTCCTTCACCTTTGATGGCCGTACCCCATCATCTGTTTATTTCATTTATTCTTTAACCCGATGGCCGTCCCCGTCGTGGTCCCTTTTCCTTTTTAACCCGATGGCCGTCCCCATCGTTGGTTACTTTACCTTTATGAACTTGATGGCCGTCCCCGTCATGTTTCATTAATTTCCAGAGAATTTTACAGCTTTATCTTGATGGCCGTCCCCATCATGATTTTATTTTCCCCAGCTAGTCGGCCGTCCCCGTCTTGGCTTTACCTTCTATTCCCAGCATGTCGGCCGTCCCCGTCATTGCTTTATTTTCCTGCACTTTTCCCGGCATGTCGGCCGTCCCCGTCATTGCTCCTTGCCCAGCAGTCGTCCGCTGCTCGACGGTCGCTCTCCGTCGCCCATTTTACAATATACTTTGTTTTCCTTTTACAATCTATATCCCTTTTCTTCTTCATTCCGTGAGTGCAAATTTTGGACTGTCTTTGGTATTCAACCACAAGTTATCTTGTTTGCCTGTTAAGCCGTCGCTTACATCCTGCACAGCTAACTCATGTTTGAATAGGGGCAGCTGTAAACACCCTAAATTTGCCCTCACCCATTCACACCATGGCTTGTGATCATCTCATATGCATAAACACAAACATATCATCTCATATCTCACTTTTGTTTCACTGCATAGTTTCTAAGGCATCTGCACCTAGGGTTTGTGATCTGAGCAATCCCAAAGCATCTTGGGCCATTCCAAAGGCCACCAATCAATTCAAAGGGGTCCATGTGTTCTCTTATATCATATTTCATCTCCTCAAAGTCAAAATTGCAAAGGAATCACAAGAACTAGGGTTTGAGTGGATGCAGAGCCAGGATGAACTGCACAGTTAACTGAAAATTAGGGTTTTGGTTTCAGAGGCCATAACTCCAAATTTTTTGGTCATTCTTATTTCCATTGGTCTCTATATGGTATAGGGAGTATGCATATCAATTTGCATGAAGAAATTCCATGGGGAAGTCATCTGATCAAAGGTTGACTTTTCAGACAAGTCAGTGTAAAATCAGGGCATCTGAGGCCCCCAATGACCCAACCAATGGGTGATCTTCATCATTTTGAGTGTATATGATCTTTATTTGATCATGGAAGAAGGTTGAATTTCATAGAAATCAAGAATTTAGGGTTTTTGCAAATGTTGACTTTTTGGGCATAGTTGACTTTTCAAGAATGCATCATTTTAGGTCATTTTTCAAGCTTTGATTCTTGATCCAAAAAGGCTTCAAATGGAAAAACTTTGGTCATGAAAGTTGTAGATCTCATCTTTCCCTTTTCAAAAAGTACAAGAACATGATCAAACTCTTCTTGGATCAGAAGTTATGGCAATGCAAAGTTGGCAAAAATCATTGATTTTCAAGACATGCTTCAAATGGAAATTTTGCAAAGTCTTGAACCAAAGCCAATTGTGACCTCTAGTTCATTTCAAACCATTACACAAACATTCTCTAAGTCATAAAAATCAGATTTGAACCAAGATCACATGTGTTTAGTTCATGTAGCAAGGCATTTTTTCATGAAAGTACAAAAAGGTAGCAACTTGCAAAACACTCATGACACTTCCCTCAACTTGCAGCCTTGGCCTTTGAACCTTGCTAGCTCTCTCACCACACCATGCTGCGCCAGCCCTAGCCTTTGTACCAAGCTAGTATCAAGCCCATGCCTCTCTTACAAGATTTTTGACTTTTGGCAAAAGCAAACATCCCAATCACCACAGGCCATGTCACATCCTCTGGCCACTTGCATTTGTTTATTGCATCCTTTGGCAAGCCATAACACTAACTAAGCAAGCCTGAAACTCACACATTCATCACATTCACAAAACACTCCATCATTGCATAAGCCTTCGAATTTCTCTCCACAGCTTACAAACACTCAAACTATCTTCACCATTCAACTCACCTTGCTCCATAGACCACCCAGCACCAAGAACCCAGGCCTAAAACAACCAGAATACTCCATAACCATTTCTCACCTCAGCCTGCATTTCTCTTCGAAATTCTCACCACAGCTTGCAAACACACAAACAAACACCACAGACCTTCTCCATTCATCCTCAGGATCACAAACAACCATTCACCATGACTTGAAGCTCTCTATTTCACCATTGCCATTTCTGATCAAGCTTGAGCAGAAGCTTTCGAATCTCATTATCCAGCCAACTTAAACTCCTTTTGAGCATTCAAACATCTTCTGGGGACCAATTGGAGCAGTTTGCACTGAAGGAAGTGGCCAGAAAGTCCTTAAACTGAAAGCTTCGAATCTCAGGTAGCCTGAAATTTATTTTTCCAGAAATCATTTTTCTTGTTACAAACTTGTTCTATGTGATTCACTGATCATCCTGATGTTCTTAGTTTTTAAAATGGTTTTGATTTGAGAGTTTAATTTGTCTCTGAAGCTTGCGTGCCCTAGTTTTTCTTTCTTTCGATTCAGCTTGTTTAGGAAGAATAAATGTGTTTTGAGAGAGGGGTTTGATTCGTGAGAGGATGGAGATCATTTCCCAGTTCTTAGTTTTCATTTTTGATACGATTTGAGGGGTTTGGGAAGTTTTCAGGTGAGCTGCTCGCCGGAGAAGACGACCGGAGGTCTTCTCCGGCAGCCTGAAAGTGATTAGGGCTAATGGTCATTAATTAGGCAACTTTGAATCTGGTCCCTTGGATGGACTCTCCCGCGCGCGAATGAAAGGCTGAGATGAGCCATTAGAAACCCTAATCCTGATTATCCATTTAATTCCTGATTAATTAATTCGTAATTTTAATTTAACCAAGTTTGAATTTGGACCACTGGATCACGCGCCAAGTCAACCCATCCACTGCCAGAATCAATCTCAGCCATCCTTCCTGATTACTTTCATTTTATTTAATTTTTATTCATTTTCTTTTCAATTAACTTGCATAATTATTTTAAAATAGTAAAAAATTCTTAAAAATTATGAAACTTTTTCTCAAAAGTTTTATTAATTTTTAAGACCCAAAAACATTTTTATTTTATTTTTTATCATTAAAAAAGTATTTTTAAATATTTAAAAGATTATTTTTAATTGATTAATGGAAATTAATTAATTAAAAATACTTTCAGGTATTTAAAAATCATCAAAAAATTCATGAAATGTTCTAAGACATTTAGAAACATTGTCCAACCTTCAAACCAAATTTCTTTTTTGATCTTGATGCATTTTAAGAATTTTTCATTGAATTAAATCATTTTTTATGCATTATTTTGATCATGAGTTCAAAAATTCATTTCTGCCTATTGGAGAAGGTTGAGACATTGATTCTTTTTGCTTGGTCTTTTGTTTGGCATGTAGTTTCTAGGGTAAAAAGGCCATGATTTGTTCTTGCATTTCCAAATTGATTGGCATTTCTTTTGTTAAGAACCCTAAAAAACCCTAATAACTTGTAAAAATCATATCTTGAATTTGGTTGAGAGTTGAGAGCTCCCCTTTGGGCAGTGGTTCATTATAGGTTTAGGGTTTCCTTGGATGTCATTTTCCATTTTTTATCTTAGGGTTTGCTTCTGTTTTGGGTTTTTGTCTGATGTTTGATCCTTGAACCCTAATTTGGGACTTCTCTTGCATCCTCCTTGCATACTCTTGCATAACATGACTTGTCTTTGCATTTTGTGCATTCTTGTGATTCATTTGACATCTTAAGACATATAGAAAGCATATTTGATCATTGCATTACATATTTGCCATGCCATTTGTCTTGTATGCTTCATAACATTTCATGCTTGTTCATGCTCCTTAACTTGCATCATTTGCATCCATGATCTTGTATGAACATCCCCATGTCTTGCCTCATGTTTGCAGCACCTCATAACACCATAATCATCATCAACATGCTTCTGGTTTTGCTTAGCATCATACCATTTCATCTCATCTTGCATTGCATTGCATTTTTTTTCTAACATTTCAGGTGGTAAGTGAACTTGAGAAGTGAATTTGCCTTCACTTCTCATAACTTTTCTTTTCATCTCTCTTGCATCCATTGCTGCATTCCTATATGTGTTTGAGATTGATTTTGCTCATTCTTCTTCCTCCCACTTTCTTTCTTCAAGTGACTTGACTTCTTGAATGAAGCAAGTCACTTTGCTTCTCTTGATCTTGTTCATCTGCTTCCTGGTGGCTCCTCTGAAGATTGTTCTTGCAAACCTCACAAACCTTAGGATCATCCAAGCATGACAATGAATTAGGGTTTTGATTAGTCCCCTCATAGTTTTACCTTTGTGTCTCTCTTTGAGTCTTCTCTTCTCATCTCATAATCAGGGACTAAACCCTAAAGGCTTTAAGACTTTGTGATTAAGCTTATGCCTGCATCCTTCTCTTAGGATGGAGTGTATAACTTTAATCCTAAGTGTTAAACCCTTTATGTGTTTAAATCTCTTAATCAATTCACTTAATAATCATTAAGACATCACACTTGTAACTTGGGCCTTGCATTAGGGTTCTAATTCTTCCTTAATTGGTTAAGAAGGACTAACCCTAGTGTTAATGGACAAGTCCCCCTCAAGTTGTCTTACAAACCATAAAACTCACTTCATCATCATATCACTAAATAAAATCCACTTAATCAAAGGCTTGTTTTGTCATGAGTTTAATCCCTAATCATGGATTAAGTTGAGGAGTTTTCCTCAGCTTAAACATTCTCATCTATCATCCTTCTTTTAGGATGGTGTAATGAGTCTGTTTAATCCATGATTATGGCTTAACCTCATTACTCAACACTAAACAAAATCACAAAAACATCTAAATAATCACAAGTAGGTTAATGATCTTAATCCTGCATCAAAGGTGATTAAGTGTGAGAATCTGACTTCACACTTAAGGTATTCTCATTACCCCTAATCAGAGGGAAGATGTGATGAGTTTACTAAATCCATTGATTTAGGCTTAAGCTCATTATCTTATGACAAACTTTCAAAGGTAATAAAAGACTGAAAACTCAAAAACAAACAATAATCGTCTCCTTCGGGATTCTTTTCTCATCACCTTCACTCACAATCGAGAACTTGCTTCTTCCGTCTAATGCAAGACAGTTTGCATCTGTGCCAGACAGATCATACACTTGAGCATAGACAAGCAAGCAGTTCATCAAAGTCAATTTTATCTTTCAGTCTCTTTGGGTCGAACTACGGTGTTCTGACTTCCTCATTGCACGAGAGGATACGTAGGCATAACTTAACAGTTATCGAACAAAAGTCTCTGTACATTCCCCCTCCTTCCAGCATTATTCTTTAAGCCTCATAATCATGAGCATACTCTTTCTTACACTGACACTATACATATTACACTTCACACTTCTTTTGCACTGACACCTGTACATTCTTTTCCAGCTATTTTACACACAGATTGCACTGACACTACCCCTTTAAAACACAAATCTTTTAAGCGTGGATCCCGTCGAGTACGACGGACAATCTGGGTGCTAATACCTTCCCAGGTTGTAACCAACCCCCTTTCTCAGTCTCTCTTGTTCGCAAATCGTCTTATCCATCTCTTTCTAGGCTTATGCAGCATTGCCTTTCCTCCGGGATAAAAATGCCTAGCTGACGACTCTTTTCATCTCCAGTGAGTTCACGGCTGTGTGTTCTCATTGTTCCTCTCGCCGACCGTTCGCGTCTGTACCTTCATCTGAACCAGTTTTCATTTGTCGGGAGCGACATACTGCACCATTCATCTTTGGACGATACGGAGAAGAGTTATGATGTTTAATCTTGAACTGCGTGCAGAGATCAATAATCATGGTGTTATTCAGATTAGAGCCATTATATGTGATAATCCTTTCAGGGATGCCATACATACATATGAGATTATTCTTAATGAATCGAGCCACAACATTCTTAGTAACAGATGCAAATGAGGCTGCCTCCACCCACTTTGTAAAGTAATCAATGGTAACAAGGATGAAACGATGCCCATTAGAAGCAGTAGGCTTGATCTCACCAATCATATCAATGCCCCACATGGCAAAAGGCCAAGGAGCAGTCAACACATTCAATGGAGCTGGAGTTATATGCACCTTATCAGCATAAATCTAACACTTGTGACATGTTTTGGAATGTTGATAGCAATCAGCTTCCATGGTAGACCAATAGTAACCTACTCTCAATATCTTCTTTGCCATGGTATGACCACTAGAATGAGTTCCAAAGATCCCATCATGCATGTCTTCCATAATCCATGTTGCTTCCTTCTTATCCACACAACGAAGCAAATTCGAATCATGATTGCGCTTGTACAAAATTTCATTACTCAAGAAGAACTTAGCAGAAAACCTCCTCAGAAACTTATTATCATTGACAGATGCCCCTTCAGGGAACTCCTGAGCTCAAGATACCTTTTCACTTCATAGAACCAAGGCTTTCCCTCTACTCCTTCAATATCAATCTCATTACAATGTGCAGGCTTCTCAAATCTATCAATAGTGATCTTGGGAGCTTCATCATCCCAACTAATCTCAAACATAGATGCCATGGTGGCTAGTGCATCTGCCAACTGATTCTCTCCTCGTGGAATATGTCCAAAGGTAATCTCTTCAAAATATGGGATCAAGGATAACACATGCTCTTTGTAAGGAATGAGATTTTCATGCTTGGTATCCCAATCTCCTTTAATCTGACTAACTACCAGGGCTGAATCTCCATATACGTCCAGGAACTGAATCTTCATCTCAATGGCAGCTTTGATACCCAAGATGCATGCCTCATATTCAGCCATGTTATTGGTACAATAGAAACAAAGTCTTGCAGTAATTTAGGTATGACAACCTTATGGGGAAATGATCACAACACCAACACCATTACCAAGCGCATTAGAAGCTCCATCAAAAACCATAGTCCATCGGGATCCCTGTTCAGGTCCGTCATATTGTCCAGGTTCTTTGGTAATAATCATAATGTCTTCATCCGGGAACTCAAAATTCATTGACTGATAATCATCCACTGCCTGATGAGCTAAATGATCAGCTACCACACTACCTGATGCGTGTTTTTCGCAAGTGTACGAACACGTCAGAGTAATATAAAAGATTGTCGAATCCACAGAGACCAAGTGTCAATCTATCGTACCTGTTGTTATGGTGTGTATCTAAGGCAACTAAATATAAGGGTTTTAAGAAGTGCGCAATGGTAAATAAAATAATAATTTTAAACAATTAATAAAGGACAGGCTTGAATGTAATTCACATAATCAATTGATAATCCAGTACTTGTTAATAGAACTACTTATGGGCAATGTTTTCTACTTTGAAAAGAACTAATTTAACAGGAATTGTCGCTTTCGCGTATTCAGAATCGAGTTGTACTCTCTAATCAACCCCTCCTATTGTCACGGATAAAAAGGTGCTTACTGCATTAGAGTAGTAAACCTATTTTTAAGAAATATAGTATCTTAACTAAGTTGAAAAGTATTTTAACCTGGATTTCACAGCAAAAAGAGGTTCTCACGAACCAGACTCTAAACTTCATAACGCGTCCGAAAATCGTTTTAAAATCTCTTTTCTTTTTAATCCAAAAACTCCTAATGAACTAGACAAAGCACTTTTGGCTGTTTTTGAAATAGTTAAAAACAATTACTTAAATTGAAAGATAAAATAGCCCTTAAGTGTTTCCACGAATCATTGTATGGATTACTGGTTTAATTACGATCCTTACATTCTAACCTTTATGGATTTAGTTAGACATAGTAAAGTAAAAGTTCTTTTTATAATTTTTCATAAAAGTAATTTAGTGCGAGTGCGGAAAGTAAATAAAAGTAGTGCAAGTGTGGAAAGTAAATAAAAGTAGTGCGAGTGCGAGAAATAAATGTATTTAAAGTGAGTGCGAGAAATAAATAAAGTAAAGCGGGTGCGGGAAATAAATAAAGTAAAGCGAGTGCAGGAAATAAATAAAATAAAGTGCGAGTGCGGATAATAAATGAAAGTAAAGAAATGCGGAAAATTAAAATACGAACTGGAATTAAAATGGCGGCAGGATTAACTTCCTCCCAGAGTGCTCCAAAACTCGATCACACAGACGTATACAGACTCGATCACTCGACTGCAGTAACACCCCGATATGGAATGATAACTGCTTTAAAACTGATATATGCCTAAGAGATTCTAAGTTTGGATGATGAAAAATGAAAATCTAAGGTCCTATTTATAGGAAAACAAAAAGCAGGAAAAGACCAGGATGCCCCCTCCACTAAAAAGTGGAGGGAACTGTTTTTGCCTTGTGGCGCCCGCCACAAGTCCATGGCGCCCGCCATGAGGCTAATGGGGAATGGAAGAGTGGGGATCGTGGGTCTTGGAAGTTGTGGAGTGGTCTTGAGACGTGGCCACGTCATGGCAGACCCCATGGCGCCCGCCATGGTGGATGCCGTAAGTGTAAAACGCTGATTTTCTTGGTTTTCGTCCGTTTCCACTCCTTTTTCGCTCCTTTTCTCGATTTAGGCCCCGATTACAAAGAAAACCTTAAAACAAAGAAAAACAAAGTAATAACATAAAAAAATAACAATAAAATCTAAGAATGCATGCGAAATCGGATTCAGAAATACGGTGAATTTTAGTGTTATCAAATTCTCCCACACTTAGACCTTTGCTTGTCCTCAAGCAAACATTAAAGCTCAAGAAAAAATGGTGTCGACACGTAATTTGGGCTAAAGGGCTTCTAAGTTCAAGTCAGGATGTAGTGACAGGTACTAACTGAGTGAACCAAAGGTACCATAATAACACAAACACAAACTTCAATCCTATATTAACCACTCCATGTCATCCAACAATACCTAGGCATATCTTCTCATCTTTTTGGGTCCTTTTCATTCAGGCGCAATCACATTAAGCCCGTTATCCGTACATGCTTCATAATAGATTGAACGGTTAGTGATTCTGATCCATAACATAAGGTTTCTGGCACATAAGCATGTGTAAACCTGTTTTATTTGACCTAATTGTAGTTGTGGGGGATCGGACCGTAATCCGCCCTACCAAGTTCAATGCCAGATACCTCTGAACCAACTAACAATAGGTGACTGCAATTTTTTTCTTTTTGTGGCAAAAAAAATTTTCTTCTCTTTTTTCGGTTTAAATGACTTTGTGAGGGTCACCTATCCCAGAGTTTTCCTTTTTTCTTTTTTATTAGCACTGGATCATTCACTTATGTTCATCGGCCCCCTACGTAGAGCATGCTTAGGCCGGAGCTGACTGCTAGAATAAACTACTTAGGACAATTTTTTGAATGATAATAAAGGCCATGGTGTGGGGTTTAGGAGTGATTCCTATATTCAAGAGGTCTATGGTGCTAAAATGGTACTGATGTTTCAAAAAGTTGACCTAAGTCACCACATCCTAATCAAAACCTGTCTCAAAGCCCAAAAAACATGTGAAACAACATTGTTTTTTTTTTAATTTTCTGGTAAGGCTAAGGAAATGGGAAAAAATGAGGATGTACTAAAAATACGCTATACTGGTGACTCGTCAGACTCATGCATTATCTAAGAAAATTAAACTAAATACTTACTAAAAAGGGAAATAACTGAAAGGAAAATGACATAAAGCAATAAAATCCCCTCCCACACTTAAATCGAACATTGTCCCCAATGTTTCGAAATAAGATAAGGAGGGTAACCTGAAAAAACTACTGCGGAGGAGCACTGGTGCCCTCGCCGTCCTGCTGTGATGGTCTGGAACGACGGGATCTACTGCGCTGCTGGTCCCTCCGGTCAAGTCGTGCCGATGAGGCAGCCTGGGTACCCCGAACCTCTCGAAGGTTACCTAAGATGGAACCATGAGTGGCCTCCATAAGCTGGTAGTGTCGGCGGTTGACTTCTCTCTGACGGTCCTGCTCTAATGTGATATCGTGCAAGGTACGGCAAACGTTGCTGTAAGCACGATCCGAAACCAATCGTGATTGTTGCATGAAGCTCATGTTGTCTTTCAGTTGTTGTGAAATAGTAGAGAGAAGGTCGTATCACGTTTCCTCTCTAGCTGTCATATCACGCCACATCTCCTCAGTGACATAGAATCCAGGAGCAGCACCTGCAACAGGGTTAGAGGAAGATGGTGCGGTGTGTGACTGTGAAGGATGATGGGGGGACATGTGAGGTATGGGAGACTTCTCTCTCCGATCATACTCCTCATCAGTGTCATGTGCCTCCCCATCAGGAATATTAGGAGGAAGTGGACCCAAAACAGGTGGAGCATTCAGATCATAGGTCCAGTTCCTTTCATTACGTACATCAGTACGTCTACTGCAAGGTAAAGTAACAGATGGGATAGCTACCCCATGAACCATCAACTCATAACCACGTTCTCTCCTCGTTCGACACAATTTTATGTCTTTCAGAAATTTTAAATTAATTGTGCGAGGAGGTAATGGTTCAAGTGTAGCTATCTCATTGTTCAGGTCAAGAGCCCGAGCAATAGACGTAACAAGCCCTCCAAAAACAATCGGTCTTGTTTTATTATTAAGTAAAGCCATGTGTGCAAGCATAAATGGGGCCGGATTGATATGGGTACTAGTGAGGCATCCTTGCAAAAATAGGAGTTCTCTAGCGTTTACCTTATTTGGACTCTCCTGGCCAAAAATAGTACATGCCAAAAGATATCTGAAAACTCTTATGGCCGGGTTATGGATGGTCGACGCAAGTATTCCTTCAAATGAATTTATTGAAGTACTTGAAAGCCTCTGCCAGAAGGAAAATACCTCGGCCGACCATTCCGCATCCAAAGGTGCCTCACAAATCGCACCTTCCCTATGAGGGATTCCTAACAAGCCTATTAGTTCGTCGGTACTGAATTCATATTCAATTCCAAACAGTCTAAAATTAACAGTACCGACTGTGCTAGCAGTGTTAGGACTGACAGAGTATATCAATGAACTTAAAAACTCAACTGTCAGCCTCTCATAGGTAGGTTCCTGATTAACAAAAATATTATGCAAGCCTAAAAAATCTAATAAATGAAAAACACTATGATAAAGACCCAAAGCATACAGACAGTTATCATCGACGTACCTAGTCGAGAGGATTTCTCGACTCTGAAGCCTCTGAATAATTTTCCTTTGCCTATCACCCGGTCTTCCATCGCGAAGAAGAAATCCATTGAACTCCATTGTTGTTGCTCCTTGAGAAGTGAAAAGTGGTAGAAATTGGTTTATGAGAGAAATGATAAAGGTTTGATTTTTATGGTTTGTGGTGGATGAAAATGAAAATGGATTTTGGATAGGTTTTATAGATGGTGAGTATTTTGGAAATGGGGGAGCTTTAATGGGGTTCAATGGGGTTTTTGAAAGTTGTAAAAATGGGTTTTTGAAGTTGGAAGGTGTAAAAATGGAGGAGAAAGGGGATCAGCCCCGTTTTTTATGGTGACGGTGTGGCGCCCGCCACAGGGGGTATGGCGCCCGCCACAAGCCCATTTCCTGCTGAGCCTTGGATTTTCACATCTTCTTTTGGGCCTTCTTGCACCTTCGGTCTTCGGGGGGTCCGGATAGCGTTTTCTTCTCTTTTCCAAGGCATGAGGCTTGCATATTTTTTTATGAAGACAAAAATGAATATATTTTTGTCTTTATATTTTTTTTTCTTTGCTTGACAAAAATAAAATAATTAAAAATCAAAAGAAAAGAGAAAAAATGACATTAGTGCACGAAATAATATATATATATATATATATATATATATATATATATATATATATATATATATATATATATATATAAGATAAACTCAAAGTACATGAAAAAAGAAAATGTAATAGATGCAATAATGTAAGATATGTCTGGAGATGCGAGAAATAAAATAAAGCATGAAAAAAAAATTAAATACTAGGGTAATATCGTCAGTGTAGAACGAATCATGTGGTAGGCTTCTCCTCCTGGTTTGATCCACAAATCTCAGCTATTTCCCTCCGAAGCTCTTCAATCTCCTGATATAGAGCATCGGCCTCTGAGGCATGAGTGAGATCAGAAACCTGAATCTGTAATTCCAAGTCCGCTACTTCCTGCTTGAGCAGGGAAGTCTCCTTACGGAGCTCATAAATCTGAGTTTGTAGATCAGGCGGCTGCAGAGACATATTGTTAGACATAATATTGATTCGGGGAGAAAGAGGTGTAGGAGTGTACTCAACGGCGGGAGGTGATTTTGGCTCTACGACAGTCTCTCCATAACCCTCTAGAGCATAAATCCAATTAGCAGGATCATGGACACTGGTCATCAGCGGGTCTGGTAATGTAAAGTAATGTATCACTTCGCCGTTGATCAGTAATCTAAAAGTGTTGGGCTCAAAAGAGGCCCTCCTTATCAGTCCTCTGTCAAGACAAAAGTCAACATCCAGGGTGGTGTAGCAGCAGAAGGTCCTGAGGTGCAATAATTTGCGAGACAAACCCAATGCAGTAGCTATCTGTGTAACAATACCACCGACATGTATGATGCCTACAGATGATCTGGCAACACTAGCAAGGCCCTTCAACAGAAAGTTGCCACAAGCAACTGGGCGAGACTGAGTCGCACAAAACAGTAGGAAAATCTCCTTTTCACTCAGCAGAGTCTCTATATCTGGAAAACCTAGGAAAGAATGTGTCAGAATAATCTGGAAGTACCTTAACGCAGGGTTGTGGATTACCTGAGAAAATTGAGTGGAAGGATCTTGGCTCCCTCCACCTGAGATGTTAGACCAAAACTTTTCCACTTCTCTGCTCATAAAATACCCCATCGGTGTCTCTGGAATAGCATCAGGAGTAGTCTGGAAACCTAGTAAATCACCAAACTCTTTGTGAGAGAAGGAGTAGTCAATCCCGAACAACCTGAAAACAGCATATCCATCGGGTTCAGCCCAAGGATCATAATGAAACGAGCTGAGGAACTCTAGAGTCAAGTTCCTGTAAGTGTTGTTCCTATCGTCAAACTGGTCCCACTGGAGTTGATGGCATAAGAATCTGACGCTTGGCTCTATCCCCAAGGCATCCATGCAATCATGGTCAGGGTACCTGGTAGGAGCCATAGGGCGTCTCATGTGGACATAGTAACGCTCTCTCTGTGCGTCGTCTCTAAAGGCCACGTGCATGTCATCGGGGTTCTGCATTCTGCACAAGGTTAGCAAACAAGTCCTGAAACCATATAAAACATTAAATCGTTAGTCCTGACAAAATAACAAAGTAAACAAATTTAAAATAAAGTAAAAATAAATAAAAAGTACGTAAATAAGAAAACCATGGGTTGCCTTCCATGCAGCGCTTGTTTAACGTCATTAGCTCGACGACCGAATTTTATACATCATTTGAAGGATATGGTGGATCACTCAGAGTATGGCAGGTGTATGCTGTTGGGATGTCACCTCCTTCGTAGGGCTTCAACCTCTTTCCATTGACGATGAACGGTTTACATGTTTGGTTCTTGATTTCAATAGCACCAGATCTTAGAATCTTAGATACTTCGAAAGGGCCAGTCCATCTCGAACGGAGTTTCCCTGGAAAAAGTCGTAACCTAGAATCGAATAGGAGAACAGGATCGCCTATTTTGAAGTCTCTTCTTATGATTCTTTTGTCATGCCAAGCTTTTGTTCTTTCTTTGTATATGATGGCATTTTCGTAGGCAGATTGTCTGAGCTCTTCTAATTTGTGGATATCAAGGATACATTTCTCACCAGTAGTTAAATAATCCAAATTCAAAGTTTTGATGGCCCAATAGGCCTTATGCTCCAACTCAAAAGGTAAGTGACATGATTTTCCATAGACCAATTGATAAGGGGTTGTTCCTATAGGGGTTTTGAAAGCGGTTCTATAGGCCCATAATGCTTCTTGAAGTTTCTGCGACCAATCTTTTCTAGATATAGAGACAGTCTTCTCAAGAATTTGTTTGATCTCCCTATTAGATACTTCCACTTGCCCATTGGTCTGTGGGTGGTATGGTGTTGCTACTGTATGCTTAACTCCATACTTGCTTAAAAGTTTATCAAATATTCTCGATATGAAGTGTGATCCTCCATCACTTATGACTAAACGGGGGGTTCCAAACCTGGGAAATATATAGTTTTTGAATAATTTGATGACTACTCTGGTGTCATTCGTGGGTGCGGCGATAGCTTCAATCCATTTAGACACGTAGTCAACAGCTACTAAGATGTACTGATTTCCGAAAGATGGTGGGAATGGTCCCATAAAGTTTATACCCCATACGTCGAAGAGTTCTACTTCTTGGATATTTCTCAGAGGAATTTTGTTACGTCTTGAAATATTTCATGTACGTTGGTATCTGTCACATTTGACAATGAAAGCATGGACATCACGCCACATAGTAGGCCAGAATAGGCTAGCTTGAAGAATCTTGGCGTAGGTCTTAGATGTGCTCGCATGTCCACCATAAGGTGCAGAGTGATAATGCTCAATTATATTATGTACCTCTTCTTCTGGAACACAACGGCGGAAAATGGCATCTTTACCTCTCTTGAAAAGAAATGGTTCGTCCCAATAGAAGTTCCCCGCATCACTGTAGAACTTCTTCTTCTGGTGGTAGTTTAGATCAGGGGGTATGATGTCAGCGGCTAGGTAATTAACAAAGTCTGCATACCAAGGTGCATTACTTACAGCTAAGGATTTATGAGAATGCTCATGTGGGTCTGGGTTATCATCTTCAATAGTTTCTAGTTGGGCTATCAGTCTATCATAGGCAAAATCGTCATTTATGGGTACTGAGTCAGGTTTCAGGTATTCTAGCCTAGAAAGGTGATCAGCTACTACATTATTTGTGCCTTTCTTATCACGGATATCTAAATAAAACTCTTGCAGTAATAGAATCCATCGAAGTAACCTAGGTTTGGCATCCTTTTTACTTAGTAAGTAACGAATGGCAGCATGGTCGGTGTAAACTATAATTTTGGCTCCTACTAGATAAGATCTAAATTTGTCTATGGCGAAAACTACAGCTAGGAGCTCTTTTTCGGTTGTTGCGTAGTTGAGTTGTGCAGCATCTATGGTTCTACTGGCATAATAAATTACGTGTAACTTCTTATCTTTTCTCTGACCTAGAACGGCTCCTACAGCATAGTCACTAGCGTCACACATTATCTCAAACGGTTCTGACCAATCAGGGGGTTTCATTATAGGTGCTGAAATCAGAGCTTGCTTCAGAAGATTAAATGCTTCAGTACATTTTTCATCGAAGATGAATTCAGCATCTTTCATTAAAAGACCAGTTAAGGGCTTTGTTATTTTGGAGAAGTCCTTGATGAAACGTCGGTAAAATCCGGCATGTCCAAGAAAACTTCTTATCTCCCTGATAGTCTTCGGCGGTTTTAGATTCTCTATGACTTCTATCTTAGCTTTATTCACCTCTATACCTTTCTCGGAAACTATATGTCCTAAAATAATCCCTTCAGTGACCATGAAATGACATTTTCCCCAATTTAGCACAAGGTTTACCTCCACACATCTTTCCAGGATTTTCTCAAGGTTGATAAGACAATTTTTGAAATTAGATCCACAAACTGAGAAATCGTCCATAAATACTTCCATGATTCCATCTAAATAGTCTGCAAAGATAGACATCATGCAGCGTTGGAAAGTGGCAGGGGCATTACAGAGTCCAAAAGGCATTCTTCTATAGGCAAAAGTTCCAACTGGGCATGTAAAGGTAGTTTTTTTTTATCTTCGGGGTGAATAGGTATTTGGAAGAATCCTGAATATCCATCTAGGTAACAAAAGTAAGAGTTTCTGGCTAGGCGCTCCAACATTTGGTCTATGAATGGTAATGGGAAATGGTCCTTCCTAGTTGCTTTATTTAATTTTCTATAATCTATGCACATACGCCAACCTCCATCGGTTCTTTTTGCTACAGGTTCGCCCTTCTCGTTTTGCACGACTGTGATGCCTCCCTTTTTAGGTACTACATGCACAAGACTCACCCATTTACTGTCCGAGATCTGATATATTATACATGCCTCTAGTAAATTAAGAACTTCAGTCTTAACTACATTACTCATTATAGGATTTATTCTTCGTTGGTGTTCTCTGGAGGGTTTTGAATCTTCTTCAAGCAAAATCTGATGCATGCATACGGATGGGCTTATTCCTTTTAGATCTGAGATCTTATATCCTAAGGATGAGGGATACCTTCGTAAAACATCTAATAATTGGTCGGTTTCCTCTTGGTTTAAGGTAGCACTGACTATAACTGGACGGTTCATTTCTTCATCGAGAAATTCATATCTCAGGTTCTTAGGCAGTTCCTTAAGTTTTACGGTTGGTTTCATAGGGCAAGGCATAGGATCTGGGGTAAGAGATAAACATTCGTGAAGGTTATCATCAATGTAGGGTTCTTTATAATTGTCATCTTCCAAAATAAGGGTTGATGGCAATTTTATAGATTCAGTTTCTTCTTCTTGTTCTAATTCCCTAATGCATTCATCAATGATATCCAAGGCATAACAAGCATCTCCTATTACAGGTGCCATAAGAAATTTCGAAAGTATAAATTCTATCTTCTCGTCACCTACCTCAAAGGTTAATTTCCCTTTTTTAACATCTATTACGGCTCCAGCAGTCGATAAGAACGGTCTACCTAGGAGGATTGGTATGTCGTCATCTTCTTTAATGTCCATGACAACAAAATCAGTAGGTATAAACAGCTGACCTATCCTAACAAGGATGTCTTCAAGTATGCCTATAGGGTATTTAACGGATCTATCGGCTAATTGAAGTGACATCTTAGTAGGTTGTAATTCTCCTAAGTTTAATCTTTCACAAACTGCTAAAGGCATTAAGCTCACACTAGCTCCTAATTCTAGAAAAGCTTTTTCGATAACATGATTCCCCAAAATACAAGGAATGGAAAAATTTCCGGGATCTCTATCTTTCTTTGCTAACTTATTTTCGGAAATAGAATTACATTCCACGGGTTTCGGATCTTCAAGTCTACGTTTATTTGTAAGTATATCTTTGAGAAACTTAGCGTAAGAAGGTATTTGGGTGATGGCTTCTGTAAAAGGGATTTCTACGTGAAGTTTTTCTATAACCTTAACGAATTTTTGATACTGATTATCGATTTGGGTTTTCTTTAGTCTTTGAGGGTATGGTATAGGTGGTTTGTATAGCGGTGGTGGTACATAGGTTTTATTTTTAGGTTCTTTTCCTTTTTCTTGACTTTTCGAGTTTTCAGATTCCTCTAATTCCTTCTCTTCATTTCTCTCAGAAGTTTCGGGCCCACTTAATCTAGGGTTTTAAGGTTCCTTATAAGCGGTTCCACTTCGTAGAGTAATGGCATTTTCTTGCACTTTCGGGTTTTTTTGAGGTTGTCCAGGGAACTATCCTCCAGGTGTAGTCTGAGGGGCTTGGTTTAAAGCTACCAGAGATCTGGATTTCAAGCATCTTATTATGAGTAATAATTTGGTCAACCTTGGTCCCTAATTGGGTAATTAGTTCGTTAACATGGATGTTTTGGTTCATGAACTCTTTGTTTTATTGTGTTTGAGCAGTGATAAAATTTTCTACAATTTTCTCAAGGCTCGGACTTGGTGGTACAGGTTGCATAGGTTGATTTGTTCATGGGGCTTGGTAACTTTGTTGTCTCGGAGGTGCGGTATTTTGGATAGGGTTATTATTTTTGTAGGAGAAGTTTGGGTGATTCCTCCATCCAAGGTTATATGTGTTTGAAAATGGGTTTCCTTGGGTGTAGTTCACTTGCTCAAGATTGGTCTCATTTAACAGATTGCATTCGGCGGATTGGTGTCCTTGCATCCCACATATCTCACAATTCGGCGAAACTGCGGCTACAGTATTCGGAGTTGTACACATATGTTCGACTCTAAGGGCCAACGCGTCCATTTTAGCTTGCATCATGTCCATAGAGCTTAGCTCATGTATTCCTCCTTGGGCTTCCTTCTTTTCCACTGTCGCTCGTTCTACTCCCCATGATTGATGGTTTTGGGCCATATCTTCGATAAGGGCACTAGCTTTAGGGTAAGGTTTTTTCATCAGTGCGGCACCAGCGGCAGCGTCGATGGTCATCTTAGTGTTATAATGAAGTCCATTATAGAAGGTTTGAATGATTAGCAAATTCTCTAAGCCATGATGTGGGCATGCTCTTAATAGCTTTTTATATCTCTCCCCGGCTTCGAACAACGACTCTCCTTGGTGTTAGGTAAATCTGGTTATTAGGTTTCGAAGAAGAGCGGTCTTACTTGGGGGAAACTATCTAGCAAGGAAAACTTTCCTAAGGTCTTCCCAAGTTGTTATAGAATTGGGTGGAAGGGAATCTAACCATGATAGAGCTTTATCTCTGAGGGAAAAGGGAAATAATCTTAAGCGTATCGCCTCAGGAGGAGCTCCATTGGTTTTAAAGGTGTCTGCTAACTGAAGAAAGTTTTTTAAATGTTGGTTTGGGTTCTCAGTAGCAAGACCTGCGAATTGTCTCTGTTGCACTAATTGCACCAGGCATGGTTTAAGTTCGAAATTATTGGCTGGGATAACGGGGTTTACTATACTAGAACTAGGTTCCTCGTTTGATGGTTGGGCGAAGTCCTTAAGAGGTCTTCGGTTTTGATCTTCGGCCATAGCTCTCCTATTCCTATGGAAAAACAAACGTGCGCGAGTGTAACGTTCAGGTTCAGCTAGAGGATCTACTAAACTTCCGGCACTGCGAGTCTTTCGCATTGACCGGTGGGTAACAACCCTAGTCTAAACGGTATAACTACAGGGTATGAAATTTGACGGAATTGGTCCCCGGCAACAACGCCAAAAACTTGATGCGTGTTTTTCGCAAGTGTACGAACACGTCAGAGTAATATAAAAGATTGTCGAATCCACAGAGACCAAGTATCAATCTATCGTACCTGTTGTTATGGTGTGTATCTAAGGCAACTAAATATAAGGGTTTTAAGAAGTGCGCAATGGTAAATAAAATAATAATTTTAAACAATTAATAAAGGACAGGTTCGAATGTAATTCACATAATCAATTGATAATCCAGTACTTGTTAATAGAACTACTTATGGGCAATGTTTTCTACTTTGAAAAGAACTAATTTAACAGGAACTGTCGCTTTCGCGTATTCAGAACAAAGTTGTACTCTCTAATCAACCCCTCCTATTGTCACGGATAAAAAGGTGCATACTGCGTTAGAGTAGTAAACCTATTTTTAAGAAATATAGTATCTTAACTAAGTTGAAAAGTATTTTAACCTGGATTTCTCAACAAAAAGAGGTTCTCACGAACCAGACTCTAAACTTTATAACGCGTCCGAAAATCGTTTTAAAATCTCTTTTCTTTTTAATCCAAAAACTCCTAATGAACTAGACAAAGCGCTTTTGGCTGTTTTTGAAATAGTTAAAAACAATTACTTAAATTGAAAGATAAAATAGCCCTTAAGTGTTTCCACGAACAATTGTACGGATTACTGGTTTAATTACGATCCTTACATTCTAACCTTTATGGATTTAGTTAGGCATAGTAAAGTAAAAGTTCTTTTTATAATTTTTCATAAAAGTAATTTAGTGTGAGTGCGGAAAGTAAATAAAAGTAGTGCGAGTGCGGAAAGTAAATAAAAGTAGTGCGAGTGCGAGAAATAAAGGTATTTAAAGCGAGTGCAAGAAATAAATAAAGTAAAGCGAGTGCGGGAAATAAATAAAGTAAAGCGAGTGCAGGATTAACTTCCTCCCATAGTGCTCCAAAACTCGATCACACAGACGTATACAGACTCGATCACTCGATTGCAGTAACACCCCGATGTGGAATGATAACTGCTTTAAAACTGATATATGCCTAAGAGATTCTAAGTTTGGATGATGAAAAACGGAAATCTAAGGTCTTATTTATAGGAAAACAAAAAGCAAGAAAAGACCAGGATGCCCCCTCCACTAAAAAGTGGAGGGAACTGTTTTTGCCTTGTGGCGTCCGCCACAAGGCCATGGCGCCCTCCATGAGGCTAATGGGGAATGAAAGAGTGGGGATCATGGGTCTTGGCAGTTGTGGAGTGGTCTTGAGACGTGGCCACGTCATGGCAGACCCCATGGCGCCCGCCATGGTGGATGCCGTAAGTGTAAAACGCTGAATTTCTTGGTTTTCGTCCGTTTCCACTCCTTTTTCGCTCCTTTTCTCGATTTAGGCCTCGATTACAAAGAAAACCTTAAAACAAAGAAAAACAAAGTAATAACATAACAAAATAACAATAAAAGCTAAGAATGCATGCGAAATCGGAGTCAGAAATACGGTGAATTTTAGTGTTATCACTACCCTTAATGGCCTTCTGAGTAGTGTATTGTATGTCATATTCTGTTAAGATCATTTGCCATCTCGCTATTCGTCCGGAGAGAGCAGGTTTCTCGAATATGTACTTGATTGGATCCATCTTTGAAATCAACAAGGTGTTGCACCCCAAAATTTGCCCTCCTTTTGTTGTTTCGATCTTTTGCATTCGTACATTGCATTCGCATTTATATTAAGTCATAGCCATGATTTCACTTTTTGTTTTCCTCAAAGTTTGGGATCAGGGATTCCTATTGGTTAGGTTTTGCTGAATTTAGGGGATCTTATTCCACTCAAATTTTGGAGGTAGGCTTTGAAGAGCTTTATCGTAGATATTCGTATCATGTTTCATCAAATGGTCAAGATGGTCTTTACTTTTCAAACATCGGGATATAGTTCACCCGAATCGTCAGGTTGAGGTTGTGTAACCCGGGATTATGGGGAGATTGATCGGTAATAGAAGAAATGGTTTGAAGACGCATTATGACCGAGACTATCACTTCTCTGATTATTTAACATGCAAACTTATGATTAGACTGAGGAGAATGAACTATGGACTAAGGCCCTTTAAATTGAGAAATCATTTTTTTTAAGGTCATAAGAAACCAAATTTTGCCTCCTCCTTCAAGTTGTAAAAGTCTTAAGGTCATTATTACTTTCAAGGTTATTTTGAAGTTTTGCCTTTTGTCATCAGAGATCTTTTGTTGGTCGTTGTCAAGTTGATGCATGTTGCTTTCAAGTCACGGTCTTTTAAGGTTTGGTTTTGAAATAAACATGATTATTCAAATTTTTCAAATTATCTTCAAGTTCATACAAAGAATTGGAGTCGTATTGCCAGGGTTCTTCCAGTTGACAATATTAGGACTTGAATGTTGTCAAGATAATTGCAATCTTGGTAAAGAAAGATTATCTAAATCAAAGGTTTATATCATCAATCTTAAGGAATAAGTCTATTTGTTAAGCGGGCAAATGACTAATCAAAAGATCACATCATGAATATATTGCTACTCATCTAAAAGGAGTCAAATCCAGGAAGCAATGTTCAATCATTTTGAGCAGTTGATGGCGGTTTTTTTCAGGATCATACCATAAAATGTTACAAAAGCAATTCTGGAATTATTATAGTTACATTACTACAAGGTCAATGTTTGAGCAGCTGGTGGCATATGAAATTGTTACAGTTACACTAATAAAATTCAGAGTCCTAAGTTCTTCAGCCTGCACCATGTGTTCTAATAGAAATACCATCCATTGTCGGTCAATAACTCGCCTTTTATCCGAAACGACTTGCAAAAGCCACTGCTACATCAGGTCATCCATCCCGCAAAAAAACAATCCAGCCAAACCAATGGTAAGCCTCAAGGGTTAGCAAAAGTATTCTTTTCCAACCTGCAAAAAAATGACAGGACCTGTAATTGAAGCAAGTGTGGTAGACAAAAATAGTACAGAAGCAAGACATGTAATTGTCACTACTATTGTTGGTAAAAATGGCCAGCCAAAGCAGACAATAGGTCATATGGCTTGGCCCGCTGTTGGACAAGGATCCTTCGACATAGTTTTCCAGGTGAAGTGCTTGGAGGCAAGTGAAACTGTGGCTATAAAGAAAGTTCTTCAAGACAAGAGATACAGGAACCAGGAATTACAAACAATGTGCCTTTTGAACTACCCCAATGTTGTAACTGTGAAGCCTGGTTTCTTTTCAACAACCTTTTCCTGATGGCTCTAGCAATAATGTATATATGAAGAACACCCCACTGTCATCAAATAATATGGGAGGCCAGAATTCAATGTTACAGACAGTAGGAATACAACTTTTGGGAAGATCAGCTGCATCTCCTTCTGCTGCAACGAGTGCCACTTCTTTTGACAATACAACCGCTTCACCAATTCCATATGCCAATTCACCTAGGTCTTCTGCAAATATAATGAATATGCCATCTCCTCAGCAGCAAACATCACAACTGCAGCAGCAACAACCAACGGCACAACAACAACCTCCTGCAACGTATTCCTCACTTCTGCCACCTCGTTTCGTCAACGAATAAACTTCTAATCCAAGACTCTCTTTTGCCTGCAAATAGAAAATCACAAATTAGGATCACAAGGCGCCTTTATACTACAGTTTGCGATAACATCTAGAGTTGTATTATGGATAATTTGAAGGTGAGAAAGACAGGTCCGAATTAAAGAAACTATTCTCCTTCAGCACATAAAAAAAAAACTTTGTCTACGAGGGATAGATGTTACGTTACCCGGGTCACTGTGAAGAAGCTATAGCAAAGACCGAGGAATCAACTTCTGTCCAAAGGTCATTTGAAGCTTTCTCAAAGCTTATGCATCGGCTGACTCATAACTGCATGTTGGTTTTCATCAGTCACACTATTTCCAGCTGCAATAGCTATCCTGTCTTGTTCTGGTCCAGGCAAGGCAAGCCTTGTTACTGCAAGCAGTAAAGCTTCATCAATTTGATTTGCAGTGCTTGCATATTGTCGGGTCTTAGTGCAACAACGAGAAACTTTCCAACTGATGTTTTCAGATTTTTACCTGCGAAACAAGTTTGAGCCGAAGCCAATGTAAATAATGGCAGGAAAAAGTTTAAGGCTATTACATCATGTTCCACCACCAATGAACACAGGTGCTGTAGATTCTCTGTTTACATTCCATATTCAATCACCAGTGAACCAGGTTTCACCTGCTCCTTCGCCATCCTTCAAGATTCCTCCTCACCCAACCAAAATTCCAATTCATCCTCCTGACATATCTCCTTCGCGACTCTTTTCAAAGAACCCTAAAAAGACCAGTATAGCCTCGAATTCAAGCATTGCTACCCTCATCGCCTTTGAAGTTCATATTAGTATAACATGCATTACATAGAAGAAATTACATCAAGGTTGTAAATTCAGGATGTTTTATTTGAAAAGATGTCATCAGTTCAGTGTTAAAGAATAACTTCACATAGCAGTAAAAGGAGAGTAATTAGTAAAAAAATATAAGGAGCTCGTGATAGTAAACAAGGGGGATCAAGTCATTTGAAAATCAACTTTTTAATCCAACCCGAATGCAACTTATTCGGTTCATTTCAAACTAAATAAAATGAAATCAGATTGTCACAACAACAAGGACAGGATGATTTGAAATGAAGCAGAAGGTACAGGGATAGTTTTGTTCTCACAAACAATCGAAAGTTTGAAAAAGATAAGCAGACCTACTACCTGCTGTATCTGACCCGCAAGCCACCCTGCTACCTTTGCTTTCTCACATCCTAAAGCAACACGCCATCCACCTATCTTCAGCAGCCATAGGCCCAAGAAACCTATTATGACCAAAGAACAATATCATCAAAATAGGACAATAAGAGGCCTGCAGAGAGAAAAGGTTTGGCCCTGTGGTCAAAGGTTTTGGATAAAGGAGATTAGGGGGGTTGAGAAAAAAGGACCTAACTTTACTAAGTTATAAAAGGAGATTTTTGCACACCAAGAGGGGGGATCCAAAAACCCTAAATCACACAGTGAAAACCCTAATCGTATCAAGAGACAAAAAACTTAACTTATAAGTTTCAAAGAGCTGCATCCATAAGCCGCACAAAAAAAACCTAAGGATACAGCACCATCATCAACAACTCGCAATTGCAGTTGCGTTTTTGTTCGTCCATTCGCACTGAACTTCGACGGGCCGCGTGGATTCGTTCGCCGCATACTGACAACGACAAGAAGTAACAGCAATCATCAACAACAATACTAGCAAGCAAACAAGAGGCAGAGACTTATAAAGGAGAAAGAAATATTTACCTGTGGACTCCCTCACTCCGGTGACTTTTGGAAGGTAACAACTCTTTGTTCAATCTCACTCGTTTCTGATAAGTGTTGAGTAAATGTCGAACCATGGTGTGATGCGTGTATGATGATTCTGTATGCTTCCATTGTTGTATAGTTTTATTGTTGATTTTAATTTGGGGGCTAGGGTTCATAAATTGGGGAAAAGGGGACGAATTATTGGATTGTTGTTAGAAAATTCTTGATTCGAGTTTGTTTGTTGATAATGAGATGCGATGCTGGTTCATCATCTTTGTTCCCTTTAGAGAAGAAATGGGGATTGAGTATTGAGGTAACAGGGTGGCGAGAATGAGAGAGGAAGAGAATTTTTTTTCGTGGGAGAGTGAAGTTGGTGAGAAAGGAGAGAGGATATTTTTGTTTCTGTTTTTCACCCATCCCTAGTCAGGTGTTGAATTGATAAGCCTGAGGATTGTCCAACCGGTGACACGTGTGTCCCCTGCGACATTTGTCACCGGTCAAGCCTGTAATGTCTGCATTGATTCCATGTGTATTCTTACACTAGCCTATGTGTCCGCTACTTTTGACCATCAGATGGACCAATCTAACCCCATATGCGAGTGGGCTTACCCAGTCTGTGGGCCTAGCGAATTTCTAAACGCCCCCCTCTATTTTTCTTGTTTTTTTAGCCCATTTTGATTTTATTTCTTTTATTGTGTTTCTTTTATTTTATTTTTCATATCTTCTTATTTTTACTAATTTATTATTTTATTAGATATTCTAAACTACAAAAAATAACAACAATATTTTATGTTAATTAATTTATTTTTATTTTTTTTTCTATTTTAATTTGGTTATTTGTTTAGTTGTTTTTATTTTATGTGTCTATTTAATTTAGCTAGTTAATTAATTACCTCAGGATCGATTTTACTCGTATAGTGTATGCTTATATTTCTCGTTCATTATTCAAATCGTATGATGATGATGTATGACTTGTTTGAACTTGAAATTTTATTTTCGCATAATGATCATAATTTGTCAAATAAAAATGAATGTGATCACTAAGACTAAATTTTCCAATGTAATTATTTTGCTTGGTCCAACGCCAAGTAAGCAATCCATTTACGCCTATACTTTGCACACACGTAAGTCGGTCACTTTGTGATCGCCATCTGCACTACTTTCACGTATCTTAATTAATTTACGAAAAAAAGGAACCCCGGAGTCTAGCATTCCGCACGTTCTGGATTGAACCGCAAATGGGCTAGCCTCACGCGATGGTTCAATCACCATTCGTGTAAAAACAATTCAATTCATCTTAATTAATTTACGAAAAAAAGGAACCCCGGAGTCTAGCATTCCGCACGTTCTGGATTGAACCGCAAATGGGCTAGCCTCACGCGATGGTTCAATCACCATTCGTATAAAAAATATCCAAATCATTTATTTAAATTAAATCACGAAAGACAGAACTCCGGAGTCTAGCATTCTGCACCTTCTGGATTGGACCGCAATTGGGCTAGCCCCACGCGATGGTTCATTCGCCCTTTCGTTTAAAATACCCTTAATAAAATTCAAACATCTTTTCTCAAAACGAACACTGTTTAAATCTTTCTATTTCGCAAATAAGCCAACGCTTAGCGGTAGAAATCATTTTCAAACAGTCGTTCTATAAAAAACACGAATCGTAGTAGCACGAACTACGAAGCTCTGACTTTTCCATTGCACAGGGGAATACGTAGGCACGGGGATTTTAATCCTTCACGAGCACAATAATAAAAAAACTTAACCATTCTCCATAACAAATAATAATTAAAACATTAAAAGTAATCATTAAAAGAAGACAATAATAACAAGTTAACATTTAAGCGCAAACTAGACTAAGAGGTTCCCGTTGAGTACAACGGACGTGAGGGGTGCCTAATACCTTCCCCTTGCGTAACTGACTCCCGAACTTAGATTAGTGGTTTCGTTGACCATTTCTTATCCTTCATTTAGGTTGTGTCTATATCTCCCTTTTCTCTCGTAGAATAAATAGAATTAGGTGGCGACTCTGTTATTTATTTTAGGATCGTATTTTTCGAGGTGCGACAGCTGGCGACTCTGCTGGGGACTATGCTTTATGCATAAGAGAGTCGAGCCTAGCTTAGGATAGTTTGCGTTTGTTGGTTTATTTGTTTGTCCTCTTTATTTGCGTTTATTTCTTTCCTTATATTGCTCATTATTTATATCTGCCTGTTGGATCTCGGGATTATGTCACGGGTGAATGAGTATTTGAATCTTGAAATCTGAGTTTTGAAAAAGAAGAGGGAACACCTAAGTTTAGATTTGGATGTTATTAGTGTTAGTCTCCAAGGACTCGCTCCTTGCACGCCTAGCATGAAAGCTCCCCCAGATAGTTAGACGTTTCATAGATCTTGTCACAACGCAGCTAGCCTGTCGCGGGACCTGATTCATGAAAGGGTTGTGATTCTGGGACCCTCCTAGAACCTGTTTCAATTTTGGTAGTTGTGTAATGTTAGGCTCCAAGGACTCGCTTCTTGCACGCCTAGCATGAGAACTCCACTCAAGGTAGACCTTATCGTTATTATCGTCACAATGCAGCTAGCCTGCGACGGGGCGTTAGTACGATAAACGTCCATGACCTTGGGTTTCCCTATACCGTCACCATAGAAAGCTATCATGTGAGTGGGCATTATGGGTAGAAAGATATAGACCGACCCTCTAGAGCCTACATGTTAGGAGTTCCAAGCTCCCATTGTTATCCCGGATCTAGCTTTGTGCATTCATGATCATGTAGCATATGCATCATGACTTACACATCTTGCTATTTCAGGAAAAACAAATCTATTTGTTGTTTCGCATTCAAAACAGTCATGAGTTCAGGAAAAAGGAAGGCTCTACAGCTGAAAGCTTTCTTACCAAATACCACTGTTCTTATGGACTGCTTGGAGAAAATGCCTGCTTCCTACAAAAGGGCTATTGAAGTAAGGTTTGGTCAAGTGCTTCATCTTCTGGAGGTCGACGTACAAATCTCGGGTCTCACAGCTTTGGCCCAATTCTATGATCCGCCGATGCGAAGCTTCTTGTTTCAGGACTTTCAGCTAACACCGTCTCTGAGAGAGTTTGAAGGGTTCTTGGGATTTTCTATGAAGGGAAAGGAACCTTACACCCTCGTTAGTCGGGATCTTAAGGTGGAGGTATTAGCGGAAGCTCTTCAGATCCCCATTGCCACAGCTAAAGCTAACTGGAAGCAGAAGAGAGAGTTTTGGGGTTTCCATAGGCTATTTTTAGAGCAGGAAAGCAAGAAATTAATAAAGGAACGTCAATGGGCTGCTTTAGTCAATGTATTAGCTCTCCTCATTTACGGTCTGGTTTTATTTCCAACTTTCGAAGATTTCATTGATACGACGGCGATTAATATATTCTGGGCGGTTTGGAAAGAAGGTCAAAGCCCAGTATATCCGTTATTGGCAGACGTGTTCTATAATCTCCACCTCCGTCACGAGAAGAAAGGTGATGTTTTGACTTTTTGCTTCCCATTGCTGTATAAATGGCTCACATCTCACGTTTTCAAACGCAATGCTTTAATTCCCAAGATGACAGGCGGGGAATGGTCCCAAATGTTAGCTTCCCTCACTGAAAGAGACATCGCCTGGTATCCCAACAAGTTGGATGTTGACCGAATCATTATGAGCTGTGGGAATTTCAGAAATGTGCCACTAATGGGATCAAAAGGGTGCATTAGTTATAATCCCATTTTAGCTATACGGCAGCACGAATACCCTATGCTAGGAAAACCAGAAGACGCCGAATTGGAAGAGATGATACTTCACAATAGAGGTGTGGATGATCCAGCATTACTCTTCAGGATATGTCGTTCTTGGGAAAAGGTTCACACCAAAGGCTCTGAGCTAAGGAAAAGAGATGGAGTGGTCAGGATACCCTACCGACAGTGGGTTCTTGAAAGAGTCCAAATCGTCAAACTACCATTTTCTGGAGAAGCACTCCCCAAACCTCCTGTGCATGAACCAATATCCCTGGAAGAAGTAGAGGAACTTCGAATGAAGGTAGCCAATCTTGGGAAAGAAAACGAAGAGCTCAGTTCAAAACTGCACCGGGTCACCCACGAAAGGAATGAATTGAGGTATGACTTGGCTCGTAAAATTGTTCAATTTGAAACAATTCAAGAAAAGGCCAACGAAGAAGAGCGAAAGAAGAATAATGTTAAAGGGTGTCTGGACCAGACTTATGGAACGGTGGTTCACTTGAAGGAGGATTTAAACAGGGTTTGCAGGAAGAGCGCGAATAACGAGGATTGGTATGTCCGGGCGACTAAAAAGGCAAAGATCGAAAGAGCTGAATTCGAGAAGAAAATTGCAGAGCTTACCGCAGCACTTGAGGAGGCAGTGAGAAGTTCGAATCAGGAATATGAGCTTAGGATGCAGGCCATGATTGTCTCACGGTTCAACGAGGAAGATTGGGATTTCAAATGACAAGAGGTGAATCGCGCTGAAGGAAACGCCCAGTATTGGAAGGAACAATACGAAGCTTTGATCAAAGATCGTGACATTTGGGAGTCAGCAAGAGATGAGGTACAGGGTCACTTCCAAGGATACCAGCAAGCTGTACAAGATCGGATTAAGGAAAGAGACATGTACCGTGATAAGCTTAATCGGCTTATTGAATGGTGCAACTTGCAGATAGAAGAACTACCTTTCCGACTCTCTATGGCAAAAGGGGAATTCGAAGACGATGGATCCTACCCAGTTGTGAGTTACTTTCCCTCAATGTGCCAAAACATGTTGAAGACTTTCAAGGAAGAGGCGAAAGAATGTAATACCCAGAGACCCAAGAATTAGTCTTACAGTTGTAATTTATTTCGCTTTATTTATTTTGTTCATTTCAGAAGAGAATTGGCGTTATTTTTGTAATAGTTAACAAACCAGAATATTTGTACTTGATATTTTAAGTCTTGATTATTTAAGAATGAATGAAGTTTGGAGTTTTTCCTATAGTCCTTGACTTCTGTGATGTTTTGAATGTTGCACATTTAAAATTTTGATATTGGTGATTGTTTTTCCTGAAACTAACATTTTGTGGCATGGCATTCATACATTTCCATCATTTGCTGCATTTTGATAAAACATGAGGCTCATGCGTGTCTTTTTACCCAGTCGTCAAACTGTTTCGTCCATACAAAACCGGAGCCGACCGTCGCAGGAGGATGGAAAGACTCGAGCAGGAAAATCAAGAGCTCAGGGGAGAAGTGACTGCTTTGAAGGATAGTTTGGAAAGGCTTACCAATATGATGGAGACAATGGCCGCTGCGCAGAATCAGACGTCTCAAAATTCTCAGGAGACTGGACAGAGGACCGAGGCCATGGCCATCCCAACGACCGCGGCCCCTAGCAATGATTGCCAACATGTCGTAACCACTGGTTTCCCGTGGGGCATCCCTCGTGATTTCATACCAGAGAATCATCAACCACATGTCTCACACGTCGCTGCTGTAATGACTACTCCTCAGCCTGTAGTACACACTGTCCATTACAATGAAGATCCCCCTTTCCACACGGCACCAAGCGAAAATGCAGGAGTAGACGAGAGATTGGATGAGTTCCAGGATCGTTTTCTAGAAATGCAAAACGAGATTAGAGCACTCCGAGGCCAGGACCTGTTCGGAAGAAAAGCTTCTGATCTTTGCTTGGTCCCCAACGTCAGGGTTCCGCACAAGTTCAGAGTGCCTGAATTCGAAAAATATAAAGGAAACTCATGTCCTCAGAGCCACTTAATCATGTACGCCCGAAAGATGTCCACCCAGCAGGACAATGACCCGTTACTGATCCATTATTTCCAGGACAGCTTGACAGGTGCTGCCCTCAAGTGGTATATGAGTTTGGACAGCGCAAAAATCCGGACCTTCAACGATCTAGGAGAAGCTTTCATCCGACAGTATAAGTATAACCTTGACATGGCCCCGGACAAAGATCAACTCCGGAGTATGTCGCAGAAGGATAAGGAAAGTTTCAAAGAGTACGCTCAACGGTGGCATGAGGTCGCGGCTCAAATATCCCCACCTTTGGAAGAAAAAGAAATGACCAAGATTTATCTGAAGACGTTGAGTACGTTTTATTATGACCGCATGATCGCAAGCGCCCCCAGTGACTTTACTGAAATGGTAAATATGGGAATGCGGCTTGAAGAGGCCGTTAGAGAAGGGCGTTTAGCGAAAGAAGCAGGGTCATCCAGCGGTATCAGGAAATTCGGAAATGGTTTCCACAAAAAGAAAGAGCAGGACGTTAGTGCCATTCACCAGAGAAGAAGTTATCAGCAGCAGGTGGCTGCAATCGCCCCAATTGTCAATCCAGCTTCAGGTCCCAATTACCGGCCATTTTCCCCTCAAAATCAACAAAACACTCCACAACACCAACATCAGCATCAACCTCAACAATTCCAGCAGCGGCAACAACAGCCTCCACAACAGGCTCACCCTCAGTACAACAACAATCGTATTCCGAGAACACCCGTCTACGACCCCATACCAATGACTTACGCAGAGTTATTTCCAGCTCTACTGCAAAAAGGGCATATTCGAACAAGGTCTCCCCTCCCTCCGCCCAGGAATCCCACTTATGGGTTCAAAGTTGACCAATTTTGCGCTTATCATCAAGGTGGGCCATGCCACAATATTGAAAACTGTTTTGGTTTTAAAGCCGATGTCCAGAATTTGATCAAAAATGGTGTTTTGACGTTTAAAGATACCAATCCAAATATTCAAGTGAATCCTTTGCCTCCACACGGAAGGGCCTCGGTGAATATGGTGCACGGTTGTCCAGGGGAGTATGTTGTTTATGACATCAGATTGATCTGAGGGTCCTTAGTGCAAAAGCACGCAGAACTGGCAGAGCTTATCTACTTCCATAACGGGATACATGATTACGATGCATGTAGAATTTGTTCCGTTAATCAACGGGGGTGTCGCTTAATGTGAGAAGATCTCCAGAGGATGTTGGATCAAAGGTCTATCAGAATAATGTATCCCAGAAACCCTAATGATGTTGAAATTGATGAAGAGGCGTTTGTCATAATACCACAATTTAATGAACCAGGACCCATAGAGATCACCTACGACAGTAGGAGGATCGCCGCAACTCCATTGGTCATTGTTGTACCAGGACCAATGCCATACCAGTCTGAAAGGGCCATACCATACAGATATAATGCAACCATGATTGAAAACGGAAGGGAGGTTCCATTACCATCCATTATCAACATTGTTGATGTCAGCCGAGTTACCAGAAGTGGGAGGGTATTCCCTAACAAAGCCAAAGAAACTGTGATGCATACAGAAACCCCATCGGAGAACACTTTTAAGCAAGTAGGCCAGTCAAGCAATACAAATCATAGCAAGGGAGATGATGAAGTGTTAAAGCTGATCAGGAAAAGCGATTACAACGTAGTGGATCAGCTTTTGAGCACGCCTTCGAGAATTTCAATCTTATCTCTTCTGATGAGCTCTGAGACGCATCGGGAGGCTTTGCAGAAGGTTTTAGAGCAAGAATTTGTGGATCATGATGTCACCATTGGCCAATTCGACAATATTGTTGCGAATATAACTGTTTGCAACAATCTTAGCTTCTGTGACGAAGAGCTCCCGGAGCAGGGAAGAAACCACAACATGGCATTGAATATCTCTGTTAATTGCAAGACCGACGCTTTGTTTAGTGTGCTAATAGACACCGGCTCCTCACTAAATGTTATGCCAAAGTCAACTCTCTCGATGTTAGCCTTTCAGGGCACTCCTATGAGGATCAGTGGGGTTATTGTCAAAGCTTTCGATGGGTCCCGGAAGACTATTATCGGAGAAGTGGATTTGCCTATAACGATTGGACCTCATACCTTTCAGATCACATTCCAAGTAATGGACATCAAGGCTGCATACAATTGCTTATTGGGCCGCCCCTGGATCCACGAAGCAGGTGCCGTAACTTCAACTTTGCATCAAAAACTCAAGTTCGTAAGTCAAGGAAAGTTGGTGACAGTGTTTGGAGAGCAGACTATGATTGTGAGTCATCTCTCCTCTTTTTCATATGTGGAACCAGAAGATGATATTGGAACACGTTTCCAGGCCCTAACCATTGCTGATAAAGAAGTGAAGAAGAAAGGGGCATCCATTTCTTCTTTCAAAGATGCTCGGCAGGTTGTTGAGAGTGGTTCGTCTGAAGGGTGGGGAAAGGTCGTGGTGTTAAATGAGAATAAGGCCCATAAAGGAGTCGGTTTTTCGCCCGAATCTGCAAGACTTACAAGGGATGAAGGTGTCATCTGCCCAATACAGGAAAGTTTTCGCAGTGGAGGATTCATGAGTCCAACTCCACCAGAAGTGGACGCAATTACTGAGGATGATTCTGAAGAAGATTTACCGGACTTTATCGTGCATGGAGCTTTGTGCCAGAATTGGACTGCTGTTGATATCCCATCTGTCGTTCGCCTATCTAAGTAATGATTTTGTGTTAACCTCTCGCTCTGCCCGAAGCGAGAGAGTACTTTTGTAGGGTTTTCTCTTTATGCAATTTAAGGATTGTTGTTTCCTCTTTGCTCTGCCCAAAGCAAGAGAGTTATTTTATCGGGCCCTTTTGTTTCGAAAATTAAACAATCATTAATGAAAGTGTTATTTTTCGACTTCCTTTATTTTTTGTCATTTTTACTTTTTGCCTTCCGGAGAAGTGGTAATCCTAAAAAAAAAAAAAACATCTACATGTTTGCATAAATAAAAAGATTCATTTTTTCGAATATCTGCATACGCTTCCATTTGTCTAGTGCTAAAATAAAACATCAATCATATGTGCAGATTAATCATAAAAAACCCCATTGAAAAGCATGACCCATTACCTACTCCCAACTTTGAGTTCCCGGTGTTTGAGGCTGAAGAAGATAATGATGAAGAGGTCCCTGATGAGATCTCACGGCTACTGGAGAATGAGGAGGAGACTATCCAGCCATACAAAGAAGCAGTGGAGGTAATTAATCTGGGGACAGATGATGATAGGAAGGAAGTCAAAATCGGCGCGCTACTCATCCCCGACGTCAAGGGAAGAATGATAGAACTTTTGAAAGAGTATGCGGATGTTTTTGCTTGGTCCTACCGGGATATGCCAGGATTGGATACCCGTATCGTGGAACATCGCCTTCCTTTGAAACCAGAATGTCCGCCAGTCAAACAAAAGTTGAGGAGATCACGCCCCGACATGGCTATCAAAATTAAGGAGGAAGTTCAGAAGCAGATTGACGCAGGATTCCTTATCACTTCCGAGTATCCGCAATGGTTAGCCAATATAGTACCCGTGCCGAAGAAAGATGGGAAGGTCAGAATGTGTGTCGATTACAAGGATCTGAACAAAGCCAGTCCTAAGGACGATTTCCCATTACCCCATATTGACATGTTGGTCGACAGTACAGCTAAGTTCAAAGTTTTCTCATTCATGGATGGTTTCTCCGGATACAACCAGATTCGAATGGCCCCAGAGGATATGGATAAGACTTCATTTATTACACCTTGGGGAACATTTTGCTACCAAGTAATGCCTTTCGGTTTGAAGAATGCAGGCGCGACTTATCAAAGAGCAATGACAACACTGTTCCACGACATGATGCACAAAGAAATCGAAGTATACGTTGATGACATGATTGCTAAATCCAAAACCGAGGAAGAGCATGTGGAGTACATGTTGAAGTTGTTCCAACGTTTGAGGAAGTACAAACTTCTCCTGAACCCCAGCAAATGCACATTCGGCGTTCGGTCAGGGAAGTTGTTGGGTTTCGTTGTCAGCCAGAAAGGTATTGAAGTAGATCCCGACAAAGTCAAGGCCATTCGAGAAATGCCCGCACCAAAGACGGAAAAAAAAGTAAGGGGATTTTTAGGTCGTCTGAATTACATCTCTAGATTTATTTCTAATATGACTGCGACCTGTGGGCCGATCTTCAAACTCCTGCGAAAGAATCAAAATTGCAAGTGGACTGAAGATTGTCAAAAGGCTTTTGATAACATCAAAGATTATTTACTGGAGCCGCCTATCTTGGTCCCTCCAGTTGAAGGAAGACCTCTGATCATGTACTTAACGATACTATAAGATTCCATGGGTTGTGTGCTCGGACAACAAGACGAAACAGGACGGAAGAAGCACGCCATCTATTACCTAAGCAAGAAATTTACAGATTGTGAGTCCCGATACTCTATGCTCGAGAAAACCTGTTGTGCTTTAGCTTGGGCAGCTCGACGTCTCCGACAATACATGATTAATCACACTACTTGGTTGATTTCGAGGATGGATCCGATTAAGTATATCTTTGAAAAACCGGCCCTGACAGGATGAATTGCTCGTTGGCAGATGTTACTATCAGAATATGATATTGAGTACCACACTCAGAAGGCTATTAAAGGAAGTATTTTAGCCGATCATCTAGCCCATCAACCCATTGACGATTACGAACCCGTAAAGTTCGATTTTCCTGACGAAGATGTCATGTACTTGAAGATGAAAGATTGTGACGAGCCTCCCCTCGACGAAGGGCCAGAACCGGGGTCCCGATGGGGATTAGTTTTCGATGGAGCTGTAAATTTGTACGGAAAAGAAATTGGGGCAATGATTGTAACTCCCCAAGGAGATCATATCCCTTTCTCCGCAAGAGTGACGTTCAATTGCACCAACAATGAAGCCGAGTACGAAGCTTGTATAATGGGTTTGGAAGAAGCAGTTGATTTAAGAATCAAGAACCTAGATGTATATGGTGACTCAGCCTTGGTAATCAATCAGATCAAGGGGAAGTGGGAATTCCTACAACCTCACTTGATTCCATACAGGGATTATGCGAGGAGGATCTCGACGTTCTTTAATAAAATTGAGTTTCACCAGGTACCTCGCAGTGAGAACAGAATGGCTGATGCTTTGGCTACCATCTCCTCCATGATTGTTGTAAACCGGCCGAATGATGTGCCGAAGATTGAAATTATGCGCCTTAACAGACCTGCTTATGTGTTCACCTTGGAAGAGGCTATGGATGATAAACCATGGTACTACGACATCGAATGTTTCTTACGACACCAAGAATATCCGCCAGGGGCATCCAGCAAGGACCGAAAGACTCTGAGGAGGTTGGCCAGTAACTTCTTTCTGAGCCAAGATGTATTGTACAAAAGAAATTTCGATATGGTTTTACTCAGGTGTGTAGATAAGCATGAAGCGGAAATACTGATGAGGGAAATTCATGAAGGATCATTCGGCACTCACGCTAATGGACATGCTATGGCTAGAAGGATGCTGAGGGCAGGGTATTACTGGTTGACAATGGAATCTGATTGCTGCAAATATGTGAAGAAATGTCATAAATGTCAGGTTTACGCCGATAAGGTTCATATCCCTCCGACTCTTCTCAACGTTCTTTCTTCTCCGTGGCCCTTTTCCATGTGGGGCATCGATATGATTGGTATGATTGAGCCGAAAGCTTCCAATGGACATCGTTTCATCCTAGTGGCCATTGACTACTTTACAAAATGGGTAGAGGCAGCTTCCTACGCCAAGTGACTAGACAGGTGGTAGTCCGATTCATCAAAAACAACTTCATTTTCCGGTATGGTATCCCAAGTAGGATCATCACTGATAATGGGTCAAACCTGAACAACAAAATGATGAAGGAAATGTGCGCAGAGTTCAAGATTGAACACCATAACTCTTCTCCCTACAGGCCTAAGATGAATGGGGCAGTAGAAGCCTCTAACAAGAACATCAAGAAGATCATTCAGAAGATGGTCGTCACTTATAAGGATTGGCATGAGATGCTCCCCTTTGCTTTACACGGATATCGCACTTCAGTCCGTACATCGACTGGGGCAACTCCTTTCTCGTTGGTATATGGTATGGAGGCCGTACTCCCCGTGGAGGTTGAAATCCCGTCAATGAGAGTTTTGATGGAAGCCAAGTTAACAGAAGCCGAATGGTGCCAAAGTAGGTACGATGATTTGAATCTGATTGAAGAGAAAAGGATGACAGCTTTATGCCACGGACAGTTGTATCAACAAAGGATGAAGAAGGCTTTTGATAAGAAGGTTCATCCTCGTGTGTTCAAGGAAGGCGACCTCATGATTAAGAGACTCCATCCTTTTGTATCAGATTCTAGGGGCAAGTGGGCCCCTAACTATGATGGCCCGTACGTTGTCAAGAAAGTTTTTTCAGGCGGCGCGTTAATCCTCGCAACGATGGATGGCGAGGAATTCGCTCATCCTGCAAATGCAGATACAATCAAGAAATACTTCGCCTAATAAAAATAAAAAGAACAGCTCGGTAAGTCGAAAACCTGAAAGGGCGACTTAGGCAAAAAAAAGAGCGTCTCGGTGGGTCGAAAACCCGAAAGGGCGACTCAGGCAAAAGTTAGAGACATAAACAGAAATTAATCATCCCGCTGGATTGAAAACCTGAAAGGGCAGTCCAGGCAAACGTTAGGGATAAAGGCAAGTAACTGTATCGGGCTATGATAACAACGTCGTGTGCCAAGATTTCCTCAAATCTGACTCAAGCTCAAGAATATCGGGGATTCAAAGTAGTTGGAGGAAATAATGGTCATTGTAATTTTAATGTAGTCTTTTCCATTTAATTACCATTTATTCCACTTTTGTAAGGATCTATGGAATCCCGCTATTGGCAGATTACCATTCCATTAATGAAAATTTGAGCCTATGCCTTTGCTTGCAATTCTTATTCTACCTTCATCTAAAAAAAGACACTGTTATTAATAATGATTTTCGAAACAAAAAGCCTTTTACTATATTTGTTTTAATGTGTGTGTAATTACTAAGTTGGCGAACCGAAAGATGGACGTTAATGGTTGTTCCAAGAATGGTTAAAATGCAAGATGTGAAATAATTGTCTCATTAAATGCGGCATGCTCATGTTTCTCTAATATGGGTCATTGGAGTGTTATTTATGTGACTCATTTTTCTGTGATAGAGTTTTTGTTACTCAGCGCCTTTGGTGAGATGTAAGCCTGATGTACCTGTGTGAGCCTGATTAAATTTACTTCGGTAGATTGTTGGTTTGATTCCCCGGCAGAAGATAAACTATTTCCTCCTTGTCAAAGCCAACTGCGTTATGGGTCGCTCACGTCTTGTTGAGACTGGTCGAATATCCGGTTGTTGTGATGTTTATTTCATCACCAGTTTATATTTTGTGTCTATTTTGTCTGTTTGTCAGCATAAACATAAAGCATATACGTACATGTACATCATATTTGATTTCATGTTCATATTCATGTTGCATTCATTAATGCATGCCTCCATCGCCTTGGTCGTGTTTATCCCCAAGTGATGTGTCTCTCAAAATAGAATTGTCAGCCATTAGGCAGAAAATGTACGATCTTTCTAATTCCCCACTGAGTTTTTTTTTACCCTCATGGAAGATGTTTGTTTCAGTTCTCCTTTCCACCCTTGGATAGGATGAAACCCCATTTGAGTTCATTCCTCAGGGGTTGGTGTCTTGCTTGACAGTTTCTTTCCAGTTCGTTCCTGGATTGAATTTTGGTCGTTGGCAATTTTTGATAATTGAACTACCAATTGGAAAGTGCATTTATTTTGCACCTTCGGATGCTTAGTTTCTCAGAAGGAATTTGTTGGAGGCTTACATTGAAGACAAATTTTGCTCTCCAGCAGTGTTACTACAACATTCTCTTGGAATACTTACACCTGACAACAAGTGGCAGTCTCTTTATTCGAGAAGCTTGTTTTGTCCTAGAACTTCTAAGTGGAATCAACAAGTGGCAGTCTCTTTATTGGAGAAGCTTGTTCTTATCCTTGGACCTCTAACCGGAATCAACAAGTGGCCGTCTCCTTCTTTGAGAAGCTTGTTTCTTGTCCATGAATTTTCCAGTAAATCAACAGGTGGCATTCTCTTTTCGAGCAGTTTGTTCATCCTCAGCAAGGTTTATGTTCTATCAAATGGCATCTCCCCTGTTCGG
Organism: Lathyrus aphaca; assembly: GCA_963966055.1. Taxonomy (NCBI): domain Eukaryota; kingdom Viridiplantae; phylum Streptophyta; class Magnoliopsida; order Fabales; family Fabaceae; genus Lathyrus; species Lathyrus aphaca. The sequence goes on along the minus strand of OZ014519.1, from coordinate 344,553,287 downwards.
CGGAGAAGTTTGATATGAATTTCTTTACTTATCCAACAAATGGCTATCTCTTCCAGACAAGTTGAGAAGTTTGTTGTGATTTTTTCCAATTTCCGTCAAATGGCTATCTCTTCCATACAAGTTGAGAAGTTTGAGCGTGAAGTTGTTCTTCATCATATGGCTGTCTCTTTCAGAAGAAGGGAAGTATGATGAATGTTCTATCAAATGGCTATCTCTTCCATACAAGTCGAGAAGTTTGATATGAATCTCTTTACTTATCCAACAAATGGCTATCTCTTCCAGACAAGTTGAGAAGTTTGTTGTGATTTTTTCCAATTTCTGCCAAATGGCTATCTCTTCCATACAAGTTGAGAAGTTTGAGTGTGAAGTTGTTTTCTCCATCATATGGCTGTCTCTTTCAGAAGAAGGGAAGTATGATGAATGTTCTATCAAATGTCTATCTCTTCCATACAAGTCGAGAAGTTTGATATGAATCTCTTTACTTATCCAACAAATGGCTATCTCTTCCAGACAAGTTGAGAAGTTTGTTGTGATTTTTCCAATTTTCGTCAAATGGCTATCTCTTCCATACAAGTTGAGAAGTTTGAGCGTGAAGTCATTCTCCATCATATGGCTGTCCCTTTCAGAAGAAGGGAAGTATGGTGAAAGTTCTATCAATGACGTCTCCCCAATGCACGTTGTTATCTGTTGATCATTTATCATCTAGTTGTATTTTAAAACTCCTTGAAGGGATTTATGTCACGGCTATGTGTGCTTTATCCCCGGTAAAGCATCCTTTTCTCTCGTTGGAGTTTGGCTTTATAGTTTCTTTTCCAGCTTTTCCACCGTTTATTTTTCTTTTACTTCTCGGAGCGCCAATTTTCTAGTTCTTTTAGTATTCAAACCTCTTCTGCCTTTCAGGTTTAAGCTGTTTGAATAGGGGCAGCTGTTGCACCCCAAAATTTGCCCTCCTTTTGTTGTTTCGATCTTTTGCATTCGTACATTGCACTCACATTTATATTAAGTCATAGCCATGATTTCACTTTTTGTTTTCCTCAAAGTTTGGGATCAGGGATTCCTATTGGTTAGGTTTTGCTGAATTTAGGGGATCTTATTCCACTCAAATTGCTTAAAAGGCTTTGAAGAGCTTTATCGTAGATATTCGTATCATGTTTCATCAAATGGTCAAGATGGTCTTTACTTTTCAAACATCGGGATATAGTTCACCCGAATCGTCAGGTTGAGGTTGTGTAACCCGGGATTATGGGGAGATTGATCGGTAATAGAAGAAATGGTTTGAAGACGCATTATGACCGAGACTATCACTTCTCTGATTATTTAACATGCAAACTTATGATTAGACTGAGGAGAATGAACTATGGACTAAGGCCCTTTAAATTGAGAAATCATTTTTTTTAAGGTCATAAGAAACCAAATTTTGCCTCCTCCTTCAAGTTGTAAAAGTCTTAAGGTCATTATTACTTTCAAGGTTATTTTGAAGTTTTGCCTTTTGTCATCAGAGATCTTTTGTTGGTCGTTGTCAAGTTGATGCATGTTGCTTTCAAGTCACGGTCTTTTAAGGTTTGGTTTTGAAATAAACATGATTATTCAAATTTTTCAAATTATCTTCAAGTTCATACAAAGAATTGGAGTCGTATTGCCAGGGTTCTTCCAGTTGACAATATTAGGACTTGAATGTTGTCAAGATAATTGCAATCTTGGTAAAGAAAGATTATCTAAATCAAAGGTTTATATCATCAATATTAAGGAATAAGTCTATTTGTTAAGCGGGCAAATGACTAATCAAAAGATCACATCATGAATATATTGCTACTCATCTAAAAGGAGTCAAATCCAGGAAGCAATGTTCAATCATTTTGAGCAGTTGATGGCGGTTTTTTTCAGGATCATACCATAAAATGTTACAAAAGCAATTCTGGAATTATTATAGTTACATTACTACAAGGTCAATGTTTGAGCAGCTGGTGGCATATGAAATTGTTACAGTTACACTAATAAAATTCAGAGTCCTAAGTTCTTCAGCCTGCACCATGTGTTCTAATAGAAATACCATCCATTGTCGGTCAATAACTCGCCTTTTATCCGAAACGACTTGCAAAAGCCACTGCTACATCAGGTCATCCATCCCGCAAAAAAACAATCCAGCCAAACCAATGGTAAGCCTCAAGGGTTAGCAAAAGTATTCTTTTCCAACCTGCAAAAAAATGACAGGACCTGTAATTGAAGCAAGTGTGGTAGACAAAAATAGTACAGAAGCAAGACATGTAATTGTCACTACTATTGTTGGTAAAAATGGCCAGCCAAAGCAGACAATAGGTCATATGGCTTGGCCCGCTGTTGGACAAGGATCCTTCGACATAGTTTTCCAGGTGAAGTGCTTGGAGGCAAGTGAAACTGTGGCTATAAAGAAAGTTCTTCAAGACAAGAGATACAGGAACCAGGAATTACAAACAATGTGCCTTTTGAACTACCCCAATGTTGTAACTGTGAAGCCTGGTTTCTTTTCAACAACCTTTTCCTGATGGCTCTAGCAATAATGTATATATGAAGAACACCCCACTGTCATCAAATAATATGGGAGGCCAGAATTCAATGTTACAGACAGTAGGAATACAACTTTTGGGAAGATCAGCTGCATCTCCTTCTGCTGCAACGAGTGCCACTTCTTTTGACAATACAACCGCTTCACCAATTCCATATGCCAATTCACCTAGGTCTTCTGCAAATATAATGAATACGCCATCTCCTCAGCAGCAAACATCACAACTGCAGCAGCAACAACCAACGGCACAACAACAACCTCCTGCAACGTATTCCTCACTTCTGCCACCTCGTTTCGTCAACGAATAAACTTCTAATCCAAGACTCTCTTTTGCCTGCAAATAGAAAATCACAAATTAGGATCACAAGGCGCCTTTATACTACAGTTTGCGATAACATCTAGAGTTGTATTATGGATAATTTGAAGGTGAGAAAGACAGGTCCGAATTAAAGAAACTATTCTCCTTCAGCACATAAAAAAAAACTTTGTCTACGAGGGATAGATGTTACGTTACCCGGGTCACTGTGAAGAAGCTATATCAAAGACCGAGGAATCAACTTCTGTCCAAAGGTCATTTGAAGCTTTCTCAAAGCTTATGCATCGGCTGACTCATAACTGCATGTTGGTTTTCATCAGTCACACTATTTCCAGCTGCAATAGCTATCCTGTCTTGTTCTGGTCCAGGCAAGGCAAGCCTTGTTACTGCAAGCAGTAAAGCTTCATCAATTTGATTTGCAGTGCTTGCATATTGTCGGGTCTTAGTGCAACAACGAGAAACTTTCCAACTGATGTTTTCAGATTTTTACCTGCGAAACAAGTTTGAGCCGAAGCCAATGTAAATAATGGCAGGAAAAAGTTTAAGGCTATTACATCATGTTCCACCACCAATGAACACAGGTGCTGTAGATTCTCTGTTTACATTCCATATTCAATCACCAGTGAACCAGGTTTCACCTGCTCCTTCGCCATCCTTCAAGATTCCTCCTCACCCAACCAAAATTCCAATTCATCCTCCTGACATATCTCCTTCGCGACTCTTTTCAAAGAACCCTAAAAAAGACCAGTATAGCCTCGAATTCAAGCATTGCTACCTTCATCGCCTTTGAAGTTCATATTAGTCTAACCTGCATTACATAGAAGAAATTACATCAAGGTTGTAAATTCAGGATGTTTTATTTGAAGAGATGTCATCAGTTCAGTGTTAAAGAATAACTTCACATAGCAGTAAAAGGAGAGTAATTAGTAAAAAAAATATAAGGAGCTCGTGACAGTAAACAAGGGGGGATCAAGTCATTTGAATATCAACTTTTTAATCCAACCCGAATGCAACTTATTCGGTTCATTTCAAACTAAATAAAATGAAATCAGATTGTCACAACAACAAGGACAGGATGATTTGAAATGAAGCAGAAGGTACAGGGATAGTTTTGTTCTCACAAACAGTCGAAAGTTTGAAAAAGATAAGCAGACCTACTACCTGCTGTATCTGACCCGCAAGCCACCCTGCTACCTTTGCTTTCTCACATCCTAAAGCAACACGCCATCCACCTATCTTCAGCATCCATAGGCCCAAGAAACCTGTTATGACCAAAGAACAATATCATCAAAATAGGACAATAAGAGGCTTGCAGAGAGAAAAGGTTTGGCCCTGTGGTCAAAGGTTTTGGATAAAAGAGATTAGGGGGGTTGAGAAAAAAGGACCTAACTTTACTAAGTTATAAAAGGAGATTTTTGCACACCAAGAGGGGGGATCCAAAAACCCTAAATCAACATATACTGTCTTAGTCGGCGAGCAGCCCATGCCAAAGCGCAGCAAGTTTTCTTGAGCAGTGAGTATCTTGTTTCACAGTCGGTAAACTTTTTGCTAAGGTAGTATATTGCCGGCTCTTTTCGACCAGACTCGTCATGTTGCCCCAACACACACCCCATTGAGTTGTCTAATACTGTTAAGTACATAATCAAGGGTCTTCCATCAACTGGTGGCATCAAGATTGGAGGTTCTAAGAGATATCTTTTGATTTCATCAAAGGCTGTCTGACACTCACCATTCCATTCCATTACCTGATCTTTCTTCAACAACTTGAAGATTGGCTCACAGGTAGCAGTTAGCTGGGAAATAAACCTTGCAATGTAATTCAGTCATCCCAAGAAACCTCTAACTTCCTTTTCAGTACGGGGAGCCGACATCTCTTGTATAGCTTTTACTTTTGCGGGATCCACTTCAATACCTTTCCCACTGACAATGAAACCCAAGAGTTTACCAGATCTGACTCCAAAAGTACACTTGTTTGGATTCAATCTCAGCTTGTATTTCTTCAACCTCTCAAACATCTTATGCAGGTGATCAAGGTGTTGTTCCTCATTCTGGGACCTGACTATCATATCATCCACATATACCTCTATCTCATGATGAATCATATCGTGAAACAAAGCCACCATAGCACGCTGATATGTTGCCCTGGCGTTCTTCAAACCAAATGGCATCACCTTATAACAAAAAGTGCCCCATTGTGTAACAAATGTAGTCTTCTCCATATCTTCAGGTGCCATCTTGATCTGATTGTTACTAGAGAAACTATCCATGAAAGAGAATACCTTATGCTGAGTAGTGTTGTCTACCAAAACATCAATATGTGGAAGTGGAAAGTCATCTTTAGAGCTGGCCTTATTCAAATCCCTGTAATCTACACACATACGTACCTTACCATCCTTCTTAGGCACTGGTACCACATTTGCAACCCATTGAGGATAAGAAGTCACAGCTAAGAACCCTGCATCAAACTGTTTCATCACCTCTGCTTTAATCTTTTCTGACATTTCAGGACGCATGCGACGAACCTTCTGCTTCTTTGGACGACAATCTTCTTTTACCGGAAAACGGTGAACCACAATGTCTGTATCCAACCCTGGCATATCTTCATAAGACCAAGCAAAGATCTCCACTTAATCACGTAACATCTGGATTAATCTGTTCTTAACACCATCCTCTAACTCAGCTCCTATCTTGACCTCTTTCCTGTTTTCTTCCGTTCCCAGATTCACAACTTCGATTGGCTCTTCATGTGGCTGTATAGCTTTCTCTTCTTGTTGTAAGAACCTAGCAAGCTCTACAGGTACTTCACAATCTTCCTCCTTTCCATCTTCAGCTTGATAGATCGGATTCTCGAAATTATAATTGGCAATAGTAGAACTGTTATCAACAGGATCCAGAGTGGATGAGTATCTGCATTTTAGTGATGTGGGTGTGTGTAAGAACACATAGCTGATAAAACAGAAATATAAATAAAAAGAAAGACAAAGAGCATAATATTTACGAAAACAAAACGTCCATTGATTTTATTGAATGAAGTATGCAAATGAAATGACATCCCGAAACAAGCATACCATTGTGCCCCGGGTAAGACACGAGGCTTAAAAGGTTTTATTGTTCGAAATTACAAACTTAAAACAAAACACAATAATAGTATTTACTCCTGACTAAAGGAGATAGGAATAACGTCTTCATCCTTCCAATTGTTGAGCCCATCACTCATGGTAGGAAAAATCCAATCATTCATGTTGTAGTCTTCATTACAGTCACCCACAGCATTGATTTGATCTCTTATGACCCCTTGATTAGTGATACAAACAGCACGAGCACGACGAACAGTCTTCTGAGATTCTGCAGTAAAACTCAAACAGAACTTGTCAGACTTGTAAGGGATGTTAGGAAGCTGACCCCAAATAGCAGAACCACCTTTTGCAACCACAGCCTTAGCATCTTTGAGGGAGGCCATTGTAGGAGGTATTGTAGTGACCACATGAACTCTTTCAGAAGCAGGGACAGAATGAGGAACAGGAGCAGAGCAAGGAACAACTTCAAATGTTTGACACAGAGTTTCAACCATTTCACCCTCCATTTCTACATATTTGAAAGTATTCACATGGCTCACCATGTACTCTTATTCACCATAGACAGTGACAATTTTGTTTTTCACCGGATATTTCAACTTCTGATGCAAGGTGGAAGTCACAGCACCTGCCCCATGGATCCAGGGGCGCCCAAGCAAACAAGAATACGCAGGACGAATATCCATCACATAGAAAGTAGAATTGAAGACTTGAGAGCCTACTTTGATTGGAAGGTCTACTTCTCCATGTACCACTCTTCTTGAACCATCAAAGGCCCTTACTACCACATCACTTGGTCTTAACACAACATCTTCAGGACTGAGCTTGTCCAGAACCTCTTTAGGGAGCACATTTAATGAAGAACCATTGTCCACCAGTACATGATGTCGCTCCCACCTGATGACACACGGCCAAGAGGGGTACAGACGCGAACGGTCGGCGAAGGGTGAGAACACACAAGGGTGAACTCGAAAGAAAAGAGTCGCCAGCTAGGCATTTTTATCCCGAAGTAAAGGTAATGCTGCATAAACCTAAGAAAAGATATGGATAAGACGGTTGCGAACCAGAGAAACTGAGAAAGGGGGTTGGTTACAACCTGGGAAGGTATTAGCACCCAGATTGTCCGCCGTACTCGACGAGATCCACGCTTAAAAGATTTGTGTTTTAAAGGGGTAGTGTTAGTGCAATTTGTGTATCAAAGCTGGAAAAGAATGCACGTGTCAGTGTAAAAGAAGTGTGGAGTGAAATAAAGAAGTGTCTGTGTAAGAACAAGAGTTAAATGCTCAAGACTATGAGGCTTAAAGAATAATGCTGGAAAGAGGGGGAATATACAGAGACTTTTGTTCGATAACTGTTAAGTTATGCCTACGTATCCTCTCGTGCAATGAGGAAGTCAGAACATCGTAGTTCGACTCAAAGAGACTGAAAGATAAATTGACTTGTGAACTGCTTGCTTGTCTATGCTCAAGTGTATGACCTGTCTGGCTCAGGTGCAAACTGTCTTGCATTAGACGGAAGAAGCGAGTTCTCGTTTGTGAGTGAATGAGATGAGAAAAGAATCCCGGAAGAGACGATTATTGTTTGTTTTTTGTGTTTTCAGTCTTTTATTGCTTTTGAAATTTGTCATAGGGAAATGAGCTTAAGCCTAAACCAAGGGTTAGTAAACTCATCACATCCTCCCTCTGATCAGGGGTAATGAGAATATCTTAAGTGTGAAGTAAACACCTCACACTTAATCACCATGATGTAGGATTAAGATCATTAACCTACTTGTAATTACTTAGATGTTTTTGGTGTTTTTGTTTAGTGTTAAGTAATGAGATTAAGCCATAATCAGGGATTTAATGGACTCATTACACCATCCTAATAGAAGGATAATAGATGAGAACATTTAAGCTGAGGAAGGCTCCTCAACTTAATCCATGATTAGGGATTAACCTCATGACAAAACAAAGCCTTTATTAAATGGATTTTAGTTAATGGTAAGATTAAGAAATGGATTTTATGGTTTGTAAGACAACTTGAGGGGGACTTGTCCATTAACACTAGGGTTAGTCCTTCTTAACCAATCAAGGAAGAATTAGAACCCTAATGCAAGGCCCAACTTACAAGCTTGATGTCTTAGTGATTATTAAGTGAATTGATTAGAGGATTTAAACACATTAAGGGTTTAACACTTAGGATTAAAGTTATACACCCCATCCTAATAGAAGGATGCAGGCATAAGCTTAATCACAAAGCCTTAAAACCTTTAGGGTTTAGTCCTTGATTATGAGGTGAGAAGAGAAGACTCAAAGAAAACTCAAAGGAAAGAGTCTAAGGGGGACTAAACAATCCTAAAATGTTATCATGCTTGGAAGTCATGGGGTTTGTGAGGCTTAAGAGTGGAAATCTTCAAGGAAGCCACCAAGGAGAAGCAAGATAGAAAAAGGATGAGATGAGAAGAGGAAAGAGGGAAGAGAGGCACAAATGAGCAAGCTCACTCCAAGACAAGTAAAAATGAAACAAGGATGTGAAATGATAAGGTGAGAAGAGGTAGGAAGTGAAGGCAAATCCACCTCCCAAACAAACTTACCATTAACCTGAAAAGTTAGTAAGGGAAGAAATGAGATGAAACAATGCATATGGATGGGCAAAGGCCAAAGTCAGAAACATACACATGATGCAAATGATGTCAAGAGATGGTGCAAAGTCATACAAGATGCATATATGTGAGCATACAAGAGAATGGATGCATATGGAGCATGCCTTGAACCATGAAAGTTCATGAAAGCTTATGAAATGCAATGAAGGTATGACATGTCAAATGAATGATGCAATGATCAAAAATGATTCTAATATGTCCTAAGATGTCTTATGAATCATGTGGATGCACAAAATGTCATGGCAAGTTCTTGAATGCAAGCATATGAGAGATGGATACAAATGAAAGCACAAATTAGGGCTTATGCATAACATACAACACAAAATTCAAAATCAAAAGCAAATGACATGATAAAAAATTGAAAATGGGATCAAAGGAACCCTAACCCTACACAAGTTTATTGCCCAAAGGAGGGGACCTAACTCTTAACCTAATGGGAGTTATGACTTTCTCAAGTCAACTAGGGTTTCAAAGTACCTCAAAAGGAAAAATGCACGATAAATTGAAAATGAAAGATAAATTCAAACCAGATTTACCCTAAAAACTACATGCTATGAAGGATGCAATGCAAGAAGAACCATCATCAAACTCTTCATGGTTAGGCAGAATGAATTTTTTCAAGTTTGAACAAAAATCCAATGAAAAATGTCAAAATAGGTCAAGAACCAAAAAGAAATTTGCTTTGAGAGTTTGATAATGTTTCTAAATGTTTTAAAATGCAATGTGAATTTTTTTGTGATTTTTAAATACCTAAATGCATTTTTAATTAATTAATTTCCATTAACTAATTAAAAATAAACATTTAAATGATTTAAAAATAATTTTTAATGCAAAAAATAAAAATAAAAATATTTTTGGGTTCTGAAAATTAATAAAAGTTTTGACAAAAAATTTCAGAATTTTTTAATATGTTTTGCTATTTTTAAAAATTCGTGGAAGTTTAATATAAATAAAATGAATTAAAACAATAAAAAGGGAAAAGTCAACAGATCCAAAGGCTGGAATTTGAACTGGGGTGAGATTGGTTGACTGGCGCGTCATCCAAGGGTTGAGGCTTATCCTGATTAAATTAACCTAATTATAATTAACTAATTTAATAAATGAGGATTAGGGCTAATCAAAACAATCCTGGCCACTGAAAACGCGCGCGCATCTCACATCCAACACTCCACATTCAAACTTGGCTAATCACCTGAGATTAGCCCTAATTAGTCTCAGATGACCGGAATAGTGCTCCGGTCATCTTCTCCGGCAGCTCAAAATGTTATCTCTCTCCCCAAGCTTCTAAAACCTAATCTCTCTGCCCAGAATCCAACCCCACGCATCACTCAACAAGAATCACTCACTAAAACAAATTTATTTCACATATTCAAGCTGAATCGAAGCAAATTAGTTCTAGGTCAAAAAAAATCAGAGAGCTCATACATGCTTAATACTTGGTCATTTTCAAAACTAAACATATCAGAATCATCAGTGAATCATGGAGAACCTTTTAGGAACTTAAAAACGCGTTTCTGAAAAAAATGTTCATGATGATACCTGAACTGAAGCTTTCAAAAATGGTGCTTTCTGGCCAGTTCTTTGCTTCAAAACTTCTCCAATGATCTATCTCAAGTGTTTGTGATGCTTAGCTGGAGTTTAAATGGCCTCTAGAGGAAGTTTGCAGAATCTCAGTTCATGAAATGTTGAAATCGTGTTTTTGATTATGAAGGTTTTAGGGCAAAATGGAAGGTGGGAAATGATCAGTGAGGTTTATGGAGTTGAATGGTGGAAAAAGTTTGAAGGTTTGATGGCTGAATCAAGAGATTCGAAAGCTTTTGCAAAATTTAGGATTTTTGAGTGTGTTGTGTTCTTGGAGTTTCAGGCTGTGTTGTATGGTGCTTTTGCTTTGTTTTGATCCACATAAAGAAGTGTGATAGGTCAGAGAGTGGGTGTTGGCCTATGGTGATTGGTATGGGCAAGTTGCCAAAATGTCAACATGACTTGTACTTGAGGTATGGGCATGTGGCAGGCTTGGATTTGGGCATGGCTGTATGCAGCAAAGATCAAGGAAGGCTTATGGATTAGATTTGATGAGCTGTAACAAGTAGAGGCATGGTTACATGAGCTTTTGCAAATTGGTACAACTTTGGCCCCTTTGTGATTTCTTAATGATCAAGGCATGAAAATGAGCAATTCTTTGGTGCATTCTGAATTTTAGGTCATGTGTGAGGTTTGTGCAATGGTTAGAAGTCAATTAGAGGTCACATAAAGGCTTGGCATGTGAATTTGCAAGTTTCCCTCTTTGTGCAAAAGTGAAAATTTCATTATTTTTCCCAACTTTGCAAGGCCATAACTTTTGATCCAAAATGAATTAGAAAGAGTTCTTGTACTTTTTGAAAAGGGAATGATCCAATCTACAACTTTCATGACCAAAGTTTCCTCATTTGAAGCATTTTTGAATCAAAAAGAGGAGGTTGAAAAACTTTCCCAAAATGGCAAGTTTTCATTATAAGTCACTTTCCCAAAAAGGCAACTTTGCAAATGACTTGAAATTTTCCAATTTTGTGAACTTCTAACACCTTCTATGATCAAATAAAGATCATACACATTCAAAATGATGGAGAAACCCCTTTGGTTGGGTCATTGGGGGCCTCAGATGCCCTGATTTTGCACTGACTTGCTCAAGAAGTCATCCCTTGATCAGATGCCTTCCCCATTGAATTTCTTCATGAAAATTGATATGCATGATCCTCATAACATATAGAGACCAATAGAAACAAGAATGACCAAAAAATTTGGAGTTATGGCCTCTGAAACCAAAACCCTAATTTTAGGTCATCTGTGCAGTTTAAGCTTGGCTCTGCTTCCATGCATTCCTCAGTTCTTGTGATTCTTTGACTTCCTTGACCTTGTGGTGATATAATATGATGCTTGAATACACATGGACCCCTTTGAAGTGATTGATGACCTCTGGAGTGGCTCAAATAGCTCAGGGATGGCTCAGATCACAAACCCTAGATGCAGATGACTTTGAAACAATGCAGTGAATCAAAAATGTGGTATGAGATGTTATGATTGAATTTATGCAAATGAAAAGATCACAAGCCATGGTGAAATGGGTGAGGGCAAATTTGGGGTGTTTACAGCTGCCCCTATTCAAACATGAGTTAGCTGTGCAGGATGTAAGCAACGGCTTAACAGGCAAACAAGATAACTTGTGGTTGAATACCAAAGACAGTCCAAAATTTGCACTCACAGAATGAAGAAGAAAAGGGATATAGATTGTAAAAGAAAATAAAGTATAATTATAAAGTGCGGGCGACGGAGGACGACCGTCAAGCAGAGGACGACTGTTGGGGATGAAGCAAAGACGAGGACGACCGACATACTGGGGAAAATGCGGGAAATAAAGCAATGACGGGGACGGCCGACAAGATGGGGATATGAGAGATTATGATGGGGACAGCCATCAAGTAAAGAAATGAGTCTTTCTGAGGATTGAAGGTAAAGCGAATGATGGGGATGACCATCAAGTTCAAGGCATGAATGAAATAAATGATGAGGTACGGTCATCAAAGGTGAAGGACGATCACCTAGCAGGGGACGGCGGCTCTGTCGGGGATAAGATGAGGGACGGTCATCTAGGGTGAAGGACGATCACCTGGCAGGGTACGGCTGCCAAAAGTATCACGACAGTCGCTCCCAAAGATTTGCATCCTGGTACAAGCGCGAACGGTCGGCGAGAGGGACAATGAGAACACACAACCGTGAACTCACTGGAGATGAATAGAGTCGCCAGCTAGGCATTTTTATCCCGGAGGAAAGGCAATGCTGCATAAACCTAGAAAGATATGGATAAGACGGTTGCGAACCAGAGAGACTGAGAAAGGGGGTTGGTTACAACCTGGGAAGGTATTAGCACCCAGATTGTCCGTCGTACTCGACGGGATCCACGCTTAAAAGATTTGTGTTTTAAAAGGGTAGTGTCAGTGCAATCTGTGTATAAAATAGCTGGAAAAGGATGTACAGGTGTCAGTGTAAAGGAAGTGTGAAATGTATAAATGATGTGTCAGTGTAAGAATGAGAATGAATTGCTCATGATAATGAGGCTAAGAGAAAGATGCTGGAAAGAGGGGGAATGTACAGAGACTTTTGTTCGATAACTGTTAAGTTATGCCTACGTATCCTCTCGTGCAATGAGGAAGTTAGAACACCGTAGTTCGACCCAAAGAGACTGAAAGATGAATTGACTTGTGAACTGCTTGCTTGCCTATGCTCAAGTGTATGACCTGTCTGGCTCAGGTGCAAACTGTCTTGCATTAGACGGAAGAAGCAAGTTCTCGCTTATGAGTGAATGAGATGAGAAAAGAATCCCGAAGGAGACGATTATTGTTTGTTTTTGTGTTTTCAATCTTTTATTGCTTTTGGATGTTTGTCATAAGTTAATGAGCTTAAGCCTAAACCAATGGATTTAGTAAACTCATCACATCTTCCCTCTGATTAGGGGTAATGAGAATACTTTAAGTGTGAAGTCAGCTTCTCACACTTAATCACCATGGTGTAGGATTAAGATCATTAACCTACTTGTGATTATTTGGATGTTTTTGGTGTTTTTGTTTAGTGCTGAGTAATGAGGTTAAGCCATAATCAGGGATTAAACAGACTCATTACACCATCCTAATAGAAGGATAATAGATGAGAATGTTTAAGCTAGGGAAAGCTCCTCAACTTAATCCATGACTAGGGATTAAACTCATGACAAAACAAGCCTTTGATTAAGTGGATTTTATTTAATGATATGATGATGAAGTGATTTTTATGATTTGTAAGACAACTTGAGGGGGACTTGTCCATTAACACTAGGGTTAGTCCTTCTTAACCAATTAAGGAAGAATTAGAACCCTAATGCAAGGCCCAAGTTACAAGTGTGATGTCTTGATGATTATTAAGTGAATTGATTAAGAGATTTAAACACATTAAGGGTTTAACACTTAGGATTAAAGTTATACACTCCATCCTAATAGAAGGATGCAGGCATAAGCTTAATCACAAAGCCTTAAAGCCTTTAGGGTTTAGTCCCTGATTAGGAGATGAGAAGAGAAGACTCAAAAGAGACACAAAGGTAAAACTAAGAGGGGAGACTAATCAAAACCCTAATCACTGTCATGCTTGGTTGTTCCTAAGGTTTGTGAGGTTTTCAAGAGAAGTCTTCAATGGAACCACCAGGAAGCAGATGAAAGGATCAAGAGAAGCAAAGTGACTTGCTTCATTCAAGAAGTCAAGTCATTTGAAGAAAGAAAGTGGGAAGAAGAAGAATGAGCAAGCTTAATCCCAAACACAAGATAAAATGCAGCATGGATGCAAGAGAGATGAAAAGAAAAGTTATGAGAAGTGAAGGCAAATCCACTTCTCAAATTCACTTACCACCTGAAATGTTAGAAAAGAAATGCAATGCAATGCAAAATGGGATGAGATGACATGATGAGAAACAAAACCAGAAGCATTTACATGATGCTAATGATGCTATGAGATGCTACAAACATGAGGCAGCACATGGAAATGATCATACAAGTTTATGAATGCAAGTGAAGCAAGTTAGGAACCATGAATATACATGAAAAGTTATGAAGTGCACATGGCAGACAACATGGCAAATACATGATGCAATGATCAAACATGCTTCTAATATGTCTTATGATGTTCAATGAATCAAATGGATGCTTGGAATGTCATGGCAAGGCATGTTATGCAAGAGAATGCAAGATGGATGCATATGAAAGCCCAAATTAGGGTTTAATGATCATACATCAAACAAAAACCAAAAACAGAAACAAACCCTAAGATAAAAAATGGAAAATGCCACTCAAAGAACCCCTAATCCTATACTAAACCACTGCCCAAAGGAGAAATCTCAACTCTTAACCAAGTTCAAGTTATGGTTTTTACAAGTTTCTAGGGTTTTTAGGGTTCCTAAACAAGAAAATCATCAAACAAATTGAAAATGAAAGATCAAATCATGGCCATTTAATCTCAAAAACTAAATGCTAAACACAATGCAATGCAAGAAGAATCAATGTCCAACTCTTCATGAATAGGCAGAAATGATTTTTGGAACTTTGGATCAAAATAATGCATAAAAATGATTTTAATTCAATGAAAAATCCTCAAAATGCATCAAGATCAAAAAAGAAATTTGGTTTGAAGGTTGGACAATGTTTCTAAATGTCTTAGAACATTTCATGAATTTTTTGGTGATTTTTAAATACCTAAAAGTATTTTTAATAAATTAATTCTCATTAATCAATTAAAAATAAACTTTTAAATATTTAAAAATACTTTTTTAATGCTAAAAATAAAAATGAAAATATTTTTGGGTTTTAAAAATTAATGAAACTCTTGAGAAAAAGTTTCATAATTTTTAAAACAATTTTGCTATTTTAAATAAATTATACAAATTAAATGAAAAAAGAAATGAAAATAAATTGAAATAAACTGAAAGTCAAACGAATGGAAGGCTGGGATTTGCTCTGGGTTTGAATATGTTGACTGGCGCCAGATCTAGCGGCCAGGATTGCATCTGAGTTAATTAATTTAATTAAGAATTATTAAACTGATTAAAATGGATTAGGGCTAATTGAGTGCATCTGGGCCATTCGTTCGCGCGGCAAGTCAAACAAGTCAAGCCATCCAACGTGTGAGATTCAAATGAAATTAATTACAGGGATTAAACCCTAATGATTTTCAGGTGGCCGGAGAAGACCTCCGGTCGTCTTCTCCGGTGGGAACCCCACCTGAAAATCCCCAAAATCCACCAAACGCAACCTAAATGAAATCTAAACACACAGAAATGATTCCCACACTCCCCTGAATCAAAACCCTAAGCTAGAAATCATTTATTTTTCCCCAAACTCATGAATCGAACGAAACATTCTTTTAGGTCACAGAGTTTCAAAAAGCAATTAAATTCTCATTTCATCACCATTTTCAAAACTAAAAGCATCAGAACAATCAGTGAAGCATGGAGAACAAGTTTAGAACTTAAAAATCCATTTCTGGAGAAAAAGTTCTTGAGCTACCTGAGTTTCGAAGCTTTCACTCTGGTAACTTTCAGACCTCCCCTCCTTGTGAAATCCACTCCTTATGACCTCTTGATGATGCTTGAATGCTTGGGAGAAATTTATGCTGGCTAGATGAAGAGTTTGAACAGCTTCTGCTCAAGCTCAGTTGAAAACGGTGATGGTGATCCAAGCTGTTTCAGGCCAATGTGAGTGGTTCTTTGTGATCAGGGTGATGTTTTGAGAAGGTTTGTGGAGTTTGTTTGGGTGTTTATGGCCTGTGGAGTGAGTTTCGAAAGAAACTGCAGGTTGGAGTGAAAATGGAGAAGTGGTGTTCTTGCTTGATTCAGGCTTGGTTCTTTGTTGGTTTGGGCTCAATGAAGCATGGTGAGATGATTAGTGAAACTTGTTTGAATGTTTGTGAGCTGGGCAGAGAGATTCGAAGAGAAATGCAAATGGGGTGGTTTTGTGTATGTCTTGCTATGGTGTGTTGCAGGCTGGCTTCATGTATGGAATGGCTTGCAAATGGATAGTATAAAATAATCTCATAGGTCAGATGATGTGACCTGGCCTTTATTGATTGGTAAGTTCACTTTTGCAAAATGTCAACTTTGTTGTAAGAGAGGTATGGCTTGAGTTCTAGCTTGGTACAATGGCTAGGGCTGGCGCAGCATGGTGTGTATGGGAGGCTAGCATGGTTCAGCATCCAATGTAACAAGTGGGGGAAAGTGTGATGATGATTTTGCAAGTTGTTTCAACTTTGGTTCACATGTGATTTTCTCATTCCACAAGCCATGAAACATGAGAATTCTTGGTCCAAATCTGATTTTTAGGTCATATAGAATGTTTGTGCATTGGTTTGAAGTGAACTAGAAGTTACAAATGGCCTTGCTACATGATTTTGCAAATTTCACATTTGGTGCACATCTTGAAAATTAATGATTTTAGCCAACTTTGTCACACCATAACTTTTGATCCAAGAAGAATTAGATCATGTTCTTGTACTTTTTGAAAAGGGAAAGATGTATTCTACAACTTTCATGACCAAAGTTTTTCCATTTGAAGCTTTTTTGGATCAAAAATCAAGGCTTGAAAAATGACCTAAAATGACATATTCTTTAAAAGTCAACCATGCCCAAAAAGTCAACATTTGCAAAAACTCCAAATTCTTGAATTTTGTGAACTTCAACCTTCTTCTATGATCAAATAAAGATCATACACACTCAAAATGATGAAGATCACCCCTTGGTTGGGTCATTGGGGGCCTCAGATGCCCTGATTTTGCACTGACTTGTCTGAAAAGTCAACTCTTGATCAGATGACTTCCCCATGGAATTTCTTCATGAAAATTGATATGCATACTCTCTATACCATATAGAGACCAATGGAAACAAGAATGACCAAAAAATTTGGAGTTATGGCCTCTGAAACCAAAACCCTAATTTTAGGTCAACTGTGCAGTCTAGCCTGGTTCTGCATCCACACCAAACCCAGTTCTTGTGATTCTTTGGCACTCTTGACTTTGAGAGGATGTAATATGACATAAGAACACACATGGACCCCTTTGAAGTGATTGGTAGCCTTTGGAGTGGCTCAAGAAGCTTTGGGATTGCTCAGATCACAAACCCTAGGTGCAGATGACTTAGAAACTATGCAGTGAATAAAAAATGAGATATGAGGTGATATGATTTGTTTATGCATATGAAATGATCACAAGCCATGGTGTGAATGGGTGAGGGCAAATTTGGGGTGTTTACAGCTGCCCCTATTCAAACATGAGTTAGCTGTGCAGGATGTAAGCAACAGCTTAACAGGCAAACAAGATAACTTGTGGTTGAATACCAAAGACAGTCCAAAATTTGCACTCACAAAATGAAGAAGAAAAGGGATATAGATTGTAAAAGGAAATAATGTATATTATAGAGTGTGGGCGACGGAGGACGACCGTCGAGCAGAGGATGACTGCTGGGTAAAGAGCAATGACGGGGACGGCCGACATGCTGGGCAAAGTGTGAAAATAAAGCGATGACGGGGACGGCCGACATGCTGGGGATAAAAGGTAAAGCCAAGACGGGGACGGACGACTAGCTGGGAAAAATAAGATATTATGATGGGGACGGCCATCAGGATAAAGCTGTAAAATTTTCTGGGAATTAATGAAACATGACGGGGACGGCCGTCAAGTTCACAAAGTAAAGGTAATCAACGATGGGGACGGCCACCGAGCTAAAAAGAAAAGGGACCACGACGGGGACGGCCATCGGGTTAAAGAATCAATGAAATAAACAGATGATGAGGTACGGTCATCAAAGGTGAAGGACGATCACCTAGCAGGGGACGGCTGCTCTGTTGGGTATAAGATGAGGGACGGTCATCTAAGGTGGAGGACGACCACCTGGCAGGGTACGGCTGCCAAAAATATCGCGACATAGGACGAATGCCGGATAAAAAGGTCAACGATGGGGACGGCCATCGGACGAGCATGATGGAGGACGACCATCGAGAGGTGGAGGACGACCACCTAGCAGGGGACGGCTGCTCTCAAGGTTTCTCGTGACATAGGACGAATGTCAGATAACCAAAATCAATAATGGGGATGGCCATTGGATAAAATGATGAAGGACGATCATCAAGAGGTGGAGGACGACCACCTAGCAGGGGACGGCTGCTAAAAAACAACGATGGGGACGGCCATCGGATGAGCATGATGGAGGACGACCATCAAGAGGTGGAGGACGACCACCTAGCAGGGTACGGCTGCTCTCAGGGTTTATCATGACACAGGACGAGTGTCAGATAAGAAGGAAGATTGCTTTGTTGGCGATCTACTGGGGATATAGTAAACACGGACGAGTATTTACAACCAAGAAAAGAAAGTATAAGTGTTTAGATGTTGTGTATAGATTAAAGATGCGGACGAGCATCCTTAAGACTATGATACGGACGAGCATCATGTAGAAACAAACTGACACATGTTCAGAGATGATGATACGGACGAGTATCAACGGGTTAACAAAGAACACGGACGAGTGTTGAATCTGAGGGGATTCTTCCGGGGAATAGTAGACACAGACGAGTATCTATATTCAAGAAGACACAAGTGTTTGACACAGTGTATGGATTAAAGATGCGGACGAGCATCCTTAAGACTATGATACGGACGAGTATCATGTAGAAACAAACACTTGACGCATGTTCTGAGATGATGGTACGGACGAGTACCAACTGGTTAACAAAGAACAAGGACCAATGTCGGATCTGTGGGGATATAAGTGGTATATACAAGATACGGACGAGTATCTGTATAAGTGTAACATGAGTAGTAAGTATGAGTATTGTGTAGATGAGTGTTTATCTGCTGGGGAGAGTGACACGGACGAGTATCAAAAAAAGGAGAAAAGTATAATATCAACAAGTATATGGGTTGTAAAAGTGTAATGTACATATAGGTATATGTGAGTGCAAAGAGGATGTCTTTGGCTTTTTGCTGGGAATATGACACGGATGGGTGTCAAGGAGGTATCTGTAATACGGGTGGTCTTGTTTGCAAAGAGTGTTCAGGTGACTTTACTGGGGAGTGATGACACGGACGGGTGTCCAAAGGAGTATATACTGGTGTTTTGGTGAATTTGAGGCAACTGCTTTTGCTGGGAACTCCGGTGGGGATTTTCGGGGAAAGTATTCCGTATATTGACGGATTGTCATTATTCACAAGTGTTCGATTCACAACATGACTTATGATTATGCTATGTAGTTGATTTTTGCCGTAATGCTCCGTATTAAACGGAATGCTACGCTTCGTGGGTGAATATGATGCAAATGCCATGATTATGCAAAAGGTACAGATCCGGGATTCGGATCCCGTTGCTATGAAGATCTCTGGTCGATCTGTCTGAAATGGACCTCCCAGCTGGGAATGAGATCATTGATAGATCTGATGAGATGTATCTGCTTGGGGAATAAGCCACTGCTTGGCATATCCTTGTAACATGGGACCCAACTGGGGTTTGTAGAAGCTTTCTGTACTCTGTTGTGACTCCTTCATGCGTTGCTCTTTGTATTCTGCTGAGGAAGAATGATTTGCACTACGGCTGGGGAAAGTTGTTGGCAACTCAGCTGGGGAAGAAGCAACTCAGCTGGGGAGAAACATCTCTGGTGCCAAAAGCGAGTGTTGATCTGCCAGCTTGCTGGGATGTAACTTGCATGCCCCAAGTTGCGTTCTGGATACCTGCAATCCTGCAAAGATAAGGAAACGCACAAATGGTCCCGAGGTATCCTTTACTGGATTCCGTCATAGGAGTTAAGCACTTTCGAAAGTAAGTATATTCCCTGCCAGCATGTGCTTTTATTATTTAGAGAAAAAGCATCTGTACTTATGCAATTAGTTTTTTAGAGACATCAGACATTCTTTGCAAATAAAAATGTACAAGACAAAACATGACTGAAAAATCTGATTTTATTAATTCATGTGCCCTGAATTGGCAAGATACAGTCAAGGAAACATATCTCCTAAAATGAGGAGGCTGTTACAAATTGAGAAACAAAGTGCTGGCGATGTTGACGACGCTTTCAAAGGAGCTTCCTCTTTCGCTACGACTCGTATGACTTTCGACGTTCTTCTCGTCTTGCTTTCTGAAGGAGGCTGATTCCGATTGAGACTTGATCCTTTCGAGGTTTGCTAAGTTGTAGGCGATACAGACGAATTCAGAGTGCAGTTGTTCGCTTATTCCCTTATTTTGCATGGATCGCCCTTTCGGGTTTTCAATCCATCGGGATACCCATTTTTGCCTGGGCTGTCCAATGCGGCTTTTCAACTCAGCGGGTGTACATTTTTGTTTATTTTCCCTTATTTTTGCCCGAGTCTTTTATTCTGTTTTTGACTCGCCGGGATGCCCTATTTTTGCCTGGACTCACATTCTGTTTTTGTGTCCAGCGGGTCATTTTTATGCGAAGTATTTTTTAACTGCATCTGAATTCACAGGGGACGGGAAATCTTCACCATCCATGGTGCTGAGCATCAGTGCTCCACCAGAGAAAACTTTCTTTACCACGAATGGTCCTTCATAATTTGGAGTCCATTTGCCCCTGTGGTCTGTATGAGGAGGGAGGATTCTCTTCAGCACAAGATCTCCTACTTGGTACCCACGGTGCCTGATTTTCTGATCGAAGGCTCTCTTCCTTCTCTTCTGATACAACTGCCCATGACAAATTGCAGCCAATCTTTTCTCTTCGATCAAACTCAGTTGTTCGTATCGGGCCCGAACCCATTCTGCTTCACTCAGTTTAACATCCATTAATACTCGTAGCGAGGGTAATTCAACTTCAACAGGTAGGACTGCCTCCATACCATACACAAGCTGATACGGTGTTGCCCCAGTGGATGTTCTGATTGACGTGCGGTACCCATGCAAGGCAAATGGTAGCATCTCGTGCCAGTCTTTGTAGGTGACTACCATCTTTTGCACAATGTTCTTGATATTCTTATTTGCTGCCTCAACAGCGCCATTCATCTTTGGCCTGTAAGGAGAAGAATTGTGATGTTGGATCTTGAAGTCCCGGCACAGCTCTGCCATCATTTTGTTGTTTAGATTGGAACCATTATCAGTAATGATTCGCTCGGGAACTCCATATCGACAGATGATATCTCTCTTCAGAAATCTGGCTACCATTTGTCTTGTAACATTGGCATAGGAAGCTGCTTCGACCCACTTGGTGAAATAATCAATGGCAACCAGGATGAATCTGTGGCCATTTGAAGCAGTTGGCTCAATCTTGCCAATCATATCAATGCCCCACATGGCAAAGGGCCATGGTGAAGACATTATGTTCAGAGGATTGGGAGGCACATGCACCTTGTCTGCATAAATCTGACATTTATGGCATTTCCTGGCATAGGCACAACAGTCAGCATCCATTGCGATCCAGTAATAACCTGATCTTAACAACTTCTTAGCCATGGCATGCCCTCCTGCATGGGTACCAAAGGATCCTTCGTGCACTTCATGCATCAACAAATCTGCTTCCGTCTTGTCAACGCATTTGAGGAGTACCATATCAAAGTTCCTTTTGTATAAAGACCCATCAGTGTTCAGAAAGAAACTACCAGCAAGCCTTCTCAAAGTCTTCTTATCATTGGAAGATGCCCCAGGTGGGTATGTTTGATCCTCCAAGAAGCATTTAATGTCATGGAACCAAGGCTTATCATCTTTGACAACTTCTGCTGCGAACACATATGCTGGTCTATCAAGTCTGGACACTGAAATCTGAGGTACAAAGTTAGCAGCTTGAACTTTGATCATGGATGAAATGGTAGCAAGAGCATCTGCAAACTGATTCTCGTCCCGAGGGATATACTCAAGCTTGACTGTTGTGAAGAAAGTCAACAACCTCCTTGTATAATCCCTGTAAGGTATCAGATGATCCTGGTGGGTGTACCATTTTCCGTTGGTTTGATTAACTACCAGAGCTGAATCTCCGAATACAGTCAATGTCTTGATCCTGAGGTTAATGGCTTCCTCAAGACCCATAATGCAAGCTTCGTATTCAGCTTCGTTGTTAGTGCAGTTGAAAGTGAGTTTTGCCGAGAAAGGTATGTGAACTCCTTTTGGTGTTATGAGTACTGCACCAACACCACGACCATTCATGTTAACAGCCCCATCAAACATCATAGTCCATTCTTCTTCTGGGTCAGGCCCTTCAGTGTGAACAGGCTCTTCATGATCTTTGGCTTTAATGAACATGATGTCTTCATCAGGGAAGTCAAACCTCATAGGCTGGTAGTCATCAATGGGTTGCTCAGCAAGATATTCAGATAGTACACTGCCCTTGATGGCTTTCTGAGAAGTGTACTGGATGTCATATTCTGTGAGAATCATTTGCCATCTTGCAACCCGTCCGGTAAGAGCTGGCTTCTCGAAGATGTACTTAACTGGGTCCATTTTTGATATCAACAAAGTAGTGTGGGTCAGCATATACTGTCTCAGTCGGCGAGCAGCCCACGCTAAAGCACAGCAAGTTTTCTCGAGCAATGAATAACGTTGTTCACAGTCGGTAAACTTTTTGCTCAGGTAGTATATTGCATACTCTTTTCGACCAGACTCGTCATGCTGGCCCAGCACACACCCCATTGACTCTTCTAATACTGTCAAGTACATTATCAGAGGTCTTCCTTCAACTGGAGGCATAAGGATTGGAGGTTCTTGCAGATATTCTTTGATCTTGTCAAAAGCCTTCTGGCAGTCTTCGCTCCACCTGACCGTTTGTTCTTTTCTTAACAGCTTGAACAAGGGTTCACAGGTTGCTGTAAGGTGAGATATGAACCGTGAAATGTAGTTCAAACGACCTAAGAACCCTCGAACTTCTTTCTCAGTTTTCGGTGCAGGCATCTCCTGAATAGCTTTGACTTTATCTGGGTCAACTTCAATCCCTTTCTCGCTTACAATAAAGCCCAGCAGCTTACCGGATCGCACCCCGAATGTGCACTTGTTGGGGTTCAATTTCAGCTGGTACTTCCTCAGACGCTTGAATAACTTCAGTAGATTTACCAGGTGGTCTTCCTCTGTAAGGGACTTGGCAATCATGTCATCCACATAACACTCGATTTCCTTATGGATCATATCATGGAATAACGTTACCATAGCCCGTTGATATGTTGCACCAGCATTCTTCAGTCCGAATGGCATCACCTTGTAACAGAACGTGCCCTAAGGCGTGATGAATGTTGTCTTCTCCATGTCTTCAGGTGACATCTTGATCTGATTGTATCCTGAAAATCCGTCCATGAAGGAGAATACCGAGAACTGAACCGTGTTATCTACCAATACATCAATGTGAGGTAATGGGAAGTCATCTTTCGGGCTGGCTCTGTTCAGATCCCGGTAGTCAACACACATCCTTACTTTGCCATCTTTCTTAGGCACAGGTACTATATTAGCAACCCACGGCGGATAGCTAGTCACAGCAAGGAACCCGGCGTCCCACTGCTTTTGTACCTCTTCTTTGATCTTCATTGCCATGTCTGGGCGAGTACGGCGCAGTTTCTGCTTAACTGGTGGGCATTCTTCTCTCAAAGGCAGCTTGTGCACAACAATGTCGGTGTCCAACCCTGGCATATCTTGATAAGACCAAGCAAACACGTCCACATATTCTTGAAGCAGATCAATCAGTTGCCTCTTCACTGAGTCTTGTAGGCAGGCCCCGATTTTAACCTCTTTCACGTCTTCATCTGTACCAAGATTAATCACTTCAACCTCCTCCTGGTGAGGAGTAATAACCTTTTCCTCTTGTCTCAACAACCTGGCTAGCTCTTCAGGAAGCTCATACTCTTCTTCAACCCCTTCATCAACTTGATTGATTGGATTGTCAAAGTCATACGAAGTCATAGTCGTGCTGTTGTCGGTGCTGTCTGGAAGGCGCTCTCTGCAAGGGTTCAGTTTGTTTATTTTAGTGATTGATTTTAATCTTGTTTATAAAAGTGAAATAAAGTTATCATTTTGAAAACATCGCCATTTATTTTTTGTACAAAAAGAAAAATGGAAAAACAGTGAGCGGAAAAGAAAAAGACTTGTTTGCAAAAAGATGTCTGATATTTCATTGATTAATCTTGTTTGCACAAAAAGTACAGATGGCCCGATTACAAAATGAGTCTTGTCATCTTGGGCAAGATGCAAGACTTGGATGCATGCTATAAAAAATACAGGAAATAATAATTACTCTGCATGAGTAACTCTTATAATTTCCTGGGAAGACCAGTTCGAGATACTGCTCCCCGGGATCTTCGGACGAATCCAATTCTCCAGATTGCGCTCCTCTTCCAGCTCGTCTTCCAGATTGTTGATAGCATCAGGGGTGAGCATCCCCCCGCTGACAAAACCGGGCTTCTCAGCAGCCTCTGCTTGATTTTGTTGAGTTGGTCTGTAACCCAACCCAAATTTGTCCTTCTTCTCCTCCACAGATAAAACCTTGCCCCAGCCTTGGGCAGTTCCTTCTTCAACAACCTTCCGGGCTTGTTGATAAGATGACATGGAGATCCCAGATACAGCAGATGCTTCATTGACATTCAAGGCCTCAAATCCTTGGCTCATTGTTTCATGGATCTCCCCATCCATCTCAATATACTTATAAGTAGCCAGATGGCTAACAAATATGTCCTCCTCCCCACAGATTGTAACAACTTGGCCTTCCCACTCAAATTTTAACTTCTGGTGAAGGGTAGACGTTACTGCGCCAGCGGCGTGAATCCATGGTCTACCCAACAAACAGCTGTAGGCAGGCTGAATGTCCATCACATAGAAGATCGTTGTAAAAGTTTGTGGGCCAATTGTCACAGGCAGCTCAATCTCCCCCAGAACCGATCTCTTAGAACCATCAAAGGCTCTTACTACCAGGTTACTGGGACGCAATGCCAATCCTTCATACTCTAGCTTCACCAGGGCCTTCTTTGGTAAGACATTAAGGGATGACCCTGTGTCTATCAGCACATGGGAAAGGACTGCACCTTTGCATTCCATGGTGATGTGCAAGGCTTTGTTATGGTTGCGGCCCTCCGTTGTCAAGTCAGTATTGGTGAACCCTAGCCCATTGCTAGCAGTAACATTTCCAACCACGGTTTCCAATTGATTGACAGTGATCTCTTCAGGCACGTAAGCTGCGTGCAAGACTTTGAGTAATGCATTCCGATGAGCTTCGGAACACATGAGCAATGATAGGATAGAGATCTTGGATGGCGTCTGGTGAAGCTGATTCACTATTTTGTAATCACTCTTTTTGATGATTCTCATAAACTCATCAACTTCTTGATCGAATGGTGTTTTTAAGGCTTCCTTAATAGCTTGATCTTCCTGCACCGGGCTCTTTCCTTTTGCCTTGGCAGCAGCTTCTGCTTCGGCAGTGGGTCTCTGAATCTGTGGAGCAAAAAGACGTCCGCTTCGAGTGAAGCCTCCGCCCCCTCCCACATTATCTATTTGTGGTGCAGGTGTTGATGTATCAAGAGTGATTCTTTGTCCCTCGCAGTATATGTCAGAGCCGTAGTGCCAAGGGATGGCCCTACTGCTTTCATAGGGTACTGGTCCAGGTACTGTGACAGTGACTGGACTGACGGCAGCTGCAGAGGGAACTGTGATAGTTTGTGGATCGTAATAAATTATGACTGGTGCTCTAATGGGAACAGCACTTTCTGAATTGTAGGCAGAGTTGTTTTCAGGATCATAAAATATTGTGACAGTAGAGACATCTTCATGAGTTGTTGCTGGAGTTGTAGGAAACATTGTCGGAAGGATGGATGTTGTTGTTGTAGGAGATTCAAAATGGAGTGATGCTGAAGTTGTAGCAGAAAAATTTGTTGATAACTGATCAGTTGAGAAGACAGATGAAGTACTTGTTGATGAAGCCGAAGAATTGTCAGGAACAATGGTTGCTGCAGTTGTAGTAGATACAGGAATTGTTGCTGGTGAGATTGCTGGATTTGTTGGAAATGATGTGGTGATCTGAAGCTGGCCACTCTGAATAAGGCCATCTATGCCATTCCTCAGGTTATCGCACCCATTTACTGAGATATTGCAGTAAGCACACCCTAACTCACACCCCGGGAACATGTTACATTCGAGGAGCTGAGCCTTGATTTCTACCAACGGTGTCCGGATCTGACCCACACTGGTTATTAAATAAGACGGCTTGTCTTCTTCAATAGCGTTAATTCTGGGACCACCGTGGTTTGGCATAGGATTCTTATTGACATTGGGTGGTGGTGCGAAATTCAGGGCCTTAGAGTCTACCAGGTCTTGTACCTTCATGTGCAAAGCTCTGCACTTTTCTGTACTATGGCCAGGTGCGTTTGAATGGAAGGCACATCTGGCGTTGGAGTCGTAATTCCTGGGTAGACTGTTGGGATCTGGAGGTGCCAACGTCCTTAGCTCAACCAGGTTGAGTTTCAGGAGTTGTGGCAGCAATGTAGCATATGGCATAGGGATCGGATCGATTACCCTGTTGGCTTGAGATGGCCTCTGCTGGAATGGCCTTTGCTGGTTATTGTTGTTGGTGTTGTTGTTGTTGTAATTTCTTGGAGGATACTGATTTTGGTGATGGTACTGAGGTTGTTGTTGATAGTTTTGCTGAGGAGGTTGGTAAGCTGGTTGTGGATGAGCTGGAGCAGGAATGGTGACTGCAGCCACAGATCTATGAACATATTGGGGCCTACCCCTGTTGGTGTGGATGGCATTGGTCTCACCAGTCCTTCTTGGGCCTGCAAAAGGCTTTCTTGCATTACTGGATGAGCTTGCACCATTGTCTGAGATCTTACCCATCTTCAATAGGCTTTCAATTCTCTCCCCGGCTATAACAACATCTGCAAAGCTGGTAGATGAGAAGGCAGCTAGCCTATCAATGTAAGTCCCCTGAAGGGTGTTCATGAACATGTCAGCCATCTCCCTTTCGGACATAGGTGGCTGGACAGCAGCAGCAAGCTGTCTCCATCTTTGAGCATATTCTCGGAAGCTCTCTCTAGATGATTGTGACATTCCCATTAGGAGGGTCCTGTTGGGTGCCATATCCAGATTATACTGATACTGTCTGATGAAGGCCTCTGCCAGGTCCTTCCAGCATCTAATAGTTGCTCTTGTCAGATGGGAATACCATTCCCTCGAAGCTCCAGTCAAGCTATCTTCAAAGTAGAACATCCACAGCTTCTCGTCCATGGTATAGGCCTTTAGCCTTCCGAGAAAAGATTGTAGATGAGTTCGGGGACAGGAAGTCCCATTATACTTTTCAAAGCACGGTGGCTTAAACTTGTGGGGAATCCTGACCCCGTCTACCAAGCCCATATCCATAACATCGAACCCCAAAGAGTTTTGAGACTCCAAGGACCTTAACTTCTCAGCTATCTCGTCCAACCTTCTATCATAAGTTTCTTCCCCGGCTCCCATTACTGTGAACTGGTCTTCTTGGGGGTCTTCTTGCAGTACCCTCCCTGCTGTGGCAGGCCCTTGTATATTGACAGGAATGTTGGCCTCTGGATGGAGGTGGGGGCCAAAGACTGGGGGATTAGCATGTGGTTGGACTCTTTCATTGTTGCTAGTCCCAGCAGTCCCTGGCTGATGGTCTTCCTGAGTTCTCCCTTCTACCAGTGCTCTGAGCCTCTCCTGGCTTTGAGCCATGTTGTTTATTACCTCCATAAATTGCGTCATTTGAGTTCTCATTTCCAACCTCTCGTTGGTCATCTGGTTTCTGACCTCAGTAAGGTCCTGCTGCATCTGATCCATCTGTATGCCCGGAAGATTGTTTCGGGTGGGGTATCTGTGTGGCCTGTTGAGTGGAAACCCTCGTCGTCGAGCAATAATTCCTGAACATCACAACAGAGTTAGCAACAACAAAACAAAAACCTACAAAACAAACAAAGGGTTAGCATGCGATGCAAGTATGCTTATTTGTTCTCAAGGTATCCGGCTTGGCATTCAGTTTTGACCCTTCCAGACCCTTGAAGATGCTGTTGAAGTTGCTTTCGAAGTAAACTCAGATGAAACAAACTAATACATATATTACAAAAAGCCAAAGGCACATAGTTTGTTTTACAATTACAAGCCCTCTGAGGGGTCAGAATACATCATAAGAAAATAAAAGTACATGGAAAGAAAGCAACAACAAACAAATGGTCAAACACCAAGACCAAACTCATCCTCCCGAACTTCCTTGAGAAGTGCTTCGGTCACAGGATCAGCCGGACGCTCCGTAAGGTTCCTGATGAGGAGATTCCTTGTAGCAACGGCTGCAGTCAGCTTCTTGTGTTGACTTTGGTCCTTTGACCTCTTCACTCCAGCTCTGATCTTCAGCTCTGATATCTCCCTCTGGGCTGCTGCCAGGGCTTCTTGTTGTTCTTTTGCACTAGCTTCCATCTGCTTCATCTTGTCTTGGACTCTCTTGTCCTCTTGAGTACGAGCTTCGGTGATCCTGACCCACCTAGCCTGACTCTCCTTTAGATACAAGTCTGTCCTAGCTTTCTGGAATTGGGATTCTTTGCAAGCATTCTTCAAGATTTGTTCTCCAGCCCTAGACTTCTTAATATATTCCTCAGACTTCTCAATTCTAGCCAAATGCTCCACCTTCAACTTCTCCAACCTTTCAATATCCAATCTACCATCACTCCTCTCCCAGAGGGTCTTCTGTAGAGCTTGAGTCAACTTCTCATTTCTCTCTTTCAACTTCTCAAACTCCTCTAAACTGACAGTTGCTGGAGGTGGTGTTGTGGAAGGTCCAGGCTTATCTTCAATAGTGAAGGGCATCCCAGAGAATTGAGCCCTAGCATGGGACCAATCATAGTATTGTGCTGATGCCACATTGTTACACTTCCCCAGGATGGTTACTCCCTTGGTTTGAACATTATCCCAGGCCCAAGCTGCCTGCCTAACAATAGCCAGATTAATCTTGTTTTCAACATAAAGGGTCTCAGTCAAATCCTGTGCTTTAGGAGTGTGGACCAGTGCATAGCCCAGTTGTCTTTTGAACAGCAGAGGGTTGTAATTAATACTCCCCTTAACTCCTATTAGGGGCACATTGGGAAAATGCCCACAGCTGGTGATGATATCCCTGCCTTTTGTGCTTTGAGTGCACCACCTGATATCAGCTGAAGTCAGAGTAGTAAGTCTTCCAGCCCAGTTTCTCTGCTGATGAGGGTTCAAAAATGCATCTGTCCCGGGTAAATGCTTGAGAAGCCAAGTATGGAACAAAGGAGCACAGCACCTCACTAGTCTTCCCCTCTGCTTTTCATTCCTCTGATGCACTGAATAGTAGAGATCCCCCAATAAAGTTGGAACTGGGTTCTTCAGGATGAACAGATGAATTGCATTCTTACTAATGAATCGAGGCTCATCTGCAAATAGTACAATCCCATATATGCTCAAGGCCAATAAAGCACAGACTGCTTTCCATTCTCCTAAAGAAGCTTTCAGGGTAGCTTGAGAGATCAAGAAATCCAGATGCAGGCCAGGGATTCCAGCCTTAGAAGTCATATGTTGCCCAATCAGGACTGGTTCCAAATGCAATGCCTTTGCTACCTCTTCATTACTTGGGAAAGCCATCTCAGGGTTGAAAGGGATTTCTCTCCTGATAGGTATACCAACTAATGATGAGTACTCTTCCAATAAGGGGCCCAGCTGAAAGTCCTGAAAAGTGAAACATCTCAGTGGGGGATCATAAAACTGAAGGCAAGTGTGGATCAGGCTTCTCTGTGAGGGGTCCAGATCCATAACCATATCAAGTATATCTCCATGGTGTTCCCTGAACAGTGGTATATGGTCTGGAGTGATCAGGGTCTGAATCCTCCTGATGTCAGCTAACTCTGGCTGGAAGAAGTGGTAGGTGATGTTGCTCTTTTTAGGTGCCATGATGTTGAGACTGAGTAGAGACAAGTGCTGATGATGATACAGAAGAATGTGCCACTGATTGGCTGAAGTGGATAGCTGATAGCTGAAGCAAGTGCTGATGAAGATAGGTCAATACTGAAGATGGGGTCAAAACCAAAACCAAATGAAGATGGATACCCTGAAACACAAATAAGCAAATGTCAATATGATGCAATGAGGATGTATGCAAATGATATGCAAGGGTTTGTGACTGAGCTGGATCTGATCAAGTGCTCTGGTATAAGTCCATGTGTGTAAGAAATCCAGATGGAGGTCTATAAGTCCAGTAACCAGGGTGGGGGACTCAAATAAAGAGCCACATGTCCAGGGTTTAGAATCACAAGAACTGTTCCAACATAGAGTACTCTTAATCAACTCAAAGTAACAGGGTGTTCTGAGGTCAAGGTACCTGCAAACCTGTAAACAGCCCAACCCCCTCACAGGTGATGTTCTAAAACAAGGATCCTCAGACTTGGATCAGTTATGAGAAGTGTAAACACTTCTAACCCGGAGGTACAGTGTTTACAATAACCATAAAAGTTCCTCCTCTAATTCACCTCAGTTTCTGAAGGTCAATACTAAAAGGTCATCCAGACTTAGCAGGCTTCCCAGATAGCCCTAGCATTGCAGGAAATCTGCAATACAGAGTTCTCAAGAAGAAACCCATATCTGAACCGTGTTTCATATTCCCGCACCAGACCGAGATGGAATGGGAAAGAATATGATTCACTCTAGCCTAGGTGTCACTCAGGTCCCAGGTATAGGACCTTAACTCTCAATGAATCACCCACCCACCAAAACAAAAAACCAGATCCAGCCAGCAGCATGACAGTATGATATATACAAAAGCAATAAAGAAAGCAGTAAAGCAACTGTACATAAAGCAATAATCCAAAAATAAATATACAAGCACAAATAAGCACATAACACCCTAGTAAACACAAATCAATCAAACGCTAGGAGGAACCCACAAAGAGAACCAGAAACCCTGGTTACAGCATAAGGGTCCCCAGCAGAGTCGCCAAGCTGTCGCTCCCAAAGATTTGCATCCTGGTACAAGCGCGAACGGTCGGCGAGAGGGACAATGAGAACACACAACCGTGAACTCACTGGAGATGAATAGAGTCGCCAGCTAGGCATTTTTATCCCGGAGGAAAGGCAATGCTGCATAAACCTAGAAAGATATGGATAAGACGGTTGCGAACCAGAGAGACTGAGAAAGGGGGTTGGTTACAACCTGGGAAGGTATTAGCACCCAGATTGTCCGTCGTACTCGACGGGATCCACGCTTAAAAGATTTGTGTTTTAAAAGGGTACTGTCAGTGCAATCTGTGTATAAAATAGCTGGAAAAGGATGTACAGGTGTCAGTGTAAAGGAAGTGTGAAATGTATAAATTATGTGTCAGTGTAAGAATGAGAATGAATTGCTCATGATAATGAGGCTAAGAGAAAGATGCTGGAAAGAGGGGGAATGTACAGAGACTTTTGTTCGATAACTGTTAAGTTATGCCTACGT
The DNA here is from genome assembly GCA_963966055.1 of Lathyrus aphaca. NCBI lineage: Eukaryota > Viridiplantae > Streptophyta > Magnoliopsida > Fabales > Fabaceae > Lathyrus > Lathyrus aphaca. The sequence goes on along the minus strand of OZ014519.1, from coordinate 344,521,768 downwards.
ATCCTCTCGTGCAATGAGGAAGTCAGAACACCGTAGTTCGACCCAAAGAGACTGAAAGATGAATTGACTTGTGAACTGCTTGCTTGCCTATGCTCAAGTGTATGACCTGTCTGGCTCAGGTGCAAACTGTCTTGCATTAGACGGAAGAAGCAAGTTCTCGCTTATGAGTGAATGAGATGAGAAAAGAATCCCGAAGGAGACGATTATTGTTTGTTTTTGTGTTTTCAATCTTTTATTGCTTTTGGATGTTTGTCATAAGTTAATGAGCTTAAGCCTAAACCAATGTATTTAGTAAACTCATCACATCTTCCCTCTGATTAGGGGTAATGAGAATACTTTAAGTGTGAAGTCAGCTTCTCACACTTAATCACCATGGTGTAGGATTAAGATCATTAACCTACTTGTGATTATTTGGATGTTTTTGGTGTTTTTGTTTAGTGCTGAGTAATGAGGTTAAGCCATAATCAGGGATTAAACAGACTCATTACACCATCCTAATAGAAGGATAATAGATGAGAATGTTTAAGCTGAGGAAAGCTCCTCAACTTAATCCATGACTAGGGATTAAACTCATGACAAAACAAGCCTTTGATTAAGTGGATTTTATTTAATGATATGATGATGAAGTGATTTTTATGATTTGTAAGACAACTTGAGGGGGACTTGTCCATTAACACTAGGGTTAGTCCTTCTTAACCAATTAAGGAAGAATTAGAACCCTAATGCAAGGCCCAAGTTACAAGTGTGATGTCTTGATGATTATTAAGTGAATTGATTAAGAGATTTAAACACATTAAGGGTTTAACACTTAGGATTAAAGTTATACACTCCATCCTAATAGAAGGATGCAGGCATAAGCTTAATCACAAAGCCTTAAAGCCTTTAGGGTTTAGTCCCTGATTAGGAGATGAGAAGAGAAGACTCAAAAGAGACACAAAGGTAAAACTAAGAGGGGAGACTAATCAAAACCCTAATCATTGTCATGCTTGGTTGTTCCTAAGGTTTGTGAGGTTTTCAAGAGAAGTCTTCAATGGAACCACCAGGAAGCAGATGAAAGGATCAAGAGAAGCAAAATGACTTGCTTCATTCAAGAAGTCAAGTCATTTGAAGAAAGAAAGTGGGAAGAAGAAGAATGAGCAAGCTTAATCCCAAACACAAGATAAAATGCAGCATGGATGCAAGAGAGATGAAAAGAAAAGTTATGAGAAGTGAAGGCAAATCCACTTCTCAAATTCACTTACCACCTGAAATGTTAGAAAAGAAATGCAATGCAATGCAAAATGGGATGAGATGACATGATGAGAAACAAAACCAGAAGCATTTACATGATGCTAATGATGCTATGAGATGCTACAAACATGAGGCAGCACATGGAAATGATCATACAAGTTTATGAATGCAAGTGAAGCAAGTTAGGAACCATGAATATACATGAAAAGTTATGAAGTGCACATGGAAGACAACATGGCAAATACATGATGCAATGATCAAACATGCTTCTAATATGTCTTATGATGTTCAATGAATCAAATGGATGCTTGGAATGTCATGGCAAGGCATGTTATGCAAGAGAATGCAAGATGGATGCATATGAAAGCCCAAATTAGGGTTTAATGATCATACATCAAACAAAAACCAAAAACAGAAACAAACCCTAAGATAAAAAATGGAAAATGCCACTCAAAGAACCCCTAATCCTATACTAAACCACTGCCCAAAGGAGAAATCTCAACTCTTAACCAAGTTCAAGTTATGGTTTTTACAAGTTTCTAGGGTTTTTAGGGTTCCTAAACAAGAAAATCATCAAACAAATTGAAAATGAAAGATCAAATCATGGCCATTTAATCTCAAAAACTAAATGCTAAACACAATGCAATGCAAGAAGAATCAATGTCCAACTCTTCATGAATAGGCAGAAATGATTTTTGGAACTTTGGATCAAAATAATGCATAAAAATGATTTTAATTCAATGAAAAATCCTCAAAATGCATCAAGATCAAAAAAGAAATTTGGTTTGAAGGTTGGACAATGTTTCTAAATGTCTTAGAACATTTCATGAATTTTTTGGTGATTTTTAAATACCTAAAAGTATTTTTAATAAATTAATTCTCATTAATCAATTAAAAATAAACTTTTAAATATTTAAAAATACTTTTTTAATGCTAAAAATAAAAATGAAAATATTTTTGGGTTTTAAAAATTAATGAAACTCTTGAGAAAAAGTTTCATAATTTTTAAAACAATTTTGCTATTTTAAATAAATTATACAAATTAAATGAAAAAAGAAATGAAAATAAATTGAAATAAACTGAAAGTCAAACGAATGGAAGGCTGGGATTTGCTCTGGGTTTGAATATGTTGACTGGCGCCAGATCTAGCGGCCAGGATTGCATCTGAGTTAATTAATTTAATTAAGAATTATTAAACTGATTAAAATGGATTAGGGCTAATTGAGTGCATCTGGGCCATTCGTTCGCGCGGCAAGTCAAACAAGTCAAGCCATCCAACGTGTGAGATTCAAATGAAATTAATTACAGGGATTAAACCCTAATGATTTTCAGGTGGCCGGAGAAGACCTCCGGTCGTCTTCTCCGGTGGGAACCCCACCTGAAAATCCCCAAAATCCACCAAACGCAACCTAAATGAAATCTAAACACACAGAAATGATTCCCACACTCCCCTGAATCAAAACCCTAAGCTAGAAATCATTTATTTTTCCCCAAACTCATGAATCGAACGAAACATTCTTTTAGGTCACAGAGTTTCAAAAAGCAATTAAATTCTCATTTCATCACCATTTTCAAAACTAAAAGCATCAGAACAATCAGTGAAGCATGGAGAACAAGTTTAGAACTTAAAAATCCATTTCTGGAGAAAAAGTTCTTGAGCTACCTGAGTTTCGAAGCTTTCACTCTGGTAACTTTCAGACCTCCCCTCCTTGTGAAATCCACTCCTTATGACCTCTTGATGATGCTTGAATGCTTGGGAGAAATTTATGCTGGCTAGATGAAGAGTTTGAACAGCTTCTGCTCAAGCTCAGTTGAAAACGGTGATGGTGATCCAAGCTGTTTCAGGCCAATGTGAGTGGTTCTTTGTGATCAGGGTGATGTTTTGAGAAGGTTTGTGGAGTTTGTTTGGGTGTTTATGGCCTGTGGAGTGAGTTTCGAAAGAAACTGCAGGTTGGAGTGAAAATGGAGAAGTGGTGTTCTTGCTTGATTCAGGCTTGGTTCTTTGTTGGTTTGGGCTCAATGAAGCATGGTGAGATGATTAGTGAAACTTGTTTGAATGTTTGTGAGCTGGGCAGAGAGATTCGAAGAGAAATGCAAATGGGGTGGTTTTGTGTATGTCTTGCTATGGTGTGTTGCAGGCTGGCTTCATGTATGGAATGGCTTGCAAATGGATAGTATAAAATAATCTCATAGGTCAGATGATGTGACCTGGCCTTTATTGATTGGTAAGTTCACTTTTGCAAAATGTCAACTTTGTTGTAAGAGAGGTATGGCTTGAGTTCTAGCTTGGTACAATGGCTAGGGCTGGCGCAGCATGGTGTGTATGGGAGGCTAGCATGGTTCAGCATCCAATGTAACAAGTGGGGGAAAGTGTGATGATGATTTTGCAAGTTGTTTCAACTTTGGTTCACATGTGATTTTCTCATTCCACAAGCCATGAAACATGAGAATTCTTGGTCCAAATCTGATTTTTAGGTCATATAGAATGTTTGTGCATTGGTTTGAAGTGAACTAGAAGTTACAAATGGCCTTGCTACATGATTTTGCAAATTTCACATTTGGTGCACATCTTGAAAATTAATGATTTTAGCCAACTTTGTCACACCATAACTTTTGATCCAAGAAGAATTAGATCATGTTCTTGTACTTTTTGAAAAGGGAAAGATGTATTCTACAACTTTCATGACCAAAGTTTTTCCATTTGAAGCTTTTTTGGATCAAAAATCAAGGCTTGAAAAATGACCTAAAATGACATATTCTTTAAAAGTCAACCATGCCCAAAAAGTCAACATTTGCAAAAACTCCAAATTCTTGAATTTTGTGAACTTCAACCTTCTTCTATGATCAAATAAAGATCATACACACTCAAAATGATGAAGATCACCCCTTGGTTGGGTCATTGGGGGCCTCAGATGCCCTGATTTTGCACTGACTTGTCTGAAAAGTCAACTCTTGATCAGATGACTTCCCCATGGAATTTCTTCATGAAAATTGATATGCATACTCTCTATACCATATAGAGACCAATGGAAACAAGAATGACCAAAAAATTTGGAGTTATGGCCTCTGAAACCAAAACCCTAATTTTAGGTCAACTGTGCAGTCTAGCCTGGTTCTGCATCCACACCAAACCCAGTTCTTGTGATTCTTTGGCACTCTTGACTTTGAGAGGATGTAATATGACATAAGAACACACATGGACCCCTTTGAAGTGATTGGTAGCCTTTGGAGTGGCTCAAGAAGCTTTGGGATTGCTCAGATCACAAACCCTAGGTGCAGATGACTTAGAAACTATGCAGTGAATAAAAAATGAGATATGAGGTGATATGATTTGTTTATGCATATGAAATGATCACAAGCCATGGTGTGAATGGGTGAGGGCAAATTTGGGGTGTTTACAGCTGCCCCTATTCAAACATGAGTTAGCTGTGCAGGATGTAAGCAACAGCTTAACAGGCAAACAAGATAACTTGTGGTTGAATACCAAAGACAGTCCAAAATTTGCACTCACAAAATGAAGAAGAAAAGGGATATAGATTGTAAAAGGAAATAATGTATATTATAGAGTGTGGGCGACGGAGGACGACCGTCGAGCAGAGGACGACTGCTGGGTAAAGAGCAATGACGGGGACGGCCGACATGCTGGGCAAAGTGTGAAAATAAAGCGATGACGGGGACGGCCGACATGCTGGGGATAAAAGGTAAAGCCAAGACGGGGACGGCCGACTAGCTGGGAAAAATAAGATATTATGATGGGGACGGCCATCAGGATAAAGCTGTAAAATTTTCTGGGAATTAATGAAACATGACGGGGACGGCCGTCAAGTTCACAAAGTAAAGGTAATCAACGATGGGGACGGCCACCGAGCTAAAAAGAAAAGGGACCACGACGGGGACGGCCATCGGGTTAAAGAATCAATGAAATAAACAGATGATGAGGTACGGTCATCAAAGGTGAAGGACGATCACCTAGCAGGGGACGGCTGCTCTGTTGGGTATAAGATGAGGGACGGTCATCTAAGGTGGAGGACGACCACCTGGCAGGGTACGGCTGCCGAAAATATCGCGACATAGGACGAATGCCGGATAAAAAGGTCAACGATTGGGACGGCCATCGGACGAGCATGATGGAGGACGACCATCGAGAGGTGGAGGACGACCACCTAGCAGGGGACGGCTGCTCTCAAGGTTTCTCGTGACATAGGACGAATGTCAGATAACCAAAATCAATAATGGGGATGGCCATTGGATAAAATGATGAAGGACGATCATCAAGAGGTGGAGGACGACCACCTAGCAGGGGACGGCTGCTAAAAAACAACGATGGGGACGGCCATCGGATGAGCATGATGGAGGACGACCATCAAGAGGTGGAGGACGACCACCTAGCAGGGTACGGCTGCTCTCAGGGTTTATCATGACACAGGACGAGTGTCAGATAAGAAGGAAGATTGCTTTGTTGGCGATCTACTGGGGATATAGTAAACACGGACGAGTATTTACAACCAAGAAAAGAAAGTATAAGTGTTTAGATGTTGTGTATAGATTAAAGATGCGGACGAGCATCCTTAAGACTATGATACGGACGAGCATCATGTAGAAACAAACTGACACATGTTCAGAGATGATGATACGGACGAGTATCAACGGGTTAACAAAGAACACGGACGAGTGTTGAATCTGAGGGGATTCTTCCGGGGAATAGTAGACACAGACGAGTATCTATATTCAAGAAGACACAAGTGTTTGACACAGTGTATGGATTAAAGATGCGGACGAGCATCCTTAAGACTATGATACGGACGAGTATCATGTAGAAACAAACACTTGACGCATGTTCTGAGATGATGGTACGGACGAGTACCAACTGGTTAACAAAGAACAAGGACCAATGTAGGATCTGTGGGGATATAAGTGGTATATACAAGATACGGACGAGTATCTGTATAAGTGTAACATGAGTAGTAAGTATGAGTATTGTGTAGATGAGTGTTTATCTGCTGGGGAGAGTGACACGGACGAGTATCAAAAAAAGGAGAAAAGTATAATATCAACAAGTATATGGGTTGTAAAAGTGTAATGTACATATAGGTATATGTGAGTGCAAAGAGGATGTCTTTGGCTTTTTGCTGGGAATATGACACGGACGGGTGTCAAGGAGGTATCTGTAATACGGGTGGTCTTGTTTGCAAAGAGTGTTCAGGTGACTTTACTGGGGAGTGATGACACGGACGGGTGTCCAAAGGAGTATATACTGGTGTTTTGGTGAATTTGAGGCAACTGCTTTTGCTGGGAACTCCGGTGGGGATTTTCGGGGAAAGTATTCCGTATATTGACGGATTGTCATTATTCACAAGTGTTCGATTCACAACATGACTTATGATTATGCTATGTAGTTGATTTTTGCCGTAATGCTCCGTATTAAACGGAATGCTACACTTCGTGGGTGAATATGATGCAAATGCCATGATTATGCAAAAGGTACAGATCCGGGATTCGGATCCCGTTGCTATGAAGATCTCTGGTCGATCTGTCTGAAATGGACCTCCCAATTGGGAATGAGATCATTGATAGATCTGATGAGATGTATCTGCTTGGGGAATAAGCCACTGCTTGGCATATCCTTGTAACATGGGACCCAACTGGGGTTTGTAGAAGCTTTCTGTACTCTGTTGTGACTCCTTCATGCGTTGCTCTTTGTATTCTGCTGAGGAAGAATGATTTGCACTACGGCTGGGGAAAGTTGTTGGCAACTCAGCTGGGGAAGAAGCAACTCAGCTGGGGAGAAACATCTCTGGTGCCAAAAGCGAGTGTTGATCTGCCAGCTTGCTGGGATGTAACTTGCATGCCCCAAGTTGCGTTCTGGATACCTGCAATCCTGCAAAGATAAGGAAACGCACAAATGGTCCCGAGGTATCCTTTACTGGATTCCGTCATAGGAGTTAAGCACTTTCGAAAGTAAGTATATTCCCTGCCAGCATGTGCTTTTATTATTTAGAGAAAAAGCATCTGTACTTATGCAATTAGTTTTTTAGAGACATCAGACATTCTTTGCAAATAAAAATGTACAAGACAAAACATGACTGAAAAATCTGATTTTATTAATTCATGTGCCCTGAATTGGCAAGATACAGTCAAGGAAACATATCTCCTAAAATGAGGAGGCTGTTACAAATTGAGAAACAAAGTGCTGGCGATGTTGACGACGCTTTCAAAGGAGCTTCCTCTTTCGCTACGACTCGTATGACTTTCGACGTTCTTCTCGTCTTGCTTTCTGAAGGAGGCTGATTCCGATTGAGACTTGATCCTTTCGAGGTTTGCTAAGTTGTAGGCGATACAGACGAATTCAGAGTGCAGTTGTTCGCTTATTCCCTTATTTTGCATGGATCGCCCTTTCGGGTTTTCAATCCATCGGGATACCCATTTTTGCCTGGGCTGTCCAATGCGGCTTTTCAACTCAGTGGGTGTACATTTTTGTTTATTTTCCCTTATTTTTTCCCGAGTCTTTTATTCTGTTTTTGACTCGCCGGGATGCCCTATTTTTGCCTGGACTCACATTCTGTTTTTGTGTCCAGCGGGTCATTTTTATGCGAAGTATTTTTTAACTGCATCTGAATTCACAGGGGACGGGAAATCTTCACCATCCATGGTGCTGAGCATCAGTGCTCCACCAGAGAAAACTTTCTTTACCACGAATGGTCCTTCATAATTTGGAGTCCATTTGCCCCTGTGGTCTGTATGAGGAGGGAGGATTCTCTTCAGCACAAGATCTCCTACTTGGTACCCACGGTGCCTGATTTTCTGATCGAAGGCTCTCTTCCTTCTCTTCTGATACAACTGCCCATGACAAATTGCAGCCAATCTTTTCTCTTCGATCAAACTCAGTTGTTCGTATCGGGCCCGAACCCATTCTGCTTCACTCAGTTTAACATCCATTAATACTCGTAGCGAGGGTAATTCAACTTCAACAGGTAGGACTGCCTCCATACCATACACAAGCTGATACGGTGTTGCCCCAGTGGATGTTCTGATTGACGTGCGGTACCCATGCAAGGCAAATGGTAGCATCTCGTGCCAGTCTTTGTAGGTGACTACCATCTTTTGCACAATGTTCTTGATATTCTTATTTGCTGCCTCAACAGCGCCATTCATCTTTGGCCTGTAAGGAGAAGAATTGTGATGTTGGATCTTGAAGTCCCGGCACAGCTCTGCCATCATTTTGTTGTTTAGATTGGAACCATTATCAGTAATGATTCACTCGGGAACTCCATATCGACAGATGATATCTCTCTTCAGAAATCTGGCTACCACTTGTCTTGTAACATTGGCATAGGAAGCTGCTTCGACCCACTTGGTGAAATAATCAATGGCAACCAGGATGAATCTGTGGCCATTTGAAGCAGTTGGCTCAATCTTGCCAATCATATCAATGCCCCACATGGCAAAGGGCCATGGTGAAGACATTATGTTCAGAGGATTGGGAGGCACATGCACCTTGTCTGCATAAATCTGACATTTATGGCATTTCCTGGCATAGGCACAACAGTCAGCATCCATTGCGATCCAGTAATAACCTGATCTTAACAACTTCTTAGCCATGGCATGCCCTCCTGCATGGGTACCAAAGGATCCTTCGTGCACTTCATGCATCAACAAATCTGCTTCCGTCTTGTCAACGCATTTGAGGAGTACCATATCAAAGTTCCTTTTGTATAAAGACCCATCAGTGTTCAGAAAGAAACTACCAGCAAGCCTTCTCAAAGTCTTCTTATCATTGGAAGATGCCCCAGGTGGGTATGTTTGATCCTCCAAGAAGCATTTAATGTCATGGAACCAAGGCTTATCATCTTTGACAACTTCTGCTGCGAACACATATGCTGGTCTATCAAGTCTGGACACTGAAATCTGAGGTACAAAGTTAGCAGCTTGAACTTTGATCATGGATGAAATGGTAGCAAGAGCATCTGCAAACTGATTCTCGTCCCGAGGGATATACTCAAGCTTGACTGTTGTGAAGAAAGTCAACAACCTCCTTGTATAATCCCTGTAAGGTATCAGATGATCCTGGTGGGTGTACCATTTTCCGTTGGTTTGATTAACTACCAGAGCTGAATCTCCGAATACAGTCAATGTCTTGATCCTGAGGTTAATGGCTTCCTCAAGACCCATAATGCAAGCTTCGTATTCAGCTTCGTTGTTAGTGCAGTTGAAAGTGAGTTTTTCCGAGAAAGGCATGTGAACTCCTTTTGGTGTTATGAGTACTGCACCAACACCACGACCATTCATGTTAACAGCCCCATCAAACATCATAGTCCATTCTTCTTCTGGGTCAGGCCCTTCAGTGTGAACAGGCTCTTCATGATCTTTGGCTTTAATGAACATGATGTCTTCATCAGGGAAGTCAAACCTCATAGGCTGGTAGTCATCAATGGGTTGCTCAGCAAGATATTCAGATAGTACACTGCCCTTGATGGCTTTCTGAGAAGTGTACTGGATGTCATATTCTGTGAGAATCATTTGCCATCTTGCAACCCGTCCGGTAAGAGCTGGCTTCTCGAAGATGTACTTAACTGGGTCCATTTTTGATATCAACAAAGTAGTGTGGGTCAGCATATACTGTCTCAGTCGGCGAGCAGCCCACGCTAAAGCACAGCAAGTTTTCTCGAGCAATGAATAACGTTGTTCACAGTCGGTAAACTTTTTGCTCAGGTAGTATATTGCATACTCTTTTCGACCAGACTCGTCATGCTGGCCCAGCACACACCCCATTGACTCTTCTAATACTGTCAAGTACATTATCAGAGGTCTTCCTTCAACTGGAGGCATAAGGATTGGAGGTTCTTGCAGATATTCTTTGATCTTGTCAAAAGCCTTCTGGCAGTCTTCGCTCCACCTGACCGTTTGTTCTTTTCTTAACAGCTTGAACAAGGGTTCACAGGTTGCTGTAAGGTGAGATATGAACCGTGAAATGTAGTTCAAACGACCTAAGAACCCTCGAACTTCTTTCTCAGTTTTCGGTGCAGGCATCTCCTGAATAGCTTTGACTTTATCTGGGTCAACTTCAATCCCTTTCTCGCTTACAATAAAGCCCAGCAGCTTACCGGATCGCACCCCGAATGTGCACTTGTTGGGGTTCAATTTCAGCTGGTACTTCCTCAGACGCTTGAATAGCTTCAGTAGATTTACCAGGTGGTCTTCCTCTGTAAGGGACTTGGCAATCATGTCATCCACATAACACTCGATTTCCTTATGGATCATATCGTGGAATAACGTTACCATAGCCCGTTGATATGTTGCACCAACATTCTTCAGTCCGAATGGCATCACCTTGTAACAGAACGTGCCCCAAGGCGTGATGAATGTTGTCTTCTCCATGTCTTCAGGTGACATCTTGATCTGATTGTATCCTGAAAATCCGTCCATGAAGGAGAATACCGAGAACTGAGCCGTGTTATCTACCAATACATCAATGTGAGGTAATGGGAAGTCATCTTTCGGGCTGGCTCTGTTCAGATCCCGGTAGTCAACACACATCCTTACTTTGCCATCTTTCTTAGGCACAGGTACTATATTAGCAACCCACGGCGGATAGCTAGTCACAGCAAGGAACCCGGCGTCCCACTGCTTTTGTACCTCTTCTTTGATCTTCATTGCCATGTCTGGGCGAGTACGGCGCATTTTCTGCTTAACTGGTGGGCATTCTTCTCTCAAAGGCAGCTTGTGCACAACAATGTCGGTGTCCAACCCTGGCATATCTTGATAAGACCAAGCAAACACGTCCACATATTCTTGAAGCAGATCAATCAGTTGCCTCTTCACTGAGTCTTGTAGGCAGGCCCCGATTTTAACCTCTTTCACGTCTTCATCTGTACCAAGATTAATCACTTCAACCTCCTCCTGGTGAGGAGTAATAACCTTTTCCTCTTGTCTCAACAACCTGGCTAGCTCTTCAGGAAGCTCATACTCTTCTTCAACCCCTTCATCAGCTTGATTGATTGGATTGTCAAAGTCATACGAAGTCATAGTCGTGCTGTTGTCGGTGCTGTCTGGAAGGCGCTCTCTGAAAGGGTTCAGTTTGTTTATTTTAGTGATTGATTTTAATCTTGTTTATAAAAGTGAAATAAAGTTATAATTTTGAAAACATCGCCATTTATTTTTTGTACAAAAAGAAAAATGGAAAAACAGTGAGCGGAAAAGAAAAAGACTTGTTTGCAAAAAGATGTCTGATATTTCATTGATTAATCTTGTTTGCACAAAAAGTACAGATGGCCCGATTACAAAATGAGTCTTGTCATCTTGGGCAAGATGCAAGACTTGGATGCATGCTATAAAAAATACAGGAAATAATAATTACTCTGCATGAGTAACTCTTATAATTTCCTGGGAAGACCAGTTCGAGATACTGCTCCCCGGGATCTTCGGACGAATCCAATTCTCCAGATTGCGCTCCTCTTCCAGCTCGTCTTCCAGATTGTTGATAGCATCAGGGGTGAGCATCCCCCCGCTGACAAAACCGGGCTTCTCAGCAGCCTCTGCTTGATTTTGTTGAGTTGGTCTGTAACCCAACCCAAATTTGTCCTTCTTCTCCTCCACAGATAAAACCTTGCCCCAGCCTTGGGCAGTTCCTTCTTCAACAACCTTCCGGGCTTGTTGATAAGATGACATGGAGATCCCAGATACAGCAGATGCTTCATTGACATTCAAGGCCTCAAATCCTTGGCTCATTGTTTCATGGATCTCCCCATCCATCTCAATATACTTATAAGTAGCCAGATGGCTAACAAATATGTCCTCCTCCCCACAGATTGTAACAACTTGGCCTTCCCACTCAAATTTTAACTTCTGGTGAAGGGTAGACGTTACTGCGCCAGCGGCGTGAATCCATGGTCTACCCAACAAACAGCTGTAGGCAGGCTGAATGTCCATCACATAGAAGATCGTTGTAAAAGTTTGTGGGCCAATTGTCACAGGCAGCTCAATCTCCCCCAGAACCGATCTCTTAGAACCATCAAAGGCTCTTACTACCAGGTTACTGGGACGCAATGCCAATCCTTCATACTCTAGCTTCACCAGGGCCTTCTTTGGTAAGACATTAAGGGATGACCCTGTGTCTATCAGCACATGGGAAAGGACTGCACCTTTGCATTCCATGGTGATGTGCAAGGCTTTGTTATGGTTGCGGCCCTCCGTTGTCAAGTCAGTATTGGTGAACCCTAGCCCATTGCTAGCAGTAACATTTCCAACCACGGTTTCCAATTGATTGACAGTGATCTCTTCAGGCACGTAAGCTGCGTGCAAGACTTTGAGTAATGCATTCCGATGAGCTTCGGAACACATGAGCAGTGATAGGATAGAGATCTTGGATGGCGTCTGGTGAAGCTGATTCACTATTTTGTAATCACTCTTTTTGATGATTCTCATAAACTCATCAACTTCTTGATCGAATGGTGTTTTTAAGGCTTCCTTAACAGCTTGATCTTCCTGCACCGGGCTCTTTCCTTTTGCCTTGGCAGCAGCTTCTGCTTCGGCAGTGGGTCTCTGAATCTGTGGAGCAAAAAGACGTCCGCTTCGAGTGAAGCCTCCGCCCCCTCCCACATTATCTATTTGTGGTGCAGGTGTTGATGTATCAAGAGTGATTCTTTGTCCCTCGCAGTATATGTTAGAGCCGTAGTGCCAAGGGATGGCCCTACTGCTTTCATAGGGTACTGGTCCAGGTACTGTGACAGTGACTGGACTGACGGCAGCTGCAGAGGGAACTGTGATAGTTTGTGGATCGTAATAAATTATGACTGGTGCTCTAATGGGAACAGCACTTTCTGAATTGTAGGCAGAGTTGTTTTCAGGATCATAAAATATTGTGACAGTAGAGACATCTTCATGAGTTGTTGCTGGAGTTGTAGGAAACATTGTCGGAAGGATGGATGTTGTTGTTGTAGGAGATTCAAAATGGAGTGATGCTGAAGTTGTAGCAGAAAAATTTGTTGATAACTGATCAGTTGAGAAGACAGATGAAGTACTTGTTGATGAAGCCGAAGAATTGTCAGGAACAATGGTTGCTGCAGTTGTAGTAGATACAGGAATTGTTGCTGGTGAGATTGCTGGATTTGTTGGAAATGATGTGGTGATCTGAAGCTGGCCACTCTGAATAAGGCCATCTATGCCATTCCTCAGGTTATCGCACCCATTTACTGAGAAATTGCAGTAAGCACACCCTAACTCACACCCCGGGAACATGTTACATTCGAGGAGCTGAGCCTTGATTTCTACCAACGGTGTCCGGATCTGACCCACACTGGTTATTAAATAAGACGGCTTGTCTTCTTCAATAGCGTTAATTCTGGGACCACCGTGGTTTGGCATAGGATTCTTATTGACATTGGGTGGTGGTGCGAAATTCAGGGCCTTAGAGTCTACCAGGTCTTGTACCTTCATGTGCAAAGCTCTGCACTTTTCTGTACTATGGCCAGGTGCGTTTGAATGGAAGGCACATCTGGCGTTGGAGTCGTAATTCCTGGGTAGACTGTTGGGATCTGGAGGTGCCAACGTCCTTAGCTCAACCAGGTTGAGTTTCAGGAGTTGTGGCAGCAATGTAGCATATGGCATAGGGATCGGATCGATTACCCTGTTGGCTTGAGATGGCCTCTGCTGGAATGGCCTTTGCTGGTTATTGTTGTTGGTGTTGTTGTTGTTGTAATTTCTTGGAGGATACTGATTTTGGTGATGGTACTGAGGTTGTTGTTGATAGTTTTGCTGAGGAGGTTGGTAAGCTGGTTGTGGATGAGCTGGAGCAGGAATGGTGACTGCAGCCACAGATCTATGAACATATTGGGGCCTACCCCTGTTGGTGTGGATGGCATTGGTCTCACCAGTCCTTCTTGGGCCTGCAAAAGGCTTTCTTGCATTACTGGATGAGCTTGCACCATTGTCTGAGATCTTACCCATCTTCAATAGGCTTTCAATTCTCTCCCCGGCTATAACAACATCTGCAAAGCTGGTAGATGAGAAGGCAGCTAGCCTATCAATGTAAGTCCCCTGAAGGGTGTTCATGAACATGTCAGCCATCTCCCTTTCGGACATAGGTGGCTGGACAGCAGCAGCAAGCTGTCTCCATCTTTGAGCATATTCTCGGAAGCTCTCTCTAGATGATTGTGACATTCCCATTAGGAGGGTCCTGTTGGGTGCCATATCCAGATTATACTGATACTGTCTGATGAAGGCCTCTGCCAGGTCCTTCCAGCATCTAATAGTTGCTCTTGTCAGATGGGAATACCATTCCCTCGAAGCTCCAGTCAAGCTATCTTCAAAGTAGAACATCCACAGCTTCTCGTCCATGGTATAGGCCTTTAGCCTTCCGAGAAAAGATTGTAGATGAGTTCGGGGACAGGAAGTCCCATTATACTTTTCAAAGCACGGTGGCTTAAACTTGTGGGGAATCCTGACCCCGTCTACCAAGCCCATATCCATAACATCGAACCCCAAAGAGTTTTGAGACTCCAAGGACCTTAACTTCTCAGCTATCTCGTCCAACCTTCTATCATAAGTTTCTTCCCCGGCTCCCATTACTGTGAACTGGTCTTCTTGGGGGTCTTCTTGCAGTACCCTCCCTGCTGTGGCAGGCCCTTGTATATTGACAGGAATGTTGGCCTCTGGATGGAGGTGGGGGCCAAAGACTGGGGGATTAGCATGTGGTTGGACTCTTTCATTGTTGCTAGTCCCAGCAGTCCCTGGCTGATGGTCTTCCTGAGTTCTCCCTTCTACCAGTGCTCTGAGCCTCTCCTGGCTTTGAGCCATGTTGTTTATTACCTCCATAAATTGCGTCATTTGAGTTCTCATTTCCAACCTCTCGTTGGTCATCTGGTTTCTGACCTCAGTAAGGTCCTGCTGCATCTGATCCATCTGTATGCCCGGAAGATTGTTTCGGGTGGGGTATCTGTGTGGCCTGTTGAGTGGAAACCCTCGTCGTCGAGCAATAATTCCTGAACATCACAACAGAGTTAGCAACAACAAAACAAAAACCTACAAAACAAACAAAGGGTTAGCATGCGATGCAAGTATGCTTATTTGTTCTCAAGGTATCCGGCTTGGCATTCAGTTTTGACCCTTCCAGACCCTTGAAGATGTTGTTGAAGTTGCTTTCGAAGTAAACTCAGATGAAACAAACTAATACATATATTACAAAAAGCCAAAGGCACATAGTTTGTTTTACAATTACAAGCCCTCTGAGGGGTCAGAATACATCATAAGAAAATAAAAGTACATGGAAAGAAAGCAACAACAAACAAATGGTCAAACACCAAGACCAAACTCATCCTCCCGAACTTCCTTGAGAAGTGCTTCGGTCACAGGATCAGCCGGACGCTCCGTAAGGTTCCTGATGAGGAGATTCCTTGTAGCAACGGCTGCAGTCAGCTTCTTGTGTTGACTTTGGTCCTTTGACCTCTTCACTCCAGCTCTGATCTTCAGCTCTGATATCTCCCTCTGGGCTGCTGCCAGGGCTTCTTGTTGTTCTTTTGCACTAGCTTCCATCTGCTTCATCTTGTCTTGGACTCTCTTGTCCTCTTGAGTACGAGCTTCGGTGATCCTGACCCACCTAGCCTGACTCTCCTTTAGATACAAGTCTGTCCTAGCTTTCTGGAATTGGGATTCTTTGCAAGCATTCTTCAAGATTTGTTCTCCAGCCCTAGACTTCTTAATATATTCCTCAGACTTCTCAATTCTAGCCAAATGCTCCACCTTCAACTTCTCCAACCTTTCAATATCCAATCTACCATCACTCCTCTCCCAGAGGGTCTTCTGTAGAGCTTGAGTCAACTTCTCATTTCTCTCTTTCAACTTCTCAAACTCCTCTAAACTGACAGTTGCTGGAGGTGGTGTTGTGGAAGGTCCAGGCTTATCTTCAATAGTGAAGGGCATCCCAGATAATTGAGCCCTAGCATGGGACCAATCATAGTATTGTGCTGATGCCACATTGTTACACTTCCCCCAGGATGGTTACTCCCTTGGTTTGAACATTATCCCAGGCCCAAGCTTCCTGCCTAACAATAGCCAGATTAATCTTGTTTTCAACATAAAGGGTCTCAGTCAAATCCTGTGCTTTAGGAGTGTGGACCAGTGCATAGCCCAGTTGTCTTTTGAACAGCAGAGGGTTGTAATTAATACTCCCCTTAACTCCTATTAGGGGGACATTGGGAAAATGCCCACAGCTGGTGATGATATCCCTGCCTTTTGTGCTTTGAGTGCACCACCTGATATCAGCTGAAGTCAGAGTAGTAAGTCTTCCAGCCCAGTTTCTCTGCTGATGAGGGTTCAAAAATGCATCTGTCCTGGGTAAATGCTTGAGAAGCCAAGTATGGAACAAAGGAGCACAGCACCTCACTAGTCTTCCCCTCTGCTTTTCATTCCTCTGATGCACTGAATAGTAGAGATCCCCCAATAAAGTTGGAACTGGGTTCTTCAGGATGAACAGATGAATTTCATTCTTACTAATGAATCGAGGCTCATCTGCAAATAGTACAATCCCATATATGCTCAAGGCCAATAAAGCACAGACTGCTTTCCATTCTCCTAAAGAAGCTTTCAGGGTAGCTTGAGAGATCAAGAAATCCAGATGCAGGCCAGGGATTCCAGCCTTAGAAGTCATATGTTGCCCAATCAGGACTGGTTCCAAATGCAATGCCTTTGCTACCTCTTCATTACTTGGGAAAGCCATCTCAGGGTTGAAAGGGATTTCTCTCCTGATAGGTATACCAACTAATGATGAGTACTCTTCCAATAAGGGGCCCAGCTGAAAGTCCTGAAAAGTGAAACATCTCAGTGGGGGATCATAAAACTGAAGGCAAGTGTGGATCAGGCTTCTCTGTGAGGGGTCCAGATCCATAACCATATCAAGTATATCTCCATGGTGTTCCCTGAACAGTGGTATATGGTCTGGAGTGATCAGGGTCTGAATCCTCCTGATGTCAGCTAACTCTGGCTGGAAGAAGTGGTAGGTGATGTTGCTCTTTTTAGGTGCCATGATGTTGAGACTGAGTAGAGACAAGTGCTGATGATGATACAGAAGAATGTGCCACTGATTGGCTGAAGTGGATAGCTGATAGCTGAAGCAAGTGCTGATGAAGATAGGTCAATACTGAAGATGGGGTCAAAACCAAAACCAAATGAAGATGGATACCCTGAAACACAAATAAGCAAATGTCAATATGATGCAATGAGGATGTATGCAAATGATATGCAAGGGTTTGTGACTGAGCTGGATCTGATCAAGTGCTCTGGTATAAGTCCATGTGTGTAAGAAATCCAGATGGAGGTCTATAAGTCCAGTAACCAGGGTGGGGGACTCAAATAAAGAGCCACATGTCCAGGGTTTAGAATCACAAGAACTGTTCCAACATAGAGTACTCTTAATCAACTCAAAGTAACAGGGTGTTCTGAGGTCAAGGTACCTGCAAACCTGTAAACAGCCCAACCCCCTCACAGGTGATGTTCTAAAACAAGGATCCTCAGACTTGGATCAGTTATGAGAAGTGTAAACACTTCTAACCCGGAGGTACAGTGTTTACAATAACCATAAAAGTTCCTCCTCTAATTCACCTCAGTTTCTGAAGGTCAATACTAAAAGGTCATCCAGACTTAGCAGGCTTCCCAGATAGCCCTAGCATTGCAGGAAATCTGCAATACAGAGTTCTCAAGAAGAAACCCATATCTGAACCGTGTTTCATATTCCCGCACCAGACCGAGATGGAATGGGAAAGAATATGATTCACTCTAGCCTAGGTGTCACTCAGGTCCCAGGTATAGGACCTTAACTCTCAATGAATCACCCACCCACCAAAACAAAAAACCAGATCCAGCCAGCAGCATGATAGTATGATATATACAAAAGCAATAAAGAAAGCAGTAAAGCAACTGTACATAAAGCAATAATCCAAAAATAAATATACAAGCACAAATAAGCACATAACACCCTAGTAAACACAAATCAATCAAACGCTAGGAGGAACCCACAAAGAGAACCAGAAACCCTGGTTACAGCATAAGGGTCCCCAGCAGAGTCGCCAAGCTGTCGCTCCCAAAGATTTGCATCCTGGTACAAGCGCGAACGGTCGGCGAGAGGGACAATGAGAACACACAACCGTGAACTCACTGGAGATGAATAGAGTCGCCAGCTAGGCATTTTTATCCCGGAGGAAAGGCAATGCTGCATAAACCTAGAAAGATATGGATAAGACGGTTGCGAACCAGAGAGACTGAGAAAGGGGGTTGGTTACAACCTGGGAAGGTATTAGCACCCAGATTGTCCGTCGTACTCGACGGGATCCACGCTTAAAAGATTTGTGTTTTAAAAGGGTACTGTCAGTGCAATCTGTGTATAAAATAGCTGGAAAAGGATGTACAAGTGTCAGTGTAAAGGAAGTGTGAAATGTATAAATGATGTGTCAGTGTAAGAATGAGAATGAATTGCTCATGATAATGAGGCTAAGAGAAAGATGCTGGAAAGAGGGGGAATGTACAGAGACTTTTGTTCGATAACTGTTAAGTTATGCCTACGTATCCTCTCGTGCAATGAGGAAGTCAGAACACCGTAGTTCAACCCAAAGAGACTGAAAGATGAATTGACTTGTGAACTGCTTGCTTGCCTATGCTCAAGTGTATGACCTGTCTGGCTCAGGTGCAAACTGTCTTGCATTAGACGGAAGAAGCAAGTTCTCGCTTATGAGTGAATGAGATGAGAAAAGAATCCCGAAGGAGACGATTATTGTTTGTTTTTGTGTTTTCAATCTTTTATTGCTTTTGGATGTTTGTCATAAGTTAATGAGCTTAAGCCTAAACCAATGTATTTAGTAAACTCATCACATCTTCCCTCTGATTAGGGGTAATGAGAATACTTTAAGTGTGAAGTCAGCTTCTCACACTTAATCACCATGGTGTAGGATTAAGATCATTAACCTACTTGTGATTATTTGGATGTTTTTGGTGTTTTTGTTTAGTGCTGAGTAATGAGGTTAAGCCATAATCAGGGATTAAACAGACTCATTACACCATCCTAATAGAAGGATAATAGATGAGAATGTTTAAGCTGAGGAAAGCTCCTCAACTTAATCCATGACTAGGGATTAAACTCATGACAAAACAAGCCTTTGATTAAGTGGATTTTATTTAATGATATGATGATGAAGTGATTTTTATGATTTGTAAGACAACTTGAGGGGGACTTGTCCATTAACACTAGGGTTAGTCCTTCTTAACCAATTAAGGAAGAATTAGAACCCTAATGCAAGGCCCAAGTTACAAGTGTGATGTCTTGATGATTATTAAGTGAATTGATTAAGAGATTTAAACACATTAAGGGTTTAACACTTAGGATTAAAGTTATACACTCCATCCTAATAGAAGGATGCAGGCATAAGCTTAATCACAAAGCCTTAAAGCCTTTAGGGTTTAGTCCCTGATTAGGAGATGAGAAGAGAAGACTCAAAAGAGACACAAAGGTAAAACTAAGAGGGGAGACTAATCAAAACCCTAATCATTGTCATGCTTGGTTGTTCCTAAGGTTTGTGAGGTTTTCAAGAGAAGTCTTCAATGGAACCACCAGGAAGCAGATGAAAGGATCAAGAGAAGCAAAATGACTTGCTTCATTCAAGAAGTCAAGTCATTTGAAGAAAGAAAGTGGGAAGAAGAAGAATGAGCAAGCTTAATCCCAAACACAAGATAAAATGCAGCATGGATGCAAGAGAGATGAAAAGAAAAGTTATGAGAAGTGAAGGCAAATCCACTTCTCAAATTCACTTACCACCTGAAATGTTAGAAAAGAAATGCAATGCAATGCAAAATGGGATGAGATGACATGATGAGAAACAAAACCAGAAGCATTTACATGATGCTAATGATGCTATGAGATGCTACAAACATGAGGCAGCACATGGAAATGATCATACAAGTTTATGAATGCAAGTGAAGCAAGTTAGGAACCATGAATATACATGAAAAGTTATGAAGTGCACATGGCAGACAACATGGCAAATACATGATGCAATGATCAAACATGCTTCTAATATGTCTTATGATGTTCAATGAATCAAATGGATGCTTGGAATGTCATGGCAAGGCATGTTATGCAAGAGAATGCAAGATGGATGCATATGAAAGCCCAAATTAGGGTTTAATGATCATACATCAAACAAAAACCAAAAACAGAAACAAACCCTAAGATAAAAAATGGAAAATGCCACTCAAAGAACCCCTAATCCTATACTAAACCACTGCCCAAAGGAGAAATCTCAACTCTTAACCAAGTTCAAGTTATGGTTTTTACAAGTTTCTAGGGTTTTTAGGGTTCCTAAACAAGAAAATCATCAAACAAATTGAAAATGAAAGATCAAATCATGGCCATTTAATCTCAAAAACTACATGCTAAACACAATGCAATGCAAGAAGAATCAATGTCCAACTCTTCATGAATAGGCAGAAATGATTTTTGGAACTTTGGATCAAAATAATGCATAAAAATGATTTTAATTCAATGAAAAATCCTCAAAATGCATCAAGATCAAAAAAGAAATTTGGTTTGAAGGTTGGACAATGTTTCTAAATGTCTTAGAACATTTCATGAATTTTTTGGTGATTTTTAAATACCTAAAAGTATTTTTAATAAATTAATTCTCATTAATCAATTAAAAATAAACTTTTAAATATTTAAAAATACTTTTTTAATGCTAAAAATAAAAATGAAAATATTTTTGGGTTTTAAAAATTAATGAAACTCTTGAGAAAAAGTTTCATAATTTTTAAAACAATTTTGCTATTTTAAATAAATTATACAAATTAAATGAAAAAAGAAATGAAAATAAATTGAAATAAACTGAAAGTCAAACGAATGGAAGGCTGGGATTTGCTCTGGGTTTGAATATGTTGACTGGCGCCAGATCTAGCGGCCAGGATTGCATCTGAGTTAATTAATTTAATTAAGAATTATTAAACTGATTAAAATGGATTAGGGCTAATTGAGTGCATCTGGGCCATTCGTTCGCGCGGCAAGTCAAACAAGTCAAGCCATCCAACGTGTGAGATTCAAATGAAATTAATTACAGGGATTAAACCCTAATGATTTTCAGGTGGCCGGAGAAGACCTCCGGTCGTCTTCTCCGGTGGGAACCCCACCTGAAAATCCCCAAAATCCACCAAACGCAACCTAAATGAAATCTAAACACACAGAAATGATTCCCACACTCCCCTGAATCAAAACCCTAAGCTAGAAATCATTTATTTTTCCCCAAACTCATGAATCGAACGAAACATTCTTTTAGGTCACAGAGTTTCAGAAAGCAATTAAATTCTCATTTCATCACCATTTTCAAAACTAAAAGCATCAGAACAATCAGTGAAGCATGGAGAACAAGTTTAGAACTTAAAAATCCATTTCTGGAGAAAAAGTTCTTGAGCTACCTGAGTTTCGAAGCTTTCACTCTGGTAACTTTCAGACCTCCCCTCCTTGTGAAATCCACTCCTTATGACCTCTTGATGATGCTTGAATGCTTGGGAGAAATTTATGCTGGCTAGATGAAGAGTTTGAACAGCTTCTGCTCAAGCTCAGTTGAAAACGGTGATGGTGATCCAAGCTGTTTCAGGCCAATGTGAGTGGTTCTTTGTGATCAGGGTGATGTTTTGAGAAGGTTTGTGGAGTTTGTTTGGGTGTTTATGGCCTGTGGAGTGAGTTTCGAAAGAAACTGCAGGTTGGAGTGAAAATGGAGAAGTGGTGTTCTTGCTTGATTCAGGCTTGGTTCTTTGTTGGTTTGGGCTCAATGAAGCATGGTGAGATGATTAGTGAAACTTGTTTGAATGTTTGTGAGCTGGGCAGAGAGATTCGAAGAGAAATGCAAATGGGGTGGTTTTGTGTATGTCTTGCTATGGTGTGTTGCAGGCTGGCTTCATGTATGGAATGGCTTGCAAATGGATAGTATAAAATAATCTCATAGGTCAGATGATGTGACCTGGCCTTTATTGATTGGTAAGTTCACTTTTGCAAAATGTCAACTTTGTTGTAAGAGAGGTATGGCTTGAGTTCTAGCTTGGTACAATGGCTAGGGCTGGCGCAGCATGGTGTGTATGGGAGGCTAGCATGGTTCAGCATCCAATGTAACAAGTGGGGGAAAGTGTGATGATGATTTTGCAAGTTGTTTCAACTTTGGTTCACATGTGATTTTCTCATTCCACAAGCCATGAAACATGAGAATTCTTGGTCCAAATCTGATTTTTAGGTCATATAGAATGTTTGTGCATTGGTTTGAAGTGAACTAGAAGTTACAAATGGCCTTGCTACATGATTTTGCAAATTTCACATTTGGTGCACATCTTGAAAATTAATGATTTTAGCCAACTTTGTCACACCATAACTTTTGATCCAAGAAGAATTAGATCATGTTCTTGTACTTTTTGAAAAGGGAAAGATGTATTCTATAACTTTCATGACCAAAGTTTTTCCATTTGAATCTTTTTTGGATCAAAAATCAAGGCTTGAAAAATGACCTAAAATGACATATTCTTTAAAAGTCAACCATGCCCAAAAAGTCAACATTTGCAAAAACTCCAAATTCTTGAATTTTGTGAACTTCAACCTTCTTCTATGATCAAATAAAGATCATACACACTCAAAATGATGAAGATCACCCCTTGGTTGGGTCATTGGGGGCCTCAGATGCCCTGATTTTGCACTGACTTGTCTGAAAAGTCAACTCTTGATCAGATGACTTCCCCATGGAATTTCTTCATGAAAATTGATATGCATACTCTCTATACCATATAGAGACCAATGGAAACAAGAATGACCAAAAAATTTGGAGTTATGGCCTCTGAAACCAAAACCCTAATTTTAGGTCAACTGTGCAGTCTAGCCTGGTTCTGCATCCACACCAAACCCAGTTCTTGTGATTCTTTGGCACTCTTGACTTTGAGAGGATGTAATATGACATAAGAACACACATGGACCCCTTTGAAGTGATTGGTAGCCTTTGGAGTGGCTCAAGAAGCTTTGGGATTGCTCAGATCACAAACCCTAGGTGCAGATGACTTAGAAACTATGCAGTGAATCAAAAATGAGATATGAGGTGATATGATTTGTTTATGCATATGAAATGATCACAAGCCATGGTGTGAATGGGTGAGGGCAAATTTGGGGTGTTTACAACGACATAGGACGAATGTCGGATGAAAAGGTCGATGATGGGGACGTTCATCGGATAAGCATGATGAAGGACGATCATCAAGAGGCGAAGGGCGATCACCTAGCAGGGTACGGCTGCTCTCAGGGTTTATCATGACATAGGACGAATGTCAGATAAAAGAATCGACGATGGGGGCGGCCATCGGATAAAATGATGAAGGAAGATCATCAAGAGGTGAAGTACAATCACCTAGCAGGGTACGGCTGCTCTCAGGGTTTATCATGACATAGGACGAATGTCAGATAAAAGAATCGACGATGGGGACGGCCATCAGATAAAATGATGAAGGTCGATCATCAAGAGGTGAAGGACGATCACCTAGCAGGGGACGGCTGCTAAAAATATCACGACATAGGACGAATGTCGGATAGGAAGGGGTTCTAATAAATAGAGACTCCTCTGGGAATGATGAAGGACGATCATCAAAAAGGTGAAGGACGATCACCTAGCAGGGTACGGCTGCCGAAAGTATCATGACATAGGACGAATGTCAGATAGACAAGAAATAGATCAACAAGATTTGTTGGGGACTCTTCTAGGGAAGGGTAGACACAAACGAGTGTCTAAAATGAAGGTATAAGTGTTTAACACTGTGTATAGATTAAAGATGCGGACGAGTATCAGTAGAAACAAACGCTTGACGCATGTTCAGAGATGATGATATGGACGAGTACCAACTAGTTAACAAAGAACACAGACGAGTGTCGAATCTGAGGGGATTTAAATGGCATATACAAGATACGGACGAGTATCTGTATGAGTGAAAAAGTGATGAGTGAGACATAGATGAGTGTTCAACTTACTAGGGAGAGCATGACATGGACGGGTGTCGGAAAAAGTGTATTATAAACAAGTATTTGATTTACAAAGTGTTTAGGCAACTGTGCTGGGGAAGGCGACACGGACGGGTGTCAGGGAGTTGTATATGTATATGTATCTGTGTTAGTGAGTGCAAAGGGGACGCTTTGGCTCTCTGCTGGGGATATGACACGGACGGGTGTCGAGAAGTATCTGTAATGTATAAGCATCTGTTTGCTCGGGCAATTTTACTGGGGAATGATGACACGGACGGGTGCCAAAAGGAGTGTGTATCTGTATTTGTGAGTGTGCAAGTAAATGCTTTGGCTCTCTGGTGGGGAATTAGGAAATATTATGTATATTGTTGATGGATTGTCAGTATTTTACAAATGTTTGGTTCGACACATGGCTTATGATTTATGCAATATTTTTTATTTTTGCCGTAATTCTCCGTATTAGACGGAATGCTACGCTCTGTGGGGAAAATATGATGCAAATGCTATGATTATGCAAAGATACCGATCCGGGATTCGGATCCTGTTGCTGTAGAGATCTCTGGCTGATCTGCTTGAAGTGGATATCCCAGCTAGGGATGAGATCATTGGTGGATCTGACATATATGACTCTGCTTGGGGAAATAGATCACTGATAGACCTATCTCGGTGATGAGGGACCCAGCTGGGGTTTGTGGAAACTTTCATTACTCTGTCATGAGATCTTCAGGCGTTGCTCTTCTGGATAGAGGCTGAAACTCTGTGGGGAGATGGTTCCCTGTCTAGCACTTGGCTGGGGAAAAAGAAAGATCACTGAAAGATCTTCCTAGGGATTTCTGTGGGGATCCTGCTGAGGATGATACTTGACAACTCAGCCGGGGATATGAACACCTTCAAGTGCTGCTCTTTGAAGGAAATGTTGGAGAAGTGATGCCCGACAACTCTGATAGGGAGAAAGCATCTCTGGTGCTGTTTGGAAGGTGTGCTGAGGAAACAATGATTTGGCAGCCTACTGGGGAGAAGCTTTCATGCCCCATGTTGCGCTCTGGGTACCTGCAATCCTGTCATCGGACATTTTTGCAAATGAAAATAAAATGTACGAGACGAAATATGACTGAAAATCTAATTTTATTAATTTACGTGCCCTAAATTAGCAAGATACAGTCAAAGAAACGGATCCCCTGAAATGAGGAAATCGTTACAAATTGAGAAACAAAAAGATGCTGGAAATATTGGTGACGCTTCACGGAGCTTCCTTCTTGTTATGACTTGTATGATATTGACATTCCTCTCGTCTTGCTTTCTGAAGAAGGCTGATTCTGACCGACGCTCGAACCTTTCGGAGTTCACCTTGTTGTAAGTGGTACAAACGAATTCAGAATGCAGTTGTTCGCTCATTCCCTTATTTTGCGTGGATCGACCTTTCGGGTTTTCAATCCACCGGGATACCCATTTTTGCCTGAGTTGTCCAATGCGGCTTTTCAACTCAGTGGGTGTACATTTTTTTTTTATTTTCCCTTATTTTTGCCCGAGTCTTTTATTCTGTTTTTGACTCGCCGGGATACCCTATTTTTGCCTGGACTTACATTCTGTTTTATGTCCAGCGGGTCATTTTTATGCGAAGTATTTTTTAACTGCATCTGAATTCACAGGGGACAGGAAATCTTCACCATCCATAGTACTGAGCATCAGTGCTCCACCAGAGAAAAGTTTCTTTACTATGAATGGACCATCATAATTTGGAGTCCACTTGCCCATGTGGTCTGTATGAGGAGGGAGGAGTCTTTTCAGCACAAGATCTCCTACTTGGTACTCTCGGAGCCTGACTTTCTGATCGAAGGCTTTCTTCATTCTTTTCTGATACAGCTGCCCATGACAAATTGCAGCCAATCTCTTCTCTTCAATCAGATTCAGTTGTTCGTATCGGGATCGGACCCACTCCGCTTCGTTCAACTTGACCTCCATCAGTACTCTCAAGGAAGGTAATTCAACTTCAACAGGTAGGACTGCCTCCATGCCATACACAAGCTGATACGGTGTTGCCCCAGTGGATGTTCTGATTGATGTACGGTACCCATGCAAGGCAAATGGTAGCATTTCATGCCAGTCTTTGTATGTGACCACCATATTCTGTACAATCTTCTTGATATTCTTGTTAGCTGCCTCTATAGCGCCATTCATCTTTGGCCTGTAAGGAGAAGAATTGTGATGTTGGATCTTGAAGTCCCGGCATAGTTCTGCCATCATTTTATTGTTTAAGTTGGAACCATTATCAGTAATGATTCGCTCGGGCACTCCATACCGACAGATGATATCTCTTTTCAGAAATCGGGCCACCACTTACCTTGTAACATTTGCATATGAAGCTGCTTCAACCCACTTGGTGAAATAGTCAATGGCAACCAGGATGAATCTGTGGCCATTTGAAGCAGTCGGTTCAATCTTGCCAATCATATCAATGCCCCACATGGCAAAGGGCCAAGGTGAAGACATTACATTTAGAGGATTCGGAGGCACATGCACTTTATCCGCGTAAATCTGGCATTTATGGCATTTTCTGGCATACGCACAACAGTCTGCGTCCATTGTGATCCAGTAATAACCTGATCTTAGCAACTTTTTAGCCATTGCATGCCCTCCTGCATGAGTACCAAAGGATCCTTTGTGCACCTCGTGCATCAACAAGTCTACTTCTGTCCTATCAACGCATCTGAGGAGTACCATATCAAAGTTTCTCTTATATAGGGAACCGTCAGTATTCAGAAAGAAACTACCAGCTAGCCTTCTTAATGTCTTCTTATCATTGGAAGATGCCCCAGGTGGGTATGTTTGATCCTCCAAGAAGCACTTAATGTCATGGAACCAAGGCTTATCATCTTTAACAACATCTGCTGAGAATACATATGCTGGTCTGTCGAGTCTGGATACTGCAATCCGAGGCACAAAGTTGGAAGCTTGGACTTTGATCATGGATGAAATGGTAGCCAGAGCATCTACAAATTGATTTTCGTCTCGAGGGATATACTTAAGCTTGACTGTTGTAAAGAAAGTCAATAACCTCCTTGTATAGTCCCGATAAGGTATCAGATGATCTTGGTGGGTGTACCATTTGCCGTTGGTTTAATTAATTACCAGAGTTGAATCTCCGAATACCGTCAAAGTCTTGATCCTGAGGTCAATGGCTTCCTCAAGACCCATAATACAAGCTTCGTATTCAGCTTCGTTGTTAGTGCGGTTGAAGGTGAGTTTTGCCGAGAAAGGCATGTGAACTCCCTTGGGTGTAATGAATACTGCACCAACACCACGACCATTCATATTAACAGCCCCATCAAACATCATAGTCCATTCTTCCTCCGGGTCAGGCCCTTCAATGTGAACAGGCTCTTCATGATCTTTTGCTTTTATGAACATGATGTCTTCATCAGGTAAGTCAAATCTCATAGGCTGGTAATCATCAATGGACTGCTCAGCAAGATAAACAGACAATACACTGCCTTTGATGGCTTTCTGAGAGGTGTACTGAATGTCATATTTTGTGAGGATCATTTGCCATCTTGCAACCCGTCCGGTAAGTGTTGGCTTCTCAAAAATGTACTTAACTGGGTCCATCTTTGATATCAATAAAGTAGTGTGGGTCAACATATACTGCCTCAGTCGGCGAGTAGCCCACGCTAAAGCACAGCATGTTTTCTCGAGCAGTGAATAACGTTGTTCACAGTCGGTAAACTTTTTGCTTAGGTAGTAAATTGCATACTCTTTTCGACCAGACTCGTCATGCTGGCCCAGCACACACCCCATTGACTCTTCTAATACTGTTAAGTACATTATTAGAGGTCTTCCTTCAACTGGAGGCATAAGGATTGGAGGCTCTTGTAAGTATTCCTTGATTTTATCAAAATCCCTCTAGCAGTCTTCATTCCACCTGACCGTTTGTTCTTTTCTTAACAGCTTGAACAAAGGCTCACAGGTTGCTGTAAGGTGAGATATGAACCGTGAAATGTAATTCAATCTACCTAGAAACCCCCGAACTTCTTTTTCTGACTTCGGTGCAGGCATTTCTTGAATGGCTTTAACTTTGTCAGGGTCAACTTCAATCCCTTTCCCGCTTACAATAAATCCCAGCAGTTTACCGGATCGCACCCCGAATGTGCATTTGTTGGGGTTTAACTTCAATTGGTACTTCCTCAGACGCTTGAATAACTTCAACAGATTCACCAGGTGGTCTTCTTCTGTGAGGGACTTGGCAATCATGTCATCCACATAACATTCAATTTCTTTGTGGATCATGTCATGGAATAATGTTACCATAGCCCGTTGATAAGTTGCACCAGCATTCTTCAGTCCGAATGGCATCACCTTATAACAGAATGTGCCCCAGGGTGTGATGAAAGTGGTCTTCTCCATGTCTTCAGGTGACATTTTGATCTGATTGTATCCCGAAAATCCATCCATGAAGGAGAACACCGAGAACTGAGCCGTATTGTCGACCAATACATCAATGTGAGGTAAAGGGAAGTCATCTTTCGGGCTGGCTCTGTTCAGATCCTGGTAGTCCACACACATCCTCACCTTGCCATCCTTCTTAGGCACAGGTACAATATTAGCAACCCACGGCGGATAGCTGGTCACAGCAAGGAACCCGGCGTCCCACTGTTTTTGGACCTCTTCTTTAATTTTCATTGCCATATCTGGGCGCGTACGGTGCAGCTTTTGTTTTACTCGTGGGCAATCTTCTTTCAGAGGTAGCTTGTGCACGAAAATATCGGTGTCCAACCCTGGCATATCTTGATAAGACAGGGCGAAAACATCCACATACTCCCGAAGCATATCAATCAGTTGCTCTTTCACTGAATCTTGTAGGCAGGCCCCGATCTTAACTTCTTTCACATCTTCTTCCGTACCAAGGTTAACTGTTTCAATCTCCTCCTGATGAGGAGTGATAACCTTCTCCTCTTGCCTCAACAACCTGGCTAGCTCTTCAGGTAGCTCATAATCTTCTTCAACCCTTTCATCAGCTTGATTGATTGGATTGTCAAAGTCATATGAAGTCATAGCAGTGTTGTTGTCGGTGCAATCTGGTGAGCTCTTTCTACAAGGGTTTAGATCGGTTTATTTTAGTGATCAATTTTATCTTATTTGGATAAAGTGAAAATGAAGTTATTTATTTTGAAAAACATTGCCATTTATTTTTGTAAAAAAGAAAAAAGAAAAACAGTGAGCGGGAAAGAAAAGACTCATTTGCAAAAGATGTCCTGATATTCATTAATTGATCTTTGCACAAAATACAAGATGGCCCGATTACAAAATGAGTCTTGACATCTTGGGCAAGATGCAAGACTTGATGCATGCTTTAAAATACAGGAAATAATAATTACTCTGCAGGAGTAACCCTTATAATTTCCGGGGAAGACCAGTTAAGGACTTGGCTCCCCGGGATCCTTGGACGTATCCAGCTCTCCAGGTTGCAGTCGCTTTCCTCCTCGTCTTCCAAATTGTTCACAGCATCCGGGGTGAGCATTCCCCCGCTGACAAACTTGGGCTCCTTCGCAGCCTCCGATTGATCTTGTTGAGTTGGTCTGTAACCCAACCCAAATCGGTCTTCTTTCTTTTCCACGGGCAACAACTTGCCCCAGCCTTGGGCGGTACCTTCCTCAACAACCTTCCGGGCTTGCTGATATGACATTATGGAAGTTCCCAGTACAGCAGATGTCTTCCTCCCCACAGATGGTGATGATTTGGCCTTCCCACTCGAATTTCAACTTCTGGTGAAGGGTAGACGTAACAGCGCCAGCGGCGTGGATCCAGGGTCTACCCAACAGATAGCTGTAGGCCGGCTGAATGTCCATCACATAGAAGGTAGTTTTGAAGGTCTGTGGGCCGATCATCACAGGCAGATCAATCTCTCCAAGAACTGATCTTTTAGAGCCATCAAATGCTTTCACCACCAAATTACTCGGACGCAGTGCCAAGCCATCGTACTCCAGCTTCACTAAGGCTTTATTTGGTAGGACATTGAGTGATGACCCAGTGTCCACCAGTACATGAGACAGAACAGCACCCTTGCATTCCAAGGTGATATGTAAAGCTTTATTATGGCTGCGTCCCTCCGTTGTTAAGTCAGCATTGGTGAAGCCCAGTCCATGACTGGTATTGACATTAGCCACCATAATTTCTAGCTGGTTAACAGTAATCTCCTCTGGCACGTATGTTGCGTGCAGGACTTTCAATAATGCATTCCTGTGAGCTTCAGAACACATCAAAAGGGATAATATGGAGATTTTTGAGGGAGTTTGGTGAAGCTGATCCACCACCTTGTAATCACTTCTCTTTATGATTCTCATGAACTCGTCTACATCTTGCTCAAAAGATGTCTTCTGAGTTTCTTTGACAGTTGGCTCTTCAGATACCACACTCTTTCCTTTTGCTTTGGCAGCAGATTCTGCTTCGACATTAGGTATTTGTATTTGTGAGGCAAAAAGGCGTCCACTTCTGGTGAAGCCTCCGCCTCCCCCAACATTATCAATTTGTGGAGAAGAGGTTGATGAATCCAGAGTGATTTTCTCCCCGTTGCAGTAGAGATCCGAGCCATAATGCCAAGGTATGGCATTACTGCTTTCATAAGGCACTGGTCCAGGCACCGTAATAGTAATTGGACTGACTGCTGTAGAGGAGGGTACTGAAATGGTGTGCGGATCGTAGTAAATTGTGACTGGTGACCTGGAAGGAGGTGCCATGGCTTGTTGTTGAAAATTGTTGCTGGGAGGAACCTCTGATGGGTCATAGTAGATTGTAACTGCTGAGACATCTTCATTAATTTTTGTTGGCGTTGTAGAAGATTCTGTTGATAAAATGGATGTTGATGTTGTAGAAGAAATGGTTGTTGAAGTCTGACTTTTTGAAGTGATGGACGGAGCCATTGCTGATGATATTGATGAATCAGTAGGAATGATTGTTGCTGCTGTTGTAGAAGAATCAGGAATTGTTGTTAAAGGAATTGCTGGATTTGTAGGCGTCGTTGTTGAAATCTGAAGGATACCATCCTTAATAAGACCATCTATGCCGCTTCTCAACTTTTCACACCCGTTGACTGCAATGTTGCAATACCTACAACCGAGCTCACACCCGGGGAACACTTGGCACTCTAGAAGCTGAGCTTTAATTTCGACCAAAGGTGTTCGAATTTGTGCAACACTGGTGATCAAGGTAGATGGTTTGTCTTCCTCAATGGCATTAATCCTCGGCCCACCATGATTAGGCATAGGATTTCTGTTGACATTCGGAGGAGGTGCGAAGTTGAGGGCTTTAGAATCCACCAGATCTTGGACTTTCATTTGTAAGGCCCTGCATTTTTCCGTATTGTGACCAGGTGCATTGGATTGGAAAGCACATCTGGCGTTGACATCATAATTCTTTGGGAGATTGGCGGGATCCGGAGGTGCCAATGTCCTTAACTCAACCAAGTTAAGCTTTAGGAGTTGTGGCAATAACGCAGCATAAGGCATAGGGATAGGGTCAATCACCCTATTTGCCTATGATGGTCTTTGTTGGAAGGGTCGTTGTTGTTGTTGATTGCTATTGTTGTTGTTGTAGGTTCTCTGTTGCGGATACTGAACTTGTTGTTGATAATGTGGTTGTTATTGTTGTTGTTGATATGCTGATTGTTGAGGAATCGGAGCTGGAATAGTGACAGCTGCTACTGATCTGTGAACATACTAAGGTCTG
Organism: Lathyrus aphaca; assembly: GCA_963966055.1. Classification (NCBI taxonomy): domain Eukaryota; kingdom Viridiplantae; phylum Streptophyta; class Magnoliopsida; order Fabales; family Fabaceae; genus Lathyrus; species Lathyrus aphaca. Next base: position 344,489,808 of record OZ014519.1, on the reverse strand, counting down.
CCCCTGCTGGCATGAATGGCATTTGTCTCACCGGTCCTTCGAGGTCCCACAAAAGGCTTTCTGGGATTACTAGACGAACTTGCACCATTATCAGAAATTTTGCCCATTTTTAGCAGACTTTCAATCTTTCCCCAGCTATAACTACGTCTGCAAAGCTAGTAGAAGAAAAGGCAGCCAGCCTATCAATATATGTTCCTTGCAGAGTATTCATGAACATGTCGGCCATTTCTCTTTCCGACATGGGTGGTTGGACAGCAGCAGCAAGCTGTCTCCACCTTTGGGCATATTCCCTAAAGCTTTCTCTGGAAGATTGAGACATTCCCCTTAGGAGGGTCCTGTTGGGAGCCATGTCCAGATTGTATTGATATTGTCTGATGAAGGCTTCAGCCAAGTCCTTCCAGCATCTGATAGTAGCTTTGGTCAGGTGAGAATACCACTCTCTTGAAGCCCCAGTCAAACTGTCTTTAAAGTAGAACATCCACAGCTTTTCATCCATGGTATATGCTTTAAGTCTCCCCAGGAAAGACTGCAGGTGAGTTCGTGGACAGGAGGTTCCATTGTATTTCTCAAAGCACGGGGGCTTGAATTTGTGGGGAATTCTCACCCCATCCACTAACCCCATATCCATTACATCGAAGCCCAAGGAGTTTTGAGACTCCAAAGATCTCAACTTCTCAGCAATTTCATCAAACCTCCTATCATAGACTTCGTCTCCAGCTCCCATGACAGTAAACTGCTCTTCTTGGGGATCTTCTTGCAAGATTCTCCCCCCAGCAGTATTTCCTTGCACATTTCCCGGGATGTTGACTTCCGGATCTAGATGAGGTCTGAATACTGGTGGATTAACATGAGGTTGACCCCTCTCATTGTTGCTAGTTCCTCCAGTGCCAGGATGAGGTTCCTCGAGAGTTTGTCTTTCCACCAATGCCCTTAACCTTTCCTGACTCTGGGCCAAGCCAGTCATCACAGCCATGAATTGGGTCATTTGGTTTCTCATCTCCACTCTTTCATTAGCCATCTGGGTTCTGACCTCAGTCAGGTCCTGCTGTACTTGCTCCATTTGGATACCAGGAAGGTTGTTGCGAGTAGGATACCGGTGCGTACGGTTGACAGGGAACACTCTGCGACGAGCAATATTTCCTGAGGACACAACAAAGTTAGATACAAATAAAAACAAAACCTACAAAACAAAACAAGGTTAGTATGCAATGCAGTATGCTTATTTGTTTTCCAAGGTATCCGGCTTGGTTCTTGGTTTTGACCTTTCCAGACCTCGAGGAAGATGCTTGATGTTGTTGAGAAAAGAAACCCCAAATGGAAACAAACTAAAATGTATTACAAATGGTAAATCATACATAGTCTGTTTTACAACACATGCCCCTGGGGGGTCAAAATACAACAAAAAGAAAAGTACATCAAATGGAAATGAACAACAAGCAAAGAAGTCAAACATCCAATCCAAACTCATCCTCCTTAACCTCCTTCAGAAGTGCCTCAGTCACTGGACCAGCTGGATGCTCTGTAATGGTCCTAATGAGGAGGTTCCTAGTGGCAATGGCAGTGGTCAGCTTCTTGTGTCTGTCCTGGTCCTTTGATCTCTTCAGTCCAGCTCTGAGCTTTAACTCTGAAATCTCCTTCTAGGCTGCCAACAAAGCTTCCTGCTGCTTCTTTTCATTGGCCTCTAACTGCTCAATCTTGGCTTGAGTTCTCTGGTCTTCTTGAGTCCGGGCTTCAGTGATCCTGACCCACCTAGCCTGACTTTCTTGCAGATAGAGTTCATTCCTAGCCTTCTGAATCATGGCTTCTTTACAGGCATTCTTCAATATTTTCTCCCCGGCTCTTGATTTCTTGATGTAGTCTTCTGTTTTCTCAATCTTGGCCAGATGCTCCACCCTAAGCTTCTCCAATCTCTCAATGTCCAAACGACCGTCACTCCTTTCCCAAAGGGTCTTCTTCAGAGCTTGAGACAGATTCTCATTCCTTTCCTTCAGCTTCTCAAATTCTTCCAAGCTGACAGTTGTTGCTAGCTGTGCTGTAGATGGTCCAGGTATGTCCTCCAAGGTGAAGGGCATTCCAGTAATCTGAGCTCTAGCATGGGACTAGTCATAGTACTGAGCTGAAGCAACATTATTACACCTCCCAAGAATAGCCATCCCTTTTGTCTGGATGTTGTCCCAAGCCCAGGATGCTTGTCTGACAACAGCTGAATTTGGCTTTACTTCACAATACAGGGTCTCAGCTAAATCTTGCACTCTAGGAGGGTGAACCAAATCATAGCCCAGTTGTCTCTTAAACAGCAAAGGATTGTAGTTGATGCAAACCTTTACTCCTATCAGAGGTACATTTGGGTATTGTCCACAGCTGGTGACAATGTCCTTGCCTTTGGTGCTCTGGGTGCACCATCTGATATCATCTGAAGTCAAGGCGATGAGCCTCTTAGCCCAATTCTTCTGTTGGTGGGGGTTCAGGAAGGCATCTGACTTAGGCAGGTGTTTGAGCAGCCAAGTGTGAAACAAAGGAGCACAACATCTCACTAACTTCCCCCTTTGTTTCTCATTCCTCTGATGGATGGAGTAATAGAAATCTCCCAGCAAGGTGGGTACTGGGTTCCTCAGAAGGAAAAGATGAATGGCATTCTTGCTGACAAATTTGGGCTCATCTGCAAACAGTATAACCCCATATATGCTGAGGGCTAACAGTGCACAGACTGCCCTCCATTCTCCCCAGGAGGCCTTCAGGATGGCCTGAGAAATCAAGAAGTCTAGGTGTAATCCAGGGATTCCAGCTTTTGTTGTCATATTTTGCTCAATCAAAGTAGGCTCCAGGTACAGTGCTTTTGCTACTTCTCCATTGCTGGGAGAAGTCATTTATGGGTTGAAGGGGACTCCACCCCTGATAGGTACTCCAATCAATGATGAAAACTCCTTCAGCAGAGGTCCTAACTGAAAGTCTGGGAATATGAAGCATCTTAAAGGAGGGTCATAAAACTGTAGGCAGGTGTGGATCATGCTCCTCTGAGAAGGGTCTAGGTCTATAACCATATCCAAGATACCTCCATAATGCTCTCTAAACAAAGGGATGTGGTCAGGTGTGATAAGTGACTGGACCTGCCTGATACCAGTCAACACAGGCTCAAAGAAATGGTAGGATATGTTGCTCTTCCTAGGAGTAGTCATGAATGCTGCTGAAGATGATGAAGATAGGTGCTGATGAAGATCAAGACTGATACTGGAGATGAGCCACTGACAGGCTGATGCTGGTGATGATGAAGATAGCTGAAGCAGATAACTGATGAAGCAGAGGTCTATGTAGGAGAAGGGGTCAAAACCAAGCCATATATAATGTGGATACCCTGAAAAACAAATAAACAAATGTTAAATGATGCAAATGATGAGGTATGCAAATGACATGCAAGGGTTTGTGATCAAGCTGGATCTGATTATCTGTCTTGGTATAAAGCCCATGTATGTTCAAGAAGTCCAGATGGAGGTTTAGAAATCCAGTAACCAGGGTGGGGGACTCAAATAAAGAGTCACATGTCCAGGGTTAAATCACAAGAACTGTCCAAAATGAGGTACTCTTAATCAAAACAAGTAACAGGGTATGATGTGGCCAAGGGTACCTGCAAACCTGTAAACAGCCCAACCCCCTCACAGGTAATGTTCTAAAACAAAGATCCTCAGACTTGGATCAGTTATGAAAAGTGTAAACACTTCTAACCAGGAGGTACAATGTTTACAATAACCATAAAAAAATCCTCCTCTAATGCACCTCAGTCTCTGAAGGTCAAAATAAAGGTCATCCAGACTTAGCAGGCTTCCCAGATAGCCCTAGCACTATAGGAGATCTGTAGCACAGAGTTCTCAAGAAGAAACCCACATCTGAATCGTGTTTCATATTCCCGTACCAGACTGAAATGGAATGGGAAAGAACATGAACCACTCTAGCCTAGGTGTCACTCAGGTCCCAGGTATAGGACCTTTAAACTCTCAATAGAAACCCCACCCACCAAAACAGAAACCAGATCCAGCAATGATAGTATGAGAGTATGAAATATGAAAGACTGTAAAGGAAAGCAATAAATAAAGTTGTACATAAAGCAGTAAATAAAGCAAATAAATAAACACAACAGCACATAACACCCCAGTAAATACAAATCAAACAAGCGCTAGGAGGAACCCACAAAAAGAACCATAATTCCTGGTTACAGTATAAGGGTCCCCAGCAGAGTCGCCAAGCTGTCGCTCCCACCTGATGACACACGGCCAAGAGGGGTACAGACGCGAACGGTCGGCGAAGGGTGAGAACACACAAGGGTGAACTCGAAAGAAAAGAGTCGCCAGCTAGGCATTTTTATCCCGAAGGAAAGGTAATGCTGCATAAACCTAAGAAAAGATATGGATAAGACGATTGTGAACCAGAGAAACTGAGAAAGGGGGTTGGTTACAACCTGGGAAGGTATTAGCACCCAGATTGTAAGTGTCAGTGTAAAAGAAGTGTGGAGTGAAATAAAGAAGTGTCAGTGTAAGAACAAGAGTGAAATGCTCAAGACTATGAGGCTTAAAGAATAATGCTGGAAAGAGGGGGAATATACAGAGACTTTTGTTCGATAACTGTTAAGTTATGCCTACGTATCCTCTCGTGCAATGAGGAAGTCAGAACACCGTAGTTCGACTCAAAGAGACTGAAAGATAAATTGACTTGTAAACTGCTTGCTTATCTATGCTCAAGTGTATGACCTGTCTGGCTCAGGTGCAAACTGTCTTGCATTAGACGGAATAAGCGAGTTCTCGTTTGCGAGTGAATGAGATGAGAAAAGAATCCCGAAGGAGACGATTATTGTTTGTTTTTTGTGTTTTCAGTCTTTTATTGCTTTTGAAATTTGTCATAGGGAAATGAGCTTAAGCCTAAACCAAGGGTTAGTAAACTCATCACATCCTCCCTCTGATCAGGGCTAATGAGAATATCTTAAGTGTGAAGTAAACACCTCACACTTAATCACCACGATGTAGGATTAAGATCATTAACCTACTTGTAATTACTTAGATGTTTTTGGTGTTTTTGTTTAGTGTTAAGTAATGAGATTAAGCCATAATCAGGGATTTAATGGACTCATTACACCATCCTAATAGAAGGATAATAGATGAGAACATTTAAGCTGAGGAAGGCTCCTCAACTTAATCCATGATTAGGGATTAACCTCATGACAAAAAAATTCTTTATTAAATGGATTTTAGTTAATGGTAAGATTAAGAAATGGATTTTATGGTTTGTAAGACAACTTGAGGGGGACTTGTCCATTAACACTAGGGTTAGTCCTTCTTAACCAATCAAGGAAGAATTAGAACCCTAATGCAAGGCCCAAGTTACAAGCTTGATGTCTTAGTGATTATTAAGTGAATTGATTATAGGATTTAAACACATTAAGGGTTTAACACTTAGGATTAAAGTTATACACCCCATCCTAATAGAAGGATGCAGGCATAAGCTTAATCACAAAGCCTTAAAACCTTTAGGGTTTAGTCCTTGATTATGAGGTGAGAAGAGACGACTCAAAGAAAACTCAAAGGAAAGAGTCTAAGGGGGACTAAACAATCCTAAAATGTTATAATTCTTGGAAGTCATGGGGTTTGTGAGGCTTAAGAGAGGAAATCTTCAAGGAAGCCACCAAGGAGAAGCAAGATAGAAAAGGGATGAGATGAGAAGAGGAAAGAGGGAAGAGAGGCACAAATGAGCAAGCTCACTCCAAGACAAGTAAAAATGCAACAAGGATGTGAAATGATGAGGTGAGAAGAGGTAGGAAGTGAAGGCAAATCCACCTCCCAAACAAACTTACCATTAACCTGAAAAGTTAGTACATGATGCATAAGGGAAGAAATGAGATGAAACAATGCATATGGATGGGCAAAGGCCAAAGTAAGAAACATACACATGATGCAAATGATGTCAAGAGATGGTGCAAAGTCATACAAGATGCATATATGTGAGCATACAAGAGAATGGATGCATATGGAGCATGCCTTGAACCATGAAAGTTCATGAAAGCTTATGAAATGCAATGAAGGTATGACATGTCAAATGAATGATGCAATGATCAAACATGATTCTAATATGTCCTAAGATGTCTTATGAATCATGTGGATGCATAAAATGTCATGGCAAGTTCTTGAATGCAAGCATATGAGAGATGGATACAAATGAAAGCACAAATTAGGGCTTATGCATAACATACAACACAAAATTCAAAATCAGAAGCAAATGACATGATAAAAAATTGAAAATGGGATCAAAGGAACCCTAACCCTACACAAGTGTATTTCCCAAAGGAGGGGACCTAACTCTTAACCTAATGGGAGTTATGACTTTCTCAAGTCTACTAGGGTTTCAAAGTACCTCAAAAGGAAAAATGCACGATAAATTGAAAATGAAAGATAAATTCAAACCAAATTTACCCTAAAAACTACATGCTATGAAGGATGCAATTCAAGAAGAACCATCATCAAACTCTTCATGGTTAGGCAGAATGAATATTTTCAAGTTTGAACAAAAATATTGCCTTTTAAAGAATTTAATTCCAATGAAAAATGTCAAAATAGGTCAAGAACCAAAAAGAAATTTGCTTTGAGAGTTTGATAATGTTTCTAAATGTTTTAGAATGCAATGTGAATTTTTTTGTGATTTTTAAATACCTAAATGCATTTTTAATTAATTAATTTCCATTAACTAATGAAAAATAAACATTTAAATGATTTAAAAATAATTTTTAATGCAAAAAATAAAAATAAAAATATTTTTGGATTCTGATAATTAATAAAAGTTTTGACAAACAATTTCAGAATTTTTTAATATGTTTTGCTATTTTTAAAAATTTGTGGAAGTTTAATATAAATAAAATGAATTAAAACAATAAAAAGGGAAAAGTCAATAGATCCAAAGGCTGGAATTTGAACTGGGGTGAGATTGGTTGACTAGCGCGTCATCCAAAGGCTGAGGCTTATCCTGATTAAATTAACCTAATTATAGTTAACTAATTTAATAAATGAGGATTAGGGCTAATCAAAACAATCCTGGCCAATGAAAACGCGCGCGCATCTCACATCCAACACTCCACATTCAAACTTGGCTAATCACCTGAGATTAGCCCTAATTACTCTCAGATGACCGGAATAGTGCTCCGGTCATCTTCTCCGGCAACTCAAAATGCTATCTCTCTCCCCAAGCTTTTAAAACCTAATCTCTCTGCCCAGAATCCAACCCTATGCATCACTCAACAAGAATCACTCACTAAAACAAATTTATTTCACATATTCAAGCTGAATCGAAGCAAATTAGTTCTAGGTCAAAAAAATTCAGAGAGCTCATACATGCTTAATACTTGGTCATTTTCAAAACTAAACATATCAGAATCATCAGTGAATCATGGAGAACCTTTTAGGAACTTAAAAACGCGTTTCTGGAAAAAATGTTCATGATGATACCTGAACTGAAGCTTTCAAAAATGGTGCTTTCTGGCCAGTTCTTTGCTTCAAAACTTCTCTAATGATCTCCCTCAAGTGTTTGTGATGCTTAGCTGGAGTTTAAATGGCCTCTAGAGGAAGTTTGCAGAATCTCAGTTCATGAAATGTTGAAATCGTGTTTTTGATTATGAAGGTTTTAGGGCAAAATGGAAGGTGGGAAATGATCAGTGAGGTTTATGGAGTTGAATGGTGGAAAAAGTTTGAAGGTTTGATGGCTGAATCAAGAGATTCGAAAGCTTTTGCAAATTTTGGGATTTTTGAGTGTGCTGTGTTCTTGGAGTTTCAGGCTGTGTTGTATGGTGCTTTTGCTTTGTTTTGATCCATATAAAGAAGTGTGATAGGTCAGAGAGTGGGTGCTGGCCTATGGTGATTGGTATGGGCAAGTTGCCAAAATGTCAACATGACTTGTACTTGAGGTATGGGCATGTGGCAGGCTTGGATTTGGGCATGGTTGTGTGCAGCAAAGATCAAGGAAGGCTTATGGATTAGATTTGATGAGCTGTAACAAGTAGAGGCATGGTTACATGAGCTTTTGCAAATTGGTACAACTTTGGCCCCTTTGTGATTTCTTAATGATCAAGGCATGAAAATGAGCAATTCTTTGGTGCATTCTGAATTTTAGGTCATGTGTGAGGTTTGTGCAACGGTTAGAAGTCAATTAGAGGTCACATAAAGGCTTGGCATGTGAATTTGCAAGTTTCCCTCTTTGTGCAAAAGTGAAAATTTCATGATTTTTCCCAACTTTGCAAGGCCATAACTTTTGATCCAAAATGAATTAGAAAGAGTTCTTGTACTTTTTGAAAAGGGAATGATCCAATCTACAACTTTCATGACCAAAGTTTCCTCATTTGAAGCATTTTTGAATCAAAAAGAGGAGGTTGAAAAACTTTCCCAAAATGGCAAGTTTTCATTATAAGTCACTTTCCCAAAAAGGCAACTTTGCAAATGAGTTTAAATTTTCCAATTTTGTGAACTTATAACACCTTCTATGATCAAATAAAGATCATACACATTCAAAATGATGGAGAAACCCCTTCGATTGGGTCATTGGGGGCCTCAGATGCCCTGATTTTGCACTGACTTGCTCAAGAAGTCATCCCTTGATCAGATTCCTTCCCCATTGAATTTCTTCATGAAAATTGATATTCATGATCCTCATAACATATAGAGACCAATAGAAACAAGAATTACCAAAAAATTTGAAGTTATGGCCTCTGAAACCAAAACCCTAATTTTAGGTCATTTGTGCAGTTTAAGCTTGGCTCTGCTTCCATGCATTCCTCAATTCTTGTGATTCTTTGACTTCCTTGACCTTGTGGTGATATAATATGATGCTTGAATACACATGGACCCCTTTGAAGTGATTGATGACCTCTGGAGTGGCTCAAATAGCTCAGGGATGGCTCAGATCACAAACCCTAGATGCAGATGACTTTGAAACAATGCAGTGAATCAAAAATGTGGTATGAGATGTTATGATTGAATATATGCAAATGAAAAGATCACAAGCCATGGTGAAATGGGTGAGGGCAAATTTGGGGTGTTTACACATGAGACAAAGTAGTGCCTCGACATTCAATGGAAATATGCAGAGCTCTATTATGGTTTCTCTTGGCAGGAGTCAGATCAGCATCAGAAAAGCCCAAACCATTATCACTAGTCAGATGTGTAACACAATTCTCAAACTGATCCACAGAAATCCCATTTGGCACATGTGCAGTCTTTAAGAACTTGATTAAGGCTTTAGCATGAGCCTCAAAACATAGCAACAAAGATAACATGGAGATTTTGGAGGGAGTATGCCCCAACTGGTCAACAATATCATAATCACTCTTGCGAATGATCTTCAATATTTCTTCCATCTGTTTAGAAAGATTTTCAGCATTTGGTGCCTCAGCTTGCACAGGTTCAATCACAGGACCCTTGCCCCGGGCATCAGTACTTGGCCCAGAAGTGGAGGTATGAGTTGGAGCAACTGCATTTTTAGAGGTATTATGAGGGGAGAAGATTCTTCCACTTCTATTGATCTTACTAGATCCAGCAATATTGTCAACATCAAGACTAGTATCAATAACAGGTGCATCAGTCAGAGACTCTTGTTTGACACCATGTATATAAACATCAGAACCATAATTCCAGGGTATAGCTTTATCAGAGGTATAAGGAACAGGGCCAGGAGTGGTAATGATCATGGGAACCACTCTAGCTTCAGCAACAATCTTCACAAGGCCTTCAGCAGTAATCTTGACAGGACCTTTAGAGGTGATCCTAACGGGACCTTTGGAGGTAATCTTCACTGGTACTCTATCAACCATAGCTACATCTTCAAGCTTTGTGCTTCGAGTCAGATGTTCACACATACTTTCAACAGAAGGAGTCCTCTCAAACAATATAGTGTAATTGTCCATGAGGCGTTGAATGCCATCCTTCAACTTCCAGCAACTATCAGGTTTATAGGCACAGTAAAAACAGTCTTCATTGCAACTTGGAAAGAAACCAGCCTGCACCAACTTCTTCTTGATAATGGATAATGGTGTAGTCAGGTCAGCTACTGAGGAAACATAGGAAGCTTCATCAACAACATTAACAGTCTTCTCATGATTAGGCATAGGAGCAGTGATCACATTTGGGGTCCCAGGAGGGTCAAATTCAATTTCCCCATCTTCAATCATGTCTTGAATCTTGTTTTTTAACACCCAGCAGTTGTTGGTGTCATGTCACGGACTATTAGAATGATATGCACATCTTGCATTAGGATTGTATCAAGGAGAGTATGTATTAGGATTCTGAGGAGGATCCCTCAAAGTAATTAGTTCCCCTTTCAACATGTGTTGCAAGGCTTGGGCCAGTGACATGTTGATCTTGGTGAACTGTCTTCTAGGCTTTTGTTGATTGTTTTGTTGTTGCTCTGGTGCTGCAGGGGCGGGGTTGGAGATGTGAACTGCTCCCACAGATTGGTGACTCATGTTATGACTATGTTGACCATACACTACATTAGACTCCTTCTTTCCACTAGGGGGCTTCTTAGCAGTGCTCGATGAAGAGGCACTCACCTGTATCTTACCACTTCTTATACCACTTTCCACACGTTCTCCGGTCATGATCAGCTCGGTGAAACCAGATGATGAGCTTCCAATGAGGTGACTATATAAAGGACCATTCAACGTACTCATAAACATATCCACCAGTTCCCTGTCAGTCAGAGGAGGTTGAACTCTGCCAGCCAGGTCTCTCCCTTTCTGGGCATACTCTTTGAAACTCTCCTTAGCACCCATAGACCTTCTTTGGAGCTGCATGCGAGTTGGTGCTAAATCAGCATTATATTGGTATTTCCTATAGAAGGCCTCAACAAGATCATTCCAATCACGAATATTAACACTTTCAAGTTGATAGTACCATTCCAATTGAGCTCCAGATAAGCTCTCTTGGAAGAAATGAATCCACGGTTTCTTATCAGCAGTATGTGGTTGAATCCTCCGGACATAGGATCTTAGGTGCAGCTTAGGACATGAAACACCATCATACACCACAAAAATAGGAACCTTGAAGCCAATAGGTATAACCACTCCAGAAACTAAACTCAAATCTTCAAAATCAAGCCCAGAAGTTTTGGTAGCTCCATAGCGTTCATTCTGTCTACCAGCATCTTGTACTTCGCCTCACTAGCAGGTGTAAACACCCCAAATTTGCCCTCACCCATTCACACCATGGCTTGTGATCTCCTCATATGCATAAATCCAATCATACCATCTCATACCACATTTTTGATTCACTGCATTGGTTCAAAGTCATCTGCATCTAGGGTTTGTGATCTGAGCAATCCAAGAGCTTCTTGAGCCACTCCAAAGGTCATCAATCACTTCAAATGGGTCCATGTATGTTCAAGCATCATATTATGTCCTCTCAAAGTCAAGAATGTCAAAGAATCACAAGAACTTAGAATAGTATGGAAGCAGAGCCAGGTTTGACTGCACAGATGACCTAGAATTAGGGTTTTGGTTTCAGAGGCCATAACTCCAAATTTTTTGGTCATTCTTGTTTCTATTGGTCTCTATATGGTATAGGTAGCATGCATATCAATTTTCATGAAGGAATTCCATGGGGAAGTCATCTGATCAAGAGTTGACTTTCTAAGCAAGTCAGTGCAAAATCAGGGCATCTGAGGCCCCCAATGACCCAACCAAAGGGTGTTCATCATCATTTTGATTATGTATGATCTTTATTTGATCATGTAAGATGTTAGAAGTTCACAAAATTGAAGAATTTCAAGTCATTTGCAAAGTTGACTTTTTGGGAAAGTTTGACTTTTAATGAAATTGCCATTTTGGGAAACTTTTTCAACCCTTGCTTTTTGATTCAAAAATGCTTCAAATGGAAAAACTTTGGTCATGAAAGTTGTAGAATGGATCATTCCCTTTTCAAAAAATACAAGAACATGACCTAATTCATTTTGGATCAAAAGTTATGGCTTGTCAAAGTTGGCTAAAATCACAAAATTTGAAGTTTTCTACCAAAGAGACATTTTGCAAAATGGTTTGTTCAAGTGTTCTAAAGGCCTCGAATGTGTATCATTTCTTCACAACATGATCATATAACATCTAAAATTAAGAATGGGCCAAGGGATCACTCATCTTCATGACTTATGGAGCAAGATTTCTCAAAGGAAACAAAAGTGAAGCAAGTTGCAAAAACTCACTCAAGTGTGAATCCACTTGCTTGCTGACTCCACAACCAATCCTATGGCTCTCCACACATCTTGGTGCGCAGGACACCCCATTTGTCCTTGGCTAGCTAGTAGCCCATGCCTCTCTTACACAACTTTGACATTTTGGCAACTTGAGCCATACCAATCACTAAAGCACACATCAACTCATCTGACCAATCCCATTAGTTTATACAAACAAAAAGCAAGCCAAAGCACATACAACACAAGCCTGAAAGCTCCAAGAACATAGCTCTCTCATTTTCACCCCATTTTGCAAAAGCTTTCGAAACACTCTCCACAGGCTGCAAACACACAAACCAACTTCACAAATCAACTCAGCACACTTCCCTGGTCACAAACCACCCCTCACCATAGCCTGAAACTCATTGAAACAAAAACACGATCACCACCTTCCATTGAACAGAACTTCTGCCATCTCAAAAACCAGTCATCCTCAAAGCTTTCTAAGCTTCATTTCATCATCAGAGGGTTCAAAGGAGTAGACTTGCAGCAAAGGAAAGGCCAGAAAGCCCAGGACCAGGAGTTTCCATCTCAGGTAGCCATCTCAAACTTTTTTCCAGAAACTCCATTTCAAGTTCTTAAATGCTTCTATGCACTCCCCTGATCATGGGGATATGATTATTTTTGAAAATGGTTGAGAAACCAGGATGTATGAATGCTCTGAAACTTTTTTGCCCTAGAAATGTTTTGCTTCGATTTGGCTGATTGATGAATGAAAAATGATTTTTGTTTGGGGGTTTTGATTCAGTGTTGAATGGGGTTGATTTCTGGGCCATTAGTTTTCATTTTCATGGAGTTTTGAGGGATTTAGCAACTTTCAGGCGAGGGTCTTGCCGGAGAAGACGACCGGAAGTCTTCTCCGGCCACCTGAAAGTGATTAGGGTTTAATCTGTGTAATTAATAAAGTTTGAATGTGGAGCGTAGATGTTGCTGACTTAGTCAATTCCCGCGCGTGTTCAATGGTCCAGATCTCCCACTTAGCCCTAATCTCAATTAATTAAATTAATTAATTCATTTTAGTCAGTTTGAATGACAACCCTTGGATCTGGCGCGCAGTCTTTCCCTCCTTCCTGAGTTTGAATCCTGGCCACTGGATGCGCATACTTTTCATTTAATTCATTTTATTTTCATTTTATTTGATTTGTTTTCTTCATTTTATTAAAAATAGTAAAAATCATTCAAAAATTCTGAAAATTTTTATACAATCTTTTATTAATTTTCAGAAACCAAAAACATTTTTATTTTTATTTTTTGCATTAAAAAATATTTTTAAATCATTTAAAAGATTATTTTTAATTAATTAATGAGAATTAATTAATTAAAAATACCTTTAGGTATTTAAAAATCACTAAAAAATTCATGAAACCTTCAAAATCATTTAGAAACATTGTCCAACCCTCAAACCAAATTTATTTTTTGATCTTGATGTCTTTTGACAATTTTTCATGGAATTAATTTCATTTCAAGGCATTATTTTGATCCAATCTTTGAAAATTCATTCCTGCCTAGTCTTTAAGAGTTGGACTTTGATTCTTCTTGCATTGTGACTTGCATATCATGTAGTTTATAGGATTAAATTGGCATGATTTGATCTTGCATTTTCAATTTGTTTGACACTTTTCTTGCCAAGGTACCCTAAACCCTAGAAATCTTAAGAAATTCATAACTTTCACTAGGTTAAGAATTAGGTCCCCTCCTTTGGGCAGTGAGTTTGTATAGGTTTAGGGTTCCTTTGAATGCATTTTCAATTTTTTATCATGATGTATGCTTCTGGTTTTGGTTTTTGTTTTGTGCATTGATCAAAAACCCTAATTTGAGCTTTCATATGCATTCATTTTGCATTTGCTTACATACCATGACTTGCCATGACATTTTGTGCATCCATTTGATTCATTAGACATCTTAAGACATCTTAGAATCATGTTTGATCATTGCATCTCTCATTTGCCATTTTGTATGTCATTTGCATTCCATAACTTTTCATGTATGTTCATGTTTCTAAGCATGCTTCTCTTGCATCCACATGTTTGTATGATCATTCCCATGCCTTGCCTCATGTGTGCATCATCACATAGCATCATTAACATCATACTTATGCTTCTGGTTTTGATTTTCATCATGTCATTTCATCTCATTTTGCATTGCATTGAATTTCTTTCACTAACTTTTCAGGTGGTAAGTTACTTTGAGAAGTGAATTTGCCTTCACTTCTCACAATTTCTTTTCATCCCTCTTATGCATCATTGCTGCATTTTGTCTTGTGCTTGAGATTGAGCTTGCTCATTCTTCTTCATCTTACTTTCTTTCTTCAAGTGACTTGTCTTCTTAAATGAAGCAAGTTACTTTGCTTCTCTTTGCTCCTTTCATCTGCTTCCTGGTGGTTTCTCTGAGGATGTCTCTTGCAAACCTCACAAACCTTAGGAACAACCAAGCATGACAATGATTAGGGTTTTGATTAGTTCCCCACTTAGTTTTACCTTTGTGTCTCATTGAGTCTTCTCTTCTCATCTCATAATCAGGGACTAAACCCTAAAGGCTTTAAGGCTTTGTGATTAAGTTTATGCATGCATCCTTCTATTAGGATGGAGTGTATAACTTTAATCCTAAGTGTTAAACCCTTAATGTGTTTAAATACTTTAATCAATCCATCTAATAATCATCAAGACATCAAGCTTGTAACTTGGGCCTTGCATTAGGGTTTTAATTCTTCCTTAATTGGTTAAGAAGGACTAACCCTAGTGTTAATGGACAAGTCCCCCTCAAGTTGTCTTACAAACCCTAAAAATCACTTCATCATCTAATCATTAACTAAAATCCACTTAATAAAGGCTTTGTTTTGTCATGAGTTTAATCCCTAATCATGGATTAAGTTGAGGAGCATTCCTCAGCTTAAACATTCTCATCTATTATCCTTCTATTAGGATGGTGTAATGAGTCTGTTTAATCCCTGGTTATGGCTTAAATCTCATTACTTAACACTAAACAAAAGCACCAAAAACATCTAAATAATCACAAGTAGATTAATGATCTTAATCCTACATCATGGTGATTAAGTGTGAGAAGCTGACTTCACACTTAAGGTACTCTCATTACCCCTAATCAGAGGGAAGATGTGATGAGTTTGCTAAATCCATTGGTTTAGGCTTAAGCTCATTAATCTATGACACATTTCCAAAAGCAATAAAAGACTGAAAACACAAAAACGAACAATAATCGTTTCCTCCGGGATTCTTTTCTCACCTCATTCACTCATAAACGAGAACTCGCTTCTTCCGTCTAATGCAAGACAGTTTGCACCTGAGCCAGACAGGTCATACACTTGAGCATAGGCAAGCAGTTCACAAGTCAATTTATCTTTCAGTCTCTTTGGGTCGAACTACGGTGTTCTGACTTCCTCATTGCACGAGAGGATACGTAGGCATAACTTAACAGTTATCGAACAAAAGTCTCTGTATATTCCCCCGCTTTCCAGCATTATTCATTTAGCCTCATGATCTTGGGCATCTTATTCCCTTTCTTACACTGACACTGTACATTTATACACTTCACATTTCTTTTGCACTGACACCTGTACATCCTTTTTCCAGCTCTTTTATACACAAATTGCACTGACACTACCCCTTTAAAACACAAATCTTTTAAGCGTGGATCCCGTCGAGTACGACGGACAATCTGAGTGCTAATACCTTCCCAGGTTGTAACCAACCCCCTTTCTCAGTCTCTCTGGTTCGCAACCGTCTTATCCATATCCTTTCTAGGTTTATGCAGCATTACCTTTCCTTCGGGATAAAAATGCCTAGCTGGCGACTCTTTTCTTTTCCTGTGAGTTCACTCCTGTGTGTTCTCATTTCATCCTTTCGCCGACCGTTCGCGTCTGTACCTTTATCTGAGCCGGTCTCATTTATCGGGAGCGACAGCAGGATCATGGTAATAGTTCGCTTCAGAATCAGAATCTTCCACAGTATCATGAAGACTACCTCCCTCTTTCTCAGAATTCTCAGACTCAGAATCCTCAACCTCTTCCTTTGTCTTGATAGGACCTCTGAATCTTCTTCCCAGGTTTATAAAGCCTCCTGATTTTCTAGTCTTCTTCTTCTTCTTAGCCAGCAGTGTCTTCAACTCATCTTGTCCTTTGGACAAGTTCATGATCAGCTCTTGAAATTGAGCATTCTGAGCCTGGAGATCCTTAACAGTCTGTTCGAGAGCCATTTCTGCTGAAATAAACAATGAGAAAATAAGATTCCTATTCATAAGAAACCTGTGATGCAATGATATGGTATGTGAATGCATATGCAAAGTTTTCAAGGACCGCGGGATTTAAATTTGTTTTAACAACCAGAGAGTAAACTTTTATTAGTGATCAATAAACTTGTTTGCCTCTTGGGCTTACAACAAAAATGAAATGAATACAAAGATGGGGTTTTAAGTCTCTCATGGACGTTTCCTCTTTGTGTTGAGGTATGAGTTGAGATTCCACTCCTCGTGAAGTTGTCTTGTCAGCTCCAGGATTCTTTCTTGACTAGCTTTGAAATGAGTCTCAAAAGTATCCCTTTGTTCCTTCAACTGGATCCAGGATCTCTGCAACTCTTCCATGTCAGTAGGCATGTCTGGATGAAGAATGATATAAGGAGTATCTCCTTCAGCAACAAGCTCCGTGGTAACTGGCAGGATAGCAGGATATGGCTTCATAAGAGTCTGAGCACGTGCTCGTACCCATCTAAGATAAGGTTCCATAGGAATGGAGTACTTTGGTTCCAGAGTCTTGCTGTCAACCTTGTTCACCTTGCTCCAAGCTCGTATGAACCTTTGACGGTAACCTTGCAGATCATTGTCGTAGTCGAAGACAATACTCTGAATAAGCATGTCATGAGGACCATCACTCCGAGCATAACTAAACTGACGTAGAGCTAAAGAAGGATTGTAGGTAATGCCCCCTCTTATGCCAAGGAGTGGCACATTAGGGAACTCCCCACAACAGTCAATGATAGTAACATTCTCCATAGATCAAGAGCACCAATGAATATCTGAATGAGAAAGTGACATAATCCTCTTGGACCACCTGAACCCTTGTTCATTCTTCATCACTGATCGAGGAAGGTGAGAAATAAACCACCTAGACAATAGAGGTATGCAGCACATCAGAGTTCCTCGTGCCTTCGTAGTACGGGTATGGAGAGAGTGTAAGATGTCTCCAAGTAATGTAGGCACTGGATTGCGAGTCAGAAATATGTTGATGGCGTGTATGTCTATGAACTGGTCTGGATTAGGGAACAACACTAGGCCATAGATTAATAGGGCTAAGATCTCCTCAAAAGCATCATAACTCATAGCCTTCAGGAACACTTGAGATTTCTCCATCAATACCTTAGCAAGAATACCCTAAACTCCCCTTCTCGTTTCTAGGACAATGTCTGATTTCTTCAGATGTAGGGCAGCAACAATGACTTCAGGTTTAGGCTCTTTCTCCAAGCCTGTGAAAGGTCTCTGATCAAGGATAGGTATACCCAGTAGCTTGGAGAACTCTTCCATTGTAGGAACCAGCTGATAGTCTGGGAATGTGAAGCAATGATGTTTAGGATCAAAGAACTGAAATAGGGCACTCATCATGTCTTCATTGAACCCTGAAGTGATTGTCGCTCCCGGGATTTTCATCCTAGTACAAAAGCGAAAGTGGCTTGGAAAAGGTAGAGTCGCCGGCCAGGCATTTTTATCCCGAAAGAATGGGAAAGGTAATGCTGCACCAAACCTGAGGAAAAAGGAAAGGACAAGGTCCTGCGAACCAAAGATCTGGGTTCGGGAGTCGGTTACGACCTGGGAAGGTATTAGCACCCCAGACCGTCCGCCGTACCCGACGGGATCCACACTTGCTTGTTTGTTTCAAAGGGTGAGAAATAAAGTTGTTGCTGAACAAAACTACTACTGGCATGGAACTGGAATGGGAATGAGAAAGGAATAAGAAAAGAGAAGGGGAAAATGTAGGGAAAATAAAGATTGTGCTCGAACGGGCCCTACCCCGCTGCCTACGTACCTCATCGAGATAATGAGGATTAGAGTCGACGTAGTTCGCCTAACTAAGGAGGGAACTATTTGTTTGTGTTTTTTATACGCTAGAACTGTGTATGTCTATGCTCAGGCATTGCAGGCTCGTCTGGTATGAGTGCATTTACCGTCTTGCATGCGAGACAAGTCGTCGCGAGTTCGTGTTGTGAGTGAGTGAGATGAGAGAAGAAGTTCCCGCAGGAAAATCGCTTATTGTTTGTTTTTTTTGTCTTTTATGAGAAGTGTTTTGAATTTGTTTGTGAACATTCTCATACTAAGACCTATCCATTGCGATAGGTACTTACACCTCGCCCCGAAACGGGACGTGTATAAGAACTCCGCAACAAAGTCTCGTGTCGTACAAGAACATTCGGTTTTTATTAAGTATTTTATTGTTTTTCTTTATGAGATGAGAAAGAATGACTCAAGTCAGAAAAAGGACAAAACTAAGGGGGACTAAGACCAACCCTAAGTTATTTATTATGCACAAAAAGGAGATCCTAATGGTTTGTGAGGTTTTCTAATCCTAAGGAGCAAAAGGAAAAGAAAGAATGAAAAAGGATGCAACTTACTTCCTAAAGAAGATAAGTTGGTCCTAACAAAGGGGAAATCCTACCAAACACAAATATGGAAGGAAAAATGAGTTAAATGCATAAAAGAAATGCATAAAAAATAAAAGGATAAGGTGTAAGGAAACATACCATCTTCCCCTCTACAAAACAAATGTTAATGTGCATTTTTATTAAAAAGGATAAAGCAAACATACAACAATTAAATCCTAATGACTATATCTTAATTCTAGAGAACTAAAAGAATGCTAAAACAAAAATCCAGCACCTATTACAGCCCTTATTACCCAAACAGCCATGGAAACAAAGCATAATACAAATCATCTTTTACAACCATTATGCAGCATGAAAAGGTAGGTGTAAAAGGTTACAAACAGTATGCAAACATAACACACAACATACATTTTACAACACTTATGTGCAAAAACAGCTATGAAATTCAAAATCCAGAATTGATTAGTTTCATTTTATAATGCACAAACTCAATGACAACTGCACCAATCTCATCATGAACATGCATTTGAACATGGATCAACATACATGAATGGAAGAACATGAACATTTAGAAGGATTATGCAAGAATGCATCACATGGTTGATTATGCAACAAGTATGCAAAAATGTAGCACATGAATATGGTATATGAACATGAGGATTATTAATTATGAACATGCAATATGATAGCTCAACAAGAATTCTAAACTCAATGCAAAATTCAGAATTGAATTGATATAAATGCCATGATCAAGCATGCAATCAAATGCAACCAAATACACATACATACATGATTATGTGAAATCCAACATACATTGGTACAATGAAATGCAAAATGATTTAATGCAATGTGAAACATGTAAAAACAGAATGCAACATGATTATTTATATACCTAATGATGCATAAACATGGCAACAAAATGCAAGAAC
The DNA here is from genome assembly GCA_963966055.1 of Lathyrus aphaca. Taxonomy (NCBI): domain Eukaryota; kingdom Viridiplantae; phylum Streptophyta; class Magnoliopsida; order Fabales; family Fabaceae; genus Lathyrus; species Lathyrus aphaca. Next base: position 344,470,034 of record OZ014519.1, on the reverse strand, counting down.
TCAAGCTATGCACAAAGAAACACTAAAATGCATAACATGCGACATGAACAGAATCGTGTCAAAACGACTCGAAATGGGGGAATGAGCTACTGGAAATGGACCCAAAAATTCCCTAAAATCATTACCTAAACATGTGTGAACATTAGAGGCACTAGAAAGCAAGAATGAGCAATCAAATAACCTAAAAATCTAAAAATCAACAGCGTTAACCGGTTAACCATATGCGTTAACCGGTTAACGGACCTAAAACAACAGCAATTTGTGGCTAAAACGCACGCGTTAACCGGTTAACACTGAACAGGAAGTGAAAAAAACTTTTGAAATAAGTGCTTTTGGCCACAAACTCACTTCTAATGATCCCTAACATACCTAGGAACATGCCAACACCAATTTCTACTTAATTGGGGCTTATTTACACATGCTAAAACCTATTACTATCAACATATTAACTTCTAATCCATTACAAATCACAAATCGCAAGCAACACATAACGAAAACGAAATCGATCGCAAGTAAAAAGAAAAGCAATTAAAGAATGCCAAAATGGCAAGATGAAGAGAATAACTTAAAGGAGAAGTGATTTAGATCACCAACCTACGAAGCGGAAAAGTGCTTCGGTGAATGTTGCAAGAATCGGAGCTTGATCAAAGAGAAAACCGAGAAAACCGAGAAACCGCAAAATAAATGCGTTCTTGATGCTTGAACCTTCGTGTGCTTCCGATAAGTCGAAACTTTCACCAAAATTCAGTAGCTTCTTCTTCCACAATTCACAAAATCAATGGAGGTTGAGGCTAAGCTTCAAGATCTTCAAGTTTCAATGTGAAACTTGAAAAGCTTATTCAAAAAGCTTTAGTGAAAGGAGGGAAAAAGGAGGAAAAGTGAGAGAGAAAAAGTGATTGTGAGAGAATGAGAAATTTGGAAATTTGTGTGAACCCTTTGCATTGAAGTAATTAATGAATATATAGAGGCTAGGCTTGGAGCTAGGTTTGGGAATGGAATTAGGTTTGGGGCCTAAAAAATAGGCTTGGGATCCAAAATTATGGTTTGGTAGTTAGTTAGGGTTAGGGTTGGAAAAGGGAATATTCCTTGGAATATTCCTTGGAATATTCCATGGAATACTCTAGAATGTTGTAGAACATGGTAGAGGCATCCAAGGGAAATGGAGTGGAATTGAAGTGGAAAAACAAGAGGGAAAGAATGAAAGAAAATGTGGAAAGAAAGTGGAGGGAAAAGGGAAAGAAAAGGGAGAGAAAGGTGAATTTTTCCCTTTTTGGTTGGTTAGTTTGGAAATGGTTTGGATTATTTATGGGATATTATTTTTCTCTTGAACTCCAATGCTTGGCAAGCCTCTATCGACCACACACCTCATGCAAAGGATAGCTTAACAAGAATGCTAAACACAATGCAAAATTCAGAATTGAATTGATATAAATGCCATGATCAAGCATGCAACCAAATACACATACATACATGATTATGTGAAATGCAACATACATTGGTACAATGAAATGCAAAATGATTTAATGCAATGTGAAACATTTAAAAACAGAATGCAACATGATTATTTATATACCTAATGATGCATAAACATGGCAACAAAATGCAAGAACTCAAGCTATGCACAAAGAAACACTAAAATGCATAACATGCGTGTTGCACCACAAAATTTGCCCTCACCAAGACAAGACATTGTGTACTAAGGTGTCCCAAGAGGTTCACAAGGTTCACAAGGTTCACAGGGTATCTCAATAGGTCCACAAGGTTCACAAGGTTCACAATTAGTTAGAAAGTTTGACAACTCCCTCAAACAAAGCATCCTCCTAAGTAATGCATCTTAAACTAGGGTTTTGATTTTCATCAGGCTAAATGGACTTCCAAGGCTTCAAGTGAGTTTCATAGCATCCTACATGTGTTCAAGAATCCCCATGTCAAGTTTCAAGACTTTCCCAAAAGATTTGCTCAGTCAGATGATCAGATAGGCTAAAATCAGTCAAAGTAGTCAAAAAGTCAAACTGAGGTCAACTGTGGTCAAACCAAAGTCAAAATTCATGATTTTTTGTCAACATCAATTATATGAAGTAAAATTCATAATTTTATCAAGGGTTGATCATGATTCATCAAGGAGATTTCAGATCATCAAGAATCAGGAGTTTCTAAATTAGGGTTTTCATAGGAAAGGTCAACTGAACTTTGACCAGCCATAACTTTCACATCCTTCATCAAACGATTTCCATAAAAATCTAATTTTGAAGAAAATTGAATTCTCTACAACTTTGTGTCTCACAAGCCAAGCCCAAAAATGCTTCATTTGGAAGGTATGAGCTAAGACATTATAGGTCATTTCAAAAGTCAACAAAACGTCAACAACTTCCAAAGAGCATAACTTGAGAATGGTAAAAGATATGGACATGAGACTAAATATGTTGGTTAGAGGACTCTTTAAGCTTTCCAAAATGTCCAAGAACACCTTCATAGCCTTAAAATTGAGGGATCTATGCCTTTGCAAAGTTGGGAAATTTTTGAGAGGTTTATGAAGCAAATGGGACCTTATAACCAAATTTCTCGAAGTGGGCTTGCATTTTTATGACCCAAATACTTCCATGACATCATGCACGAATTAAAAATCATATATTCAAATTTTTATTCATTTTATTTTATTTATTATGATTTTATACATTAAAAATCATTTTAAATCAAAATAAAATATAAAAGTTTCAATATTTGATAAGATTTTTGTTCTAGAAAGTCTTAAAGGACAATTATAATTGATTAAGACCATACAAAATCAAATCAACCAAAAATAGTAAGGATATATCAAGATTTTTCAATTTTTGGAAGCTTATCTTTTTCAATCTCTATTGATCCAAAAATCCAAAGGATGGTGTGTTTTTTTGACCTAATTAGTTCACACTATATATGTACAACATAAAGCACACAAGAGAAGACGAAATTGAGCCTCTAAGAACAACTTTCAAGCTTTCAAAAATCAAAGAAAAATTCAAATTCGGTTTCAAAGTTGCAGGCATTTTCAAGGCAATTTTGAGGTTGCATTGTCTTCCTTGAGTATCACTGAACGTAAACCAATCATTAGTTCATCCATTCATGCACCAAAATGCCATAACCGATTGCATTTTATTCTTCTTTTTTTGATTTGTCGTTTTCATATATTCATGAATGATTAATCGTTTTTGTTTGCATAATAACGTTTGGTTGGATGTGTAGAACAATTCTGGGTGGATTAATTTGAATTTTGATGATGATTCAACAAGATGCCATGTTAGGGTTCAAAGAAACCGTGAATTGGGAACTCGTTTAAAAGCCCATTTTAAACCAAATTTGTGATATATTTGGAATCAGTGATCGTCTTTTAATCGATTTGAATAATTAGAACGAATTTATTGTTTGTATTTTTCACGTTTTAATATGCAGGCTTTTGTAGTGACGACAAAAATTCGTCACTAGAACCTCTAGTGACGGAAAGCCGTAGGTATAAGTCTAAACCAACGGACGGAGGTTGAAGATGAAGTGGGCGCGCAATCTGATTTTTAAAAATTGGATTTATTTTATTAATTGTTCTGTGTGTTCATGTTACAAACTATGCAGGTGGCCCAGTGGTAACGAACGCGCACGGATGAGCATAAGGGACTTGGTTCGATCCTTAGTTCCAGCATTTTTTTATACTATTATTTTGGTTTGCAGGTTGAAAACTTAAGGATTCTGATCCAGGTAGTTGACACAAGCGCGCGCTTGTCCTGGTGGTTAAGCTTGAAGCATATGATGTAACTGGGGTGGGTTCGATCCTTGGCTGATCCATCCACCCCATTTTTTTATGTTTTGTTTGTTTACTTTAAATTAATTATTATTTTTTGTTTGTTTGTTTTAAATCAATTGTTATTATAATACAATTATTTATTATGTAAATTAAATAACTCACTAATATTATTTTTTTATAAATAAATTATAGTAAAAAATATACTAATTTTTATTTATATATATATTCATTAATTCCTTAATTTTTATATATAATAATTTATTTATAATTTGTATATTTTTAAATAAAATCAAATGGGCTATTTATAGTTTCTATATATTTTTATTATAGTAATAATTCTAAATTTTTTTTGTATGTATAATTTATAAATAATTTAATATTTTAATAATTTAATATTCTCTATTCATTAGTAATAATTAATTAATTCAATGTATATTTTCTTAATCCTAATTTTTCCTAACCTTTAAAAATTTAATCTAATATTTTTATAAAGTATCATTAATTATTTATTATTTGTTTAATATGTAAATAATTATTATTTTGTTTATTATTATTATTAATTGTTCTATTTTATTCTAAATTTTTTTCTAAATGGCCATTTAACTTAAAAATAATATTTTCTCTTAATTTTCATCTCCTTTATATTTTTACTAACCTTTTTATTATTATTATTATTGCTAACCCTTTAAATTATTATTTATTTATTATATATTTATCATTATTGTTTCTATTATTATGTAATTGCGAAAGCCATGTAATAGTCGTAGATTTATTTTTGTTTCTATTTTATTTTTGTAAATATTTTTATTGCCATGGTTAGTAACTTTAGGGTGTGTATAACTATGTGTAATTAAAATGACTTAGATAATTAATTTTAAACAAGATAAATACTTGAATATAAACACTCACACACGTAAGTCGATCTTTGATCGCCATCTCACACTTTCTAGGGTTACTCCTCATGTTGCCTACTTCTAAGGTCAAGTAAGGTGTCTTAAGCAAAGTACCTCCATTAATATCATCAAGTCCCTTTAAGTTTATAAGATCAAGTCCCTTCGAGGTTGCCTACGGAATAATGATTTTGTCCCTTCGAATAAAAGATGATAAGACCCTACGAATTGCTAAAGACACCTTGCAGTTGCCTAAATTCAGATGTCCCTATACATGTCCCTTATTACATCCAAGGTAATGACTACCTATTCCTTAATAATAGGGATAGTCTTACCATTTAAAGAACATATAAGAACAGTAAAGACTTAGCATAGGGTAGGTTCCTCTTAAGTACTTGCTCACCTTTTCAAAATACTTCATTACACTTCACATTTCAAACAAATTTTCAAAACAAAGTCTTTATATACATCCATACGAGGATCATTATAAAGCACTTAGAAAAATTTTAATCACACACTACACCTTTCTCAAAACAATTCAAAGTGAGCTAAGTAACTAAGAGCCCATGGATAACCATGGATATAAAGGGTGCTAACACCTTCCCTTTGTATAACCTACCCCCCGAACTCAAAATCTTTTTAAGGTTTTTCATGTTCTTTTATGCCCTTTCCTTTTGGATAAAATAAAAGTCGGTGGCGACTCTTGCTATCCGCAACATTTAACTAAAGTCAGTTCTCCCACCGTGTTACAGAACTGGTGACTCTGCTGGGGATTTAATAAAAGAGGGGTACCCTTAGGAATTAGATCACTTTAAATTGTTTGCATTGTTTGCTTTATATTACTTGTTGGGCTCTTATGTGTGAAAGATCCTAACACGGATCTAGTGTACCTTAGGTAAATGGCAATAGACCAAGGAAACTGTACGACGTATACCGATATGATTGATCTGGTGGCCATAGTTAGTGCGACTTCTTGGTTGGTGCTTATGTTCCTTAAGTAAAGTTGAGGATAATATGAGGCTGCCATATGTTGTCAAGACACTAACTAACTTTTAGAACCCTAGTCATCCAATCTTGGCCTATAGAAAAGTAGTGAGATAACCGGCTTTGTTGAAGACTGAAGTTGGTTGATACTCGATACTACGCTCATTGAGATCCTAAACTTGGAGGGTTTTGGTTGGCAAGTAAGTTTCCTACTGAACAACCACCCTTGTAAAGGATCAATGATATTGAGATCCCTTAGAACCTGGTTACTTTATAGGACAGGATGAACCAACTAAACTTCAGGGGAGGGTACTTACCTTTAAACCTCATGCAAGCCTTCAAACCTAGGGCTATCGTGTGACTTGTTTGTGTGTGCCACATGTTTGTGATTGAGCATAACATCATAGCATCATCATGCATCTTAAACATAGCATTTTCACTAACCATTTCAAGGACCAAAGGATTTATCTTTGTTCTTTGTTACAGGTCATGGCTTCTACTCGTAGGAATACTATCCGGATAAACTTTGTAGGAATACCTTCTAAGCTTAAGGAGTTGGTCTCTCAAGTTTCTGAAAACTCCCAGTTCATCAAGAGGCATGGTCACCTACTGGATCTAGTCACTTCAAGGTTCAATGAAGATATGATGAGTGTCATATTTCAGTTTTTTGATCCTAAACATCATTGCTTCACATTCCCCGACTATCAGTTGGTTCCTACAATGGAAGAATTCTCCAAACTATTGGGTATACCTATCCTTGATCAGAGACTCTTCACAAGCTTAGAGAAAGAGCCTAAACCTGAAGTCATTGTTGCAGCCCTACATCTGAAGAAATCAGACATTGTCTTAGAAACAAGGAGTGGAGTTAAAGGTATCCTTGCTAAGGTATTGATGGAGAAAGCTCAAGTGTTCCTGAAGGCTATGAGTTATGATGCTTTTGAGGAGATCTTAGCCCTATGGCTTAGTGTTGTTCCCTAATCAAGACCAGTTCATAGACGTATACGCCATTAATATATTTCTGACTCATAATCCAATGCCTACATTGCTTGGAGATATCTTACACTCTCTTCATACCCGTACTACAAAGGCACGAGGAACTCTGATGTGTTGTATGCCTTTACTATCTAGGTGGTTTATTTCTCACCTTACTCGATCAGTGATGAAGAATGAACAAAGGTTAAGATGGTCTAAAAGGATTATGTCACTTTCTCATTCAGATATTCATTGGTGCTCTAGATCTATGGAGAATGTTACTATTATTGACCATTGTGGGGTTTCCTAATGTGCCACTCCTCTGCATAAGAGGGGGCATTACTTACAACCCTTCTTTAGCTCTACGTCAGTTTGGTTATGCTCGGAGTGATGGTCCTCATGACATGCTTATTCAGGGTATTGTGTTCGACTACAACAACGATCTGCAAGGTTACCGTCAAAGGTTCATACGAGCATGGGGTAAAGTGAACAAGGTTGACAGCAAGACTCTGGAACCCAAGTACACCATTCCTATGGAACCTTATCTCAGATGGGCGCGATCTCATGCTCAGACTCTTATGATGCCATATCCTGCTATCCTGCCAGTTACCATGGAGCCTGTTGCTGAAGGAGATACTTCTTATATCATTCTTCATCTAGACATGCCCATTAACATGGAGGAGTTACAAAAGTCTTGGATCCAATTGAAGGAGCAAAGAGATACTTTTGAGACTCATCACAAAGCAAGTCATGAACAGACTGTCAAAGATCTCCAGGCTCAGAATGCTCAGTTCCAAGAAGTGATCCTGAATTTGTCCAAGGGGCAAGAAGAGTTAAAAACACTCCTCTATGAAAATCATGAAGATAACAAGAATGGTAAGTTGAAACAATTGCAAGCTGAGATGGAAGAAATGAGGATCCAGATGAATGGCCAGGTGGCTCTTATCCAAAGTTTAGCTTAGGGGCAAGAAGAGTTGAGAACCTTTGTCCACAAACTTCAAAGTAATGGAGTGTAAGCTCATAATTTCGACATGTTGAAATTTTGAACTTGAAGCCATCTCTGTTAAAGAATAATGAAAGTGAAGAAATTCAAGAAATGTTGACAAGGTTAAAAGCTCCAATGCTTCGACAAAAGGACAAATAGTATTCTGGTAGGATAAGTTTGGAAAAATGTTTGTAGCTGGGCATTTGACAAGATAAGGGTATCTTTCGACATTTCGACAGAGAAGAGTTGTTTGACAGGAGCATTATTTGGCAGATTTTGAAAGGGTTCTTTCTTCTTTGAGACTTCGACAGATGAAGAGGTGCAAGGTTTCGTCACCAAAGGAGAGAATTCAAATTTAAAAAGTGGCAACCTTTGACAGTTGGACACATGGAAGGTTCAGGAAAAGAAGCTGCATGCAGGCTAACACTTGTCATTTATTTATGATTTTTCCGTTCTAGGCAATTACTTTGTTTGTATATAAATAGAATAGTTTGTGTTTAGAATGTGGGTGTGTGAAAACTGATACAAAATTCCTGTAAATACTCTAAGTACCCAGTGTGAGAGAAAATGAGTTTGATATTTGGAACCATGTACGGTTGAACACCATCTTTCTTTTAAAGTTATTTAAGTTACCAGTTTGTTTCATCAAGTTTATTTTATCTTTAAGTTTTATTTACTTTTCTGCAAGTTACATCTTTCGACACTTTTCATACTTTCTTTTAAAACTTTACTTTATTTTAATTTCAAACTCAAAGCATTGAATACTTTGACATCATAAACTAAACAAACCACAAATCATTATTCATACTAAGAGTGTTTTCGACAAGAAATTGCACATGTGTCCTAGGACTTGTTTGGTTGGTCCTGCAAGTAACCCAATTTTCTGAGAAATTGGTTAACTCTGTTGTTCGCCAGAAATCGCTGCGAACAAATTGGCACGCCCAGTGGGACCAGTGCAGTTAATAAAATCTAATAGAGAACTTTCTTAGACAAATTGTTCCTTGCTACGTTGTATGATTCTTAGAAGCGGTAAACTAGCCGTAACTGACGTAGAAAGACCAAAGAGAACAAGAGTAAGAAGGATGGCTAACGCTTCAAACAATCCTAGCCAAACTATTCCAGTTTCCAATCCTATCCCTTCGTCAGAAGAAATACCAGTTTTTGGCCCTGTTTTAAAACAGACCAGGCCTCCATTAGGGGATCCAATACCAGCGGGTACAGGGTCCCAAAATGCGCCTAGTTCTTCCACCATGGGACACGCCAGACCCATTGGAACCCCTCCCCCTGGAGGAAATACCTTCAGGCCATATCTGAATTACTCTCAGCCCTTGACTGGGAGGGAACAACCATATGGAATGCCAACTTCAATGATGGCAAGCCTACATAATTTGTCACCATTATTCTCTGATGCTATGGCTCAAATGTCATCACCATTGCAGGGATCAGGATATGGTGGAAATGGAAATAGAATAAATCAAGTTCCACCAGGTTTCCATATGCCCACTATGACAAACCATTATGCACAAGTAATTCGTCAACAGATGGATGAAAGCAATCATGATATGGTGCAGGCATTGACACAACAAATGGGGGAAGTGTTCAATCCTTTAATACAAAACACTACCCAAACAAACCAAATATTGGCAGAACAGATGGCACGCATTGCTGACTTTTTTGGAGTCCCTCAAGCTCAACAAAGAATGCAATTGAATCAAAATCCTGCCAATAGGCTTGTCGAAGAGGAACTTACTATAAACCAAAGGCCATTAGGAAACCCTCACGAAAATCCCAGGGGCCAAGAGGTGATAGTTGAACAGCCTAATGTAGAGGAGCCCATTCGACAGGAACCAAGAAGAATAATAGTCCAAAGAGACCAAAATGCTGATGAAATATTATAGCAGAGAATGCGTTACAATAACCTTCCTGTCGAAAACAATATTGCAACCATGGTTGAGAGAATAATGGCGCAAAATGGAGTAAACGTAGGATTACAAAGGCCTAGTTATACTTCCCCCTTGTCTGAATTTGTTTTACAACAAGAACTACCACCAAGGTGAAAAGTCCCCAAATTCACCAAATTCTCAGGGGATACTAGTGAGTCCACCATAGAACACGTAGCGCGTTATTTGATAGAGGCAGGAGAGATTGCTAATAATGAGAACTTAAGGATGAAATACTTCCCAAGTTCTTTGACAAAAAATGCTTTCACTTGGTTTACTTCTCTTCCTGCAACTTCAATATTCACATGGACCCAATTAGAGAGATTGTTCCATGAACAATTCTATATGGGACAAACTAAGATAAGTTTAAAAGAATTGGCGAGTGTCAAAAGAAAATTCTCCGAACCTATAGATGATTACTTAAATAGGTTTAGGTTATTAAAAGCCAGATGCTTTACACAAGTGCCGGAACAAGAACTAGTCGAAATGGCTGCAGGGGGTCTAGATTATTCCATAAGGAAAAAACTGGATACCCAGTACTTGAGAGACATGGAACAACTGGCAGACAGAGTGAGGCAAATAGAAAGATTAAAAAATGAAAAATTTAGATCAAATAAAAACAAGAAGGAAAGAGTGGCCTATGTAGGAATAGTTCAAGAAGATGATTATGACGAAAACGAACCAGTCATTTTCGACCAGCAAGAAATTGATCTGGCAGAACTAAAACAAGGCCCTCCATATTCTTGTAAAGTTTTAGCCCCGTCGAATGGAAAAAATCCAGTCGAAGTAGAAAAGAATGACAGGTTCCCTAAAAGAACCTATACATTCGACATCACCAAATGTGATGAAATTTTTGATTTATTAGTCAAAGATGGTCAGTTAATAAAACCAGCAGGCACTAAGGAGCCTCCTGTAGACCAACAGAAAAAGAGAGGTTTTTGTAAATACCATAATTTCTTGGGTCATAAAACTTCTCAATGTTACCTTTTCAGGGATCTTGTCCAGAATGCAATCCAAAATGGAAGGCTGAAGTTTGGAGACAAGGCCAAGCAACAGATGAGGATTGACTCCAATCCCATGCAGGTTGTGGAGGCCAATTATGCTGAACCAGAAATGGTAAATGTGGTCGAAATGGAGATCATGGCTGAGGAAAGTTTTGAAATGGTGGAAGTTACTAAAAACTTCGACACCAACTTCACCATGATAGAAGCTGCTGAAGGTTTCGACACCCATGTAAATATGGTGGAAGGGGCTGATGACCCTGCAGACCAGGCTGAGGAAGAAGAAGTCAAAGTTTCTGAAGACTTCGACAGGGAGCATGCCATTGAAACTACTAAAGGTTCTGACGAAAGAAATACAGTCAAAGTGGGCCGAAGCTTCGACAAGAAAAACTATGAAAGAGATGCTGAGCAGGGGGTGATCTGGGACACTCTAGGAGAATCAAATGGGAAGTTTGACTTCATGGGGAAATATTCAGCACCACCAAGCTCCAATATGGATATCAGCAAAATCAAACCCACAGGATGGGGAGACTCTTTCACAAATGACATTAAAGAAAAGGAAAATAAAACCCTCATTGTCCAAAAGGAGGCCACTGAGGGCCCTAGCCAGGACAAGATCACGAGAACAGAGACTGCTGACAATGCCCTCATTGTCGAACCAATGAACAGAAGCACAATCAAAACTGAGGAAGATGTTGTCGAAGGTGTTGCACAGTGCTGCAAATACATCTATAAGGGTTTACACCCAAAAGGCAGTATGAATCAGTTAAAGGAGAATATCCCTGAGGAAATGATGCTAGTCGAAGAAATGAACAAATTGAAAATCACAACTGAGCAGAGTGTAGGGATTCATATGGTGGAAGTCACTCAGAAGGTAGGACCAGACACCAACAAGGGAAAGAAACGTTAAGAGAAGCATCAGAAGCTGGTTTACCCAGAAGAGAACGAAAGTCTTGTCGAATTCATCCAGAGGTGTCAAAGGAAGAACGCAGAAGTTATGCTTTGCCCAAGATGCAGCGCTGTGTTCGACAGGAAAGCAGCTGATGACTTAGAGGTGGCAGAAAAGACCCAGAGGAAAAGAAACTGGGGAGCAGTCCCACAAGTCAGGAGTGAAAGGTTCGACCCAAGAAGAAGGGAGCATCATATCCAAGGAATGGGAGAAAGACGTTTCAACACCTATAAACCATCCAACAGACCAAATGACGACAGATGGGTTCAACCTATAAGGGATGCCCAAGGTCAGAAGAGATGGAAGAGTTTTGAAGTGAACAGGGGTGCCTCAATGGAAGCAAAAAAGGAGGCAGAAAAAGCAAGGCCAAAGTATGTCTCTGAAAACTACAAAGGGAAGAATCCTATGACCAGGTCCCAATGGAGAAGATTCCAAAGGCAGAAGAGAATGGAAAAAGAAACTGTAGAACACAAAAGGTTTGAGCAGAAGGGAGCTGAGTCAAGCAAGTATGTGCAGAATACAAGCAAGGGGAGATCTCTGGCGAAAGAAGAACCCCCTCAGAAGAATGGATCTAATGACGCCACAGAAATGCAGAAAACAAACAACAAAATGCCAGTGGACGAAGAAGTTACAGATGACTTCAGTTCAGAGTCTGATGCGTCTTTCGACGTAACTTGCAATGTGGTTTCTGTGTTACCCAAAGACTATGACAGGATAATGGAAGTCGAAGACGAAGAAGACGATATGGCTGATGATAGCATAGGCCTAAAGCCTGTATGTTACTACATAATGAATAATGGTTGCGTCGAAGAGCAAAATGCCTTCTTCGAAAAACCAGATGATGCAATGAAGGCTCATTTAAAGCCTCTATTCATAAAAGGAAAGGTGGAAAACGTGGGTGTCAACAAAATTCTGATAGATGGTGGAGCAGCTGTGAATCTAATTCCTCATTATATGATAAAGAGGATTGGAAAAGATGACTCCGACACTAAGCCTCACAACATGGTGTTGTCCAACTATGAAGGTAAGGTAGGGACAACACTGGGGGTAATACAACTGAACTTGACTGTAGGGTCCATTACCAGGCCTACAATGTTTGTGGTGATAGCATCAAAAGCAAATTATAACTTGTTGTTGGGAAGAGAATGGATCCATGGAATTGGGGTTGTGCCATCCTCCATGCATCAAAGGATAGCAATCTGGAGGCCAGATGGGATTGTCGAAAACATAGAAGCAGATCAAAGTTACTTCATAGCTGATGTGAACAATGTCACTAGTCATAACTTCGACAAGAACCTGGCCCACATAGCACCATGCAATCCTGCTGCTTTCGACCTAACAGCCTCCGACAATGCTTACTGTTCCATGTACCTCCATCCTACGCATGGTTTCCAGTGGGATAAAGAAATAATTGGGGAGACAAATTACGCTTGGGGAACTGCCCATGTCAATCCAACTGGGTGGGGGAGTGAGTTCAGTGAAAATGACTGAGGCATCAACAATAGAAAAGATTTCGGCTTATATAGCCGAAAAACAACTCAAAGCGGCCCTTGAGGCTGAAGTAAGAAACATGGTTGTCAAAGCCAACACACAAGTTGTCGAAGAACAACATCCTCAAGAAAATATTGAGGAACAACATACAAAGCAGAGTTTAGAAGAAGATTCTAATGGCGAATGGCAGAGTCAAAGACTTGATGCCATTTATGATGACGAACCCTTGGGGTTTGAAAAAGATCCAGCCCCAACCAATATGAAAATGGTGGCACATGATCCTTTGGAAGAGATTAATCTGGGACTGGGGGCAGAGAAAAGGCCAACTTACATCAGTGCCAAGATGAATCCTCAACTCAGAGTCGAAATGATCCAACTGCTGAATGAGTTTAAAGACTGCTTCGCATGGGATTATGACGAAATGCCTGGTTTAGACAGAAATTTGGTCGAATTGAAGTTGCCAATACTGGAAGGGAAAAAGCCAATAAAGCAGACTCCCAGACGCTTTGCACCTGAAATTCTGTCGAAAATCAAAGAGGAAGTCGAAAGGCTTCTAAGATGCAAGTTCATCCGTACAACAAGGTATGTCGAATGGATTGCTAATATTGTTCCTGTGATTAAGAAAAATGGCAAACTAAGGGTATGCATTGATTTTAGAGATCTAAACTCAGCTACCCCTAAGGATGAATATCCTATGCCAGTAGCAGAAATGCTAGTAGATTCTGCAGCAGGCCATGAGTATTTAAGTATGCTTGATGGATATTCTGGTTATAACCAGATCTTCATTGCTGAAGAAGACGTTCCAAAAACAGCTTTTCGTTGTCCAGGGGCAATAGGAACATATGAGTGGGTAGTCATGCCCTTTGGTTTAAAAAATGCTGGAGCTACTTACCAAAGGGCTATGAATTCTATTTTTCATGATTTCATTGAAACGTTTATGCAAATTTATATAGATGACATTATGATTAAATCTACCTCAGGCTCAGACCATATTAACCATCTTCGACAGTCCTTTGAAAGGATGAGGAAGTTTGGTTTGAAAATGAATCCCCTTAAATGTGCTTTTGGTGTGCATGCAGGTGACTTCTTAGGCTTTGTGGTCCACAAGAAAGGGATTGAGATTAATGAAAACAAAGCCAAGGCCATAATGGAAGCGAAAGTGCCATCAACAAAGAAGGAATTGCAGTCTCTGCTAGGGAAAATCAACTTTCTCAGAAGGTTCATCTCCAACCTTAGTGGAAAAACACAAGCCTTCTCACCTCTACTTCGACTGAAGAAGGAGGGCTTCACTTGGGGGCAAGAACAGCAAGATGCCTTCGACAAGATCAAGGAATATCTGGCGAGTCCTCCATTTTTGATGTCTCCTTGTCGAAAGAGAAGTATGAGGCTCTACATCTCAGCGTCTGACAGAACATTGGGAAGCATGCTTTGTCAGGAAGATGAACATGGCGTCGAAAGAGCCATCTATTATCTCAGCAGAGTCTTAAATGATGCTGGAACTAGATATAGTATGATAGAGAAATTATGTTTATGTGTATATTTCTCTTGTACAAAGTTAAAGCATTATATAAAACCCATTGATGTACATATATCTTCTCATTTCGACGTAATAAAACACATGTTGTCTAAATCTATTCTACATAGTCGAATTGGAAAATGGGCTTTAGCCTTGACTGAATATTCTTTAAAATATATGCCTCTAAAAGCTGTCAAAGGACAAGTGGTTGCTGACTTTATAGCTGACCACTCCATACTTGGAGATGAGACAAATTATGTCGAAAGAGAGCCTTGGAAATTATATTTCGACGGTTCCAGTCATAAAAATGGAACAGGTGTTGGGGTATTAATCATTTCTCCCAATAAAATTCCAACAAAGTTCAAGTACAAAATAGAAGGTTGTTGTTCAAACAATGAAGCAGAATATGAAGCTTTAATTGCTGGACTTGAAATTTTGTTGGAATTGGGGGCAACAGAGGTCAAAATAATGGGTGACTCTGAGTTGGTGATAAAACAACTGACAAAAGAGTACAAATGTGTCAAAGAAAATTTGATCATGTATTTTGTGATAGCCAACAGACTCCTCAAGAGATTCGACAGTGCAATCTTTAGACACATTCCTAGATTAGAAAATCAGGAAGCAAATGACTTGGCTCAACTGGCATCAGGTTACAGAGTGTCGAAGGAAAACCTGATGAAAGTTGTCGAAGTAAGAGGAAAAGTTGTATCCACTAGGCTGTCCCCATCTGATTTGGAGACCATGAGACTGGGATATGGTGATGAAGAAAATTTTGAAATTTTTAATGTAGATGATCCAGGGGTAGGAGATTGGAGAAAACCTATCAAGGATTATTTACAAAATCCAAACCAGACAGTCGAAAGAAAGATAAAGTATAGGGCTTTAAGCTATGTACTTTTTGGAAATGAGTTATTTAAAAAGACTGCAGAAGAAGTCTTGTTAAAGTGCTTAGGAGAGACTGAAGCTTATATAGCTTTGTCGAACGTGCATAGTGGTGTCTGTGGTGCCCACCAGGCAGGGCACAAGATGAAATGGTTACTATTTCGACAAGGGATGTATTGGCCAACAATGTTGAAGGATTGTGTCGAATTTGCAAAAGGATGTCAAGAATGTCAAATCCATGCAGGCATACCTCATGTGCCTGCAAATGAATTACATTCCATTATAAAGCCTTGGCCATTCAGAGGCTGGGCTTTAGATTTGATTGGTGAAATTCGACCAGCCTCTTCAAAAGGGCAGAAGTACATTTTAGTTGGGGTAGACTACTTCACTAAGTGGATTGAAGCCATACCACTGACGAATGTAGATCAGGAAGCAGTCATAGACTTCATCCAGAAACATATAATGTATAGATTTGGAATACCAGAGACTATAACCATTGATCAAGGATATGTGTTTACTGGAAGAAATATGCAGGCATTTGCAAAAGAGACAGGTTTTAAGTTGCTAACTTCGACACCTTATTATGCCCAAGCAAATGGTCAAGTCGAAGCAGCCAACAAAGTAGTGATAAATCTGATAAAGAAGCACGTGGGTAAAAAACCTAGAAATTGGCACAAGACTCTGGATCAAATCCTTTGGGCTTGTCGAACGTCTCCTAAGGAGGCAACTAATTCCACCCCATTTAAATTAACTTACGGACATGATGCAGTGTTACCAGTCGAAATTTGTTTACAGTCAATACGAATTCAAAGGCATCATGAGATTCCATCTGAAATTTATTGGAGTATGATGATGGATGAGTTGGTTGATTTAGATGAAGAAAGGTTACGTGCTTTAGAATTAATAAAAAGGCAGAAAGAAAGAGTCGAAAAGTTTTATAATAAGAAAGTAAAATTTAAAGCCTTTTTAGTAGATGATTTAGTTTGGAAAGTAATTTTGCCCATGGAGAAGAAAGATAGATTGATGGGAAAATGGTCCCCTAAATGGGAAGGACCTTTCAAAATTTTAAGAGTTTTTTCAAATGGTACATATGAAGTCGAAGAAATAGAAAAAGACAGGAGAGTGCTGAAAATAAATGGCAAGTACTTGAAAAAGTATAAACCAACATTGCAAGAAATAAAAATAGGAACAGAATGAAATTGCAAATAAAAGCTTGTCTTCGCCAAACAGATGGCGTAAAATAACATTACATATGAAATTGCTAAAAATTCTTAAAACAATAAAATTTCCTATTTTCTATTACAAACTACTGTCGAAGGAAGGTGGCTTTGAGTTCGTCAAATTTCTTCTTCTGAAGCTGAATTCGACGCTCGCAGAGACTCTTACTAACAGTCAGTTCGTCAATCTCCCTGTGAAGTTGTTGGGCTGATTCTGCATGTTGGAGACCTTTTTGAAGTTCACTGTCGATTTACTCTTGGTTGGGCTGTTGGAGGGTGGCCTGGCGTTCCTTCTCTTGGAGGATTTTCTTTTGAAGTTCAGCAATCTGAGCCTGATAAGCCTGAATGTTGTTTTCACACTCAGCAGCAGCTTTGGTATAATCTTCAGAAAGCTTGTTCAGCTCTGAAATTTTGTCTGTCGAAGAAGCAACGATATTCCATTCTGAGACTTGTTCTTCAGATTTGGCTGTGATGTTCTGAGAAAATTCCTTTTGACGAACTAAGTCAGCACTTACAGAATCAATCATTGACATCAGGTCCATCACCAGACGACTCTCTTCAGTCGAAGCCTCCAGCAAATTGGCTCGTTTCAGGAGT
Organism: Lathyrus aphaca; assembly: GCA_963966055.1. Taxonomy (NCBI): domain Eukaryota; kingdom Viridiplantae; phylum Streptophyta; class Magnoliopsida; order Fabales; family Fabaceae; genus Lathyrus; species Lathyrus aphaca. The sequence continues at coordinate 344,452,838 of OZ014519.1, read as the reverse complement.
TTCTTTAAGTTATACTGGGCAGAAGGATTTTCAGCCAGAGTCTCAAACAGGTCCACCCCAAGGATTTTTGCCTTAATTTCATCCATGATGACACTGATGGGTTGAATGTCAGAAGTAGCCCCTGAAGCTGTCGAACTGTTGTGGGAAGAGTCTTGGAAGTTGTACCTGGAATTGAGTAAAGCTTTTAAATATTCCAGAGGCTTTCTGACTTTCAAGCTTTCAATTTCCTCGTGTGATAAGCTTGTCGAACCAGTACCCAAAGGGGTTTCTGTTGGAACTTCTGGTGGACTAGGAACAGTTTGGGTAGTCCCTCCAAGGCTCAAGTTGGTTTCTGGTTGATTCGACAGATCAACCTCTTCTTCGACGATTTCTTTGTCAGCCTCTGTGGTGTCAGTTGGCTCTTGAGTTGGTGCATCCTGGTCTGGAGTTGTCTTTTCCTCCACAGTAAAGTCTGGGCGAAGGGGAGAATTATTGCCAGAAGACTCAGAGTCACTAATGTCAAATTCGTCAAAAGTTTGAGGTCCATAGACACCTGCATCTGGGGTGGCTTCTTCTTGAAGCCTTTCAGCCAAAGTCTTCTCAGAGTCAGAAGGAATAACTTCTTCTTGGACTTTAGAAGTTTCTTCGACATCAATAACAACCTGAAGAGAACATAAAGGGGAGTTTAAGATGAAAATATATGCAGTTAAGACTAGGAATATTGTCAGTCGAAATTTAATACCTGAGGGATCTCAGTGTGAATGCTTGAGTCCCCACTTTTCTCGCTTCTTGAGGGGATTTTGTTGGTTGGACTGGCAGGAGGAGTTCGTCTGTGAACTATGGATCTTTGAGAAGCCACTGTTTTTATTTTCATACCTTTGTTTCTTTTCAGAGGTTCAGGTTCAGGAGATTCATCCTCAGACTCTTCGACACTCATCTCCTTTTCTTCTTGTTTTCTTTTCTTGGCTGGTGTACGAGTTACTTGAAGTATGCAAAAAGAAGAGATATTCAGTATAAAGGAATATTGAAATACATAAATAAGAAGGAGTTGTTTTTGTTCGTCGAAACCTTTTTGGCAGCTATGGGCGATTTTTCGACTGTCTTGGAGGAGGTTCCTTCACCAGCAGTTTTCTTGACAATTCTAACAGCTGAAAGAGAAAGAATTGCATGAACATTGATATAAAACAAAAATGAGTTAGAAATAAGAGGAAGAATGTAATTTCTTCGACACCTTCAAGAATGGGTTCTTCCACACTAACATGTTCTATCCCAACATGAAGTTGCCCAGTGAAGTTGCCCAAGTAATACTTCGTCGAAACCACACGTTCGGCAAGTTTCTTGCTGGACTCGCGAAGCAGTTTTAAATCAGATCCACACACAAACCAATCTGGGAATGGAGGGTACAAGGCCACACCAAATTCTGCAGAAGGGAGTGGGGGAAACTTTGGAGGAAAGGAGGTGAAAGCAAAGTTGTAACGTGCATGTGTTGGAATGTACGAAGGCACCTCCAACCTATCCAATTTTTCTGTAAATTTTTGTTTTAAAGTTACTGCTGCTTCACCTATGGTTCGACGAAGATCACTGGGCCTGTAAATAGTTTCAAAATACTTTTGAAATTTTTGAATTTCTTTGATATGTTTATCTGTACCTTTCTTCTTCTTATCCTGCACAAAAGCAAAAGCGTTCGTCAGGAGAGTGGTGAAAGTTGCTACGTCAAAGAATTTGTTAATATAATACTCCTTCCACCAAACGTCGAAATCTTCAGTACATAAGAAGTTTGGTCGAAAGATGGTGGGATGCACTTCCAAAGATGTGTCGAAGAATTTGTTGTACAATTCTAAACTTCTCTCAAAATTTTGGAATGAATTGTAGAACAGAATAGAGCCTTTCTTGTGATAAATAGGTTTCGTCTTCGTCTGTATTAGCCCAAATTGTCTAGCCACCAGGTTGGGCTGGTAGACAATGAGAGAAACTTTGGTGTTGTTGAGACTGTGATGGGAGAAAAGGTGTCTTGGCATAAGGAAAGCCTCCCAGATAGATATGTAGGAGTCTTCCTCTTTTTGGTTTTCGACTGGGAGTTGTCTTGTGAACCATCTGGGACCAACAGTTCTGTTGGCAAAGGGTGCCATAGATGGGGTGAACTTGTAACGTTTGGCGAACATCATTATGTAACTGGTGAATGCTTGTCGAATACCTATGTTGTCATCAGTAGGTGTTAGTTGGACTAACCTAGGCCATTCGACGCGCCTTTCTTTCACCTCTTCTTCGTCAACTGACATCTTGACAGGGATGCAGGCTTCGAAGGTTGCGTTCAACCATAATTATAGGAGCCAGAAGGGGCCTGTGAGACTGATGTTTCCTTTGTCCTTGAGGGTTTTTAAGTTACTCACACTCTCACTCAAGGATTCGTAGAGGTTTGCCAGAAGCAATTCACTCAGGCAGAATGCAACTCCATTATGAAGTTGATTAGCCATGATAATATAACTTCTGGCAACCTGGAGTGACCTAGTGCAGAAGACGAATTTAGCTAACCACAGAGTAAGGAAAGCAATGTGCTCTCTGTCAGATACTTCCTCATTGTCTTCGCCTTGGTGATGAGTGATAAAGACGGAATATCCAGCGTGCTTGGTGTCGAAGCCTATGGGGTCTTTATTTAAGTGTTCAAGGTTGAAAATTTCTCCAAAAGGACTGAGGCCAGTGATGGATGCTATGTCGAAAAGGGTAGGAGTAACCATACCACAGGGTAGGTGGAAAGTGTTGAAGGTACTATCCCAGAAATACAAAGAGGCCAGCAACATGTTCTGGCAATAGCGTGGACCTTCCTTCGACAGTTGGATCAGGTCGTAGATGCCAGTTTTCTTCCAGAATTTCTCTTTGACCCTTTCGACTCTAGTGAGCCAAGCTAAGTAGTCTGAAGGATCTTTTGTTAGAGGGGGGCTCCTAAAAATCCTAGTTTGATTCAAATAAGACAGATCTATTTCTGTCGAAGCTATGGGAATTTCAGGTTTCTTAGATGTTGTTTCGACAGGCCTAGGGTTTTTATTAGCAGCTATTAGTTTGGAAGCAGAGTAGCAAGGATAAAAATCTTTCAAGCGATTGGGGTCAGCATTAGGATCAAATATGGGACCTAGCATGGCATGGTGAACTCCAGAAACTGAGATAGGGATCATTACCTGAGATCTGTAGATGCTTGCTTTCTCCCTCTCATTTGGGGGTTCTGGGATGTATTGTTGCTGCTGCACTTGCATGGGTACAGATAGTGTATGAGCAGGAGGAAGGTCAGCTGTTTTCTTTGTCTTCTTGGCACTACGGTCAGCAACAGTTTTTGGAGGAGCCATTGTTTTGAGGAGATGAGAAGCTGGAGGAGCATAAAGCTTTGAAAAGGGTTTTTAATGGAGTTTTCTGCGTAAGGGGGGAGAAGAAGTTTTGAGGATGTGAAAAAGAAAAAGGTTTTTTGAAGGTGGTATTTATAGAAGTTGAAAAGATAAAAAATAATAAAATAATAATAATAAAAAGAGAAGAGGAAAGACTTTTCAGTTTGAAAGATGGGGGACAGGCGTTTGATCCAATGGTGATGATTGAAAGTGACGAATAGTATTCTGGTAGGATAAGTTTGGAAAAATGTTTGTAGCTGGACATTTGACAAGATAAGGGTATCTTTCGACATTTCGACAGAGAAGAGTTGTTTGACAGGAGCATTATTTGGCAAATTTTGAAAGGGTTATTTCTTCTTTGAGACTTCGACAGATGAAGAGGTGCAAGGTTTCGTCACCAAAGGAGAGAATTCAAATTTAAAAAGTGGCAACCTTTGACAGTTGGACACATGGAAGGTTCAGGAAAAGAAGTTGCATGCAGGCTGACACTTGTCATTTATTTATGATTTTTCCGTTCTAGGCAGTTACTTTGTTTGTATATAAATAGAATAGTTTGTGTTTAGAATGTGGGTGTGTGAAAACTGATACAAAATTCCTGTAAATACTCTAAGTACCCAGTGTGAGAGAAAATGAGTTTGATATTTGGAACCATGTACGTTTGAACACCATCTTTCTTTTAAAGTTATTTAAGTTACCAGTTTGTTTCATCAAGTTTATTTTATCTTTAAGTTTTATTTACTTTTCTGCAAGTTACATCTTTCGACACTTTTCATACTTTCTTTTAAAACTTTACTTTATTTTAATTTCAAACTCAAAGCATTGAATACTTTGACATCATAAACTAAACAAACCACAAATCATTATTCATACTAAGAGTGTTTTCGACAAGAAATTGCACATGTGTCCTAGGACTTGTTTGGTTGGTCCTGCAAGTAACCCAATTTTCTGAGAAATTGGTTAACCAGAGGTTGTTCGCCAGAAATCGCTGCGAACATGGAGTCAGGAATCTAATCGTCAGTCAACCTCCGTTAAAACAACCTGACTTGGTTGAAAGGAAGATGAGGATAAAAGAAGGTAAGATACAGGTTGCCACTGATTGTTCTTCAGTTGAAGAAGAAAGACCTAGTAAAGTTAATCCACCTCAATACAAGGAATGTAGAAGACAGTTTATCAAATTCAGCACTCCAATGTCGCAAGTTCTGCAATGCTTATTGGAGATGAAGCTAATTTCCTTGAAAAATGCTCCTTAAAATCCTAATACTTCCTCTCCTCGCTATAATCCCAAGGCAAGGTGTGGATATCACTCCAACTGTCCCGGACATGATACTAATAGTTGTTGGACATTGAAGAAAAAGATTCAAGACCTAATTGATGAAGGAATCCTCGAGGTTACGCCAGAAGGCCAAATTTAATTCTACTATCGTCCATCAAACATCGAAGCTGCAAGACAAGTTGCCCAACATAGCAAGAAAGAAAGCCTACCTATTCCTGTTAAGATATGGGGCACCTTGGGACATCCAAGTGGCAAATTGGATTTCATGGTGAAATATATTGCTCCTGAAAGTTCACAGATTGCAATTGAAGACATTCAGCCAACTGGATGGGACAACATTTGAACTTTCATTTGTAATTTCTTTTATTTTGTTTAAACACTTACTATAATGTTAAACTTTTGTTTTCATTAATGCATTGCATATGTTTGTCTTGAATTAATCCATTCGTTTCACTATATTTTGAACTATGCTTCATATTTCTATTTTGTGATATTTAACTCCTGATAAAGCTATAAGCCTGTAAAGGGAGGATGACGAAAACAATACCATAATACTAGGCAGTATGCTTTGGAACAGACTATGCTGACGATGTACAGGCATTGTTTCAATTCCTAAACAGTGGATATATAAGGAAGTTAATCCCTAGTCAACCCTTTTGAGCCTATGAAGTAGGAGTTTTCATTCTCGCACAAATTAAAACCCGTATTCATAACCTGGGGCAGGGTAGCTACTCGGTTAACTCAAATATGCCAATTATCTGTGTTGTACACAACTAATGATGGTTCTTTGTAATCATTAAACCTGACAGTCAATATCCAGCAAAATAAAAACTCACTAAGTCAAAACCTATGAAGGAGACTTAGTAAAAAAATTGAGAAATTCCGCTGACTGTAATTTTGAAACAAACAGTTCAGGCAAAAAGAAGATATAACAAAGTCAAAAGAAAAAAAGAGGTCACTATGAATCCTCAACAAAGAAAGATGACTGAATGTTCAAATAAATTTTTGGTTTCTAAACCATCACAAATGTCAGTGTTACAACTCCAAACTCCTTTGAGCCTCAATGCATAAGTTAACTGAGCATAGGATTGAAGAACATCATGGAGATTGGGTTGGGTACAAATAAAATTTGAGCCTTTATCCTTTGTTTCTTAAACCGTGTACCAGGCCACGTTACAACCCTTTAAAAGTCCTAACTGAAGCATGGTTAGTTTGAAAGCGTACTGCTACAAAAAGGTATCCTGACTCCTTTAGGGCTTATTATAAAACTTGAGTTAATATCACAGTTTTCACAAAAACTGTTTTTCTAAAATAACTCTTTTTCAAAACTTCAAGACAGACATAAGCATTGCATTTTTGAATATATTTGTTTGCATATACCTGAGTGTTTGATAAACAGAGAAACTTACAGGATGAATGTTCAATAAACCAAATTCCTTCCGATAAACAAAGTTGCTTCCTGGATCAAAGTCCATGTATACAAAGGGGCATAGTCATTATCTCCCAATCAAGGGGGCAGGCCATGATACTTCCTAACTCATTTGGGACAATCAGGACAGGATTCAATTATGTTTAAGTAGCCAGGGGCAAATCTCCTCGTCTATCTAAATTACCAAGGGTAACATTACAGAGTTCATAATGCCAGGGGCATAGTCACTGTTTCCCAATCAAGGGGCATACCAACTTACTGTTCAATTCATTCGGGGCAATCAGGTCCAGATTCAACAATGCTTAATAGCCAGGGGCAGCTCTCCTCATATATTTGAATTACCAAGGGTAACATTATAAAGTTCATGATGTCAGAGGCATATTATTGTGGGGCATTCTGCTTATTTCTCTTGAGGTAAATACATTCAGATACTTCCATTATGGGACAATTCATCCTCAACCAAGGGGCAATGCTTTCTTTTCAAATCTAATACCCGGAGCGTATATGGTCCATCATAATTTGAAGACACGTTCCTTTCATTGTATTACCTTGATATTGGATTCTCAGCAGAAGCCATTGTGGAAATTAATTGTATACGCCAGTAGTACCAGATGGTGTCAGTATCATGTCTTCAGATCCAGCTAGGAGGATTTCTGGGAAGGTATTCAGGAAAGTTAAGAATCTCAGGAGCTCTAAATCCAATTGGTTATACACTCTCAAAGTTGAAACGATTCTGTTTTCGAGTTCAGCTTTACTTTTCCCTCTTTATTCAGGATTACTTTTCCTCTTTTACTATAGCGAAAAACGTTTGTTGGTTATGTTTGAATGTATATATGCTTTGAATATGATTGATGCTTACCAGAAATGCATGAAATGCAGTAATAGTATTTACTAAGGACGAACGAGGGTAGTAGTTCAACGAAGCTTCGCCGGTTCATCCCCACAAGACAACTACAAATCCCCAGTAGAGCAAATCTATCTTTATAGATACTTCAAGTTACGTCTCCCCTTGAATTTATGTCCATCTCTTTTATCTTCAGTCAGGATACTCAGGAACTTATTCCTTCAATAGAAGTACGACAAACGAAGACGGGAGGTTATAAATACTATACTATCAAACGAAACGGGAACGAGGTCCTCATATTCTTCAGTAACGAATCGAGATTTATTTTCCCTATCCAGCAGTTGTTATACAGAGATACCCAGACACTTCAGGCTGCATGATTCATACATACATCATTTACATCATATCATAGCATACGCATCCATAATGCATAATACATTTACTTAAGTATATCATGCCATACATGCATACATATTGCATAAACTAACCTTTTCTTTGCAAGATAGTTATATGCAGATAAAACACTATCAACAATTCACAACAGTTCAGAGACGATCTATACGAAGGTCTAGTGCTGATACTTAATTCAGGGATGATCGCTACGAAGATTCATTTCTGACAATCAATACCCAAGTTGTCCTTGGATAGTAGGCAAACGGTCTATACAAAGATCTATTCCCTAATCCAGGATATTTCCAGAAGAGATAATCGTCACGAAGATTTATTTCTACTGGTCTATTCAACAATTCAAAACAGGTCAGAGACGATTTATATGAAGGTCTAGTGCTGATACTTAATTCAGGGATGATCGCCACGAAGATTCATTGCTGATAATCATTACTCAAGTTGTCCTTGGATAGTAGGAAAACGGTCTATACGAAGATCTATTCCCTAATCCAGGATATTTCCATAAGAGATAATCATCACGAAAATTTATTTCTACTGGTCTATTCAACAATTCAAAACAGTTCAGAGACGATCTATACGAAGATTTAGTGCTGATACTTAATTCAAAAAAAATCGCCACGAAGATTTGGTTCTGACACTTAAATTAAAGTATGTTCTTAGATATGGTTCAGAGATGATCTATACGAAGATCTAAGCCCTGACACTTAATGAAGGATATTCTTTTTCTCCAGAGATAATGTAGAGACGATTTATACGAATATCTAGTGCTAGCATTCAACTCAAACCATGTTGCATAAACAATTCAGAGATGGCCTATACGAAGACCTAGTACTGATATCCAGTATCAACATCAAGATATTATCACCTCCTGATATTATGGATGGCATCTATAAGCACATCTCCAGTTCTTCCAAGTGGCATCTTCAAGCCCACTTAAGCATATACAACTAATCATTAGTGTTACTTTACGCACCGGCGAGTGCAAATTTTTGGGCTTTTGTGTTCAATCCCCTTCAACCTTCCAAGTCACAAATGGCACATACGTCAATCTAACCCCTCAGGTTTCAGAAAATTGAACAGGGGCAGCTGTTACACCCCAAAATTTGCCCTCGCCAAGACAAGACATTATGTACTAAGGTGTCCCAAAAGGTTCACAAGGTTCGCAGGGTATCTTAAGAGGTCCACAAGGTTCACAAGGTTCACAATTGGTCAAAAAGTTTGACAACTCCCTCAGACAAAGCATCCTCCTAAGTAATGCATCTTAAACTAGGGTTTTGACTTTCATCAGGCTAAATGGACTTCCAAGGCTTCAAGTTAGTTTCATAGCATCCTACATGTGTTCAAAAATCCCCATTTTAAGTTTCAAGACTTTCCCAAAAAATTTGCTCAATCAGATGATCAGATAGGCTAAAATCAGTCAAAGCAGTCAAAAAGTCAAACTGAGGTCAACTGTGGTCAAACCAAAGCCAAACTTCATGCTTTTTTATCAACATCAAGTATATGAAGTAAAATTCATCATTTGATCAAGGGTTGATCATGATTCATCAAGGAGATTTCAGATCATCAAGAATCAGGAGTTTCTAAATTAGGGTTTTCATAGGAAAAGTCAACTGAACTTTGACCAGCCATAACTTTCACATGATTCATCAAACATTTTCCATACAAATCTCATTTTGAAGGAAATTTAATTCTCTACAACTTTGTGTCTCACAAGCCAATCCCAAAAATGCTTCATTTGGAAGGTATGAGCTAAGACATTATAGGTCATTTCAAAAGTCAACAAAAAGTCAACAACTTCCAAAGAGTATAACTTGAGAATGGTAAAAGATATCGACATGAGACCAAAGAGTTTGGTTAGAGGACTCTTTAAGATTTCCAAAATGTCCAAGAACACCTTCATAGCCTTAAAATTGAGGGATTTGTGCCTTTGCAAAGTTGGGAAAATTTTGAGAGGTTTATGAAGCAAATGGGACCTTAGAACCAAATTTCTCCAAGTGGGCTTGCATTTTTATGACCCAAACACTTCCATGACATCATGCACGAATTAAAAATCATTTATTCAAATTTTTATTCATTTTATTTTATTTATAATGATTTTATACATTAAAAATCATTTTAAATCAAAATAAAATATAAAAGTTGCAATATTTGATAAGATTTTTGTTCTAGAAAGTCTTAAAGGACAATTATAATTGATTAAGACCATACAAAATCAAATCAACCAAAAATAGTAAGGATATATCAAGATTTTTCAATTTTTGGAAGCTTATCTTTTTCAATCTCTATTGATCCAAAAATCCAAAGGATGGTGTGTTTTTTTGACCTAATTAGTTCACACTATATATGTACAACATAAAGCACACAAGAGAAGACGAAATTAAGCCTCTAAGAACAACTTTCAAGCTTTCAAAAATCAAAGAAAATTTCAAATTCGGTTTCAAAGTTGCAGGCATTTTCAAGGCAATTTTGAGGTTGCATTGTCTTCCTTGAGTATCACTGAACGTAAACCAATCATTAGTTCATCCATTCATGCACCAAAATGCCATAACCGATTGCATTTTATTCTTCTTTTTTTTATTTGTCGTTTTCATATATTCATGAATGATTAATCGTTTTTGTTTGCATAATAACGTTTGGTTGGATGTGTAGAACAATTCTGGGTGGATTAATTTGAATTTTGATGATGATTCAACAAGATGCCATGTTAGGGTTCAAAGAAACCGTGAATTGGGAACTCGTTTAAAAGCCCATTTTAAACCAAATTAGTGATATATTTGGAATCAGTGATCGTCTTTTAATCGATTTGAATAATTAGAACGAATTTATTGTTTGTATTTTTCACGTTTTAATATGCAGGCTTTTGTAGTGACGACAAAAATTCGTCACTAGAACCTCTAGTGACGGAAAGCCGTAGGTATAAGTCTAAACCAACGGACGGAGGTTGAAGATGAAGTGGGCGCGCAATCTGATTTTTAAAAATTGGATTTATTTTATTAATTGTTCTGTGTGTTCATGTTACAAACTATGCAGGTGGCCCAGTGGTAACGAACGCGCACGGATGAGCATAAGGGACTTGGTTCGATCCTTAGTTCCAGCATTTTTTTACACTATTATTTTGGTTTGCAGGTTGAAAACTTAAGGATTCTGATCCAGGTAGTTGACACAAGCGCGCGCTTGTCCTGGTGGTTAAGCTTGAAGCATATGAGTTAACTGGGGTGGGTTCGATCCTTGGCTGATCCATCCACCCCATTTTTTTATGTTTTGTTTGTTTACTTTAAATTAATTATTATTGTTTATTTGTTTTAAATCAATTATTATTATAATACAATTATTTATTATGTAAATTAAATAACTCACTAATATTTTTTTTATAAATAAATTATAGTAAAAAATATACTAATTTTTATTTATATATATATATTCATTAATTCCTTAATTTTTATATATAATAATTTATTTATAATTTGTATATTTGTAAATAAAATCAAATGGGCTATTTATAGTTTCTATATATTTTTATTATAGTAATAATTCTAAATTTTTTTGTATGTATAATTTATAAATAATTTAATATTCTCTATTCATTAGTAATAATTAATTAATTCAATGTATATTTTCTTAATAATTCTTAATAAACCCTAATTTTTCTTAAATAAAAAAATCTAAACCCTAATTTTCTTAATCCTAATTTTTCATAACCTTTAAAAATTTAATCTAATATTTTTATAAAGTATCATTAATTATTTATTATTTGTTTAATATGTAAATAATTATTATTTTGTTTATTATTATTATTAATTGTTCTATTTTATTCTAAATTTTTTTCTAAATGGTCATTTAACTTAAAAATAATATTTTCTCTTAATTTTCATCTCCTTTATATTTTTACTAACCTTATTATTATTATTATTGCTAACCCTTTAAATTATTGTTTATTTATTATATATTTATCATTATTGTTTCTATTATTATATAATTGTGAAAGTCATGTAATAGTCGTAGATTTACTTTTGTTTCTATTTTATTTTTGTAAATATTTTTATTGCCATGGTTAGTAACTTTATGGTGTGTATAACTATGTGTAATTAAAATGACTTAGATAATTAATTTTAAACAAGATAAATACTTGAATATAAACACTCACACACGTAAGTCGATCTTTGATCGCCATCTCACACTTTCTAGGGTTACTCCTCATGTTGCATACTTCTAAGGTCAAGTAAGGTGTCTTAAGCAAAGTCCATCCATTAATATCATCAAGTCCCTTTAAGTTTATAAGATCAAGTCCCTTCGAGGTTGCCTATGGAATAATGATCTTGTCCCTTCGAATAAAAGATGATAAGACCCTACGAATTGCTAAAGACACCTTGTAGTTGCCTAAATTGAGATGTCCCTATACATGTCCCTTATTACATCCAAGGTAATGACTATCTATCCTTAATAATAGGGATAGTCTTACCATTGAAAGAACATATAAGAACAGTAAAGACTTAGCATAGGGTAGGTTCTTCTTAAGTACTTGCTCACCTTTTCAAAATACTTCATTACACTTCACATTTCAAACAAATTTTCAAAACAAAGTCTTTATATATATCCATACGAGGATCATTATAAAGCACTTAGAAAATTTTTAATCACGCACTACACCTTTATCAAAACAATTCAAAGTGAGCTAAGTAACTAAGAGCTCATGGATAACCATGGATATAAAGGGTGCTAACACCTTCCCTTTGTATAACCTACCCCCCGAACTCAAAATATTTTTAAGGTCTTTCCTGTTCTTTTATGCCCTTTCCTTTTGGATAAAATAAAAGTCGGTGGCGACTCTTGCTATCCGCAACATTTAACTAAAGTCAGTTCTCCCACCGTGTTACAATGCGACATGAACGGAATCGTGTCGAAACGACTCGAAATGGGGGAATGAGCTACTGGAAATGGACCCAAAAATTCCCTAAAATCATTACCTAAACATGTATGAACATTAGAGGCACTAGAAAGCAAGAATGAGCAATCAAATAACCTAAAAATCCAAAAATCAACAGCATTAACCGGTTAACCATATGCGTTAATCGGTTAACGGGCCTAAAACAACAGCAATTTGTGGCTAAAACGCATGCGTTAACCGGTTAACACTGAACAGGAAGTGAAAAAAACTTTTGAAATAAGTGCTTTTGGCCACAAACTCACTTCTAATGATCCCTAACATACCTAGGAACATGCCAACACTAATTTCTACTTAATTGGGGCTTATTTACACATGCTAAAACCTATTACTATCAACACCTTAACTTCTAATCCATTACAAATCACAAATCGCAAGCAACACATAACGAAAACGAAATCGATCGCAAGCAAAACGAAAAGCAATTAAAGAATGCCGAAATGGCGAGATGAAGAGAATAACTTAAAGGAGAAGTGATTTAGATCACCAACCTACGAAGCGGAGAAGTGCTTCGGTGAATATTGCAAGAATCGGAGCTTGATCGAAGAGAAAACCGAGAAAACCGAGAAACCGCAAAAAAAATGCGTTCTTGATGCTTGAACCTTCGTGTGCTTCCGATAAGTCGAAACTTTCACCAAAATTCAGTAGCTTCTTCTTCCACAATCCACAAAATCAATGGAGGTTGAGGCTAAGCTTCAAGATCTTCAAGTTTCAATGTGAAACTTGAAGAGCTTATTCAAAAAGATTTAGTGACAGGAGGGAAAAAGCAGGAAAAGTGAGAGAGAAAAAGTGATTGTGAGAGAATGAGAAATTTGGAAATTTGTGTGAACCCTTTGCATTGAAGTGATTAATGAATATATAGAGGCTAGGCTTGGAGCTAGGTTTGGTAATGGAATTAGGTTTGGGGCCCAAAAAATAGGCTTGGGATCCAAAATTATGGTTTGGTAGTTAGTTAGGGTTAGGGTTAGAAAAGGGAATATTCCTTGGAATATTCATTGGAATATTCCATGGAATACTCTAGAATGTTGTAGAACATGGTAGAGGCATCTAAGGGAAATGAAGTGGAATTGAAGTGGAAAAACAAGAGGGAAAGAATGAAAGGAAATGTGGAAAGAAAGTGGAAGGAAAGGGGAAAGAAAAGGGAGAGAAAGGTGAATTTTTCCCTTTTTGGTTGGTTAGTTTGGAAATGGTTTGGATTATTTTTGGGATATTATTTTTCTCTTGAACTCCAATGCTTGGCAAGCCTCGATCGACCATACACATCATGCAAAGGATGATGAATGATTTATTTATTTTTTTTCAAATGCGATGAAATGATATGCGGAATGATGCAAGAATGAAGCGTAAATTGCTCGAGGTTGATAATAAATAAGAGGGCAAATTTTGGGGTGTTACAGTTGCCCCTATTCAATCACTATAGACTTGAATGGATGATAGAAGTCGCTTTCAGACGTTTGAAGTATGCAGGGATTGAATACTAAAAACAACCAGAAAATTTGCACTCGGTGGAAGAAGGCAAGGGAAATAAACCCAACCATCTGAACTCTGCTTGGGGAGAACTCGGCTGTGATGAGTAGTGAATCTGATGAATGTTTCGGAATAACACTGGGAGATTATTGATTTCCCACGCTACGGGTGGACTTTTGTCGGGATATTAATGACATGCCACACAACGGGTGGTCTTCTGAATGCTTTGCCACACTACGGGGGTCACCGCTCGCTACGGGAGACTTTGGATACCTTACCACCCTGAGGATGGGCTTATGCTCACTCTGCGGGGAAACTCTACCACACTGCGGGGGTACTCTGGAAATCTTGCCACTCCACGGGGACACATTGCTCAGCTACGGGAGACTTTGATGATTCGCCACACTACGGGGCTACATTGCTCAGCTACGGGAGACTTCTGTAAATTTGCCACACTACGGGGGCACATTGCTCAGCTGCGGGAGACTTCCAGAAAATTTGCCACACTACGGGAGCACATTGCTCAGCTACGGGAGACTTTGATGATTCGCCGCACTACGGAGGCACATTGCTAAGCTACGGGAGACTTTGAAAATTCACCACACTACGGGGGCATATTGCTCAGCTACGGGAGACTTCTGCTCACTACGGGAGACTTTTGCTCACTACGGCAGACTTCTGCTCACTACGGGATACTTTTGTGTTTTGCCGCACTACAGGGGCATATTGCTCAGCTACGGGAGACTTCTGCTCACTACGGGAGACTTTGGAAATTTTCCACACTACGGGGGTTGTTACTCGCTACGGGAGACTTTCATGTTTTGCCACACAACGGGGGTTGCTGCTCGCTACGGGAGACTTTGATGTTTTTGCCACACTACGGGGCTACATTGCTCAGCTACGGGAGGCTTCCAGAAAATTTGCCACAATACGGGGGCACATTGCTCAGCTACGGGAGACTTTAATGTTTCGCCACACTACGGGGGCTGCTGCTCGCTACGGGAGACTTTGGCTCACTACATGAGACTTTTGCTCACTACGGGAGACTTTAATGTTTCGCCACACTACGGGGGCTGCTGCTCGCTACGGAAGACTTTGGCTCACTACAGGAGACTTCTGCTCACTACGGGAGACTTGGGATAAATTGCCACGCTGCGGGTGGACTTTGGATAAATTGCCACGCTGCGGGTGGACTTTGGATAAATTGCCACGCTGCGGGTGGACTTTGGATATCAACCTTGGATTTAATACACACATGTTGAATTGCATGATATAATGCCCCCTGACACTGGGGGATAAGTACAAAGGGAATTCCTGACACCGAAATAACAAACTTGCTGACTCTGTGGGGAAAACCGATGGTTGCCAATATTCTTGTTGGAGAAGAGTTTGACTAGTCTGTCTCGACTTATTACCTTTGCCAAAAATAAATTGAACTTTAGATTTGAAGACCCTGCTAGGGGATGCCTCAACTACTGGGGATTGAATCTCACCTCACAGATTTCGCTGGGGAATCGACAACTTTTCGACTTAGCTGGGGGAAGACCTGTCAGGGATCTGCTGAGGAGAACTCTCTTGTCTACCTGAATTTTCCAAACCTCTATGGGGAAGGGAACCGTTCAGCTAACTTCCGGGAATTTCTGGATTCTTTTAAGAAGTGCTTCACTACGGGAAGACGACTCTTGCTAGGGATGATCCTTACTGCTCTGTTGGGGAAGAGAAGGATTTGGTTTGAGATCTGCTGGGAAATAAGATCAAGGAAACCTACTGAAGAGAAGTTTGACGACTTTACTGGGGATAACTTCCATGCGTATGTTGGGGATAACGAAACTGAACTGCATCCTGCTGAGGAGGAAAGATTTCAAGTAGTCTCGTGCTAGGGATCATTTGCTTTGATTCGGGCTTTACCTTAAGAGGATTCCACAAAAGACTTGGTGTCTTTAAACTCTTCAGGAGTATAATTGCCCTGGTATTCTGAACTTCCTATTATTCGTCTTTGGGGAAGAATAAATCCTCGTGCGATTGGAGTGGCTTGCCCCAGTATGAGTCTTTGACCAATTGCTCTGGGAGAGATTTGAATTTAGAGGTGATTGCCCCAGTTTTGCTGACTCTTGAGGACATTGCTTGACATAACTGCCCCAAATTGGTTGGCTCTTACCATGACTGGTTGGGAAAGTCCTTACTCAATGGAGCTTTCTTGGAAAAGTGCACCTCGACGTGACTGTCTTTCAGAAGTTTTAGACTTCTCAACTTGGCAAGCTTAAGCTTCTGGACTGAATTTCCGCATGTGATCTTTTTATGATGTCCAACAAATGTATGCAGGCAGAAAATGTTTATTTTGAGAATGGAAATTCTAATGCAACACACATGTTAATCTTGAAGTTTTGAAAAAGTGTCATAAACCTTTGTGAGCAAATCACTGGTTAAGATACGACCTCATGTTTTTGAATAAATGAAAGTATGTACATGCAATACCAACAAGAATCTTTTAGCATAACTCATAGGAGTCAGGAACGCGGCCTCGTGGTAGTACACTCTCAAATTAACCCTGTTTCAGTTAGGACTTTTGAGGGTTATATCGTGGCCTGGTTCACGGTTATAGAAACCAAGGATATAGGCTCGAAGTTTATTTGTGCCCACCCCTCTTCGTGATGTTCTCCGTTCCTATGTTCAGCTAATGTTCGCAAGCGCTCACCTTTCATAAGGGTTTTGTGTTGGTTGAGGAACCATTGTTGCTAATATTTCAAGTACCAGTCAGGTTATCGTTGGGAGTCAGTCACCCATTTGTCTTTCGTGTCTGTGCCACACGACTTTGTTCTTGCTCGAGTATTTTTCTTGTGTAATCCTTTTCGTCTTTTGCTTTTGCGTTATTTTTCTTATCCCTAACTTTTGCCTGGACTGATTCTTGTGAATCTTTGATTGTAAAGTCCAACGGGATGCCCTAATTTTTGCCTAAGTCGCTTGTTTTCAAGTTTCGACTTAGCGGGCTTTTCATTTCTTTCTTTTTTGAACAAATCGTGTGACATTGTTTGTCTTGATTGCTTGGCGAGGGCTGTGACTGCCTCATTCTTTGGTCGATGAAGGATAACCATTGCGGTTTTCAATCTTTGGACCTTTTGACTTGGATAACCATTGTGGTTTCTGGTCTTTGGACCTCTTGATTAGCATAGTGGAATGTAATGGATCCTCAAATACACTCCTTTATGAAAGAATGAACGCTTGGTCCGACTAGCTGACATCTACCCTGCCCCTGGGTTATATGTGAGGGTTTTTCATGTGAAAAAGGAACTCCTACTTCAAGTCTCAAAGGGGTTAGCAAGGGTCTATCTTCCTTATATCTCCAGTGTTTAGGGATTCGAAACAAAGCCTGTACATCGTCAACGGGGTCTTATTCGAGAGCACACCATTAGAGATTTTTGCGTTTTTGTTTCGTAATTCTCCATCATAGAGTTTAAGCATGACAATTGATATTTTGATATGCACATACAGAATTATAAGTGAATGCGAATGAATTACTTCAAGAAAAACATGTGAGTTTTATTATTGATAACATTCAAAAGCAAACAAATTTCATACATGTATACAAATGTTTAGCAAATAAAAGAAACTACAAATGGAAATGTGAATGACCGAAAGGGTAAGCAGAGGTTCAGGGGTACTCCTTATAGTGCCCCAACGGAAAAAGGTAAACAGAAAGCTACCGCTGACAAGAAGCCAAGTGGGAGAGGGGTAAATCCCAAACATGTGAAGTGTTTCAGATATGGGAGCACAGGTCATCGTGCTAATACTTTCCAGAATGAAGTGAAGAAATGCTTCAAGTGTGGAAGAACATGTCATGTGGTAGTAGATTGCAGAGCTACTATGCCTACTTGTTTCAATTATGGTGAACAAGGACATATTAGTACGACCTGCCAGAAACCGAAAAAGTACCAAGGAGCTATTGGGAAAGTGTTTGCTTTAGTGAGAGCCCAATCCACTAATGAGGAGCATTCTGTCAAAGGTACTTGTTTTATTAATAGTACTCCCTTGATTGCTATTATTGATACGGGTGCAACCCACTTGTTTTAATTTTGTTGATTGTGTGAAGAGGTTAGGAATTAAACCATCTACTATAGATTAGAGGATGACAATTGAGACTCCGTCTATTGGTTATGTGGTTAGATCTTTAGTATGTTTGAAGTTTTCGTTGACTATTTTTGATAGAGATTTAAACATGGATTTGATTTGTTTACCGCTTGGTAATCTAGATGTTATTTTGGGGGTGAACTGATTGGAGTTCAACCGAGTCTATATTGATTGTTATAGGAAGAAGTTGTTATTTCTTACTCATGAAGAGGAAGAGTTGGCTAATTTTTTATCTACTAAAGAGTTGAAAACTTTGTTAGAAGAGGAGGCTAATATGTTTGCATTGTTTGCATCTTTATATGTTGAAAGGAATGTGTCAGTTAGTGAGTTGCCGATTGTGAATGAATTTCCGGAAGTATTTCCTGATGATATTACAGAATTACCTCTGTCACTCCCGGGATTTTCATCCTAGTACAAACGTGAAAGTGGCATGGAAAAGGTAGAGTCGCCAACCATGCATTTTTATCCCGAATGAATGGGAAAGGTAATGCTGCACAAACCCGAGGAAGAAGGAAATGATGAGGCCTTGCGAACCAAAGATCTGGGTTCAGGAGTCGGTTACGACCTGGGAATGTATTAGCACCCAGATCGTCCGCCGTACCCGACGGGATCCACGCTTGCTTGTTTGTTTCAAAGGGTGAGAAATAACTGCTGCTGAATAAAACTACTGCTGGAACTGGAATGGAATGAGAAAGGGAACTGAGAAAGGAACTGGAGAATGGAAAGAAAGAAGGGAAAATGTAGGGAAAATAAAGAATGTGCTCGAACAGGCCCTACCCCGCTACCTACGTACCTCATCGGGAAAATGAGGATCAGAGTCGACGTAGTTCGCCTAACTAAGGCGGGAACTAATTGTTTGTGTTTTTAAGATGACGTTGCCATAGCTCTAGCTCGGGTGTTACCGGCTCTGATTCGAGGGTGTTTACCGTATCGCTGTTTGAAATGTCGAGGCAAGTCACATTCGTCCGCAAAGAGTAGGAGATGAGAAGAGAAGACGCGATGTCTTTGTTGATTGTCTTTTATGAGAAGTGTTTTGTAGTTTATTGTTTGTGAAGATAGTCTCATGATTATACTTGTACATCATGCTAGACAAGCCCACGCTATTCCAAGATGGAATGAATATGAGTGCCCCATGGAATAAGGCTATGCGCAAGAGACTATTTCAATCTTTTATTAAGTGTCTTTTAGATTTTGTTTGAAGATGGGAGAAGAAGACTCAAATTGGAAAAGGACAAAAACTAAGGGGGACTAAGACCAACCCTAAGTTATTTATTATATACAAAAGGGAGATCCTAATGGTTTATGAGGTTTTTCTAATCCTAGGGAAGAAAAGGAAAAGGAAGAATAAAAAGGATGCAACTTACTTCATAAGGAAGATAAGTTGATCCTAACAAATGGGGTTCCTACCAATCACAAATATGGAAGGAAAAAGTGAATAAATGCATAGAGAAATGCATAAAAAATAAAAGGATAAGGAGTAAGGAAACATACCTTTCCCTCCCTACAAAACAAGGATTAGTGTTGCATTTTATTAAAAATAATAAGGCAAACACACAACAATTAAATCCTACTAATTTTAGGACTCACTTCTAGACTCTATCTTAATTTTAAAAGAACTAAAAAATGCTAAAACAAAGATTCATCACCTATTATAGCGCCTAATACACAAACAACTATCAAAACAATGCATAACACAAAGCAACTTTTTACAGCCAGCATCAACATGAAAAGGTAGGTGTAAAAAGTCAAATACAACATGCCAACAAACAAACATCATGTATTCTACAGCACCTATATGCAAAGTCAGCTATGAAATGCAAAATACAAATTTGATTATTTTCATTTTTTAATGCACAAACTCAATGAAAAATGTACTAAATTCATCATGAACATGCACTTGAACATAAACCGATATACATAATTGAATGAACATGAGCCTTTTTGAGGGATTATGCAAGAATGCATCACATGGTTGTTTATGCAACAAGCATGCAAAATATGGCACATGAATATGGCATATGAACATAATGAGCATTGATCATGAACATGCAACATGATAGATCAACAAGAATGCCAAACACAATGCAAAATTCAGAATTGAAATGATGTGAATGATATGATCAAGCATGCAACCAAATGCAACCAAGTGAACATACCTACATGATTATGTGAAATGCAACATATCTGGATACAATGAAATGCGAAATGATTTAACATGATGCGAAAGATATAAAAACATAATGCAACATGATTATTGACATGCCAAATGATGCACAAATATAACAACAAAATGCAAGAAATCAAACTATCCACAAAGGAGCACATAAATGCATAATATGCAATATGAACGGAAACGCGTTGAAACGACTCGAAATGGGGGAATAAGATGTCGAAACCAACCTAAAAAATTCCCTAAAATCAATACCTAAACATGTATGAATATTAGAGGCACTAGAAAGCAAGACTATCAACTAAGCTAAAAATCCCAAAAATAACAGCGTTAACCGGTTCACCAAATGGTTAGCCGGTTAACGGTCCTAAAACTGCACTGATTTGTGCCTAAAACGCACGCGTTAACCGGTTAACACTGAACCAGAATGTGAAAAAAGTTAAGAAATAAGTGCTTTTGGCCACAAAATCACTTCTAATGATATCCAACATACCTAGGAACATGTTAACACTAATTTCTACTTAATTAGGGCTTATTTACACATGCTAGAACTTATAACTATCTACACCTTAACTTCTAATCCAATAAAAATAACAAATCACAAGCAACACATAACGAAAACGCAATCGATCGCAAGCAAAACGAAAAGCAATTAAAGAATGCCGAAATGGCGAGATGAAGAGAATAACTTAAAGGATAAGTGATTTAGATCACCAACCTACAAAGCGGAGAAGTGCTTCGGTGGATTTTGCAAGAATCAAAGCTTGATCGAAGAGAAAACCAAGTAAATCGTGAATCCGCAAAATAAATGCGTTCTTGATGCTTGAACCTTCATGCGCTTCCGATAAGTCGAAACCTTCACAAAAATCAATAGCTTCTTCTTCCACAATCCACAAAATCAATGGAGGTTGGAGGCTAAGCTTAAAGATCTTCAAGTTTCAATGTGAAACTTGAAGAGCTTCTTCAAAAAAAGCTTTGGTGAAAAGGGAAAATGGAGGAAAAGTGAGAGAGAAAAAGTGATTGTGTGAGAGTGAAAAATTTGGAAACTTTTTTGGGAACCTTTTGCATTGAAGTGATTAATGATTATATAGAGGCTAGGCTTGGAGCTAGGTTTGGGAATGGAGTTAGGTTTAGGAATGGAGTTAGGTTAGTAGTTAGTTAGGGTTAGGGTTGGAGAAGGAATATTCCTTGGAATATTCCTTGGAATATTCCATGGAACACTCTAGAAGGTGGTAGAACATGGTAGAAGCATCCAAGGGAAATGGAGTGGAATTGAAGTGGAAAAATAAGAGGGAAAGAATGAAAGGAAATATGGAAAGAAAATGGAAGGAAAAGTGGAAGGAAAATGGAGGGAAAGGTGAATTTTTCCCTTTTTTGGTTGGTTAGCTTGGAAGTGGTTTGGATTATTTTTTGGGATATTATTTTTCTCTTGAACTCCAATGTTTGGCAAGCCTCGATCGATCATACACCTCATGCGTATGCAAAGGATGATGATTTATTTATTTTTCTATTTTTTGAATGCGATGCAATGATATGCGGAATGATGCAGGAATGAAGCGTAAATCGCTCAAGGTTGATAATAAATAAGAGGGCAAATTTTGGGGTGTTACAGCTTCCCCTATTCAATCACTGTAGACTTGAATGGATGATAACAGTCGCTTTCAGACGTTTGAAGTATTCAGGGATTGGATATTAAAAACAACCAGAAAATTTGCACTCGGTGGAAAAGAAAAGGGAAATAAACCCAACCATCTGAACTCTGCTTGTGGAGAATCTTGATGTGAAGAGTAGTAATCTGATGAATGCTTTGGAATAACGCTGGGAGATTGCTGATTTGCCACGCTACGGGTGGACTTTTGTTGGGATATTAATGACATGCCACACAACGGGTGGTCTTCTGAATGCTTTGCCACACTATGGGGGTCACTGCTCGCTACAGGAGACTTTTGATACCTTACCACCCTGAGGATGAACTTCTGCTCACTCTGCGGGGATACTCTGCACGCTACGGGGGACTTCTGGAAAATTTGCCACACTACGGGGGCACATTTCTCAGCTACAAGAGACTTCCAGAAAATTTGCCACACTACGGAGGCACATTGCTCAGCTACGGGAGACTTCTGGAAAATTTGCCACACTACGGGGGCACATTTCTCAGCTACGGGAGATTTCTGGAAAATTTGCCACACTACGGGGGCACATTACTCAGCTACGGGAGACTTCCAGAAAATTTGCCACACTACGAGGGCACATTGCTCAGCTAAGGGAGACTTTTGGAAAATTTGCCACACTACGGGGGCTGCTGTTCACTACGGAAGACTTTGGCTCACTACAGGAGACTTTTGCTCACTACGGGAGAATTTAAGAATTCGCCACCCAGAGGATGGACTTTGGCCAGTATGCAGCTGAACTTCAAGAATTTTCCACCCAGAGGATGGACTTTGGCCAATCTGCGGTTGGACTTTGGAAATTTCCACCCAAGGGATGGACTTTGGATATCAACCTTGGATTGAGCACGCATGCGATGAATTGCATGACATAATTCCCCCTGACACTGGGGGATAGATACAAAGGGAATTCCTGACGCGGAAATAACAAAACCTTGCTAACTCTGTGGGGAATACAGATGATTGTCGATGTTTCTGTTTGAGAAGAGTGTGACTAGTCTGTCTCGACTTATCACCTTGCCAAAAATAAATTGGACTTTAGATTTGAAGACCCTGCTAGGGGATGCCTCAACTGCTGGAGAATCGTCAACTTTTCGACTTAGCTGGGGAAAGACCTGTCAAGGCTCTGCTGAGGAGAACTTTATGTCTATCTGAATTTCCCGAACCCAAGTGGGGATGGAAACCGTTCAGCTGACTGCCGGGAATTTCTGGATTCTTGTAAGAAGTGCTTCACTATGGGAAGACGAATCTTGCTAGGGATGATCCTTATTGCTCTGCGAGGGGAGAGAAGGATTTGGTTTGAGATCTGCTGGGAAATAAGATTAAGGAAACCTGTTGAAGAAAAGTTTGACGACTTTACTAGGGATAACTTCCATGCGTCTGTTGGGGATAACGAAACTAAACCGCATTCTGCTGAGGAGGAAAGATTTCAAGTAGTCTCGTGCTAGAGACCATTTGCTTTGATTCGGGCTTTACCTTAAGAGGATTTTACAAAAGACTTGGTGTCTTTAAACTCTTCAGGAGTATAATTGCCCCGGTATTCTGAACTTCCGATTATTTGTCTTCGGGAAAGAATGAATCCTCTTGCGATTGGGGTGGCTTGCCCCAGTATGAGTCTTTGACCAATTGCTCTGAGAGAGATTTGAATCTTGAGTTGATTGTTCCATTTTGGCTGAATTTTGAAGAAATCGCTCGACGGAACTGCCCCAGATTGGTTGGCTCTTACCATGAATGGTTGGGAAAGTCTTTACTCAATGAAGCTTTCTCGGAAAAGTGCATCTCGACGTAACTGTATTTCAAGAGTTTTAGACCTCTCAACTTGGCAAGCTTAAGCTTCTGGACTGAATTTCCACACGTGAGCTTTCTATGATGTCAAACAAATGTATGCAGGCAGAAATTTTTTATTCTGAGAATGGAAATTCTAATGCAACACACATGTTAGTCTTGAAGTTTTGAAAAGGTGTCGCAAACCTTTGTGAACAAATCACTGGTTGAGATAAAACATTATTTTTGATTAAGAGAACGTATGCACATGCAATACCAATAAGGTCTTTTAACACAACTCATAGGAGTCAAGAACGTCCTCTCGTGGTAGTACGCTCTCAAATTAACCCTGTTTTAGTTAGGACTTTTGAGGGTTGTATCGTGGCCCGATTCACTAACAAAGGATATAGGCTCAAAATTATGTGTGCCCACCCCTCTTCGTGATGTCCTTCATTCCTATGTTCAGCTAATTTTCACAAGCGCTCACCTTTCACAAGGGTTTTGTGTCGATTGAGGAACCATTGATGCTATCGGTTCAAGCACCAATCAGGTTATTATTTGGAGTCAGTCACCCCTTTGCCTTTCGTGTCTGTGCCACACGACTTTGTTCTTGCCTAAGGATCTTTCTTGTGTAATCCTTTTCGTCTTTCGCTTTTGCATTATTTTGCTTATCCCTAGCTTTTGCCTGGACTGATTCTTGTGAATCTTTGATTGCAAAGTCCAGCGGGATGCCCTAATTTTTGCCTAAGTCGCTTGTTTTTAAGTTTTGACTTAGCGGGCTTTTTATTTCTTTTCTTTTTTTTTCTTTTTGAACATATCGTGTGACACTGTTTGTCTTGATTGCTTTGCGAGGGTTGTGACTGCCTCATTCTTTGGTCGACGAAGGATAACCATTGTGGCTTCTAACCTTTGGACCTCTTGATTTGGATAACCATTGTGGTTTCTGGTCTTTGGACCTCTCGATTAGCATAGTGGAATGTAATGAATCCTCAAATACACTCATTTATGAAAGCCTGAACGCTTGGTCCGACTAGCTGACATCTACCCTGCCCCTTGGTTAAACGTAAGGTTTTTTCATGCGAAAAGAAACTCCTACTTCAAGGCTCAAAGGGGTTAACGAGGGTCTATCTCCCTTATATCTCCAGTGTTTAGGGATTTGAAACAAAGCCTGTACATCGTCAATGAGGTCTTATCTGAGAGCACACAATTAGAGATTCTTGCGTTTTTGTTTCGTCATTCTCCCTCATAGAGTTTAAGCACGACAATTGGTTTTGCGATGTACATATACAAAATTATAAGTAAATGCGAATGAATTACTTCAAGAAAAACATGTGAGTTTTATTATTGATAACATTCAAAAGCAAACAACTTTCATACATGTATACAAATGTTTAGCAAATAAAAGAAACTACAAATGGAAATGCAGTAAAGAAGCTGAATATTGCCATTGTTGAGGAGGCTTGACTCCGTCTGGACTTGTCAGTCTTGGATACTTTCAGTGATCAATAGCTCTTTCACAGACTTGTAATCTTCAATTTGCAGCCGTATACCCCATAATGGCAATCATACCTCTTCTTTTAGTTATCCTGACTCTGACACGAGACGTCTGAAGGAAAGAGTGAACTGGAGAGTAAAGTTGTCTTATAAGGTTGCTCGGAAAGACCTGACGATCTTCTGCCCATGTATCTCCATTGACCCATGACCAATGAAGAATAAGAGAGACGTAGTTCCCCTCAATAGGGATGAAAATGCATTGAAGAAAAACAAACAAATAGTTGCCATTGCTGAGAGTATCTGAATACTGATGGCTTTATTTGCTTCCTGAAGATTCCAGCTTAACGTGGACCATCTGGTAAACAACCGTGACACCGGCTCCGTTATGATTAGGCATTGGATTCTAGATTACATTTGGGTGAGGCGCAAAATTGATCGCCTTGGAGTCAATTAGGTCCTGTAACTTGTTCTGAAAAGCCCAACATTTCTCAATACTGTGCCCCTGGGCACCCAAATGGAATTCGCATCTGGCATTTCCATCAAAATTCTGAGGTAGATTATCAAGAGAAGGAGCTCTCATGGTACGAAGCTCGACCATGTTCAACTTTAGCAGCTTTGGAAGCAATACAGCATATGGGCATGGGATGGGATCAAGTCTGCGGTTTCTCGCTCTTGTTCTTTCCTGATTTGGTCTCTGTGCCTGATATTGCTGACCTTGAGGTTGTGGCTGAACCTGTGGCATAATAGTCACTGCAGCTGTTTGGTAGTAACCTTGTGAACGACCTTTTCCTTGGCCCTTATACACGGAATTAGTCTCGCATTCTCTTCGTCTTTGGCCATTTCCAAAAGGTTTCTTCACACCAGAAGAACTAGCACTGCTTGCATCCTGAATCTTTCCCAATTTCAGAAAGTTTTCTATCCTTTCTCCAGCGATGACAATATCAGAAAAACCAATGGACGGGCAGGAGGCTAGACGATCCAAGTAAACACCTTGCAAGGTGCCCATAAACATATCAGCCATTTTCCGATCAAGCAATGGAGGTTGAACCTGTGCGGCCAGCTCACGCCACCTCTGGGCATACTGCTTAAAATGTTTCTTAGGTCCTTGAGACAAGTTCTGCAACTGAGTGTGGTTCGGAGCCATATCAATATTGTATTGATACTACTTGAGAAAAGCTTCAGCTAAATCTTTCCAGTATCGGATAGAGACCCTGCTTAGCTTCATGTACCAGCTCAATGAAGCTCCAGATAGACTATCTTGGAAGAAATGCATCCAAAGTTTCTCGTCATCAGTGTGAGCCGAGATTCTTCCAAAGTATGCATGAATGTGAGTTCTAGGGCACGTGCTGCTGTTGTACTTGTCAAATGATGGCACCTTGAACTTAGGATGGATTCTGACTCCTGGCACTAACCCAAGACTGGTTACATCGATGCCCAGGGAATTCTAACATTCCATGGCCTTAATCTTCTCCGCTAGCTCTACATACCTTCGATTGTTGACCTCATTCATATTACCCATATCAGCATCCAGTAGAGTGAACTGGTCTTCCTGAGTGTCTTCATTACGGGCCGCAATCCCATTTAGATTTGGTCCTCCGTCACGGGCAGCGTTAGGATCCACATTCTCAGTCGGGGTTCCAACATTAGCATTCCCATGGGGTTGCTCAACCATCAACCTGAGACGCTCTTGATTCTGAGCAATGTCGGTCATCGTGTCCATGAACTGATCCATCCTCTGTCGGAGCTCACTGAGATCAGTCTGCATTCGTTCAGCCATTCTCACTCGGTTTCTTTTTGTTGGATACTGATGAACGTGTTGACCAGCTATATTGCCTGAAGTTGAATAAGTTAGGAAGTCCGAATGACCTGTAAAAAATGCAAAATATGCAAATCATGCAGTAAGTGTGTATGATATGTTCATGAGGATGCTATATGCGACCCTGCAAATGAGTAAACATGTGTTAGTAATGCAAGCATGCAGAGGATGTTATGCTATGCACTGGCATGTGATCAAAGGTCTGGAAATCACTGGTCTGACGTTGGTGTTGAGAAGACAGTCATGTGCTGGTGAAGAGTCGTAGTAAGAGTACCACCGAAGTCCCGGATTTCAAAACCAGAAGACCATGTAGAATCTGATCATAATACTGAACAATGCTGGCAAAGTGGGTATGTGGGAAGTTTCAGGGTTCCTGCAAACCTGTAAACCCCTCCCATCTCACGGGTGTGCTACTCGGGTCAAACATCACGGACTCTCAAAGCCGGATAGTAATAATATGTTCACCATTTCCGAGAAATGGCTCATGACCAAATCAGGGAATCGGTTTGGCATTATGTACTAACCAGGGAGGTCTCAGCTGAGTCCGAAAAAACAAGCATCCCTCATAAGTCCTCAGCTTCAAGCACTGAATCAAGAAACAATAGTACATTCATCCCGAAGGGTACAATACTATCGTCATACAAACAGTTTGCCTTAACTGGATTCCTATAAGAGAACCAGGTCATCCTATGCGAGTTCCCAATGGACCCTCGGATGTGAGTGGGTTTGCCAACAAATATGGTATGCCATTGTCATCACTGGAGAGGGGTGTTCCCATTAAGGTCCTCGAAGATCGGTCACCAGATGCACATAACTATCAAGGTCGTACCCTGAAGTGGGGTAATCCCCACACAGAATAGTTCCAAGACGGTCGTAATCTGGGTGTGGAACACATCGCCACTCATCATGGTGAGATACCATGGAAGTACAATGTATGCCCACGTTAATCCTATAGTACACTCAAGCCGGGTATTTGGCTTATCTCACAGTAACTCCCTTCCCACAGAAAAAATGAAAACCAACACAGTCAGATAGTCCAGTATAATATGATGCATGGAAAATAAATACTGAAAGCAGTAAATAAATGCGGTAAAGTAAAGTTGTAAAGTAAAACTATAAATGAAAACAGTAAAGCTAAACTAAAGCACACATCAAATAAATAAACACCCAAAGAAATAAAACACACAAGTGCTAGGATTGAATCTACAAGGGAAACCAGAGATTCTGGGTACGATCCCCAACAGAGTCGCCAGCTGTCGCTCCCGGGATTTTCATCCTAGTACAAACGCGAAAGTGGCGCGGAAAAGGTAGAGTCGCCAGCCAGGCATTTTTATCCCGGAAGAATGGGAAAGGTAATGCTGCACAAACCTGAGGCAAAAGGAAAGGACAAGGTTCTGCGAACCAAAGATCTGGGTTCGAGAGTCGGTTACGACCTGGGAAGGTATTAGCACCCCAGACCGTCCGCCGTACCCGACGGGATCCACACTTGCTTGTTTGTTTCAAAGGGTGAGAAATAAATTTGTTGCTGAACAACACTGCTACTGGCATGGAATTGGAATGGGAATGAGAAAGGAATAAGAAAAGAGAATGGGAAAATGTAGGGAAAATAAAGATTGTGCTCGAACGGGCTCTACCCCGCTGCCTACGTACCTCATCGGGATAATGAGGATCAGAGTCGACGTAGTTCGCCTAACTAAGGCGGGAACTATTTGTTTGTGTTTTTTATACGCTAGAACTGCATATGTCTATGCTCAGGCGTTGCAGGCTCGTCTGGTATGAGTGCGTTTACCGTCTTGCATGCGAGACAAGTCGTCGCGAGTTCGCGTTGTGAGTGAGTGAGATGAGAGAAGAAGTTCCCGCAAGAAAGTCGCTTATTGTTTGTTTTTTGTCTTTTATGAGAAGTGTTTTGAATTTGTTTGTGAACATTCTCATACTAAGACTTATCCATTCGATAAGTACTTACACCTCGCCCCGAAATAGGACGTGTATAAGAACTCCGCAACAAAGTCTCGTGTCGTACAAGAACATTCGGTTTTTATTAAGTATTTTATTGTTTTTCTTTATGAGATGAGAAAGAATGACTCAAGTCGGAAAAAGGACAAAACTAAGGGGGACTAAGACCAACCCTAAGTTATTTATTATGCACAAAAGGGAGATCCTAATGGTTTGTGAGGTTTTCTAATCCTAAGGAGCAAAAGGAAAAGAAAGAATGAAAAAGGATGCAACTTACTTCCTAAAGAAGATAAGTTGGTCCTAACAAAGGGGAAATCCTACCAAACACAAATATGGAAGGAAAAATGAGTTAAATGCATAAAAGAAATGCATAAAAAATAAAAGGATAAGGTGTAAGGAAACATACCTCCATCTTCCCCTCTACAAAACAAATGTTAATGTGCATTTTTATTAAAAAGGATAAAGCAAACACACAACAATTAAATCCTAATGACTCTATCTTAATTCTAGAGAACTAAAAGAATGCTAAAACAAAAATCCAGCACCTATTACAACCCCTATTACCCAAACAGCCATGGAAACAAAGCATAATACAAATCAGCTTTTTACAACCATCATGCAGCATGAAAAGGTAGGTGTAAAAGGTTACAAACAGTATGCAAACATAACACACAGCATACATTTTACAACACTTATGTGCAAAAACAGCTATGAAATGCAAAATCCAGAATTGATTATTTTCATTTTATAATACACAAACTCAATGACAAATGCACCAATCTCATCATGAACATGCATTTGAACATGGATCAACATACATGAATGGAAGAACATGAACATTTAGAAGGATTATGGAAGAATGCATCACATGGTTGATTATGCAACAAGTATGCAAAAATATAGCACATGAATATGGTATATGAACATGAGGATTATTAATTATGAACATGCAATATGATAGCTCAACAAGAATGCTAAACTCAATGCAAAATTCAGAATTGAATTGATATAAATGTCATGATCAAGCATGCAATCAAATGCAACCAAATACACATACATACATGATTATGTGAAATGCAACATACATTGGTACAATGAAATGCAAAATGATTTAATGCAATGTGAAACATGTAAAAACAGAATGCAACATGATTATTTATATACCTAATGATGCATAAACATGGCAATAAAATGCAAGAACTCAAGCTATGCACAAAGAAACACTAAAATGCATAACATGCGACATGAACAGAATCGTGTCTAAATGACTCGAAATGGGGGAATGAGCTACTAGAAATGGACCCAAAAATTCTCTAAAATCATTACCTAAACATGTATGAACATTAGAGGCACTAGAAAGCAAGAATGAGCAATCAAATAACCTAAAAATCCAAAAATCAACAGTGTTAACCGGTTAACCATATGCGTTAACCGGTTAATGGACCTAAAACAACAGCAATTTGTGGCTAAAACGCACGCGTTAACCGGTTAACACTGAACAGGAAGTGAAAAAAACTTTTGAAATAAGTGATTTTGGCCACAAACTCACTTCTAATGATCCCTAACATACCTAGGAACATGCTAACACTAATTTCTACTTAATTGGGGCTTATTTACACATGCTAAAACCTATTACTATCAACACCTTAACTTCTAATCCATTACAAATCACAAATCGCAAGCAACACATAACGAAAACGAAATCGATCGCAAGTAAAACGAAAAGCAATTAAAGAATGCCGAAATGGCGAGATGAAGAGAATAACTTAAAGGAGAAGTGATTTAGATCACCAACCTACGAAGCGGAGAAGTGCTTCGGTGAATGTTGCAAGAATTGGAGCTTGATCGAAGAGAAAACCGAGAAACCGCAAAATAAATGTGTTCTTGATGCTTGAACCTTCGTGTGCTTCCAATAAGTCGAAACTTTCACCAAAATTCAGTAGCTTCTTCTTCCATAATCCACAAAACCAATGGAGGTTGAGGCTAAGCTTCAAGATCTTCAAGTTTCAATGTGAAACTTGAAGAGCTTATTCAAAAAGCTTTAGTGAAAGGAGGGAAAAAGGAGGAAAAGTGAGAGAGAAAAAGTGATTGTGAGAGAATGAGAAATTTGGAAATTTGTGTGAACCCTTTGCATTGAAGTGATTAATGAATATATAGAGGCTAGGCTTGGAGC
Organism: Lathyrus aphaca; assembly: GCA_963966055.1. Taxonomy (NCBI): domain Eukaryota; kingdom Viridiplantae; phylum Streptophyta; class Magnoliopsida; order Fabales; family Fabaceae; genus Lathyrus; species Lathyrus aphaca. Next base: position 344,421,960 of record OZ014519.1, on the reverse strand, counting down.
TAGGTTTGGGAATGGAATTAGGTTTGGGGCCCAAAAAATAGGCTTGGGATCCAAAATTATGGTTTGGTAGTTAGTTAGGGTTAGGGTTGGAAAAGGGAATATTCCTTGGAATATTCCATGGAATACTCTAGAATGTTGTAGAACATGGTATAGGCATCCAAGGGAAATGGAGTGGAATTGAAGTGGAAAAACAATAGGGAAAGAATGAAAGGAAATGTGGAAAGAAAGTGGAGGGAAAAGGGAAAGAAAAGGGAGAGAAAGGTGAATTTTTCCCTTTTTGGTTGGTTAGTTTGGAAATGGTTTGGATTACTTTTGGGATATTATTTTTCTCTTGAACTCCAATGCTTGGCAAGCCTCGATCGACCACACACCTCATGCAAAGGATGATGAATGATTTATTTATTTATTTATTCAAATGCGATGCAATGATATGCGGAATGATGCAAGAATGAAGCGTAAATTGCTCGAGGTTGATAATAAATAAGAGGGAAAATTTTGGGGTGTTACGGTGACTAGATCCAATAGGTGGTCATGCCTCTTGATGAATTGGGAGTTTTCAGAAACTTGAGAGACCAATTCTTTAAGCTTAGGAGGTATTCCTACAAAGTTGATCCGGATAGTATTCATACGAGCAGAAGCCATGACCTGCAACAAAGAACAAAGATAAATCCTTTGGTCCTTGAAATGGTTAGTGAAAATGTTATGCTTATGATGTCATGATGTCATGATGTTATGCTCAAATCACAAACATGTGGCACATATAAACAAGTCACATAATAGCCCTAGGTTTGAAGGCTTGCATGATGTTTAAAGGTAAGTACCCTCCCTTGAAATTTAGTTGGTTCATCTTGTCCTACAAAAGTAACCAGGTTCTAAGGGATCTCAATATCACTGATCCTTCCCAAGGGTGGTTGTTCAGTAGGCAACTTACTTGCCAACCAAAACCCTCCAAGTTTAGGATCTCAATGAGCGTAGCATCGAGTATCAACCAACTTTAGTCTTCACCAAAGCCGGCTACCTCACTACTTTCTAAAGGCCAAGATGGGATAACAAAGGTTCTAAAAGTCAGTTAGTGTATTGACAACATATGGCAGCCCCATATTATCCTTAACTTACTTAAGGAACATAAGCACCAACCAAGAAGTCACACTAACTGTGGCCACCAGATCAACCATATCGGTATACGCCGTACAGTTTCCTTGGTCTATTGCTATTTACCTAGGGTACACTAGATCCGGGTTAGGATCTTTCACACATAAAGCCCAACAAGTAATATAAAGAAAACAAAGCAAACAATTTAAAGTGATCTAATTCCTAAGGGTACCCCTCTTTTACTTAGTAACTCCCCAGCAGAGTCGCCAGTTCTGTAACATGGTGGGAGAACTGACTTCCTATAAATGTTGCAGATAGCAAGAGTCGCCACCAACTTTTATTTTATCCATAAGGAAAGGACATAAAAGAACAGGAAAGACCTATTTTAAAATACTTAGGTTCGGAGGGTAGGTTATATAAAGGGAAGGTGTTAGCACCCTTTATATCCATGGTTATCCATGGGCTCTTAGTTACTTAGCTCACTTTAAATTGTTTTGAAAAAGGTGTAGTGTGTGATTAGAAACTTTCTAAGTACTTTGTAATGATCCTCGTATGGATGTATACAAAGCCTTATTTTTTTTTGAAAATTATTTGAAAAGTGGGGTGTAAAAAGTGTTTTTGAAAAGTGAGCAAGCAACTTAAGAGAAGCCTACCCTAGATTAAGCCTTTCATGTTCTCATATGTTCTTTCAATGGTAAGACTATCCCTATTATTAAGGAATAGGTAGTCATTACCTTGGATGTTTTAAGAGACATGTGTAGGGTCATCTGAATATAGGCAACTGTAGGGCGTCTTTAGCCATATGGAGGGACAATCATCTTTTAACTGGGAGGGACAAGATCATTTATCGTAGGCAACCTCGTAGGGACTCGATCTTTTAGAATCTGGAAAGGGACTAGATGATTTGTTTTATGGTGGGACTTTTGCTTAAGACACCCTACTTGACCTTTTGTATAAGGCAACTGAGAGGCAACCCTAGGAAGTGCAAGATGGCGATCTTAGATCGACTTACGTGTGTCTGTGTTTCTTTTCAAATATTTATCTTGTTAAATTAATTTTCTAAGTTAATTTTAATTACAAATAATTATACACTCCCTAAATTACTAACCACACAATAAATATATTTACAATAAATAAAGCAAAAACATAAACATATTACATGGCTTTAACAGTTACATAATAATAAAAATAATAAACATAATAATAGTAGCAAATAAGCAATAATTAAATATTAGTAATAAAAAAATAAAAATAAGGGTTAGAATAATAAAATAAAAGAAATAAGAATTTTAGCAAGAAAAATTAATATTAGAAAAGCTTTTAGGAATTAATTAAGAAAATAAGTCTAATGATAATAAACAAATAACAAATTATTTACATATTAGAAATAATGATTTAATTAGGATTTAGAAAAAAATTAGGTTAAATATTAGGGTTAAGATAAAAATTAGTCTTGACAAAAAAATTAGGGTTAATGTTTAAGAAAATTAGGGTTTTGTTTATTATAATTATATATTATTAATTTATTTACAAAAAATACATAATAATTATACATATAAACATATTATAAAATAAATACAAACAATTTAAATTTAAGAAAATAAATTATGATTTTTGAAAATATAAAGTTTTTATAGGAAAATATTATGAATTATTGTTTAGAAATTATTTATATAAGAATTTAAATGAATTGAATAATATAAAAACAAATAAATACAAAAAAAAAATGAAAGAAAAGAAAAATACCTGGGGCTGGGATTCGAACCCACGCCCTAGGCTTTCCAACCCTTGGTCCAGCATCACCACCACTAGGCCAGCTGCGCATGGTGAGCATGTGATGAGCATTGATTGTTTTATATTGAACCTGCAAAAAACAAATAAAATCCAAAACAAAATGGCCTGCGGCCAGATTCGAACCCAGGACCATTGCAATAACACACAAACACTCCAACCAGCTGAGCCACATGGGGCGCGTTCAACAAATAACCATCACTAATCATTATAAAATAAAACAAATCTCAGAGTTGAATTTCCGCGCCAAAACTTCATCTTCTCCATTTGAATTACCTGCGAAAATTCATACAAGCTTTCCTGCGAAATTTCCTGCGTTTAAAACCTGCAAATCTCATATCATCACAAATACGTATTGTTTCATCAAATTGATCACATGGTCATGATCCACAACCATCACACAGTTCATTTACAGTTTTAGAATCCATTTATAATAGCTAAATTGAGAAACACTAAATTTTGTCCAAGAACCCTAACAATGGCAACTTTCGGCTTAGGTCATGGTTCTTCAATCTCTTTGCCCAGAAACCATCTAAACATCACAACTAACAAGAATATATGGTTAGAATTCATTATCATCACACAAATAATCAAAATCGAAAAAAATTAGAACAAGAACAATCTTGATTCGGTTTATGCAATATGTAATGATTTGGATGCTGCAAATGATTCAAATAGGTTCAATGATCGTCTAGGAATGTATTGCAACCTTCAAAACCTCTTGATATGGCCTCTAGGTCAAAAACCGAATATCACTTTTTGGATGAAAATTTGAAGTTTTAAGAGTGTTCTTGGAGGCAGGATTTCGTGTCCTTATGCTTGTCTTCAATTTGTGTATTTGTATGGAAGGTAATTAGGTCAAGAGATGCTGGATTTTTGGGCTTTGTAGTGATTGCTTGATCATGAAGTTTTCTCCTTTCAAATATTGAAAAATATCTCATAAAACCTTTCTAAATCAAGCTAGCACGAATTTGTATGATTTCAATCAACTTTAAATGATTTTTAAGCTTTTCTAGAAGAAGAATCATGTCCAAATATTGATTTTTAAATTTTATTTTGATTTAATTTGAATTAAAATGAATAAAATTTAAATAAATATCAAATAAAAATAAAAAATCAGAATGGCTTGCCATTGGGTCGTGCTTGAGGTCTTTGTATGGATTGGGTCACAACATTACAAGCCCATTTGGTAAAATTTGGTTTTAAGGCCCCATTTGCTTCATATACCTCCCAAAAATTTCCCAACTTTGCAAAGGCATATCTCCCTCAATTTTAAGGCTATGAGGGTGTCCTTGTACATTTTGGAAAGCTTAGAGAGTCCTATAACTAACCTCATTGGTCTCATATCCATATCTTTTATCATTTTCAAGTTATGCCCTTTGGAAGATGTTGACTTTTAAAATGACCTATAATGTCTTAGCTCATACCTTTCAAATGAAGCATTTTTAGGCTTGGCTTGTGAGACACAAAGTTGTAGAGAATTCAATTTCCTTCAAAATGAGCTTTGGATGGGAAATTTTTGGATGAAGCATGTGAAAGTTATGGCTGGTCAAAGTTCAGTTGACTTTTCCTGTGAAAACCCTAATTTAGAAACTCCTGATTCTTGATGATCTGAAATCTCCTTGATGAATCATGATCAACCATTGATCAAATGATGAATTTTACTTCATATAATTGATGTTGGCAAAAAATCATGAAGTTTGACTTTGGTTTGACCACAGTTGACCCCAGTTTGACTTTTTAACTACTTTGACTGATTTTTGCATATCTGATCATCTGACTGGGCAAGCTCTTTGGGAAAGCTTTGAAACTTGACATAGGGATTATTGAAGGCATATAGGATGCTATGAAGCTCACTTGAAGCCTTGTAAATCCATTTAGCCTGATGAAACTTAAAACCCTAGTTTAGGATGCATTGCTTAGGAGGATGCTTTGTCTGAGGGAATTGTCAAACTTTCTGACTAATTGTGAACCTTGTGAACCTCTTGAGATACCTTGTGAACCTCTTGAGATACCTTGTGAGCCTCTTAAGATACCTTGTGAACCTTGTGAACCTCTTTGGACACCTTAGTACACAATGTCCGGTCTAGGTGAGGGCAAATTTTGGGGTGCAACAGTACCCCCTGTACCTGGGTGGTTTTCTTCAGGAGTTTGCCGCTCGACCAACTCTCTTAATCTTTCCTGTCTTTGGGCCAACCCAGTCATCACTGCCATAAACTGGTTCATCTGAGCCCTCATCTCAGTTCTTTCATTAGCCATCTGGTTTCTTACGTCAGTCAGATCTTGCTGAACCTGGTCCATCTGTAAGCCCGGAAGGTTGTTTCTTGTCTGATACTGGTGAACTCTGTTGATGGGGAAGACTCTCCTACGAGCAATGTTTCCTGAAACCACAACAAAGTGAGAAACAACAAAAAAAACAAAAACCTACAAAACAAAGAAAAGAGGTTAGTATGCAATGCAGGATGCCTATTTGTCTTCCAAGGGTATCCGGTTTGGTTCTTTGATTTTGACCTTCCATACCTCGAGGAATGATGATATTGGAGAGAGATGAAGCCCATAAAATAACACAAACCATATATTACAAAATGTAAAGATACGTAGTTTTGATTAAATCAAGTCCCCGTGAAGGGTCAAAATACAACAAAATTAACAAAAGTACAAACAAAATGAAGTACAAAGAAAGAAATCAAACATCCAATCCATAATCATCCTCTCTGACTTCCTTCAGCAGAGCATCGGTCACTGGGCCAACTGGATGCTCTGTGATGGTCCTGATAAGAAGGTTCCTGGTGGCAATGGCACTTGTCAACTTCTTATGTTTGTTTTAGTCTTTTGATCTTTTTAACCCTGCCCGGAGTTTCAACTCAGAGATTCTTTCTGTGCTACTAACAAGGCCTCCTGATTCTTCTTCTCATTAGCTTCCAGCTTCTCTATCCTAGCCTGGGACTTCTGATCTTCCTGTGAACGAGCCTCAATGATCTTGATCCACCTAGCCTGACTCTCTTCCAAGTAGTGCTCAGCTCTGGCCTTTTGAATCCTGGCTTCCTTGCAAGCATTCTTCAATACCAACTCCCCTGCTCTAGCCCTCCTGATGTAATCATTTGTCTTCTCAATCTTGGTCATATGCTCGATCCGGAGCTTCTCTAACCTCTCATTGTCCAGACGGCTATCATCCCTCTCCCAGAAGGTCTTCTTTAGAGCTTCAGACAGCTGAGTATTCCTTTCCTTCAACTTCTCACACTCCTCTAAACTGACTGTAGCCACAGACTCTACTGCTGATGGTCCAGGCACATCCTTCAGGGTGAATGGCATGCGGGTGATCTGTCCTCTGATACGTGACCAATCAAGATATTAAGCTGAAGCTATGTTGTTGCACTTGCCAAGAATGGAAGACCCTTTTGTCTGAATGTTGTCCCAGGCCCAGGCTGCTTGTCGGGCAATGGCATGGTTGTGCTGAATATCATAGTAAATGGTTTCTGATAAGTCCTGCTCTCTTGGTGGATGTACCAAGGCATACCATAGTTGCCTCTTGAACAACAAAGGATTGTATTTGATGCAACCCTTTACTCCAATCAGAGGTACATTGGGATATTGCCCACAGCTGGTGATAATGTCTCTGCCCTTGGTGCTCTGAGTGCACCCTCTGATGTCTTCTGATGTAAGGGCAATCATTCTCTTAGCCCAGTTTCTTGACTGATGGGGATTCAAAAAGGCTTCTGACTTTGTCAAGTGTCTCAACAACCAGCAGTAGAAGAGAGGTGCACAACATCTGACTAATCTTCCCCTTTGCTTCTCATTCCTTTGATGCACTGAGTAATAGAAATACCCTAGCAAGGTAGGAACTGGATTTTTCAGCAAGAAGAGATGGATAGCATTCTTGCTTACAAACTTAGGCTCATCTGCAAACAAGATGATACCATATATGCTAAGGGCCAAGAGAGCACAAACAGTGTCCCACTTCCCTGCTGCAGCATGACTGGTGGCTTGAGTAATCAAGAAGTCCAAATGGAGGCCTGGGATCCCAGCCTTGGTGGCCATATTCTGATCAATGATGGTGGATTCCAAGTACAGAGCCTTGGCTATATCTTCATTCCTGGGAGTATTCATCTCAGGGTTGAAAGGAATCCCTCTCCTGATGGGGACACCCAACAACATGGAAAATTCCTCTAGCAAAGGGTCCAACTGAAAGTCTGGAAAGGTAAAACATCTGAGAGGAGGGTCATAGAACTGAAGGGAGGTGTGGATCATACTCCTCTGGGATGCATCCAGGTTCATGATCATGTCCATAATACCACCATAGTGTTCCCTGAATAAAGGGACATGATCAGGAGTGATGAGTGTCTGAATCTGCCTGATGCCTGCCAGAATAGGCTCAAAGAAATGATAGGTGATGTTGCTCTTCCTGGATGGGTCCATGCTGACAATGCATGCTGAAGGAAACAACTGAGGAGAACTGCTGATGAAGGCAACTGATGAAGGTGTTGAAAAGAAGCTAGCTGATGAAGATATCTGATGGAAATGGCTGATGCAGATAGCTGAAGGAATCTGAGCAGTATAACATGTCAAAACCAAACCAAAGATAAGATGTGGATACCCTGTAAAACAAATAGACAAATGTTAAAATGATGCAAAATGATGCATGCAGAATGATATGCAAGGGTTTGTGATCAAGTGTTGGATTTGTTATCTGCCTTGATAAGGTCCATGTGTGTTCATAAGTCCGGATGGAGGCTAGAGAACTAGTAACCAGGTGGGGGACTCAAATAAAGAGTCACAAGTCCAGGGTTTCACAAGAACAGACCAAAATGATGTGACCTTAATAATATCAGTAACAGGGTATGATGAGGCCAAGGGTTCCTGCAAACCTGTAAACATCCCAACCCCCTCACATGTATTGTTCTAGAACAAGGATCCTCAGACTTGGATTAGTTATGAGAAGTGTAAACACTTCAAACCCGGAGGCACAGTGTTTACAACAATCATAAAGGATCCTCCTCTAATTCACCTCAGATGTTGAAGGTCATAAAAAGGTCATTCAGACTTAGCAGGCTTCCCAGATAGCCCTAGTACTACAGGAAATCCGTAGCACAGAGTTCTCAAGAAGAAACCCATGTCTGAACCGTGTTTCATATTCCCGCACCAGACCAAAATGGAATGGGGAAGAATATGAATCCACTCTATCCTATGTGTCACTCAGGCTCCCGGTATGGAACCTTACTCACTGAATATCCCTCCCACCAAGGCAAACCAAAGATCCAGCACAATGATATGATGACAGTAATGAAATGCATAAAAGCAATAAATAAAGTTGTACAGAAAGCAATAAATAAAGCAATAAACAACAAGCACAAGTAACACATAACACCCCCATAAACACAAATCAAATAAACGCTAGGAGAAACCCACAAAGAGAACCAGAAGCCCTGGTTGCAAGATATATCCCCAGCAGAGTCGCCAAGCTGTCGCTCCCCTGAAAAGACACCAGGGTCCCCAGGGTGCAGACGCGAACGGTCGAAGAAAGGAGAAGATGAGAATGAAGTGAATAGAGTTGCCAGCTAGGCATTTTTATCCCGAAGGAAAGGTAATGCTGCATAAACCTAGAAAAAGATGGATAAGACGGTTGCGAACCAGAGAAACTAAGAAAGGGGGTTGGTTACAACCTAGGAAGGTATTAGCACCCAGATTGTCCATCGTACTCGACGGGATCCACGCTTAAAATATTGTATTTAAAGGGGTAAGTGTGTGTGTTATCTATGTGCAATAGCTAAGAAAAGAAAGTACAGGTGTCAGTGCAAAAAGGTGGGAATTGCTCAGGAACTGAGGCTTAGAAAAGAATGCTGAAAGAGGGGGATGACAAAGAGACTTTTTGTTCGATAACTGTTAAGTTATGCCTACGTATCCTCTTGTGCAATGAGGAAGTCAGAACACCGTAGTTCGACTCAAAGAGACTGAAAATGAATTGACTGTGAACTGCTTACTTGTCTATGCCTAAGTGTATGACTCGTCTGGCTCGAGTGCTAACTGTCTTGCATTAGACGGAAGAAGCAAGTTCTCGTTTGTGAATGAGTATGATGAGAAAAGAATCCCGGAGGAGACGATTATTGATTTTTTTTGTGTGTTTTCAGTCTTGTTATTGTTTTTGGTGTTTTGCATAGGATTATGAGCTTAAGCCTAAATCAAGGGCTTGTAAACTCATTATATCCTCCCTGATTAGGGATAATGAGTCTACTTAAGTATGCGATAAGCATCTCAACTTAATTACCATGATGATGTAGGATTAAGATCATTAACCTACTTGTGATTAATTAGATGTTTTTGGGTTTTGTTTAGTGTTAAGTAATGAGTTTAATCTCTAATCACAGATTAGTGAACTCATTACACCATCCTAATAGAAGGATAATAGATAAGAACACTTAAGCTGAGGAAGATACCTCAACTCAATCCATGGTTAGGGATTAAATTCATTATATAACAAGCCTTTATTAAGTGGGTTTAAATTAAGGGATGAGATTAAGAAGTGGATTTTAAGTTTGCAAGACAACTTGAGGGGGACTTGTCCATTAAACACTAGGGTTAGTCCCTCTTAACCATAAGGAAGAGATAGAACCCTAATGTAAGGCCCAAGTTACAAGATAAAGTCTTAGTTCTTATTAATGTGATTTGATTAAGAGGCTTAAAAATATTAAAGGTTTAACACTTAGGATTAAAGTTATACACTCCATCCTAAGAGAAGGATGCAGGCATAACCTTAATTCCAAAGTCCTAAAACTTTAAGAGTTTAGTCTCTGATTATTGAGATGAGAAGAGAGACTCAAGGAGACTCAAAGGTAAAAGTCTAAGGGGGACTATATACAACCCTAAAAGTTATCATGATTGGATATATTATGGTTTTTTAGGCTTAAGAGGAAAGATCTTCAAGGCCACCAATGGAAGAAGCAGATGAAAAGAGAAGGAGAAAGATGAACAAGTTACTTACTTCCTGAAGAAGATAAGTAACTTGGAAGAAAGAAAGAATATGGATGGAACATAAGTGAACAAATTCACTTCAAAGATAATTAAAATGCATATGAATGAGATAAGAAGAAATGAGAAGTGAAGGCAAATCCACTTCTCACAAATAACTTACCAAAAGTTCCTGAAATGGTTAGTATGAATGTATAAGATATAAAGCATAAAGAAATGAATTGAAATGAGATGAAATGAGATGAAAAGACCAAAGTCATAAGTGTTTATGCATTTAAAATGACAAATTATATGATGCAATGTCATACAATGTGCATATGAATGATCATACAAAGATGAGATGTCATGAGAGCATGCTTGGAAGCTTGAAAACACATGAATGTACATGAAATGAAATGAATGCAAGACATGGAAAATGAATGATAAAATGATCAAGCCAGGTTCTAACATGTCCTAAGAGGTCTAAGATGACATATGAATGCTTGAAATGTCATGGAAAGTTCATGTGATGATGAATATGCAAGGTGAATGCAAATGAACATGAAAAATTAGGGTTTTATGGACATGTGAGATGCAAATGAACAAGACAGAAGCATGCAACATAATAAAAATTTGAAATCAAGCTCAAACAAACCCTAAGCCTATATAAAGTCACACCCCAAAGGAGGAGGTCATAAACTTAACCTATTGAAAGTTATGATTTTCTTAAGTTTTCTAGGGTTTTTGGGTGATTCAAAAGAGAAAATGCAAATCAATTTAAAAATGCAAGATAAATTCATGAGGAAAATAACTTAGAAACTACATGCAATATGTGAAACAATTCAAAAAGAATCAAGTTCAAATTCTTCTTGGTTAGGCAGAAATGATTTTTCAAAGTCAGGGTTAAAAAATGTGATTTTAAAGACCCTTAATTCAAAGAAAATTGGTAAACTATGATCAAACCTAAAAAAAAAAATTGTGCGAAGAGTTTTAAAATGTTTCTAAATGCATTGGAATGGTTCATGATTTTTTTGGTGATTTTTAGAAACCTAAATGCATTTTTAATTAATTAAAATACTTTAATTAATTAAAAATAACATTTAAATATTTTAAAAATACTTTTTTAATGCAAAAAATAAAATAAAAATTATTTTTGGGTTAAGAAAAATATTTAAAGTCATAATGCAAAAGGGAAATATTTTTGTGATGATGTTTGGTATTTTAAATTAATTATGCAAAATAAATGAAATAAAAATGAATAAAATGCAAATTAATCACATCTGAGGGTCCAGATTCAAACTGGGATGGAGGGAGTTGACCACGCACGTAAATCAAAGGCTTGGATCAAATCTGACTAATTGAGTTTAATTAAATTAAATAATTATGGATTAATGCTAATGAACTAATCTGGTCCACTCATTTGCGCGCTAACCCTAAGATCTAAAGGCTCACATTCAAACCTGACTAAACCCTAATTAATTAAACCTAATGACTTTCAGGTGACCGGAGCTAGCTCCGGTCATCTTCTTCGGCGAGTCAAAATGCCAACTTCTTCCCTAGGTCTCTAAACTTCAAATTTCTTGCCCATAAATGATCCCCAAACATCATATATCATGAATCCACAAGCAAAATACATTTATCATTCGTAATAAAGCTGAATCGAAGCAAACACATCTTAGGTTAAAAAGTTTCAGAAGCTTCATACATGGTCATTTCTCAAGCATTTTCAAAACAAAACATATCAGGGTGATCAGCTAAACATGTAGAATCATTTAGGAACTTAAAACAAGAGTTCTGGAAAAAAAAGTTCTTGGTGACTACCTGAGTTGAAGCTTTGCAAACTGGAGCTTTCTGACCTCTTCCTTTGTGCAAAATGCCTCCAATGATCCCTCTGATGCTTCTAAAAATCTTGAATGGAGTTTAAATGAGCTGGTTTGAGTGATTCAGTTCTGATAACTCAGAAATCGTGTTTGTGTTGTGGGGTGTTTCAGGCCATTGTAATGGTTGGGAAATGATCCTTAAGTGTTTTTTAGTTGATTGGTGGAAGAAGTTTGAAATTTTGATGGTTTTGTTATGAAATTCGAAGAGAGGAAGGTTTTTGCAAGTTTTTTTTATTCTGCGTTTTTGTGTGGTTTCAGCCTTGTGTGTTATGATGTTTGAGGTGCGTGAGGTTCACATAAGTCATGATGATTGGTTCAGAGAGTTGGTGTGGCATAGTTTGATTTGTATGGGCCAAGTTACAAAAAGTCAAGGTTATGTGTACTTGAAGCATGGCATGGTTCAGAGGTGTTTCTATGGCTTGTCCTGCCTTAGCTTGATTTATGGAGGACCATGGGATTGAATTTGATGAGCTGGAAGGCTTGGATGAAGAGTTCTCATGGTTTATGCAAATTTCCCTCTTTGATGTTTCTTGTGATTCAAGCCATTAAATGCTTCAATTTTTGGGCCAATTCTGATCCTTTGAAGTTGTTTTGACATGTTGTAACATATTTGTGCACATTAGAAGTCATTTAGAAGCCTGAACATGCCAAAATGCAAAATCCCTATTTGACATGAAACTTGAAATTATGTGATTTTTGCCAACTTTGAAAGGACATATCTTGAGTTCTGGGATGAATCAAGACATGTTCTTGTACTTTTGAAAAGGGAAAGACCTAATCTACAACTTTCATGCCCATGAATTTTTCATTTGAAGCATTTTTGGTCATGAAAGAGGAGGTTGAAAATCTTTCCCAAAATGGAAAGTTTGCATTTCAAGTCATTTCCAAAAATGGCAAGTTTGCAATTGGCTCAAAATTCTTCAATCTTGTGAACTTCCAACCACTTATAAGATCAAATAAAGATCGTAGAACTTCAATTTGATGAAAATGACCCTCTGGTTCCATTGTTGGGGGCCTCATATGCCCTGATTTTGACTTAACTTGCTCAGGAAGTTACCCAATGATCAGATGACTTCCACAATGAATTTCTTCATCGAACTTGGTACACATGATCCTTATAACACATTAAGAACATTAGAAACAAGAATTACCAAAAAATTTGGAGTTAAAGTCTCTGAAACCAAAACCCTAATTTTGGTCATCTGTGTAGTGAAAACCCTAGCTCTACTTCCATGCCTTTGCCAATTCTTGTGATCCCTTGAATTTAATGAACTTTGGGGAGAATAATATGATCATAGAACACATATGGACCTTCTTGTAAATCTTTAAGACCTTTGGGATGGCTCAGATGGATTCTTGGATTGCTCAGATCACAAACCCTAGATGCAGATGAAATTGAACTATGCAGTGAAACAAAAATGCAATATGAGATAGTATGCTTATGTTGATGCAAAAATGAAAGATCATAAGCCATGGTGTAATAAATAGTGAGGGCGAATTTGGGATGTTTACAGTTCCCAATGGTGTGTGATTTCCCAGAAGTGTTTCCGGAGGATATTAAGGATGTACCGCCGGAAAGAGAAGTTGAGTTTTCTATTGATCTAGTTCCGGGTACTAGACCGATTTCGATGGCACTGTATCGTATGTCAACATCAGAGTTGGTAGAGTTAAAGAAACAATTGAATGACTTGTTGGACAAGAGATTTGTTAGGCCGGGTGTTTCTCCTTGGGGTGCTCCGGTGTTGTTGGTAAAGAAGATGGATGGAAGTATGCGGTTATGCATTGATTATCGACAGTTGAACAAGGTGACAATTAAGAACAAGTATCCGCTTCCAAGGATCGATGATTTGATGGACCAATTGGTTGGTGCGCGTGTTTTTAGTAAGATTGATTTGAGATCAGGATATCACCATATTCGTGTGAAAGAAGAGGATATTCAAAAGACGGCTTTTAGAACACAGTATGGTCATTACGAGTATTCTGTGATACCATTCGGAGTTTCTAATGCGCCGGGTGTGTTTATGGAATACATGAATCGTATTTTTCATCAACAGTTGGATCGTTTTGTGGTTGTGTTCGTCGACGACATTTTGATTTATTCTAAGTCTCAAAAGGAGCATGAATAGCATTTAAGGATTGTGTTACAGATTTTGAAAGAGAAACAATTGTATGTTAAGTTGTCGAAGTGTGAGTTTTGATTGTCGAAAGTAAGTTTTCTTGGACATGTTATTTCTAATGGTGGTATAAGTGTTGATCCAGCCAATATTGATGCGGTAATGTAATGGGAAGTTCCTAGATTGGTTACGGAGATTCGAAGCTTTTTAGGCTTGGCGGGTTATTATCGGAGGTTTATTGAAGGATTTTCAAAATTGGCACTTCAGTTAACGCAATTGACTTGTAAGGGAAAGGCTTTCATTTGGGATATTCATTGTGAGGAGAGTTTCATTGAACTTAAGAGAAGGTTGACAATGGCTCCGATCTTGATTTTGCCAAATCCGACGGAACCATTTGTGGTGTTTTGTGATGCTTCATTGTTTGGGTTAGGTGGTGTTTTGATGCAAGATGGAAAAGTTGTGGCTTATGCTTCAAGGCAATTGAGAGTGTATGAAAAGAATTATTCTACGCATGATTTCGAATTGGCGGTCGTGGTGTTTGTTTTGAAAATTTGGAGGCATTATCTCTATGGTACAAGATTTGAAGTTTTTAATAACCACAAGAGTTTGAAGTATTTATTCGATAAAAAGGAATTGAACATGAGACAAAGAAGGTGGTTAGAGCTTTTGAAGGATTATGATTTTGGTTTGAATTACCATCCGGGTAAGGCAAATATGGTGGTCAATTCTTTAAGTCGGAAGTTGTTACATATGTCCGCATTGATGATAAGAGAATGGGAACTTTTGGAGGATTTTAGAGACTTGAGTTTGGTTTGTGAAATGACGCCGAGAAGTGTGAGACTTGGTATGCTACATGTTACGAATGATTTTCTTGCAACTGTTTGTGAAAAACAAAAGTTGGATTTGAAGTTTGTTGATTTGATGATGAATGAGAATGAGGATTTCAAGGTTGATAATTTTGGAGTTTTGAGATTCTGTGGTCGTATTTGTATTCCTGACGATGTGGAATTGAAAAAGATGATATTGGAAGAGGGACACCGAAGTAACTTAAGTATTCACCTGGGAGCGAATAAGATGTATCAAGATTTGAAGAAGATCTTTTGGTGGTTTGGATTGAAGAGAAATGTAGCTCATTTTGTATATGCGTGTTTGACATGTAAGAAGTCTAAGGTAGAACATCAGAAGCCTAGTGGATTGATGCAACCGTTGGATATTCCGGAATGGAAATGGGATAGTATATCGATGGATTTTGTTACGGGATTGCCGAATACGCAAAGAGGTCATAATTCTATTTGGGTGATTGTTGATAGGCTAACTAAATCTGCTCACTTTATTCTGATTGATATCAGTTATCCTTTGGAGAAGTTAGCCGAGATTTATGTTTATGTGGTTGTGAAGTTACATGGAGTTCCTAAGAGTATTGTATCAGATAGAGATCCTAGATTTACATCGAGATTTTGGGAGAGTTTTCAAAAGGCTTTGGGTTCTAAGCTAAGATTTAGTTCGGCTTACCATCCGCAAACAGACAGTCAAACTGAGAGGACAATTCAATCGTTGGAGGATTTTTTGCGAGCTTGTGTGCTAGAGCAAGGTGGTGCTTGGGATAGTTATTTAGCATTGATTGAGTTCACCTACAATAACAGTTTTCATTCAAGTATAGGTATGGCACCATTTGAGGCTTTGTATGGTCGGAGATGTCGGACACTTTTGTGTTGGCATGAAACCGGTGAGAGAACGGTAGTTGGACCAGAGATGGTACAACAAACAACGGAGAAAGTGAAGTTTATTCGGGAGAAGATGAGAGTTTCTCAAAGTAGACAAAAGAGTTATCATGACAATAGAAGGAAAGATCTTGAGTTTCAGGAAGGCGACCATGTGTTTTTTAGAGCTACACCAGTTACGGGTGTGGGTCGTGCTTTGAAGTCGAAGAAGTTGACTTCTCGTTTTATTGGTCCATATCAGATTAATGCACAAGTTGGTGTTGTGGCGTTGCCTCCGAATCTTTCGAATTTGCATGATGTGTTCCATATTTTGGAACATCAGAAGTATGTTCCGGATCCGTCACATGTTATTCCTATGGACGAGGTTGAAGTAAGAGATAACCTTACGGTGGAAGCTTTACCGGTTAGGATTTTGGACCGTGAAGTTAAAAAGCTAAGAGGCAAGGATATTACGCTTGTGAAAGTAGTGTGGGGAGGCGTTGTGGAAGGCAATATGACTTGGGAATTAAAGAGTGGGATGCGAGAGTCGTATCCGGAATTGTTTGAATCAGGTAATATTTTCGAGGGCGAAAATTTCTAAAGTGGGGGAGAGTTGTAACACCCTGATTCGATTATTCCATTTTGTTGAGTCTTTTATTTAAATTGAGTAATAATTGTTTCAATTATGAAATTGGTGTGTTTATGTGATATGTTGATGTGTTATATTATTTTACCGTTTTTGGGAATTTTCGGGTAAAATTAGATTGGAGGGTATTTTAGACATTTGCTAATTAGTGATGAGTTAGAAATTAGGTAGAATTATATTTTGTGAGAAAAATGATATTTAATGAGGAAATAGAAAATAGAATAGAAAGTTATAAGTTGTGAGAAAGAGAAAGAAAAGAAAAAGATAGAAAGAAATAGAAGAGAAAGAAAAGGAGGAGAAGAGAAAAGAGGAAAAGCTTGGAATTCTTCAAGATTGCTCCTAGGAATCGAAACAATCGGGTAAGGGTGTGAAATATTGTTATCCTAACCTTGTGTATGATTATATATGTGTTAGATTGATTGGGTTTTTGTTTTGGAGAGGTTTAGAGAATGTTAGGTTTTAGGGTTTTTGATGAAAATCTAAGAAATTGGTAGATTAATCGGTTAGAACTTGATATAATCGAAGTATGATAATGAATACAAATTAAGGAACTGATCACCCTTAATCTATTGTTGATAATAGACTGAATCATAATTGATGGATAGATGTGTCATGCCAACTAGTATAATATGTACGTTGAATCAGTTGAAGTCAAGTTGGGTGCTTGAGTATTATTTGTTTTGTCGATGCAGGTTATTATATGAGAATGTCATTTGGATTTATAGATGATAGCATGAAGTTGTGTTTGGATTAAATAGTGTTACGGAAACTCATAGGTGAACTCAGGATAAATGGAATGTTGTTTTGGTGAGGAACTAAGTGGCATGATACTTGAAGTTTTCTTGAAATAATTCAAGAGGAAAGTCTATGGAAATGTAAGACCATGATTTGACAGGCATGTTGGTAAAGTTGTAGTTATGTTGAGGATAATTGGGAAGTAGAAGTATATCTTATCTAAGATTTGGAAGTAGTCACGGTGGTAATTGTGTTGGACGTTAAGAGGTATGTCTTATGAATCTAAGTTGGAAGTATTCGGTAATTATAAGAGTTAGAATACCTGTTGGAACAAAATTCCAAAAGATTAAGTCTGAGGCTTTGTTGATATGTCGATTTTAGTGATTGTAAGTTGGAGTTAAACTCGGTAAACTTGGTAGTACGCAATTAATCAGAGTGCGCAGGGAAGGCGCGGTGTCGTGAAGTTGTTCTTATGTGAATGACAACGATGTTGGTAGCTTGGTTATATTATATGTTATGTTTAATTTGTGTGTTCTTGTGTTGATATGTTCTAAGTTTTAAGTTGGTTACTCGTTGTGTTGTGTTGATAGTTGTCGAACGTATTGCTTGAGGGTTCTTCGTGTTGTTGTTGCCATCGAAGTTGTGTATTATTGTCTGTGGTATATGTGGGTTGCCTTTGGAAATGAGAGTTGATTAGTCGGATGGAATAAGTAGTTGGAGTAGATGAATAAGATAAATTTTTGAGGACGAAAATATTCTCAGTGGGGGAGAATTGTAACGCCTGTTTATTTAATTAATTATTTAATTAAATATAATTGTGGTATGTTGTGGTAATTTGCGTTGATTTAAGTTGATAATTATAAGTTGGTTTAAGTCAAATTTAATTAATTAAGTTGATATAAATTGTGGAAGACGATATGAAGTATTTTCGTTTATTGTTGGATATGTCGATGGGGTCGTTTGGACCATTTGGTTAACAATTGGAAGATAATCTAATTAAGTCTGGAGAAAATAATTAGTAGTGAATTATTAAATTAATTTTTGGTGTTGTGGTGAATTAAGTCGTTAAGTCGGATTATTGAGTCGGAAAGTCGATGAAATAATATTATGATATTATTTATTTTTGGAGCATGTTGGTTAATTGGCTCGTCGGAATTAGCAATTAAATGGGGTGTAAGACTTAGACCCATTAGTTGTTATAATTGGATTATTATTTTATTAAAAAGAAGAAAATAAAAGAATGAGTCAAAAGAGAAGAAGTATTAGTAAGAAAAAGGAATCGTGAAAATTGGGGGAAAGGAGGAAAAAATCTTAGAGAAGAATAAGGGTTTTAGAGAAGAGAAAATAGCTTGGGAGCAAAGAAGGAGAAAGAAGGATTAATCATATCTCCATTTTCTCACTTACGGTACAACCTCTACTAAATAGGTGATAACATTTTACTCGTAATTTCAATTAAAGCGATTCTTGAATTTCTGAAAAGCTTATGAATTTCCCTTCAATTTGATATATGATTTTGTGTCAATATGTTCAGTATTGAAGGAGAAAAATGCATTTGAAGTTTGGAAGTTCATGCTGGAAATTGGTCAAATAGTAGTTACAGGATTGATGATGATGGATGTTGAATTTTGGTCAAGATAGGAACTCAATGGCAGCATGTTCCTATTTCTAATCTCCATGGATGAAAGAGGAAAGGAAAAGGGTCATAGAGGCAAATAGGTTGGAAAGTCGATCGGAGATTCGAAGCGGCCACCGATTAAGGTAAGGGTGGGGGTTATTACTCTCTAATCAGGTTTGTATGATGAAAACATGTGGAATTGGGTTTATGAATTATTGTTGTCAATTGTTGTTTTGTGTGGGTGAATAAATTGTTTTGTTAAATAAGTTGTTTTGGTGAAATAAGTTGTTTTGGTGAAATAAGTTGATTTTAGATGATTAAGAAAATTATGAATTGTTGTGTTATTGAATTGTATGTTGGTTGATTGGTTGGACGATCGAAGAGGAAACTAGGATGAGAAGGAATTATAGTGACAGGTGAAGATTGAGGGAAACAGAAGGATGCATGGATTTTGCACTGTGACGACCGACTGACCATTGTGTCGACCGTCACGCCTTTTGGTTGAGATGCCCGTCTCGTTTGTGTGACGCCCGTCTCGTTTATCTGATGTCCGTCCTGTTTGGTCTTTGGGTGATTGTTGCACCCTAATTTTTGCCCTAAGTTTTCTTTGCATTTTCATCTGCATATTGCATACAAACAAGATCACATTGGTTACTCGATTCTTCTCGGGTTAGGTTTATGCCTCGCAGGGGATCACCGTTGTCTTTAATTACTTTATTTGTTTGTGTTTACTAACCATTAATCAAAATCCAAAAATATTTTGTTTCCTTTTGCTAACCTTTTTCAGGAAGAGGAACCATGTGAAAATACCAAAAATAGTAGTCCTGCAGCTCGAGCGAAATTTCACAGAAAAAGTCGAAGTTGATCCGCAAATAATTCAAATTTACATATGATCAAGGATTTCTCGAGTTAATTGATTCATTCAAAGGATTTCCAAGGACCATATGTTTACTTCTTCGACGCACAACAAGAATCGGGCCGAAACAACCAAGCAACGATGTTTGAATAAAAAATTCAAATTTCAGCTTGGTTAACCGGTTAACCAAATGGTTAACTGGTTAACCAGTGCGAAATTTGAATTTTTTTATTCAAATTCAGCACCCTTAGATCATTGATTTAATTGGAATATTCTAGATCCATTGGTTTCTGATTTCTCTACATCACTTTGATCATTTCCTACCATAAACCCTCATTAATCACCACTCTTTTCCATTTCCCACCAAATTTTCAATTACCAAACCTAAATTCAAATTACCAAAGCAAGCTCCATTCCACCAAATTTCCATACCTAAGGCCTTTAAATAGGACCACAATTTCATTCATTCTACAAGCTTTTGATAGCCACAAAACCTCTTGCAAAATACTCCCCCAACACCAAAATTCTCCAAAACTCATATTTCTTTCTTTTGAAGTTATCAAGAATTCACATTGAATTCTTGATTAACTTGAGCTAAACCTTCATCCTTTCATTCTTTTGTTCATCAATTTCAGTAGATCTAAGCTTGTGTTGGTCCAATTTGAAGAAGAGCTTTTGGTAATTCATCTTCCTCCATAAACCCATATTCACCATTAACATTCAAGATGTAGATCTTTGGTGCTTTTGTTTCTAGATCCTTTGGATCTTTATTTGTTGTTTGATTGCAGGGATTCCACTGTATTTTGGTTTTAAAATTCGTACAAATTCAGATCATGATCATCCAATGTTTGAGAAAAGGTTTCAAAATGGATCATGCTGAATTTTCTGCATTTTTCAGCCTCTGGTACAACGTTAACCGGTTAACCATTTGGTTAACCGGTTAACTAGTTTAAAAACAGCACAGATTATTCAAAATATGCTTGCGTTAACCGGTTAACCATTTGGTTAACCGGTTAACACAAGTCAGAATGGTGTTTTTGGCTTATTTCAAGCCTTTTTTGGTTCCTCTTTCTTCTTCTTCTTCCTCCTTTTTATTTTTACCTTGGGAAGCACTTTTTGGAGTGATTTCTCCTTAATTTCAATGAACTTTGGGTGTAGATTAGAGTAGTTAATGTTCATTAATTCAAAACTACCTTTAAGTGGATTATTCAATTCATTTAAGGTACTTTGCATTAGTGATACATTTTCATGCTTGAATCCACCAAGATGAGTGATTGACCTTAAGGATGGAAGAATACCATAAGTGTGCCTCAATTTGGTATTCACCTTTAGTTTTGTGCGGTATCGCGTCCGGATAACGATTTACATATCGTTTATCTCGCATGCATTAGCATTAACATTATGCACCTAAATTGGTGGTGGTCGGCCTCATTTGTAGGGTAATTACTTCGTAAATTACTCGACGATTGCTTAACATAGACCTAAATATGTCCCGACTTCGGAATAAAAATCTAATTGGGTACTTGCACTTTCGTGGATCGGATCTCTTGTTGATCGCGTAATCCCAAAGTGGTTAATCATATTGCATTAAGGATCGAGACTTATGAATGTTTGATGCGTAGGTGCTTTGGGTCTCCCAATCGCCTTTTAAATTTCATTGAATTCAATTCGGTTTGCCTTGATTAATCACTATAGTGTAAGATGCTAAGCGGATCCGGTTGCCTTCGATTTTGGTCACTTTTTCTTTTTTGGTTGTGGTTGATTAAGTTCACCATACCATTATTATGTAAATATTATTATACTATT